>OX451738.1:163333566-163986899 GCA_948472305.1 Vicia faba
CTAGGCGCGAGTGGCGCTCAACACATTTTGTAGCGCGCTGCTTGCATTTACTATTTTGGCATAACCAAAGTTTAGAAGCCCACTTAGCGTGGATAGCATGCTTAGCACGATTTAGATCAGTTTATTATGTAAATATTGCACAGCCCGCATAATGCATCGAGGCCGCTTAGCACGGTCTGCTGAGAATAGTTTTATAAAAATAGATTTTAGTCATTTTTTAGGTTATGGATTTTGGGGTATTTGTTCCCAAACTCCATCACCTTTATTCTTTGATATTTAGAGCTTAGAAAACAACATTTATGGCTTGCAATCAGATGATTCGCGGTTGGGAGCTTGATGGATCGTGTTGACACCGCGGGAAATTTGGTTTTCTCTCCTCTTCCTCTCTTTGTAACCATTATTTGTTGGATTTTTTATGTAACTTTACTTTGATTATATGTATATTTATTGCTCATGGTGTTGTATGAAACTTTCTTTACAAATCTTTATCGATGTTTATCCTTTTTAGCTTGCTAAGGGTTTGGGTTTGAGATGTTGCAGAGATGGACAGATTAAATCCGGACTTAGGATGAATATCTACTAGGCTTAGATTCTAGAGATAGATTTAGGCTTAGTAATCATTTAGGTATCGACTCTTAATGCCTCCGTGTTGTCTATGTTGTGCTGAGCGATCGTCGACATAGAGCGATACAGTTGATATCTCATTCCGCGTTAGAGATGACCTCTGTGTGAGCGATACATGATGATATTGACGAGTAGTTAAGGTTAAGTGCAAATGGGTAGTAAATTTAAGTATTTGATAGGGTATACTAAATACAAACTCGAGAGTTATTTACTAATCGAAGAATGAAATCATGTTTATGTCTATAACTTTTAATTCCCGTACCTTACAAACAAAACCATTCCCCAAACTCATAAACGTGAGAAATTATCGAACGAAAATTCAATAACCAATCTTTGTGGACAAGATAAATTCCCAGATAAATATTTCCAAAACTTTTGTTGCTTGCCTCTTTACCGCTCCAGTAACATTCAATGCTTTTGAGTTTCCTTCTGCTAGCTTATCATATTCATCATTCCATTATTCCTCATCCTTTATCACATCAGTAATCTTCCCACCCTCATTCCTTATTCATTGTACCACAAAGTATCTTTCTTAAATCTCACCCAGATACAGAACATGATGCCTTCTCTTATACCAATTAAAATTCTGGTATTCAGATTTCAGATGTCCTAAGAGATGTTGATTCACTGATATCTGAACAATAACACAATGAACATATTGAATCACAGTTAAATAGTGCAGAAAAGTAAACAATATGCATAATTGTTAACCCAGTTCGATGTACTAAAACACCCACTCTGGGGGCTACCAAGCTACGGACGGAATCAACTAAGTAGTATCAATTTGTATACCCACAGTAAACTCTCACCGATTTACAATCTACTCACTTAATCAATACCTGTGCTTAACTTCTACCTAATACTCACCTAGGTATGAGACCCTTCACAAATCCCTTTCGACCCAAAAAGTGATTGAACAACTCTAAACAATTTAGAATAATTTTAAAAGACACACTTCAAAGACACACAATCATTCAATACTTAAAAGCTTATGAATGATCAACATAACTTACAACTCAAAAGACATTCCTACTCTTATATCAAGATAATATTCGAGAGGGTCACAATTAACGCACAAACCCTAAAAAATAACAATGTAAGTTCAACACAATATTAGGGTTGAAGCCTTCTTTTTATAACCTTGAATGGACTGTAATTGGGCTTCAAAAATGCAGCAGATCTGCTGCAGAAAATCAGCAGAAACTTCTGCATGAAAATATGACTCCAATGACTTGTTTCCTAAAATGTCTCAACATTTAATGAAGTAAATTAATCTTCTAAATACAGAAGGAATCTCTTATTCTTCAGTCTTGGACGACACATATAATATCCTAATATTCCCAAAATATTTAGAATCTGTTAAAACATAATAAATCCAAGCGAACAACTGTAACAGATAAGATGTCAGATAAACTGGATGGGACATCGTGTCTAACATGTTTCTCCCGCGGGTTTAAAACATCTTATATAACATGTTTCTGCTAAGTTAGTTTTAGCAAACATAATGCCAATCACAAAATTAGAGAATTAACACCTATGGTGGGGATCTTTGGAGGAAGATGACTTGGTCATTGGTGAAGTTTATGTACCACATGCATGAGTCAATGATGTTGCATTTCATTCTTTGTGACATTGAATGATGATTGATTACATGATGTTTTGATGATATGTGAATTAATGATGGATTCGTAATGATTTGTTGATTTGATGACATGATGATATGAATGAATTAATGATGTGAAAGTGTTATTACACATGTGAAGTATGACGACTTGTAGAATCTTTGATAATTGTTGTATAACTGTTATATTTATCCCTTATATCTTTTATAATGATTTGTGATTACTCACCCTTTCTGCTTGGAAATGTTGCCTCGATACATGGGTAACTTACAGGTGATCAGGAATAGTTCGTTTAAGCTTAGAGGATAGCTTAAGAGTGTGTTATTTATTTCCTGTTGAATAAAGTGGTTCTTGCTCTGATATGTAACATTGGGGTTTTGGGGAACGTTTGGATTCTGAAGTTGTTATTATTTTAAAAACATGTTTTAAGAATTTTGTTATGTGATGAATTATTTTGATGTTGACTTTTGATTACGACCAAAGGTCTTGGGGTATTTTGATGAAATGAATGAAGTTATGTTGGTACTAATATTCAGCTACAAAGTTAATTTATGAGTTGATTTTGTTAAGATGATTTTATAAATGATTTTGAAAAGCCATGTTACAAAGCATGATGTTTTTTTATATTGATGTTTATTATAAACATGTGACACCCTTGTCGGTGATTTATGTTTTATTAATATTAAATATTTCATGAAATATTCGTGGGTTTTAGAAGGGTGTTACATCGTTCATCTCCGTTTAGCCTTCTTAGATTCCTCATGTTCGGTTTTGTTTCTACAAGTTTCTCCTTCTACTCTCTGCATTTGAGGTTGCACTGATGTTGTTCTGACCGATGAAAATTGACACGTTGTTGATGAAGAACAATTAAGATGAAGCAGAGATATGATTACACTGATGTTATTATTGTTGAAGGTTCGAAGAAGCTGATGAATTTCATTGAAGGTTCTTGCAGAATGTTGATGAAGATGATGGATGTTTATTGTTTCAGGTTTGTTGAAGCAGTGATGATGTAGATGACGCAGAAGAAAATTATTGATAGAGTTTCAGATTTCTTCTGATGAGTTTTGTGTGACATTTTTCTCCATGAAATTTTTGTTTGTGAAATTTATGAATAAATCAATCCTCCCTAAATCTCGTGTGTGTATTATGTTATATGGATACTGAAAATTGAGAAAAGTTTGTTATGAGTCAAGAAATCCCAGCTCTTGGTTTGAATCAGTCTGTTAGAGCATGAATGGTTGAGATTAAGTCTTGTTGGAGAAGTTTTGTTGAGCTATAATTTCTCTTTCTGATTTAATAATTTTTTCTGTTTTGATGTTTTTTACAGAACTGATTTAATTTCTCTCTCTTCATTTATTTTGATTTTTCTGAGGCAGGGTTATGGTTTTAATTTAGTGTGCAAGTTTGGCTTTTGGTACAACAGATTCTTCATGAGGAGCGAGTTTCAAGTAGGACAAAGATGCACCATTAAACAGTGAATTTTGGTACACATTCTTCTACTATTGTACTTAGGAATTTCTTTAGTTTGTTTTATTATTTTTATTATTTTATTGTGTTTTCATATTTTTGTTTATTTTTCCCTTTATATAATTTTGGTATTTAATTTTCAGCATAAGCAGCTTTTACTGTTAAAATATAATGTTGAAGCCAAAAGTAGTTTTGGATCACTTTTGGGCCTGGGTTTAAGTTTTCCTACCTGGTTTGTATTAGAAGGACAAATCCTTATTTTGTTAAATATCTTTCAGCCACGGTATTGTAGCTTACACACTATTCACAAGAAAATACTTGGCTTGAACTATTGTAATGAAGAACTAATCCTCTCACGGTTAATCTGATGTTATCGATTCTGCCGACACTTTGAGGTTCTTATATTTTCCAATTAATCTATCTCATTTCAATTCTTATCTTTGATATATTGTTTACTTAATTCAATTTATCTTAGGGTGAATTGATTTATTTGGATGATTGCATATTCCTATACTTTTATCGCGTTTTCTTAATCCGCGTCAATTTATCGTGTTTGCTAAATTCACGATTGTTATATCTCGTCTGTCTGCTTAATTTGGAGATTAGGAATATCTATCATGTAATACCAATTTCACTTATCTAATTGTTATTATAATAAAAAAGGGAATAGAGTCCGTGTAGGGATAAGGAATTATTTGGGTCGATGATAAGTGGGAGACCAAATGCAGTAGATTAATTTGTTAATTATAGTTGTTATCAAACTCGTGATTTTGCTTATGTTATTTTCAATTGAAAATCAAACCCCCCATTGTTCAAATTGGATGGTTAATTCATACAATAATCCTTCCAATACGATACTCGAACCATTGTTGCTAACTACAGTTTTAAAATCACTCATTTTGATCCGTGCGTGATAGCGGATCAAATTGGCGTCGTTGCCGGGGATTCTTGTTGATTTAGCCAATAATTTAGTTGTAGGTATTGTTTGTTTTGTTTTTCCTGCACTTTTCTGTTATTTTTGTGTTCTCTTGCACTTTCGCGTTTGGACGTCCGACCTGGTCTGAAACCCGATATTCTGGAAAACATTTGTGACAGATTCAAAAACTATTTTTCCTACTGGGAGCAGAAAAATCGTAGGATCATTACTCCCTTACTCTATATGAGTTAAGGGAGTTTTCCCTCAAATTCCCAAATTCCTCTTTATTCTATATTTAATGAATTTTTTACTGTTTTTATAGTTTCGAAAAATTCCAAAAAAAATTCCAAAATTCTTATTTCACCTCATTAGATCAAATTTTGTGTTTTTGTATTTTTCTGAATATATTGTAATCATATTTCTTCTTTCAATTTAGAGGTTCCACCGAGTCCTTCGATATGGAAATCAGTAGCCCACCCAACAACACTTAGTCATACCCCTACCACAACCATAGAACACTACCCAATCTACCACTTCTGCACCTTATGGACCTTCATTAGAGGACCTTGTCAAGAAAATGGTTGTGAAAAATCTTCAATTTTAACAAAGAATAGATTCTACTATTCAGACTCTGCAAACACAAATTGGACAGCTTGCCACTTCAATGAATTCCATGCAATAAGCTCAAGGATCGAACCAACTTCTTGACCAAACAGTAATGAATCCTAATATGAGCCAATATCCCGGAGATCCCGAAAATTTGCAGAACCAGCCCCAGAAAAAAATAAAAAAGTTCTTGAGGTAACACATGAACCTTCTGTTGTTATTGGGGCTGAAAGAGAGTATGTAACACATGAAACTCTTGATGAAGCTTTGAATCAAAGTGAAAAATAATTTTTAGGTCTTGACCATTTAGGAAATTAGGTTTTAGAACATGTCTTGTAACTTTTCCCTTTGTACAATGCTTCAACAATGTAATATAATGATGGTTTGTAGGTACTTTGCTTTGAATTACATTGAATGAATGTTGATGAAACTTTTGGATGGAATTATGGAAACTGATTGGCGTTCATTTCACCATGTTTTCCTTTCCATTTACCACTACTTAAATCCATAACCATGAACATGTAAATTTTAGTTATAACTTTGGTCAAAAGTTAACTTCTAAAAGTTGATTTTGACCAAAGTCAAAGAATCTTATCCATGTGTACCTTGAATCCAAAATTGTATGCACCCAATCTTGACACCATGAAAAAATCATATACTCTTTAATAATTTGAACTCATGGCATTAAGTACTCACCAATGAATCCCAATCTTCAATTTAATAATGAAAACCGGTCTTCGATTCTCAAACCATAAGTGAC
This sequence comes from Vicia faba, assembly GCA_948472305.1. Lineage (NCBI taxonomy): Eukaryota > Viridiplantae > Streptophyta > Magnoliopsida > Fabales > Fabaceae > Vicia > Vicia faba. Next base: position 163,339,565 of record OX451738.1, read on the forward strand.
TTGCACTTCAAGAAACCAACCCTTTGAAAGAAAACCGATGCCTTGATTATAATGAATTCTCAATTAATTTTTCATGTCTTTACCAAAATATTTCTTTAATAAATTACTTATAACAGAACCCTAATGCATTGAGGACTCCTTTAGTGAAGATGAGATCCTAGAAGCCCTTTGCAAGGAAATCCCAGAAGTGATGCTCTTGTAGCTTGATGACGAAGAAGTCCTTGATAACCATACTTCACACCCCTAATTCCACAGTTCAATACACAAAGAAAAATCAGATGAATCAATATTTATTTGATAAATACACTAATAGAAACCCAAATTCAACCCTTCACTGCTTACAAAAGAATTTGAGAAATTAGTCTTTATTTGACATGTACACCTCACACAACTGTGAAAGCCTAGGATTGTTGATCCTTTGAACCAAGATGCTTTATGAATGCATTTATTATATGCTGATGAAATGAGAGACATAAACCATATGAAATCAAGATAAGGATGGAAAATTTTAGGGTATAACAACTGCCTTTATGCAATCGTCTTAAACCTGAAAGTGAGATTGGTGCTAGTCTTTCGAACATTCAAGGTAGAATAAGATTAAATACCAAAGAAAAAAAATTACACTTTGAAGAACAGGCAAATGATATATTGTTTTTTTATGCCTCCACTAATAAGCTTTGGTAGGTGTTGTACCCCAAAATTTTCCCTTCCATCATTCTTCAAGACATTCTCCTAAGGTCCTCATTTGCTTAAGGATTGATCAGACAAATTCTCCTCCTAAGCAATGGGTCCACAACTAAGATTTTGTATTTACCAATAAATATTGGGTTTCCAAGGTATAAAGTGGTTTTCATGGTTCTTCATATGTCCCTAAGATTTCTCATGTCAAATTTCAAGTCTTGCATCTCAAGTTTGCTCAGTCAATGCCTCAGATGACTTAAAATCAACTATATTGGATAAAAAGTCAATTATGGTCAACATACAGTAAAACCTCAAGATTTTTGTTCAACATAAATATTTTGAAGTCACATGCATCATTTTATCAAGGGTTGATCATGATTCCTTAAGAAAATCCCTCAAATCATCAAAAGTCAAAAGTTACCAAATTAGGATTTCCTTAGGAGAAGTCAACTGAACTTTGACCAAGCATAACTTTCACATGCTTCATAAACTTTTCCCAAACAAAAGCCCATTTTAAGGAAATTAAATTCTCTACAACTTTTTATCTCTAAGCTCAAGTCCAAAAGGTGCTTCATTTGAGAGATATGTGCCGATACATTACATGTCATTTCAAAAGTTAACAAAAAGACACTTTTTGTCAAGGAAACTTACATCAAGTTTTAATCTCCAAATGAAAAAATGATTAAAAAAGGGATTGTAGATGACATATTGAGCTTTCCAAAACGTTAAAGATCACCTTCAAAAGATGAAAATTGAGAGAGTTATGATCATTGCAAGTTGGAATATTTTGAGCAAATGTATGAAGTTCAAAGTAAGGAAGCTTGATATTTTGGGCTATTGGGCCATGGTTTAAAATCCAAACGTGTATTATACTCCTCAGAAACCTCAAATCTTGTTCTTACACCCTTGACATATTTTTATTTTGATTATTTTACTTATTTTTGATTTATTCATTAATAATGCAAAATAAAATAAAATACATAGGCCTTTCTTACAAAGACCAAGCCCATATCTTTGTCAAAATTTCCATTATATAATCTCATTATTTTCATACAAACAAGGACACAAAAACCTTGCCTCTCAAACTTGTAAAAAAAAACAAAAAATTTCAAGAACCCTAAAATCTTGAAACCCTTGTTACAAACCCTTTCACTACAAAACAACCCTCCCATTCACCCCTAACAATCATACAAAGTAAGGTTGGGTCGGTTTTGATGTTCCAAAACACATGAAACCCCATCGCATGGCATATTCGATTTCACATTCATGCAAAATTCATATTTTTAATTTTGTTTTGTTTTAAGCCATATTGATGCTACTAACATACTTCTGAGATCTCTCTGAACAGGTTTGGATCATCATAGTGATCCCATGCATGCTAAATTATAGATCACCATGTTAGCACTGATCCATGCGTTTTTTCTAATAGCTCTTAAACTAGCCATATTTAGCCCACAAAAATCCTTCCATTGGATTCACAACCCTCAATTTAGTGGGGTAGGGTATTTTTCGCTTGCTAACCTTTTATATTTTGCAGGTTTGGTCAAAATAGGCTACCAGAGAAGACGACTGAAGCTAGGGCTCCGGCGCCTCCCCGATCAATACATTCATGTTTATATTATATATTTATTTGTTCATTAAAATAAACAGATGTACAGCCACCCCAGCGGTAGAAACATGCGCTAAGGCATTTATCTCCCAGGTTGCAGGTTCGATCCTCGGTTTTGCCAAAATTTTCATATTTTCTAACTATTGCAGATCTAGTACAACGCTTCTATGCCTCAATCATGCGCCCTTAACTCTCAAGCCATTAGATATCATCATCATCTAATCCAACGCTTCTGGTTGTCTCCCCATGGTGAACCCTTCTGGAGAATTACACTAGATCAGGCAGATCAAGCTTGTTGAGCCTTGGAGATGTTGTTCTCTACACCCTCAGATTTACTACCTACAGGCCTAATCTCTCTCTCTTTTTTTTAATTTATTAACTATTATTTCTTTTTTTATAGCATAATTAGGTTAATTAATTTTAACAAATTAAAATTAATTTAGACTTTAGGTTTTAATTAACTTAATAAATTATTTTTTTAATAATAATTAAATTAATTCCGTTTTTAATTTATTAAGTTCTTTTTTAAAATGTTTCTTTTTTCATTAAAATTAATTTAGGTTTTAGGTTTAATTCATTAATTATTTTTTCTTAATTAAAACTAATTAGGGTTTTAGGTTAATTATCAAACCTTTTTTTCATCAAAACGATCATAAAACAATTTTCTCTTTTCTTTTTCTTTTTACCGCTTCGTGTACTCTATTAATTTCGCGTTTTTTTTTCAAATTATGTAGCTGCTTACAGTTTGTAATAGTTTAATTAGGGTTTACTCTTTCCCCTTGGTTTTATTGTTTGTACCCTCATTCCCGAAGCCTTGTAATAGCGTATAATTTTATTTCCCACACTTTACCACTTTTCATTATTGTTATATTATTCTGCTAGTAATTAAGGTTTGTATGAAAAGATTAAAAACAATCATAGAAAACCCTAATTTCAAGATAAAATAACTGAACATGAATCACTTTTCACACTTGCACCTCTAAGGTGACCTCACTTGTTTCCTTCGGAAACAGTCATGTCCCTCGAATGTGGGGACGCTTTAGTAAAGACCCTCAGTTAAAAATATCGTAGTCCCTCGATGACCCTTCAATGTTGCTTTCGGTAAACGATCTAGTCCCTTACGATAAATTGTTAAAGTGCCCCACAAGTTTCCTTTATGACTGTACGATGACCCGCGCCTATTCCGACACATCCAACGATAGGGCTTCCTACTAACTAATGGTAGGGTAGCACTATCTAAAGGAGGAGGAAAATAACACGAAAGACTTTTGAGTAGGTAGATAGTTCTTAATCTCTTTCTCGCGAAAATTTCAAAACATCTTTTTCACCAACACTTTCTCTGAAATATTTTAAAAAACAAACACTTTGTATGCATTCTTAACTGATACAAGAATAATTACAAAGTTGTCGTACTTAGGCATTTTTTATTTTTTTTTCAAAACACACATACAAAGCATTTTCAAAACCAAAGTGAGCAAGCGATTAAGAGCCCATAGATAACTACAGATGAAAAGGGTGCTAACACCTTCCCTTTTCATAACCTGCCCCCTGGAACTCAAAAATCTCGAAGGTATTTCCTGTTCTTTTCACCCTTTCCTTATTGGATAAAAGAAAAGTCGGTGGCGACTCTTGGTATCCTCAAGATTTGCAATAAAATGCAAACCAAACGCCAGTTCTCCCACCGTATTACAGAACTGGTGACTCCACTGGGGAAAACTAAAAGTGGGGTTACCTTTAGAGTTAGATCATTTTTAAAAGCTTTCCTTGTTTGTCTCGTGTGCTTTACATTTTGGGGCTTGCTCGGGTTTATTTTCTTGCAAAGATTCTACACCCGGGTCTGGGGGCATTTTACGTAAGTAGTAATAGATCATGGAAACTATACGGAGTATACCGATATGGTTGAAGTGATGGCTATGTTAGTGCGACACATTGGTTTGTACTGGTTTCCCTCAAGTCAGTCGGGGAGAATAATAGGCTGTCGCGTGGTGTCATAAGCACTAACTGACCTTTAGAACCTTAATTGACCCAACTTATCCATTAGAAGGTAGTGAGATAGCCGACTTTGGTGTAATCTGAAGTTGGTTGATACTCGATGCTATGCTCATTGAGATTTGAATCTCGAGTTTTGTTTGGTGGCAAGTCAGTTGCCGTCTGTAATACTGTAGGAGAACTGGAGACTCTGCTGGGGAGAACTAAAAGTGGGGTTACCTTAGAGTTAGATCACATTTAAAATTCTTTACGTGATTGATTTGTATGCTTTAAATTTCATGGTTTTTCTAGGGTTATTTATGTATAGATCCTATACCTGGATCTGGGGGAATTTTAGGTAATTATAAATAGATCATGTAAACTATATGGCGTATACTGATATGGTTAAAGTGATGGCTACATTAGCATGACACATTGGCTGGTGCCGGTGTCCCTTGAGTCAGTCAAGGCGAATGCCGGGCTGCCGTGTTGTATCATAAGCACTAACTGACCATAGAACCTTAGTTGACACAACTTAGCCATTAGAGAGTAGTGAGATGGTTGGCTTTGGTGTAGACTGAAGTTGGTTGATACTCGATGCTACACTCGTTGAGATTGAACTCTTGGGATATTTCGGTCTCAAATCATATGCTTGTGTTGAAATAATGCCAGGGAGAAAGATCAGTGATATTGAGGCTCCTAGAACCCGATTACTTTTCTTAGGGCAGGTTGAGCCAACTAAAAATCAAGAGGGTACTTACCTATAAACTCCATGCAAGCCTTGAAACCTAAGGCTACTTGTGTGACTTGTTTGCATTCATTATCTAATAACTTGAACTCCTTGTAGGGCTTGTTTGTATTCATCATCTAAACGACGTGAATTCCTTGCAGGACTTGTTTGTATTCATTATCCAATAACTTAGACTTCTTGCAAGACTTACTTGTTTTCATCACCTTACGCTTTTGCTTAGTGCATAACATGCACATCATGACATCATGCCATAGCATTTTCATTAACCATTTCAAGTATCTCAAGGGCCTGTGATGCAGGTTATCATGAACCAAACGCCTAGCAAGAGGCAGGAGGATTTATTTTCCTCTAACCAAATGCCGCCAAAGTATCATGAACCAAAGTCTAACAAGGGACATGAGGATTTATTTTCCTCTAACCAAATTCTGCCAAAGTATCATGAACTGACGTCTAGCAAGGGGAAAAGGGATTTATTTTCCTCTAACTAGTTGCCGTCAAAGACCTAAGTGCGTTATTCTGAATCAAAGGCTAGGACCCACTCGACATGGTGAGCTTGATTCTCATAGAAGGAAATTCAACGATGAGAAGTTCTCTAGTCAATGTTGCAGTAACTTCTAACAGTTCACTTTTTGTTTATCCTGCGGGATCCTTGAAAATATTATACATATCATGCATGTCATTACATAACAGGTAGTTCTCAAGACAAGTCTCTCATTTTCTCACTATTTATTTCAGCAGAAAAATGGCTCTCGAACAGACCATCAGAGATCTCCAAGCTCAAAATGCACAATTCCAAGAGATGCTCCTAAGCTTAGACAAGGGGGAGAGGAATCAAAAGCAATCCTCACCAAGAATCCTGAAGACAACAAGGATGACCAGTTGGAACAATTGTTAGTTGAGATGGAAAATATAAGAATCCAAATGATGGGTCATATGGCTCTTATCTAAAACTTAGCTCGGGGACAAGAAGAGTTGAGAATTCTCATCAGCAAACTTCATCAGAACGAATACAACCGTATGGGACAAACGGTTAGAAAATTGGGAATCAAATCATCAATCAACCTCCAATAATACAGGAAGTTGGCTTGGTTGAAAGTAGGCCTTCCTGGATTTCTACTACATCACAAGCCCAACAACGACCTCGCCAAAAACAATAGGGTAGTTAGCATAAATAGGATACATCTAAAAGGCAATATACCAAACTAAACATGTCGATGTCGCAAGCCTTAAAACACATGTTGAAGATGAATTTGGTCACGTTGAATGATCCTCCTCGAAATCCCAATACATTCTCTCTTAGCTACAATCCCGATGCAAGGTGCATATATCACTCCAACTGTCTGGGGCATGATACTGATAGCTGTTGGATATCGAAATATAAGATTCAAGACTTGATTGATGAAGGAGTGTTCGAATTCACACAAGAAGGTCATGTTGAGTTTTTCTATAATCCCTCAAAGGCACACCATCTGAAGTGACAAATTCAGGCGGAAAAGCTTTTTGTTCATTCGAATTTTAATTTGTAATTTCTTTGTTTGTTCAAACGCTTATACTTATGTCAAACTTTGGTTGTCTCCATTAATGCATTGCATATGTTTATCTTGAACTAATCCATTCGTTTTCATTATACTTAAACTATGCTTTTAAGTCCTTTTTGTGATATTAAACTCTCGATTAAAAGCTATAAGCCTTTAGAGGGAGGATGACGAAAATGATACCATAATCTCTACAGTATGCTTTTGAACGGACCATGCTGATGATGTACAAGTGTTGTTTCAAATCCTAAACAGTGGAGTTATAAGGAAGATAATCCTTAGTCAACCCCTTTGAGCCTAAAAAGTAGGAATTTTCTTTTTCACGCAAATTGAACCTTTAATCATAACATGGGGCATGGTAGTTTCTCAGTTAATTCAAATGCACATGCTGTAACAAGCTTTTACTTTGTACACATCAAAAAGTATCAGACATCTTTCTAAATCAAAAGACGGTGATGGTACCACGTAAAACATGCATTCATTATCTCTCAAAAGAAAAGCCCGCTAAGTCAAAACCTATGAAGGAGACTTAAGAAAAAACTCGGGCATCCCGCTGACTGTAATCACAGAAGAAACAGTTCAGGAAAAAGGTAGGGATGATAAAATCAAAAAGAGGTCTCTACAAATACTCAAAAACAGAAAAATGTTACAAAAAAAGATTGCCTTCTCAAATAAACTTCCAGTATCCGAACCATCACCAAAATGTCAATCCAGACTCAATTGGAATCTAAACACACTGTTAACTAAGCATAGGGGTGAAGAACATCACGGAGAACGAGTTGGGTACAAATAAAGTTTGAGCCTTTATCCTTTGTTTCTTAAACCGTGAACCAGGCCACGTTACAACCCTTAAAAGTCCTAACTGAAGCATAGGTTAGTTCGAAAGCATATTGTTACAAAAAGTATCCTGACTCCTGTAAGGCTTACTATAAATCCTGAGTTCAATTAATATTCTTACAAAATTCTATTTGTTTACTAAAAATTCATTTTTAAAACTTCAAGGCAAACATAAACTTTGCATTTTTAATACCACTGTTTGCATATAACTTATTGTTCGACAATAGAGAAATTCACACGAGGAATATTCAATGAACGGAAATCCTCTCAATGAACACAATCACTTCAAATGGAAAGACACTTCCAATAAAAAGACTTCCATGATCAAGGGGTAGGAAATGTTATTATCCAACTCATCTATGGCAGTCGAGTCAAGATTCAAAGAATCTCTCAAAAGTGTTGAATAGCCTGAGGTAGATCTCCATCTGAATCACTTGGGGCATTAAATATGAATTCCATCAAAGGGTCACGTACGATTAAGCAAACATTTTCTAGCAGTGCTACAACACTTACTACTATGGACAATGACAATTCTTTGCACCCTGTGAACACAGACATAGTCAGGAAATACTATGCATGGAAGAAGAACAAAGGACCTGCTAGGTTGACTAGCCTAGGAAAAATTAGGGCATCCCGGCGAACCAAATAGTTTGGGCAAAAATTAGGGATATGTAAATAAAATTGTACACCCAGCAAGTCGAAAACCTGAAAATGCGGCTTGGGCAAAAAGGGTATCCCGATGGACTAAAAATCAGAAAAGACGGTCCAGGTAAAAGTTAGGGATTAAAGTGTACGACTATGTCCTGTTATCTCTTGTCTATCAGTAGAAGACTGATCACCTTGATCAGCATTTACCGAGGGCTCTAGAAGTTGAGATAATGTTCAAGTCATCCATAAAGTCCCATGAAGCAGTTTCCACAGAATCATCCCTATAGAGCTATCTGCACATGCTCATCTTCAACAAGAGATACGTTCCCTGCAAGTCTAATATGCCTTCATAACAGAAAGTAGGGCATCTTACAGCTATTAACTTAATCGTACTCACCAGCAGACCCCCCTAACAGATAAATGAGTGTGATCGTCTCCTTGACAATGTCGCCAACTTATGGAGTCCCAACCCTCATTATAGATTAGGTCGTCAGCATAATTCAAAGGAATTCTCTTCAGCAGCTGAGTTTATTTCTCTAGCACTATAAAATTCCCCGAAGAATTCTCTCTTCCAGCACCACTCATCTCCTCAACAAAAGTATTCCTCAGCAAAGTGTTTCTACAATAGGGTTTATTTCCCGAACAGGGTTTATTTTCCCAACCCGGAATTTAGCCTCCCCAACCCGAGTCTATTCCTTTAGTTTCTACAAATCACCAGAAAAACTCCTCTTTCCAGCAAAGGACAGTCCAGGCTACTATCCCTAGAGAGTTGCTACAAAATCTGAAACCGGTCCAAATATCATTCAACCTTATTCTCCCAGACGAGTCGGTATCCATATCAAAAAATCGGTCAGACAACACCTCGAAAGGTTATCGATCTCTTTTATCCCCAGTCAGGGTATATAAGAATTAAATTCCCCAGTAGAGCGATGAATAACCAATGTTCCTGAGCTCTTCTCCCCAAGCAGAAATCAACATTCCCCAACGGATTTTCCTCAAAAACAAGCAAGAATCCCCAGCAGGTTGAAGATTCATAGTCGACATCCCCAATAAAAATCATGGATTTATTTTCCCGATCAAAAATGTTATACGAGTCTACCAATAAACTTTAAACACATCTCACATACATCATTTATCGTAGAATATGCACACGGAACGCATATAACATTCTCATTTATTTTGAGAGCATCATCATGCAATGAATTACATACATCATGACATTGCATAAAGCTAATTTTGTCTTTTCAGGTAAAGTTTGCAAATAGACGAATATCATCAGCAACTTTCAAACAGGTCATAGATTAATTCCCGAAACAGCACTGGGCAACTATGTATATGACCAGACGACGTGAATTCTAGAAACAGGATGGGGAAACTATCTATATGACCAGACAACGTGAATTCCCAAAACAGGACAACATAATCTTACACAGGTTCCTTCTAATATGTTTCCAAATGCAGCTTCACACGGGCTCATCCTGAAGCAGCCCCACCCAGGCTTCTTCCAATATATTTTCAGATGAAGTTTAACACGGGCTCATCCTGAAGCAGATTTACACGGGTTACTTCTAAAAATTTCCAAATCCAGCCTTTCACGGGCTTATCCTGAAGCAACCCTACCAAGATCATTCTCATATATTTCCAAAGGCAGCTTCACACGGGCTCATTCAAAAGCAGCCCTACCCAGGCTCCTTCTCATATATTTCTAGATGCAGCTTCACATAGGCTCATCCTAAAGCATCCATACACAGGCTCCTTCTCATATATTTCGAAATGCAGCTTCACACAGGCTCTTCCTGAAGCAGCCCTACCCAAGCTCCTTCTCATATAATTCTAGATGCAGTTCCACACAGGCTCATCTTGAAGTAGCCCTACCCAGGCTCCTTCTCATATATTTCCAAATGCAGCTTCACACAGGCTCATCCTGAAGAAGCCCTACCCAGGCTCCTTCTCATATATTTCTAGATGAAGTTTAACACGAGCTCATCCTGAAGCAGCTTTACACAGGTTACTTCTAAAAACTTACAAATGCAGCTTCACACGGGATCATCCTGAAGCATCCCTACCCAGGCTCCTTTTGAATATATTTCCAGATGCTGTTTAACACAGGCTCATCCTGAAGCAGCCTTACTCGGTTGCCTTCTAATACATTTCCGGACGCGGCTTGACACGGGCTAACTCAAACATATCATTCAGATGAAATAAAGCATAGATTTCCCTTCTGAAACTCTTTTGGAAAAGTCAGGCGTAGAATTCTTCCAATACCTCTTCTAGTTGAAGTTAGGCATAGATATCTTCTAGCTCAGATAAAATCAGGCGTAGATTTCTTTCTGATTCTATTTTTGGAAAAGTCAGGTGTAGACTCTTTCGATACCTCTCCTAGTTGAAGTCGGGCGTAGACATCTTCTAGTTCGCATGAAATCAAGCGTAGATTTCTTTCTGATGCTCTTTTTGGAAAAGTCAGGCGTAGACTCTTTCTGGTACCTCTCTTAGTTAAAGTGGCGTAGACATCTTCTATTTCAGATGAAATCAGGCGCAAATTTCTTTCTGATGCTCTTTTTGGAAAATTCAGGCGTAGACTCTTTCTGGTATCTCTCCTAGTTGAAGTGAGGCGTATATATCTTCTAGTTCGGATGAAATCAAGCGTAGATTTATTTCTGATACTCTTTTTGGAAAAGTTAGACGTAGACTCTTTCTGGTACCTCTCCTAGTTGAAGTCGGGCATATATATCTTCTAGTTTCGATGAAATTAGGCATAGATTTCTTTTTGATGCTCTTTTTGGAAAAGTTAGGCGTAGATTCTTTCTGGTGCCTCTCCTAGTTGAAGTCGGCCATAGACATCTTCTAGTTCGGATGAAATCAAGTGTAGATTTCTTTTTGATGCTCTTTTTGAAAAAGGTCAGGCGTAGACTCTTTCCGGAACCTCTTCTAGTTGAAGTTGGACGTAGGCATCTTCTAGTTTGGATGAAATGAAACGTAGATTTCTTTCTAATACACTTTTTGGATAAGGTCAGTCATAGTCCCTTTTCGGTATCTCTTCTAGTTGAAGTCGGGCGTAGACATCTTCTAGTTTGGATGAAATCAAGCATAGATTTCTTTCTAATACTCTTTTTGGAAAAGGTCAGGCGTATACGCTTTTCGATACCTCTTTTAGTTAAAGTCGGATGTAGACATCTTGTTTGGATGAAATCAAGCGTAGATTTCTTTCTAATAATCTTTTGGAAAAGGTCAGGCATAGACTCTTTCCGGTACCTCTTCTAGTTGAAGTTGGGCATAAATATCTTCTAGTTTAGATGAAATCAAGCGTAGATTTCTTTAGAATACTCTTTTTTGAAAAGGTCAGGTGTAGACTCTTTTCGGTACCTCTTCCAGTTGAAGTCGGACATAGACATCTTCTAGTTTGGATAAAATCAAGCTTAGATTCATTTCTAATACTCTTTCTGGTATCTCTTCTAGTTGAAGTCGGGCATAGACATCTTCTAGTTTGGATGAAATCAAGCGTAGATTTCTTTCTAATACTCTTTTGGTAAAGGTCAGGCGTATACGCTTTCCGATAACTCATTTAGTTAAAGTCGGGCATAAACATCTCCTAGTTTGGATGAAATCAAGCGTAGAATTCTTTCTAATAATATTTATGGAAAAGTCAGACGTAGACTATTTCCGATACCTTTTCTAGTTGAAGTCGGGCATATACATCTTCTAGTTTGGATGAAATCATGCATATATTTATTTCTGATGCTCTTTTTAAAGAAAAGTCAGGCGTAGACTCTTTCCGGTATCATTAAAAATGATCCAAACTTACCCTATAATGCTCCTGGAAGTGAATGGAAAGGCTGGTTTGTTTTGATTGTGATTGCAACTAGAGTTTACAGCTTTCCCTAGTTTTGAGAATTTTGGAAATTTTGGATTGAATTTTTTTTGGGAGCAACTTTTTGTCCTTTGCACTTGAGTATTGTATGTATTTATAGAGGAATGAAATGGAACAAGAACAAGACAAGAATCTTGTACCATTATGTCACAATTCATTGCAAAAAAAACATAATGAAATCTTTCCAAAATTGTTTTAAAAACATTCCAAACTTGAAAATTCATGTTCCAAACATGTTTTCATGGTTTTTGCAAGCTCTTATGAGGCCCTGGGCCTTCTAGAAGGTACCCAAATGAAGCCCACACACCCTTTGGTCCATCAACTCGTATTTTACTTGATTTATTTTGAATTAATTTAAATAAAATCAAAATAAATAAAATAAAAAATCAAAGTAATGTATAAATGGACTTAGAGGTCCTCTAACATGTTATGAACATGTTTAAACCTCAAATGTTAGGCCCATTAAGTCCAAAAGTTCAAGATTGCTCAAATGAAGTTTCATGCAATTTCTCAAAAATTTCCCAACTTGCAAAGGTCGCAAGTCTCTCTATTTTCATCTTTTGAAGGGGATCTTGAAGGTTTTGGAAAACTCAAGATGTCCTCTACAACCTCTATGTCGATCATTTTTGCTTTTGAATAATTTATCTTGATGTAAGTTGCCTTGACAAAAAGTGTCTTTTTGTTGACTTTTGAAATGACCTATAATGTATTAGCCCATATCTCTCAAATGAAGCATTTTTGGACTTGAGCTTAGAGAGACAAAGTTTTAGAGAATTGAATTTCATTCAAAATTATATTTGTTTGGGGAAAAACTGATGAAGCATGTGAAAGTTATGCTTGGTCAAAGTTTAGTTAACTTCTCCTAAGGAACCCCTAATTTGCATCTTTTGACTTTTGATGATTTGAGGGTTTTTCTTGAGGAATCATGATCAACCCTTAATAAAATGATGAATATCACTTCAAAATCTTGATGATGACCAAAAATCTTGAGGTTTGACTGTATGTTGACCATATTTGACTATTTACCCTATACAGTTGATTTTCCATCATCTGAGTAATTGACTGAGCAAACTTGTGATGCAAGGCATGAAACTTGGTATGAGAATTATTGAAGCATATGAGGAGTCATGAAAACCATTTGAGATATTATAAGTCCAATTTCCTTTGAGAAAAGCAAAACCCTAGTTGTAGGCTAATTGCTTAGGAGAAGACTTGTCTGATCAATTCCTTGAGTAATCTTGAGCAATTGAGAACCCTATGAAGATGAGAAGAGCTCTTGAAATAATTTCATTTGAAAATGAGAAGGAAAATTTTGGGGTACAACACCTTCCTAGATAAAACTTATGGGAAAAATCAGTGATATTGAGATCTCTAGAACCTGGTTACTTCTTTAGGAAAGGTTGAGCCAACTAGACTTCAAGAGGGTACTTACCTACAAACCCCATGCATGCCTCAAACCTAAGGCCTTTGTGTGTTTTGCTTATGTTTGATTATCCGTTTAAACATAACATTATGACATCATATAATCATATCATGACTAACCATTTCAAGGATCTAGGGGATTTATCTTTGTCTGTTGCAGGGTCATGGCTTCCAATCATAGGAATACCATCTGGATCAACTTCGTAAGGATACCTTCCAAGCTTGAGGAATTAGTCTCAAACATTCCCGACAATTCACAATTCACCAGGAGACATGGTCATCTACTCGATTTGGTTACTACTAGCTTCCAGGAAGACATGATGGGCTTTCATTTCCAGTTCTTTGATCTGAAGCATCATTATCTTACCTTCCCGGATTATCGATTTGTGCCCATAATGGAAGAGTTCCATAAGTTGCTCGAAGTTCCTGTTCTTGATCAGATACCCTTCACCAGTTTAAAGAAAGTTCTGAAACCTGAAGACGTTGCAGTAGCCTCACATCTGAAACGATCAGACATTATATCTAATTGGGAAACAAGGAATGGAGTCAAGGGTTTTTCTCTTAAATTTATGATAGAGAAAGCTCAAGGGTTTCTAGATGCCATGAATCTTCGTGCTTTTGAGGATATTTTTGCCTTGCTGATCTATAGTTTGGTATTGTTCCCTAATCCAGACCAATTAATAGATGTGAATGCCATCAAAATATTCCTCACCCATAATCCAGTACCTACTTTTCTTGGAGAGGTCCTGCATTCCCTTCACATTCGTACTATGAAGAGGCGAGGAACTCTTATGTGTTGCATACCTCTACTTCCCAGGTGGTTTACTTTGCACCTGCCCCGATCAATGATAAAGAATGAACAAGGTTTGAGGTGGTCTCAAAGATTGATGTCACTCACTCATGCAGATATCCATTGGTGTTCTCGATCTCAGGCAGATGTCACTTACAAAAATTCTCTAGCTCTGTGTCCGTTTGGTTATGCTCGAAGAGACGGTCCTCATGATATGCTCATCTAGGGTATTATGTTTGACTATAAGAACGATCTGCAAAATTACCGTCAAAGGTTTATACGTGCTCGGGGCACGGTCAACAAGATTGATAATAAGACTTTGGGATACAAGAATTTCATTCCTCTAGAGCCTTACCTCGGATGGGTGCGGTCTCGTGCTCAGAATTTTAAAATTCCATATCCTGCTATCATACCAATGGTCGTAGAACCTATTGTTGAAGGAGATGTCTCTCATACTGTTCTTCATCCCGATATGCCTACTGACTTCGAAGAACTACAAAAGTCTTAGATTCAACTTAAGGAGGAAAGAGATACCTTTGGTGCTCAGTTCTATGCTAGTGAGAATAAAGTATTGGAGCTAATAAAATAACTCCACGAAGAACAAAGCCTTAACGCATATGTCAACACAAAGAGGAAGCGTCCATGGGAGACTTGAATTCAATTTTTTTGTTTTGTAACTCTTTTTATTGAAAGCAATTATAATTTGAGCTTGTTACTAAACTTTCTTTTGTCTCCTTTTGTTTAAACAAATTTAAATCCCGCAACAGTCCTTGAAAACATTGCACTTGCATTTTCATATGATGTACATCATGACATAACAGGTACTCTATAAGCAAGTTTTCTCATCTTCTTGTTGTTTATTTCAGTAAAAGATGGCTCTAGAACAGACTGTCAAGGAACTCCAAGCACAAAATGTTAAATTCCAGGAAACACTCTTAAACATAGCCCAGGGGCAGAAAGAGATGATGGCGCTCATCGCCAAAAAGAAGAAGACTCGGAAGCCAGTTTCTATCCTCAATATGGGGAGAAGATTCAAAGGTCCTGCTAAACCGGTTCAAACAACTAATATCTCATCTGATGAAGATGATAATCAAGAGGAAGACGGTAGAAGTGTTAAGACTGAAGGTGGAAGCAATCAAGGTTCTGGGAATATTCCTTAGGATGAAGACTATTCTGATGAACAGTATCCTCCCGCGGATGATAGATACAAATAGTTGAAAGATCGCCTCAAGGCCATGGAAATCCAGAAAGTGCATGGATTAGATTTTGAAGAGCTGAGTCTTATTCCAGGGGTAGTTATCCCTCACAAGTTCAAGGTCACCTCTTTTGCTAAATATGATGGTGTTTCTTGCCCCAAACTTCATCTAAGGTCATATGTTCGGAAGATCCAACCCCATACTGCTGACAAAAAGTTATGGGTTCAATTCTTTCAGGAAAGTTTGTCAGGTACAGAACTCGAGTAGTTTTATCAGCTGGAAGGAACCAACATTCGTACTTAGGAGGACTTGGATGATGCTTTTTACAAGCAGTATCAATATAATGCTAACCTTGCACCAAGTCGCGTGAAATTACAATACATGACTATGGACTCGAATGAAGGGTTCAAAGAGTATACCTAAAAGTGGAGAGATCTGGCTAGACGAGTTCAACCTCCACTGTCTAATAGATAACTGGTGGATATGTTCATGGGCACTCTGTAGGCCAATTCTTTAACCATCTGATTAGAAGCTCCTCATCTAGTTTCACTAAGTTGATTCAAACTGGAGAACATGTCTAAAGTAGTATCAAAAGCGGAAAGATTATAACGGTTGTGTCTTCAAGTGTTGTGAAGAATACATTCAGTGGTAAGAAGGAAACCAATGTTGTTTATGGCCAGAAGGGTCATGTTAAAAATGACCACAATCAGTCTGTGGGAGCCATATTAATTTCTAATCCTGCACCCATTCAACAACAACAAAAACAACAACAACATGGAAATCAGCGTAGGACAGGCTCTCCGAGAAGACAATTTACGAAGATGAGCATGTAGTTATCTCAGGAATTACAACATTTACTGAAAGCAGAGTTGATAACAATGAGGGAGCCTCCTTAGAATCCCAACACCTCCTCTCCTTGCTATAATCCTAATGCAAAGTGTGCCTACCATTGCAACAGTCCTGGGCACGACACCGATAACTGTTGGGCCCTGAAAAACAAAATTCAGGATATGATTGACAACAAAGAGATTGAGTTTGACCCTCCGGAAACTCTTAACGTCATTACTGCACCGATGCCAAAGCACGACAAAGGCATAAGTGCTATTGATGATGTTATCTATGTTTCTATTGTAAGTGAATTGGTTACTCTCTTACCAATCATCATGTTGCAGGCCAGTTTGTTTCTGGGCTGTATTGAAAAATGTTACTGCTGCGCAGCCTAACCCAATGGATGCAAGTTGCTGAAGGAAGGCGTTCAATGCCTAATGGACAATCACATAATTTTGGTTGAGAAGGTTTTGTCTACTGAGAACCTGTTTCAAGACTTATCTGTAATATCCAGCACTCGTGTCAGGATTACCTCCAAAGGTCCTGTAAGAATTACTGCCAATCTGAAAGTTACTCCTCTAATCATCACTACACCTGGACCTATCCCATATTCTTTGGATAAAGATAATCCTTGGAACTATGGATCCGGCGTATACTACCATGGCGTCAAGCAAGAACTACCAGTTGTTAAAGATGAAAGTACTGAAGTTGTTAATCCCGACATTGACAATATTGTTGGGACCAATAAGGTTACTAGAAGCGGGAGTGTTTTCTCTCCAAAAATCTCTCCGAAGATCGTTGCTACAGCTGTTCAATTTACTGCTACCGAGTCAACTGCTGAGGCTCGGGGCAAAGAACAAATAACTGAGCCTACCCAGATGGAGGCGCCTAAGGAAGTTGCAGTTGAAGACACCTCTAGGCAAGAGTTAGAAGAGGTGTTAAAGATTAATGAGTAGAAGATTGTTGAATAGCTGGGGTAGACCCCATTTAAGATCTTCGCGTTACCTTATTACTGTGTTCTAAAGCTTATGCACAGGCTTTAGTAAAATTCTTGAAGACTGCTCACGTGCCACAAGAGATTTCATCCAATCAATTTGGAAGTTATGTTGCTAGCTTAATGACTGACAATGGATTAGGTTTCTCCGATGTGATCTGACTCCGGAAGGAAGAAATCACAATAAGGCACTGTATGTCTCCATTGAATGCAGGGGAACTAATTTGGCTCATGTATTGGTTGATATTGGTTCCTCGTTAATTGTTCTACCCAAGGGCACCCTTGACAGACTGGAGTGTGAAGGAGTTACACTGAAACCCAGTGATATTATAGTTCGGGCCTTTGACGGATCAAAGAGGATGGTACACGGAGAAGTGCATATTCTGATCAAGGTAGGTTCCCAGATCTTTGAATCTACCTTCTATGTAATGGATATTCGACCAACTTATTCTTGCTTACTGGGGCGCCCCTAAATCCATGAGGCGGGCGCTGTCACCTCGACCTAACACCAGAAGTTAAAGTATCCCGTGCAGGGAAAGGTTGTTATAGTCTATGCCGAAGAAGAGTATGTGGTTAGCCACCTGAACTCATTTTGGTATGTAAAGATGGATGGAGAATTCATCGAGACTCCTTGTCTGAATTTTGAAGTTATCCCTCCAGCTGCTACTGAAGATGTTTCTGTCATTCCCAAGGTTACCAGGGTTCCGCACAAGATGGCTTCCTTAAAAGATGCTAAATTACTGTAGAAGAAGGTGGTTATACTATTTGGGGTCAGCTTCCTGATATTCCGTATAAATTTGACAAATTTGGTTTGGGTTTCACTGTAGAGGGTCAAAGGGTTGTTCATCACGCCCGTGCTGGAAGACCATCATTCTGTGTCATCCACAACAGAATCAACGTGATAGAAGACGCTGATAGTGATTATGACATTGAAAATTGAATCTTTCCTATCATTGACAACAAGCTCAGAAATTGGAAGACGAAAGACATTATCTCTATCTCCTTTAGTCAAGAGTAATAGCAACATTTCTGTTTTATTGCTTTAAAAAGTTTTGGTGATGTAATGTTTAAACAATGACATTAAACCATGTGTCTTACCCGGGGAACAATGGTCCATTTGTTAAGGGTTGTCATTTCATAAACATATTTTCATTTAATAAAAGCATTGGATGTTTTGCATTCGAATTTTGCGCCAACTTAGAGGACAGTGTCAAGGACAGATTGATTGAGATGTTACAAGAATATGTTTAAATCTTTGCTTGTTTATACGAAGACATGGCAGGGCTCAATATAGATATTGTGGTTCACTGTCTAACGATGGAAGATGGTTGTTCTCCGATAAAAAATAAGGTTCGTCGCATGCATCTCAAGATGTCAGAGAAGATCAAGGCCGAAGTTATGAAGCAATTCAACACAGGTTTCTTAACAGTGACATCCTATCCTCAATGGGTTGCAAACGTGGTTCCGGTACTAAAGAAAGACAGAAAGGTATGTATGTGTGTAGACTACATGGACCTGAACAGGTCAAGCCCCAAAGGTGACTTCCCACTTCCACATATTGATGTTTTGGTCAATAACACCTCTCAGCACAAGGTTTTCTCCTTCATGGACGGTTTCTCGGGTTATAATTAGATCAAGATGACACCTGAAGACATGGAGAAAACTACCTTTGTCACACAGTGGGGAACTTTCTGCTACAAGGTTATACCTTTTGGGTTGAAGAATGTCGGCGCCACATACCAGCGTGCCATGGTAGCTTTATTCCATGACATGATTCATCACGAGATAGAGGTCTATGTCGATGATAAAATATCCAAATCTCATACTGAAGAAGAGAATCTTGACCATCTACACAAGTTGTTTGAGAGTCTGAAAAAAGTATAAGCTTAGATTGAATTCTAACAAGTGCACATTTAGGGTGAGATCTGGTAAGCTTTTAGGTTTTGTTGTCAGCTTTAAAGGTATTGAAGTTGACCTCGCCAAAGTCAAAGCCATTCAAGAAATTCCTGATCCCTATACCGAGAAGGAAGTCAGAGGTTTCTTGGGACGACTAAATTATATTTTCCGATTCATTTCTCACTTGACTGCTACTTCTGAGCCGATCATTAAGTTGCTAAAGAAAGATCAGGTAGTGAAATGGAACGACGACTTCCAAACAGCTTTTGAGAAAATCAAGGAGTACTTACAAGAACCCTCGATTTTGATGCCACCGGTTGAAGGAAGACCTCTAATCATGTACCTAACAGTGCTAGAGAATTCAATGGGGTATGTATTGGGCCATCATGGCGAGTCTGGTCGAAAAGAGCATGCAATATACTACCTTAGCAAAAAGTTTATTGACTGTGAAACAAGATACTCACTGCTTGAGAAAACTTGCTGCGCTTTGGCATGGGATGCTCGCCGACTAAGACAGTATATGTTGACTCATACTACTCTATTGATCTATAAAATGGATCCCATCAAATACATCTTCTAAAAACCCGCTATCTTCGGAAGGATAGCCAGATGGAAAATGGTCTTGACAGAATACGACATTCAGTACACCACTCAAAAAGCAGTCAATGAAAGTGTACTAGAAGATGATTTGGCTCATCAAGCTTTATACGAATACCAATCTATGAACTTCAAATTCTCAAACGATAACATTATGCTAGTTACAGATTGTGAAGAACCTGGACCGTATGAAGGACTTGAGCCGGGATCCCGATGGACTATGGTTTTTGACGGAGCTTCTAACGCACTTGGTAACAAAATTGGTGCTATAATTATCTCTCCTCAGGGTTTACATATGCCCTTCACTGCCAAATTATGCTTTGACTGTACCAACAACATGGCCGAATACGAACCGTGCATCATGGGCATCAGAGTTGCTGCTGACTTGAGGATTAAGTTCTTGAATGTATATGGGGACTCAGCCCTGGTAATCAGTCAAATCAAGGGAGAATGGGATACTAAGCATTTAAATCTCATTTCTTATATAGAAAATGTGCTTACCTTAATCCCGTACTTCGAGGAAATCACTTTTGAGCACACCCCACGAGAAGAGAATCAGTTGGCAGACACATTAGCAACCATGTTGTCTATGTTTAAAGTCAGAAGGGAAAACGAGGCTCCCAGAATTACCATTGAAAGGATAGATGAACCAGCACACACCTATGAAGTTGACACTGACGAAGTAGAAGAGAAGCCTTGGTTTCATAAAGTGAAAAGATACCTTGAGGATCAAGAGTATCTTGAAGGAGGATCTATCAATGATAATAAATTCCTACGGAGGTTCTCAGCCAAGTTCTTCCTGAGTAACGGGGTTCTATACAAACATAATCATGGTTCGAATCTACTTTATTGTATGGATAAAAAGGAAGATGAGAAAATTATGGAAGATATGCACGAAGGAATCTTTGGTACTCACTCCAGTGGACATACTATGGCTAAGAAAATTCTGAGAGCAGGTAATTATTGGTCGACTATGGAAACTGACTGCCATCACCACTCTGGGAATTGTCACAAGTGCCAGATCTATGCTGACAAAATACATGTGCCTCCAGTACCTTTGAATGTATTAACTTCTCCTTGGACGTTTTCAATGCGGGGTATTGATATGATTGGAGAGGTCAACCTCCTTCTTCTAATAGACATTGCTTCATCCTCGTCGCCATTGATTATTTCACAAAGTGGTTTCAAGCGGCCTCATTCGCCTCTGTTACCAAGAACGTTGTTTCCGGTTCATTAAGCACAATATTATCTGTCGGTATGGCATCCCCTAAAGGATTATCACAGATAATGGTACCAATATCAATAACACTATGATCACGAAACTCTGCATGCAGTTCAAGATCAAGCACCACAATTCTTCTCCGTATCGACCGAAGATGAATGGTGCAATGGAAGTCGCACACAAGAACATCAATAAGATTATACAGAAGATGATGGTGACATATAAAGATTGACATGAGTTGTTACCATTTGCTCTTCATGGCTATCACACTTCGGCTCAGACATTAACTGGGGAAACCCCATTCTCTCTGGTATATGGTATGGAGGCTGTCCTACCTGTCGAAGTTCAGGTTCCTTCTCTGAGAATTAAGAAAGAGGCATATTTAGACAAAGATGAATGGATTCATACTAGGTTGGATCAGTTGAATCTGATTAACGAGAAAAGGCTTGCGGCTGTCAGTCATGGTCAGATGTACCAGAAACATATGATCAAAGCTTTCAATAAGAAAGTTAAGCATCAAGTATATCAAGTTGGGGACTTGGTAATAAAGCGCATCACCCTACCGCAAGGTGATCCCGGGGGAAAATGGACTCCTACCTACGAAGGGCCATTCGTGATGAAGAAGATATTTTTGGGCAGTGCTATGATACTTACCACCATAGAGGGTGAAGATATTCCCCACCCTATAAACATGGGCATAGTTAAAAGATACTACGCATAAAAAATGACCCGCTAGGTTGACTGGCCTAAGAAAAAATAAGGGCATCCCGGCGAACCAAAAGGGTTCAGGAAAAAATCAGGGATATATATAAAAGACTCTACACCCGGCAAGTAAAAAAACTGAAAAGGAGGCTTGGGCAAAAAAGGGTATCCTGGTGGACTGAAAACTCGAAAGGGTGATGCATGCAAAAATTAGGGATTAAAGCGTACGAGTATGTCCCGTTGGATCGCTTATAGCCAGCTTTATTACCAATATTAAGTTCGAATGGTGCCAATCGATTCAATCAACTTCTTCCGACAACAGGGGATCAGATGCTCGAAGACATAGGGGCAATATCAGAGTTGAAACCTAACGAGATCATTTACACATAGTTATATGTTTTATTTTACCTTGTACAACTTTCAATTCATGACAATTTCCTATTACTAGGATTTCTGTCTCTTGGTACAACAATCGCTTGTTTATAGGCAAACTATAAATATAAACACAATTTCAAAATTCAAATTTTTACTTTTTCTGTTTTGTTTGCAAAAACGTCCAATGACTAAATTGAATGAACATATGAATATGAATATAATTACTATTAACAAATATATGCATAAAAATAGGAATAAGTATTTACTCAAGACTCTAGGAGACGAGATAACGTTCAAGTCATCCACCAACCCCCATAGAATAACCTCCATGAAATAGTCCCCACAGAGTCATCTCCACAAACTCGACACACTCCCCGCAAGTATGAAATACCCTAATCATATTCACCAGTAGATCCCCCTAGCGGACAAAGGAGTATGATCTTTTCCTCGATAATGTCGTCAACCTACGGAGTCCTAAAATTTGTCAGAGATTATGACATCAACACAGTTCACAAGAATTTTCTTCCCCAGTTGAGTTTATTTCTCTAACACTGTAAAATCCCATACACAATTCTCTTCTCCAGCAGGGCTCATTTCCTCAACAGAATATATTCCTCCAGCAGGTTTATTTCTCCAGCAGGGTTTATTTCCCCAACAGGGTTTATTTCCCCAACAAATCCAGTCTCCCCAGCTTGAGTCTATCCCTTTGACTGCTACAAATCACCGGAAAAGTTTCTCTCACTAGCAAAGGGCGGTCCAGACCATTATCCGTAGAGAGTTGCTACGAAACCTGAAACCAGACTAGATATCGTTTAACCTTATCCTCCCCAGACGAGTCGGCATCCACATCAGAAACTCGGTCAGACAACATCATAGAAGGTTATCCATCTCTTTTATCCCCAGTTAGGGTATATAAGAATTAAATTCCCCAGTAGAGCGATGAGCGACCAATGTACTTGAACTCTTCTCCCCAAGAAGAAATCAAATTCCCCATCGGAGTATCCTCAAACAAAAAACATGAATTTTCAGCGGAGACATTCTAGACAAAATTGAAGATTACACATATTCTTCATCCCCAACAACATTCAGGGATTTGTTTTCACCAGTCAGAGATGTTATACAAAGCTACCAATACGCTCCAATGACATTTCACATTCATACATCATTTACAAATATCATAACATAAGCATACGAAATGCATATAACACTCTCATTTACTTTGAGAACATCATTATAGAATGAATTTCATACATCATGACATTGCATACAACTAACTCTTTATCTTTTTAGGTAAAGTCTACAAATAGATGTATATCATCAACAATTTTTAAATAGGTCGTAGATTAATTCCTGAAACAAGACAGGGAAATTATCTGTATGACCAGACATAAATTAATTCCTCAAACAAGACAGGGAAACTATCTTTGAAAACAAATTGTAGATCAATTCCCGAAACAGGATGAGGCGACTATCTACAAAAATAGATTGAATATTAACTCCCGAAATAGGACGGGGAAACTATCTATACAACCGAGCAAAGATTAACTTCCGAAACAGGATAGGAAAATTATCTTTCTATCTTTATGGCCAGATGAAGATCAATTCCTGAAACAGGAAGGGGTGACTATCTTTATCACCAAGTGGTATGAATTCCCAAAACAGGACGGGTTTACCAACAAAAACAGACTCTAGATCAATTCCCAAAATAGGACGAGGCGACTATATACATGACAAACACTTCCCTTCAGAGACTGAATTCTGAAAAGAATTTTCCTTCAGAGATTTATTTTGAAAAATAATTTCCTTCAGAGATTCATTCTGAAAAGCATTTCCCTCAGATAAGATCGGATAGATTCATTCTGAAAAGCAATCCTCAGATACAGTCAAATGTAGACTCATTCTTATACTTATATAAACAATTACTTTGGATGGAACCTATAAGCCCGTCTCCAAAGACTCTTTGTCACCGCTCCGAATGGCATCTTTAAGCCCATTCAAGCAATATTATCATCCAACAGCATTACCGCCTGCATATGCGAGTGCAAATTTCTGGGCACTTAAGTGTTCAATCATCTTCTACCTTCAAGTCACGAATGGCAGACATGTGAATCTAAATCTTCAGGTTTAAGAATATTCAACAGGGGCAGCTATTGTACCCTAAAATTTTCCCTCCCATTTTTCTTCAAGACATTCTCCTAAGGTCCTCATTTGCTCAAGGATTGAGCAGACAAATTCTCCTCCTAAGAAATGGGTCCACAACTAGGATTTTGTATTTATCAAGAAAGATTAGGTTTCCAAGGTCTCAAGTGATTTTCATGGTTCCTCATATGTCCCTAAGAATGATCATGTGAAATTCCAAGTCTTGCATCTCAAGTTTGCTCAGTCAATGGCTCAGATAACTGAAAATCAACTATATTGGGTAAAAAGTCAACTGTGGTCAACATACAGTCAAACCTCAATATTTTTGGTCAACATCAATATTTTGAAGTCACTTTCATCATTTGATCAAGGGTTGATCATGATTCATCAAGAAAAGCCCTCAAATCATCAAAAGTCAAAAGTTGCCAAATTAGGGTTTTCTTAGGAGAAGACAACTGAACTTTGACCAAGCATAACTTTCACAAGCTTCATCAAATTTTTCCTAACCAAAGCCCATTTTGAAGGAAATTCAATTCTCTTCAACTTGGTACCTCTAAACTCAAGTCAAAAAGTGCTTCATTTGAGAGATATGAGCCAATACATTACATGTCATTTCAAAAGTCAACAAAAAGACACTTTTTGTCAAGGAAACTTACATCAAGATAACATCTCCAAATACAAAAATGATTAAAAATGGATTGTATAGGACATCTTGAGATTTTCAAAAAGTCAAAGATCTCCTTCAAAAGATGAAAATTGATAGAGTTATGATTATTGCAAGTTGAGAATTTTTGAGCAAATGTATGAAGTTCAAAGTAAGCAAGCTTGATATTTTGGGCTATTGGGCCATGGTTTAAAATCAAAACGTGTATTATACTCCTAATACACCTCAAATCTTGTTCTTAAACCCCTTTGACCTATTTTTATTTTAATTATTTTAATTATTTTTGGTTTATTCATTAATAATGCAAAATAAAATAAAATACATAGGCCATTCTTACAAAGACCAAGCCCATATTTTTGCCCTAATTTCCATTATATAATTTTATTCTTTTGATATAATTTTCAAGAACCTTAAAATCTTAAAACCCTTGTTACAAACCCTTTCACTACAAAATAACCCTCCCATTCACTCATAACAATCATACAGAGTAAGGTTGGGTCAATTTTGATGTTCAAAAACACATGAAACCCCATCGCATGGCATATCCGATTTCACATTTGTGCAAAATTCATATTTTCAATTTTGTTTTGTTTTAAGCCATATTTATGCTACTAACATACTTCTGAGATGTCTCTGAACATGTTTGGATCATCATATTGATCCCATGCATGCTAAATCGTAGATCACCATGTTAGCACCGATCCACGCGTTTTTTTCTCATAGCTCTTAAACTAGCGAGTTTTAGTCCACAATAATCATTCCATTGGAATCACAGCCCTCGATTTAGGGGGGTAGGGTTTTTTTCACTTGCTAACCTTTTGTATTTTCCAGGTTTGGTCAAAATAGGATACTAGAGAAGACGACCAGAGTTAGGGCTCCAACGTCTCTCCCGTCAATATATTCATGTTTATATTATATATTTATTGGTTCATTTAAATAAACGGATATACATCTGCCCCATCGGTAGAAAAGCGCGCGCTAAGGCATTGATCTCCTAGGTCGCGGGTTCGATCCCCGATTTTGCCAAAATTTTCATATTTTCTAACTCTTGCAGATCCAGTACATCGCTTATATGCCTCAGTCATGCGCCCTTAACTCTCAAGCCATTAGATCTCATCATTATCTAATCCAACGCTTCTGGTTGTCTCCCCATGGTAAACCTTCCTAGAGCAGTACACTGGATCACGCGGATCAAGCTTGTTGGCCCTTGGGGATGTTGTTCTCCACACCCCTCAGATTTACTACCTACAGACCCGATCTCTCTCTTTTTTTTTTTTTAATTTTAAAACTATTATTTCTTTTTTTATAGCATAATTAGGTTAATTAATTTAGACTTTAGGTTTTAATTAACTTAATAAATTATTTTTTAATAATAATTAAATTAATTCCATTTTATTTATTTATTAAGTTCTTTTTTAAAACCTTTCTTTTTTAATTTAAAATTAATTTAGGTTTTAGGTTTAATTAATTAATTCTTTTTTCTTAATTAAAACTAATTAGGGTTTTAGGTTAATTATCAAACCGTTTTTTCATCAAAACGATCAAAATACAATTTTCTCTTTTCTTTTTATTTTTACCACTTCGCGTACTCTATTACTTTCGCATTATTTTTCCAATTATGTAACTTCTTACAGTTTGTAATAGTTTAATTAGGGTTTACTCTTTCCCCCCGATTTTATTATTTGTACCCCCATTCTCGAAGCCTTGTAATAGCGTAGAGTTTTATTTCCCGCACTTTACCGCTTTTCATTATTGCTATATTATTCTTCTAATAATTAGGGTTTGTATGATAAGATTAAAAATAGTTGCAGAAAACCCTAATTTCAAGATAAAATAACTGAACATGAATCACTTTTAACACTTGCACCTCTAGGGTGACCTCACTTGTTGCCTTCAGAAACAGTCATGTCCCTCGAACATGGGGATGCTTTAGCAAAGACCCTCAGTTAAAAAGATCGTAGTCCCTCGATGACCCTTCAATGCTGCCTTTGGTAAACGATCTAGTCCCTTATGATAAATTGCTAAAGCGCCCCACGAGTTTCCTTTATGATTGTATGATGACCCAGTCTGTCCCTTCACATCCAATGGTAGGGCTTCTTGTTGTACCCCCATTTTTGCCCCTAAGATTCCTCTATCATCGCATGTCAACTCAATCATATCAAGATCACACTAGGGTTTAGTTCTTCTCCCTATCTTTAGGTTTGCTCATGAGAGATCACCAAGCACTTTGAATTTTATATTTTGATCATGTATATTTTGTATTGATTAACTTTTAACTAACAAATACAATAAATGTTTGCTCTAAATGATGATCCTATAGATGAGGGCACAACACATTTCATCAGGTTGATTCATAGATTTATGAGTTTATTTCCATGCTTTCTTCAACAAAGCTTCATTGAGATCCAAGATTCATCATTTAAGATGCTTTAAAGTAATATCACGACAAGGTCCACTATGATTCATCATGCCTCAATTTATCCAAGAAATTCAAAAGATGCAAGGACTGATTGAAGAAGTTTGACCTAATTGGACAAGTTCTTGATTCCTTGATCACAAGTGTATAACTTTTTCAATTCTTAATATTTGGAAGTGGTTATTGTTTCTATGGTTTCTTATTATCATCCACAACAAATTCTAATCATATAGAAAAGTTATTATGCAATAAATATTCTCAACATTGAAAGGGGTTTCCGAGTCATTTTGGTGCTTTAGGAGCTAGGGTTTTGAACTCCTAAGGGGTATATCTTGTTCATCTTTTGAGATTTTTTAATGATTCCAAAGATGTGCTTTTCTTTAAAGGGTTATAAACTAATGGCTTCAAGAGATTCAAGAAAACTTGGTGTGAAAGATGCCTAATGATGAAGAAAGAATACAAGTCTTCTAGATAGGCTATCAAATTCCCTTATCTGACTTCAAAAGATCATAACATGGTCAAATTTTATATCCTTGAGCCTATTATTTTACATATTCATCTTAAGGATGTGAGCTCCAACTTTTATTTTGGGTGCAAAGCTTGAAAATGAGTGGAACATTCCCTAAGAACTCAAAAGATTATAGGTCACTTCATGAATTTTTACCAATTTTACAAGGCCATAATTTTTCCAATACTTGGTATTTTTGAGTGATTCAAGTTTCACAATACTCTTTGGGAAGTCTACTTCAAGATAGCATCAATTATCAAAGCTCAATTTTGGGGGAAGGCCTTGTTTGAACTCAAAACATTATAGGTCACTTTTGAAGAAAAACTTAGAATTTTTCTAATTACAAAAAATCAACATCTTTTTCTCAACTTTGACTCATCACAACTTTTAGCTCAAACATCCATTTAATCTCACTCTTGGAACATTGCAAAGATGGTAACCTTATCTTTCAAATGCTTCAAGAATGATGCCCTAAGACCCCTTGAGCTGTGAACACCATGGGTTCAAAGATGGTACCTTGAAATTGAAGTTTTCTCCAAAGTCAGAATTTGAAATCCATAATATGGCTTCTAATCACCAAATTACCACACGATTTTCACTTAAACATGATTAGAAAATATGTTTGAATCATTTAGAGTATCAAAACACATCATTTGGATGAGTTTTGATGGACACGTGAACACACTTTGCTCGTGTACACAGGTGTGCACGAATTCATTTGAATTTGCATCATTCACCCCTCCTCTTGATCCCATTCACTTCTCCTATAAATAAAGGCTCTATTCCACTCATTTTCGCAAGCTTGAACAACCAAAATCACTATGTCAAACTCCCTCCCTAACTCACTTTTCCGAGATTTCGAATTCCCCCTTTCTCCACTTTTCAATCCAATTTCTTCATTGATCCTTCATCCTTGAACTTCACTGAAGCTAACAGGAGAAGAATCAAGCCTTGAGGTGCCCTAAATCGTGCTAGCTAAGTCCACTTACAGAGCAAGTTCATCTGATTTTGTTCAGGTAGTTTAAGGAACCAATTCTTCTAACTCAAATTACTAGAATGGTCTATGATGTTCACTGATGCTTGCTATCAACTCAATTTTGGTGAATCTATGCATTTGATGCTTCTGACTTTTTATTTTAACATTTTCAAACATCTCTGGTTTTTTCCAATCGACTATGTTGTGCTTTATATAAATTTTTTGCTAGCATATGGTTGTGATCGTCTCAAGTAGACACATCTAATGGTACCACTATGAACGCGTAAATTTACAAATGCAAGGATCTTGGTTTTGCCCTATTTGCAGGAGACTGGAGGTTGAATATGACCTACATGTCGTTCTTCAACCAATGATGCTTAGCCAATTGTTTTATTTTGATTGGTTGGACTTTCTTGTGTTACATGCGCGCCTTAACTTGGGTTCATGATACTCCCTCACGTCAAATCCATTAGATCTAATAGCGTGTGTATAAGTGAATGAGATCCAACGCGTATGATTTTTTCTGATTTATTTTATTTTACAAAATTATTTTTAAATTTCATTTATCTTTAAAAATCCATAACTCTTTTATTTTTTAATTAAATTATGAAAAATATACAAAAATACTTTGAATTATTTCTGATTTTGTGAATATTTTTTCATATTTTTATTTTGATGTTTGATATTTTTCATAATTTTTGCATTGTTTATCTTATTTTAATTATTTTAAAAATACTTTCTGACCTTTTTAAATTCTAAAATTTTTTTGGAAGGATTCAATGACCTCTTGACAAATATTGGTGACCTCATTTTATTTTTATTTCTGATTTTACTATTTTTCACAAATTTTGGTGTATTTTGCTTATTTTCTTCAATTTTAAAAAAATAGTTTCTGACTTTAAAAAATTCTGAAAAAATTTGTCAATCTTTATTAAATCATGTTTGACCTCTGACTATTTCTTAGGATTTTCATTTGGTATTTTAATATGCTTTGTGTATTTTACCATTCATTTTTCTTTTATTAACCATTTAAACATTATTTTATTTAAATATTATTTTATTATTTTATTATTTTGGTTCTGACTTGGACTTCATTTGGTGACAAATTATTCAACCTCATTGGATCTTGGGTGTTGATAGGTTAAGTAACCAAATCCACCAAAATGGATGAATGATGTTGATGATATTTGAAACCCTAATTTTAAACAATGCATCCCCTCCCTCTTTGTCTTATCCCTTTCTCATTTGTGCTAAATGTTGTTAGAGGATTATCTACATATCATCTCTCGAAACATATGGAACATAGATTGCTATTGACCGACCTCAAAATAGGTGTGACTTATATATAAGTCCACTTATGATTGCTTAACATAGGGCTAAATTTTGTCCCGATTCGAGAAATGATCATTCGTGGCCCAAACCTATGTTTGCAAGCCCAAGTATGTTTAGTTTGAAACCTTTGATCCAATAACCTTTATTTTCATTGTTAGGAGGCTTTGGTCTTATCAATCCTATAATGAATCTTCATAAATTTCTGACTAAGTGAATAATTTTAAACGTCGTTGATCATTTGTTGTCGCCTCGAGAATTTGAAATGAATGATATACTTGACAAAAAGCAAATGAAACTTGTTGTTGATAGTCTTTGATTTTATCAATCTTCTAATGATTTTTCAAATGCAAGATTCAAGATGGTCATTCAACTAAGCTCTAATTTCTAACTCATTAACAATTGACTTTTCTTTTTATGCTTTTACTTTATGCCTTTACTTTTACGCACCATTTATTTTAGCATTTACATTTCATACTATTTTCAGCTTTGCTCACTTAAGCATTTATCTTTATGTCATTTTCATTTTTGATCACTTGAGCTTTCACTTCCTTTTTGAAGATACCTAATAACCAACTTGAAAAATACATTTTTTTAAGGTTACTTGGACTATTTGGCTACTATCCTTGGCATTTTGGAGTTATGGACATCATGGACTTAGGAGTATAGACCTTGACCTACCTTGAGACCTTGGTGACTTCTATTGTTATTTTGTCTGGAGTTCTTGGGGTTTACCCTGAGACACTGGGTTGTTTGTTTTCTTTGTGTGCAGGTTATTCTGATTATATTCTTTGTCTGTGATTGGGAATTCATTTGCATACAGTCGTTACTCTGCGCAATTTTTATGAAGACTTAATGAATTTGAAGCTTGGTTTTCTTAAGAGGTGTATTATCTTTGCTTGTTTGGTTTCAATCAAAAGGATGAGAATTCTACATTGACTCATTATGTCAAGTGTTGGCTTCTTGTTGGTTAGACGGTTCTTTTCCCTAGCTTTTACCTTATGCTTTAGGATATCCTCTTTATCTCCTCCCATCTTCTTTAATTTTAAAATTATTCTCCCTCCTTTTAAAAAATATTCTAATTTTCTAAACTTGGACTGCTTTCACAATAAACTTGGACTTAGGTCCATGCATTTTCAAAATATTTTCTTAATCAAACTTTAACCAACTTAATCATATTTTGACATTTTTTGTGAGAAGACTAAAAGACAATCAATCTGATTCCAACCATTTTTGCCACTTTGGCTTTTTACTTTAAAATTTTCTCAAAAGATTAGACTCTTGTCAATCCTTGTAGTGATGCGAGCTACTATACTTCTATGATATGAAGTGAAGTAAGATATTTTCCACTTGGGTATTGAGTGAGGCTTTGTTGATTTTAAAATTCAAGCTATATCCTCCACTTTTAGTTGACGCAATTTCTCCTTTCTCATTATCGTGGGTAATAAGTATGTTCTTCCACTCAGATAAGATGATGATGTCTCTTCTCTTAAAATTATCCAACACACCTATTTTTTAAATATTTTTAAAGGTGAACTACGAGTACCCCGATCCCCTATTACACATAAGGTGGTACGTGTAACACCCTTATAAACCCCACAAAATATTCATAATTATTTAGCATAATATCAGAGTAATACAATAAAAGGGCGTCACATTTCATTCGTGAAATAATCATATGTGCTAGTCTTACTCTGTAACACGGGTTTTCAAAATTATTCATGTACATATCCATTATCTAGGTTTCACATACTTGCAGCAGAATAATAGTTCAAAGAAGTTTATTAAAATACTTCATAGTGCCCCATGATTCATGTTTCACAATTCAACATAATTTAAACTCAATGGAAACAATTTAAATGTCATAACAAAACAAGAACAAAATAGTTTTCATAACAAAGCATTCTCGTCCCCGATGTTACATATCAGAGCAAGACCTTCTAGACTTAACATAAATAAAACACACGCTCGAAGCTATTCTTCTAAGTCTTTAGGGACTACTCATGATTACCTGCATGTTACCCACGTAGAGGAAACATTCAAGCAGAAAGGGTGAGTTCATCAAAATCATTATATAATATATAAGTAATAGACATAACAAAATAAACCAAAAGTATCACAACATAAATTCAACATTGTTATATTCCAAGTACCTCAACAATCATACAAATTCAACAACACAATACAACATAATCAATTTAAGAACCATGCAATACCACATAATATGTATTGCAAGGACATATGCTCATGCATGTGGTACCAATTCATTTGATGGACACTGGGCCATCACCCTCTAAAGAACCCAATCATAGGATCGATTCCCACTTGGAACCAAAGCAAATCACAGACATCCCAAATCTACACAATGGGATTGAGACCAAATCACTGGACCAACGTCCTAAATCATCAAAATGGACCAACGTTGTCCAATGAATGCATGATGTGCATCAACAATATAAACGACCAACAAGCAACATCATGTCATCAAAGAAATCAAAGCAACATCATAACATCATGATATAAATCAATATATCATCATATATATATATATATATATATATATATATATATATATATATATATATATATATATATATATATATATATATATATATCCCATAATCATCATTATTAACTAGAATTATCATAAGATCGTCATATCAGAGTAATAAACATCCCAATCATAGACATCCCAAATCCACACAATGGGATTGAGACCAAATCACTGGACCAACGTCCTAAATCATCAAAATGGACCAAAGTTGTCCAATGAACGCATGATGAACAACAACAAACATAACGACCACAACTAGTCATACGCATCGTCATTCATGTATTCACCAACATCGTCATATAAACCTCATCATATGTACTCATATAAGAAAAACATCATCATCATATCATCACATCTTCATAATAATATCATCATAACATCATAATCAACAAGCATTACATATATATATATATATATATATATATATATATATATATATATATATATATATATATATATATATATATATATATATATATATATATATATATATATCACCACAAAACATCATAGCGATCCATCACGGGGAAACTAACTCTATCTTAAGTTGGGTACTATAATTATCTTTCTTATCCGTCATTTTACTCCTTTTAAGTATAGTTCATCGCATTAGCTATGCAACGCTTTGAACGGTGCATCAAACAGAGTTACAGTTCAAAAATTATGGCCGTTACAAAAGTGTCAAATTTGGGCTTCCCTCGGGTTAGCTCACATCGACCGCTCGCTGGAAGTTTGTGTCGACCGCCCCTTGTTTGCGTCGACCGCTGTGTCGAAGACAACACTTCTCCTACCTGCAATTTTCCACCGTTAGAGGCCTTCTGGAACCTTAAATTTGATTCTGTAAAAATTCCCAGTTTCAGAATATGAAATCCTATGAATATAGAATATTAATACTAGCCTATGACACTTATCTAGAGATCTTATCCTCATAAACTCATCAAAGATTCATTCATTTATTCATTAACCAACACCAATTTCTCACTAACCAAAACCTAAGGTAAATCCTATAATTATCTACCACTTAAATCAAATATAATAATCAGACCTTATTGTTTTGAGTGATTGGTTATTCTCTTCTTGCCTCTTACAATGATTCTCCAAACTTCTGTTCCCTAGCCTCTTCTCTTGCTTTTCTCCCAATATCTCGATCGTACAGAATGATCGTATAACTTTCTCTATTTCTCTATTATAACAAAGGACCCCTAACTTCTTCCTCAATTTCCCTCACTTAGCATTATACCATTTACCATCATGCCCTCACTCTTTCTATTAATTACCATCTTGTCTTTATTTTCTTTACACTTCTATTATTCCATTATTCTAATTATTTAAATCCAAATAATTCTAATAAATCATTATTAAATTAAAATAATTCCAAAATAATTATTTAAATTATAAACCTTCTTACTATCTCATCCTACACCACACAACTCATCATCTTAAACATCTTATTCATCAGGTCATCGTTATTTGCATCACAGTTGCATCACGAATACACATCATATACTATCACAAGGACTCAGACAATACACCAAAACATCATAAATATGCATCAAAACATAAAAACGCCATCTACTTCACATAGACTCATATAATCACACTAAATTAATTACTTAAATAATTAATCTAAAACTCGGGGTGTTACAACTCTTCCCCACTTAAAAGAATTTTCGCCCTCGAAAATTAACTGACAGGAACAACATTTAATTATACTCTCTCATCTGATCCTCGCGTTCCCATTTCCAACTCTCACATGTACCTCATTCATCTGAATCACATGCGAAGAATCTGGCATATGCTTCCTCGATTTCAATGCTCTACCAACCCCAATTATTAGAGTAACTCTCAAAAACACATGATCATCTTTCTCGAACTCGATGTCCTTTATCCTCTTATCATGGTGAATCTTCTGACAACCTTGAGAAACCTTCATCTTCTCTTGGATCATCTTTATCTTCTTAGTTGTTTCTTGCACAACCTCAGGTCCGAGCACAACACTCTCTCCTGAGTCATACCAATACGATGGAGTTCTACACCTCCTACCGTACAAGGCTTCATACAGTGCCATCTCAATACTAGAATGGAAACTATTATTATCAGTAAACTTAATCAACGACAAGTGGATGTCCCAAGCACCTCCTTGTTCCAACACACAAGCCCTCAACAAATCTTCAAAAGATTGGATAGTCCTCTCTGTATAATCGTCCGTCTGTGAATGATATGCAGAACTCAATCCCAACATAGTACCAAAAGCATTCTATAAACCCATCCAAAATTTCAAAGTAAATCTTGGATCTCTATCTGACACGATACTCGAAGGTATCCCATGCAATATCACAATCCCGTCAATATACATCTTAGCTAACTTCTCCATAGGATGATTGATCTTCATTGGTAAGAAATGAGCCGACTTAGTCAACCTATCCATAATCACCCAAATCAAATCATTGCCTTTAGCAGTCTTCGGTAAACCCGACACAAAATCCATGGAAACACTGTCCCACTTCCATTCTGGAATACTCAAAGGTTGCATAAGACCTATAGGCTTCTAATGTTCAATCTTTGACTTTTGGCAAGTCAATCAAGCATACAGAAACTTAGCAATTTCTTTCTTAATACCTGGCCACCAAAAAATTTTCTTCAAAACCTGATAAATTGTCGTAGCACCTGAATGAATACTTAAGTCGCTTTGATGCCTTTCCTCAAGAATGCTCTTCTTAAGTTCTGGAATATCAGGAAAACATAGTCTATCACCAAGTCTCACCATACTATTCTTATCCACTCAGAATTCACCTATGTTTCCTTGGTTAATCAACGTTAGTTAATCCGCCAAACTCAAATCAGACTTTT
Organism: Vicia faba; assembly: GCA_948472305.1. Classification (NCBI taxonomy): domain Eukaryota; kingdom Viridiplantae; phylum Streptophyta; class Magnoliopsida; order Fabales; family Fabaceae; genus Vicia; species Vicia faba. The sequence goes on from OX451738.1 coordinate 163,374,920, forward strand.
GACCTTCTCGAATCTCTTCAAGAATCCCACCTGTCAGTTTCAACATTCCCATCTTCACACTGTTGGATGTCTCTTCGCATACCAAGCTCATATCTCTAAACTGTTCGATCAGCTCTAACTCTCGAACCATAAGCATTGACATATGCAAAGATTTCCTACTCAAAGCATCAGCTACTACATTTGCTTTACCAGGATGGTAACTCAAATCAAAATCATAATCCTTCAACAATTTGAGCCATCTTCTTTGCCTCATGTTTAAATCTTTCTGATCAAATAAGTATTTTAAACTCTTATGATCACTTAACACTTCAAATTTAGAGCCAAGAAGATAATGTCTCCAAATTTTTAGCACGAACTCCACAACCGCCAATTCTAAGTCATGCGTATGATAGTTCCTCTCATGAAATTTCAACTGTCTAGAAGCATAAGTAACAACTTGCTCGTCTTGCATTAGAACACCACCAAGACCCATATTAGAAGAATCATAAGAAACTACAAAGGATTCATTCGGATTCGGCAAAATCAACACCAGAGAAGTCATCAATCTCTTTTTCCGTTCAAAAAAACTTTCTTCACATGCAACATCCCACACGTAAACTTGACCCTTTAGAGTCATCTGAGTCATTAGTAACTCCAACTTAGAAAATCCTTCTGTGAATCTTAGGTTGTAACCAGCTAACCCAAGAAATCTTTGAATCTCAGTTGTATATTTCGGTGTCTCCCACTGCAACACTACATCAACCTTAGAAGTATCTACCGCAATTCCACCCCTAGAAATCACATGGCCAAGAGAACTCACTTCCTTAAACCAAAATTCACACATCGACAGTTTCGCATACAACCTCATGTCTCTGAGCTATTCAATATGTACCAACTCTTCCATAGTCACTTATCCATTAGGTTCACCCAAAATGATGAACGGTTATTCTCTTGATAGAACGTCAAACACTTCACACACCATTAAGATGGTAAGACAAGTCTATCACATCCAACACGATCCCATCTACTATCAACAAGAGATTAAGGGTGATCAGTTCCTCAATTTGTCGATAGCTAGCCGATAATCATGATGGCGCATAAACCATCGTTACTAAACTAGAATAGTGTTTCTTTAGAACTTATACTCAAAGTTACCTAAAACATCATGTTCTAATTAATCCTCATCATTCTAATCATTCTTACTCGGCATAAGTTGTATCTCCATGCGCTCCTCTAATATCTCCACATTCTTCCTAATACCAAACATCACATTCCTTTAATTCATTCATTTACAACATATCATACTTGACCTCGTCATAAACAAGCTGCGGAAATAACTAGTTAAGCCCAAGAAGCTTCTAGTCTCTGTAACCTACTTTGGAACCTCTCAATGTAGAACCATACCTGCTTGGGAAGGATCCACATATACCATCATTCGAAATAACATGCTCAAGAAAACTCATCTCCTCAGACCACGACTTACGCCTTGATAACTTAGCATAAAGTTTCTTCCCTTTCAACATTGTAATTCACAACATTCAACATTCCCTTATTCTAACTTAGATTAACTCATAATGTCCTCAACAAACACCACAACAAACTAATCCAAATATTCATAATGCCTACACAAGTTCAAAAATATTTCCTCTAATTATCCTCCTCAATTCGATTATACTTTAGACATACTCGCCTAACAGTTGGTCCATCAAATCGTCAATCCCTTGAAGTGGATATTTAATCTCACCCATTACCTTACTCAATTGTCGGTAATCCACACACGACCTCATTCAATTGTTGTCACAAACATGCAAACCTCTAAGCCTAATATCCTAAGGATTATCCTAATTTCTTAGAAGATAAAAACATTAATTCTCTATTGTCACCAAACTCAGATCCACGCTCTGGAGGCATGTCGCGGATATCTTTACTAAAACTTCAGGAATCACACAACACTAGAATATCACTGGCCGTAAAATTGCTCTCTATTCTTTGACAAGTAGATATCAATAATACCTGATTGTTCTCCCTCAAAGACAATCCTAACCTGACCGGCAGATAGAAATCACGAATTCGTACTCTCTTCAGTTTTGAGAAACAACATAGCTCCAACAAAACTTGCACTCTTGCAATTCAGCAATATATTGCACCAACTCACACACCTGAAACATCTCAGAGAAGTAAAAGCTTCTCCCACACTTGTTTCAACCCAAGCCCTGCAGACAAACAGTTAGAAAAACAAGCAAGTACAGACAGTGTTTCACACACGTGTTGCATACTAAGGAGCAAGCAACATTAGACAACCTGGCCGAACGAACCGACATGCTCTGATACCACTAATGTAATACCCTTCTAAACCCCACATAACATTCATAATTATTTAAAATAATATCAGAGTAATATAACCAAAGGGAATTACATTTTATTCGTGAATTAATCATACGTGCTAGTCTTACTCCGTAACACGGGTTTTAAAAATTATTCATATACATATCCATTATCAAGGTTTCACATACTTGAAGCGGAATCATAGTTCAAACAAGTTCATTAAAACACTTCATAGTGTCCCATGATTCATGGTTCACAATTTAACATAATTTAAACTCCATGGAAATAATTTAAATGTCATAAGAAAACAAGAACAAAATAGTTTTCAAAACAAAGCATTCCTATACCCGATGTTACATATCAGAGCAAGACCTTCTAGACTCAACGGAAATAAAACACACACTCCAAGATATTCTTCTAAGCCTTTAGGGACTACTCCTGATTACCTGCATGTTACCCACGTAGAGGCAACATTCAAGCAGAAAGGGTAAGTTCATCACAATCATTATATAAGATATAATTAATAGACATAGCAGAATAAACCAAAAGTATTACAACATAAACTCAACATTGTTATATTCCAAGTACCTCAACAATTATACAAATTCAACAACACAATAAAACACATAAATTTAATAACCATGCAATGTCACATAAGATGTAGTGCAAGTGCATAGACTCATGCATGTGGTATCAATTCATTTGATGGACACTGGGCCATCACCCTCCAAATACCGTAATCATAGGATCGGTTCCCACTTGGAACCGGAGAAAATCATAGACATCCTAAATCCACCCAATGGGATTGAGATCAAATCACTGGACCAACGTCCTAAATCATCAAAACAGACCAAAGTTGTCCAATGAATGCATGATGCACGACAACAATATAAACGATCATAAAGCAACATCATGTCATCAAAGAAATCAAAGCAACATCATAGTTTCATCATATAAATCAATATATCATCATATATATCACATAATCATCATTATTAACAAGCATTATCATAAGATTATCATATCAGAGTAATAGACATCCCAAATCCATACAATGGGATTGATACCAAATCACTGGACCAACGTCCTAAATCATCAAAATGGATCAAATCTATCTAATGAATGCATGATGCCAACAACAAACATAACGACCATAACTAGTCATATGCATCATCATCCATGTATTCACCAACATCATCATATAAGTAAAACATCATCATCGTATCATCACATCATCATACTAATATAATCATAACATCATATTCAACAAGCATCATATATATATATATATATATATATATATATATATATATATATATATATATATATATATATATATATATATATATATATATATATATATATATATATATATATATATCACCATAAAACATCATAGCGATCCAACGCTTTGAACGACACATCAAACAGAGTTATGGTTCAAAAGTTATGATCGTTACAAAAGTGTCAAAAATTGGGTTTCCCTCGGGTTATCTCGCGTCGAACCTTGCGTCGACCGCTCGCTGGTAGTTTGCGTCGACCGCTGCGTCGAAGACAACAATTCTCCTTCTTGCGATTTTCCACCGTTGGAGGCCTTCCGAAACTCCGAATTCGATTATGTAAAAAGTCCCAGTTTCAAAATTTGAAATCCTATGATTATAGAATATTTATTCCAGCCTATGACACTTATCTAGAGATCCTATCCTCATACACTCGTCAAACATTAATTCATTTATTCATCAACCAACACCAATTTCTCACTAACCAAACCTTAAGGTAAATCCTACAATTGTCTACCACTTAAATCAAATATAATAATCAGATAAACACCTCTTACCTTATTTTTTTGAGTGATTGATTATTCTCTTCTTGCCTCTTACAATGATTCTCCAAACTTTTGTGCCCTAGCATCCTCTCTTGCTCTTCTCCCAATATCTCGATCATACAAAATTATCGTATAACTTTCTCTATTTCTCTGTTATAACAAAGGAACCCTAACTTCTTCCTCAATTTTCCTCACTTAGAATTATACTATTTACCATCATGCCCTCACTTTTCTATTAATTACCATCTTGTCCTTATTTTCTCTACACTTCTATTATTCTATTATTCTATTATTCTAATTATTTAAGTCCAAATAATTCTAATAAATCATTATTAAATCTAAATATTTCCAAACGAATTATTTAAATTATAAACCTTCTTACTATCTCATCCTAAACCACACAACTCATCATCTTAAACATCATATTCAACAAGTCATCGTTATTTGCATCACAGTTGCATCACGAATACACTTCATATACTTTCACAAGGACTCACACAAGACACCAAAACATCATAAATAAGCATCAAATCATCAAAACACCATCTACTTCATATAGACTCATATAATCACACTAAATTAATTAATTAAATAATTAATCTAAAATTCGGGGTGTTACAGTACGTAGGCACTAAAGATTCGCAACCGCGGCAAGTGCAGAAAATTGTAAAAAATACTTATTTTCTCATCCCCACAATCTATTTTTGTATACAACACTTATAGCCAAAATACACAAAATTTCAAAGAGGTTCATGTGGAGTACCGTAGATGTTTGGGTTCTAATACCTTCCCTTTGCATAACCAACCTTCGAACTTAGATTCTCTCCCCCTCTTTTTGGATTATTTGCTCTTTTCCCATTCCTTTGGAAACAATAAAGAGAGGTGGCAATTTTAATTTGATTTGTGCGAGTCAAGTCAATCCAATGGCTTTGTCTCAACATTTTCTTCCGCTATAGAAAAAAATGATGACTTTGCTGGGGAAAGATCGACCAAATTTTGGTCCATCCCTATGTGGGTTGAGCCTATCTTTGTTTCTTTGTGTATGTGCTATTATTTGTTTGTATATTATGTGGTGTATATATGTTTGTCTAGATTTTCCTGGTTTCCTGGGTGCTTCGTGATTTCTCATAAGTCCTATACCCGGACATGGGCAAACTTAAGATAGGACGGGAGGTATAGTCATGTTAACCTTGAGGGAGTAATCCCAAAAAAGGAGGAATGAGATCCCCCACTCAGTGGAGGCCCCTTTGATTGTAGTGTCATTTACTGAGTAATCGGGAAGACATGCTGTTTTTGACCTGGGAGCCTGCTGAAACTGAGGACCGTAAAACCTTTAACCCATCTTGGCCTTTTAAGTGTAGTGCAGAAACTATGACGGAGTAATTCGGAAATGGTTAACACGCGATACTACACTCATACGAGTTTTTCCTGAGAATATTACTAATTATCGAGTCAATTGGGACATTGATAATATCCGAAGGAAGGATGTAGACTCTGGGAACCTCTTAGAACCTTGTTCAATAGGTGATAAACTATTAGTCCATACCTTATGGGTAGTACCTTTGACTTCATGCTCGTGACGTTGAACCTATGAACCCCCATGTTTGTGATCTTGTGTGTGATTGTTGGATCATGCATTCATGCACCCATGGGCATCCCTTAAAACATTTGTTTCAAGGGACTTAAAGTTGACTTTTTGCGAATATCTCAGGTACTTTTGACCATGGATTCTGGAAAAATAAATACCCAAAAGTACAGTTTCAAGGATCCTAAGATAGATGAATTGATGAGTCTGATTCCTGAGATCGAGAGTTCTACAGATTTTCGAAAGAAATATGGATCCATTGTGTCTCTTATGAAGCTCAGGATGAAGAAGGGTATTCTCTCAACTTTGGTCCAGTTCTATGATTCGATGCATCAATGTTTTACTTTCCCTGATTATCAGTTGATGCCTAAATTGTAGGAGTACTCTTACCTACTGGGTTTACCTGTTACCGATTGTGTTCCTTTCATCGATTTGGAGGGACAGACCAAGTCTCATGAGATTTCTTCCATGGTTCATTTTGGGAGGTATGAGATTCAAGCCCACATGACTACCAAAGGATGAATCAGAGGATTACCTGCTCATTTTTTATTGGAGAAAGCTCGCTACTTTTCTAGGATGAAGAGCACGGTTTCTTTTGAGGCTATATTTGCTCTACTTTCCTCCGGGTTGTTCTTATTTCCAAACATCGAAAAATTTATGGATATCAACGCCATTAGGATCTTTTTTGATTGGGTATCCAGTTCCTTAATTATTAGGAGATGCTTATTACTCCATTTATCTTCAGAATTCTTATCATGGAGGAATGATCGTTTGTTATACGCCTTTGTTATATCAGTGATTTATTTCTAACTTACCTCGGTCCGATGCCATCAGGGATCAAGAAGGAACCTCATTGGGCTCTAGAGATTATGGCTCTCACTCATTCCGACATTGTTTGGTATCACCAGGCTTACTATGATGTGGAGATTGTTGATAGTTATGGTAATTTCCCCAATGTACCTCTTCTCAGTACAAAGGGAGGAATTAACTACAATCCCGTTCTTGCACTACGACAACTTGGATATCTGATGAGTGATAAGCCAAATAGTATTCTTTTGAGTGGTTTCTTTCTCAAAGAAGGAGAGGACCCTAAGAAATCTAAGGAGGAAATTGCAAAGGCTTGGCGCCATATTCACAGGAAGAGTAGAAAAGACTTGGGACCAAGAGGAGCTATTTATTTGGAGCCTTATCTCCGGTGGGTACAAGAAAGGGAAATTCAACTGAATATGCCATATTACTATGAGGAACCTTTAGCTGATATGTTTTTGAAGACAACTCCTCCCCTTTTAGATAATGTGGAATAGCTTCAGCTTAACCTAGTCAGGATGCAGTAGGAGAATGAGGCTTGGAAGAATAAGTGTCAGACATTAGAGATGTCCTACCGAGAAGACTTGAAAGAGAATGATGACCTGATCGAGATTCTTGAGATTCATGCTGTAGAGATGATGGAGAGGCAAGAGGATTTATTTTCCTCTAAAGCTAAATCAGGACTTAGTTACTCACTTCGCGACTCTAGTGATTAGAAAGAGGTTGGCCGACATGTATGAAGAAGAGAACAAGCAGTTGAAGCCTCAAATTTCAAGACTCACGGGAAAGCGTCAGTGTGTGGAATGATCTTCATCAACTTTGATTTATTAGGATTTTATATTCCATCTTCTCTTGTACTTAGGATTATTGAAACTTGTACTAAAAAGTTGTAATCCATTTTGAAGTTATTATAATGAGATTTTTAGTATTTCAAAATGTGTTAGTATTTTAGTATTTGTGAATTGTCTATAAATCTTTGAGTCTCTTGAAACTATTAAATAAAGATAAATAAATCATGTGCATTGCATATCATGCATCATCTTGCACATATTTCTTGCATTTCCATTCATATCCAGGTGTCTTACTGTGTTTCTCGACTTCGCTCAGTAAGCTGTCTCACCGATATAATACTCGGGCTAATTCCAGGAAGATATGGATAATCTTGAACAAGAGAATCGTGAGCTACGTGAAGAGGTTACTATTTTGAAGATCGGTATGGCCAATCTGACTACTTTAATGGAATCATTGGTGGCTTCTCAGAATCAGCCACCACTTTCTCCTTCTTCTGCTCAGCCACAACAAACAATAATTGCTTCTGAAGATCTATCGATTCCTGTTCCCATTATTCTAGTTACTGCTGCACATAATCGTATGCCTCAGGGTTACCCGTGGGGGATGCCTAAGAATTTCATGCCAGAAAGGTATAATCTCGATGCTCAAGTTTCTCCAATTGTTCAAGTTGCTACTACTCCCGCACATCTTGTGGTGCATGTTACTCCTATCGCTAGAAATGAGATTCGTTATACTGCACCTCCTTTGGTGAATGTTATGCCGTTTGCTAATGATGAAGTTTATTGTCCTGTTCCTCTACAAAGTGAAAGTATGGGTTTCTATGATCGGTTGGATGAATTTAGAGACCAATTCAATGAGATGCAGAAGGAAATGAAGGCCCTTCGAGGAAAAGAATTATTTGGACAAAACGTCAGTGAACTCTGCCTAGTTCCCAATGTAAAGGTTCCAGTGAAGTTAAAAGTGCCAGAATTTGAGAGGTACAAGGGAAACTCTTGTTCTCCTGACCACCTGGTGATGTATATCAGAAAAATGTCCACCCAACTGATGATTAGAGTTTGCTTATTCATTTCTTCCAAGATAGCCTAACTGATGCCGCTCTGAAGTGGTATATGAGTTTGGATAATAGCAATATCCGCACCTTCAATAATCGGGGGGAAGCCTTTATCAAGCAATATAAGTATAATATGTTCATGGAACCTGAACGTGATTAGTTGAGGGCAATGGCTTAGAGAGACAAGGAGTCATTCAAAGAATATGTGCAGCATTGGTGCAAGATATCTGCCCAGGTGGTGCCACCTATGGGAGAACAAGAAATGACCAAGGTCTTCCCGAAAACCCTTGGATCATTTTATTATGAAAGGATGGTTGCTAGTGTGCCGAGTGATTTCACCGAGATGGTGAGCATGGGTGTTCGTTTAGAAGAGGCTGTTAGAGAAGGGTGCTTGATATAAGATGAAGGGACAAAGAAGTCGTCATACGGGTTCTCTCGAAAGAAAGAAAGTGAAGCAAATGTTGTTATTGGGGAAAGGAAGATTAGGCCACCTATAAGACATCAGCGGTACCAAAAACAGGTTACTTCCGTGACTCCAATTGTCAATGTAGCTCTAAACATTGTTGCCTATTAGATCCCGTCTCCTCAGAGAAAACAAGGGAAAATTCAGAAGAGTGAGGCTTTTGACTCTATCCTAATGAGCTATGAAAAGTTATTCCTAAATTTGATTCAGAAGAAGTTGGTTCAGACCAGGCCCCCCCTGCTCTACCTTCACCTTTACCCTGGTATTATAAGGCAGACCAAACATGCACTTTTCATCAAGGAGCCCTAGGGCACAACATTGAGAACTGTTATCCTTTGAAATCTGAAGTACAAAAGATGGTGAGATATGGCCTCCTATCCTTTAAAGATGTTGGTCCTAACGTGAAAGATAATCCTTTTCCTAAACATGGAGGAGAAAATGTTGTAAACATGGTTGCTGGTTGTCCTGGGGGATTTCAGATTTTTGATATCAACCTGGTTAGAGGGGATCTGGTGAAGATGCGTGCTGACCTCTGCGAATTTAGCTACTATACGCACGACCATGCTGGTTGTGGTATTTGCAGTACATATATACAGGGATGTGATAAGATAAAGGATGATCTTCAGGAAATGATAGACGAAGGCCTCATTCATATAATCAGGCCTAGGGTAGAGTACAAAGAAGATGTGAATTTGGTCAATGGATGTCCTGATGAATTCCATATTTTTGACGTGAATCATATGAATGATGATTTGGTGTAATTACACGCTACCTTCTGTCACATGAATGGTCAAGAAGAACACCAATATAGGTCTTGCCAGATTTGGTGTAGAGACTCTTGTGGTTGTTCCATTGTGAAAAGGGGTGTTAAGTTATTATTGGACAATGGTACTATCAAAGTTTCGGGCAATAGAGATGATTACCATGGGTTTAACATGATTGAAGACTGCTCGGCCGTGACTGTGTCAGATAATAAGTATGCTTCTGCAGATGAGTTCTTTTCTTCTGATGAAGATATGTTCTCCAAAAATGATTCTATGATGTCTAAGTATTCGGAAGAAGGGGTGTGTTGTACCCCATAATTTTTCCTCTCATTTTATTCAAGACATACTCCTAGGGTTCTCAAATGCACAAGGTTGACCAAGAATTGATCAGACAAATTCTCTTCCTAAGCAATGAACTTCTAACTAGGGTTTCGTTTTTCACAAGGAAATTTTAGTTTTAAAAGTATCAAGTGGTCTCCATGGTTCCTTAAATGTCTTCAAGAATACTCATGTCAAGTTTCATGCCTTGCATCACAAGTTTGCTCTGTCAATTGATCAGATGACTGAAAATCAACTGTATTTAGGTCAAAAGTCAACTGTGGCCAATATACGGTCAAACTTTAATATTTTTGGTCAACATCAATATTTTGAAGTGAAATTCATCATTTGATCAAGGCTTGATCATGAGTCCTCAATGAAAGCTATCAAATCATCAAAGGTTAAAAGTTGCTAAATTAGGATTTCCTTAGGAGAAGTCAACTAAACTTTGATCAGTCATAATTTCACATGCTTCATCCATTTTCCCCAACCAAAGCTCATTTTAAAGGGAATCCAATCCTATGAAACTTTGTTTTTATTCCCAAGTCCAAAAATGCATCATTAGAAAGATATTAGCCAATACATTACAAGTCTTTTTAAAAGTCAACAAAAAGGCACTTTTTGTCAAGGCAAATTCATCAAGATAAAGTCTCCAAATGCAAAATTTATCAAATTAGAGATTGTATAGGATATCTTGAGCTTTCCAAAAAGTCAATTATCATTTTCAAAAGATGAAAATTGAGCAAGTTATAGTTTGCACAAGTTGGGCAGATGTTTGAAAATGCATGAAGTCAACTTTGAGCAAAATCACATTTTTGAGTTGATGGACCTAATTTTTTCAGGTTCAAACATGTTTATGACATAACCAAGGACCTATAAATATATACATGCACTATTGTGATTTTTATTTTTATTTATTTGAATTATTATTCATTTAAATACAAACTTAATCAAAATAAAATGCAAGAGGGAGGTGCAAGGCATCTGGGCTTTGTTGATGGTCAAGATTAGAAGCCCAAGAAGCCTAGCTTGCTGTACAAAAACGCATGAAACAAAAGGAAGAAATATCTTTTTGTTTTATAAATTTTTTAATCAAATCTTCATGTCTTAACAACCATGATATTTTGATTTCTCTGGATTATTTTTTTACCTAATGTGCTTCCCTATATAAGGATAAAATTATAAGATCACAACCTCATGCGTAGCTGCCTCCACAAACCCTAGCAAAGTTCCAAAATTTCTCATAGAAAGGTGCAACTTATATCATACGATCCAACCATCCTCAATTCATTCCAGGTGTTGCATCACACTCCTGAAGGTCCTAGGAGTCCATCCCTATCATTCTTGAAGCTCGTAGCACCCCAGATCACTGTAACCAAGCGCCACCGGTTTGGTAAGGTTTGATAAATTCAAAGTTAAAAATTCATGCATTATTGACATGTTTGATGTGTTGGTTTGTGTTCAGGACATCCATTAGAATATGTTGGACGTTTTGCATGAAAGCTTTGATGCTTGAATCACATGATGCCATTGTTAGAGAATCACAAACTGAAACCTTCCAAACATACAATACAAGGACTTTCAGGCCAAATGGACACCACCATTAAACTCGTAGCATATGATTTAGGGGGGTAGGCTTAATCTCTTTCTTTGATTCTTGTTATTTTGCAGGGTCCAATTTTGATATCACCGGAGAAGAAGGAGTTGACCACCATGAGGGGTGCTCAAACTCACTGGTGCAAGCGTCGTTGTCTCCCATTCATCCATCCAAATACCAGGGCCCCACTTTGGGCGCACATGTTTAACAGTCAACGATTATGACATGTTTTAATATTTAATCGGTTGATTTTGTTTATGCTACCGGATGTACGGTCATCCTAACAGTTGAAACAGCGCACATTAAGGCTTTGTGATGTGCAAGTGCATGGGTTCGATCCCTGCCTCTTGCATAATATTTTATGAATTATTCTTGCAGATCCAGTGTTTCAGGGGAAAGCGCGCATACCATGTGTCATCAGATCATCACCATCAAAGCATCACAACATTAGATCCAGTGCTCCAGATCTGAGTGCTCATGATAGACCCTCAAGGGAACCGCACCACTGAACCATGCGCAGGAGTCTGGGCTTGTGTTTGGGCCTGGACAATTTCAAACAAGCACAACCCCAGATTGCTTCATAGCATCAGGCCCAATCAATTTCTTCTCTTTACTTTTTTTATTAGTATCATTTTATTTAATTGTTTTATGTTTTTTTAAAACCAATTTTATTTTTATAATAAAATCATAAAATCACAAAATTAGGTTTTTTATAATTAAATTTAATTTTTGTTAAATAAATAAATTAATTCAATTTAATTATTTTTACTTAATTCATTAATTAAAAATTAATTAGAATTAGGTTAAAGTTTCAAATCTTTTTCACAATAAAACACAAAAATATTTTATTAAATAATTAAATTTTTTTGGGTTTTTAACACTTGTTCCGGTTTCAATTTGCGCGTGTTATTGTTTTCCGTATTCTTATTCTTTTTCCAATTATTGTAACCACTAATAGTTTATAATAGCTTACTTTATGGTTTTTCTTTATTGTTCTACCCCCAAGTTTTATGGTTTGTACCCTCCTTCCTGAAGTGATGTAATAGTGTAGGGTATTTCTTTACTGCTTTATTATTACTGTAACTGCTTAGCTTAAAAGGATTGTATGGCAAGACATGAAAGAAATCAATAGCTAACCCTAATGTAAGATAAATGAACTGAATTGAATCCCTCGCATACTTACACCTCTAGGGTGACCTCTCTCGTTGCCTCGGAAAACAACGGTCATGTCTCTCGAATGTAGGGATACCATTAGCAAAGACCCTCGATATAAATCATCATAAAAGATCATAGTCCCTCGATGTCCCTCGAAGTTTCCTATGGGGTATGATCTTATCCCTCAATGTTTCCTACAAATATATGATGACGTCCCTTCAAATTTCTAAAGGTGTCCCTACATGTTTCCTTCAATGATCATAACGACGACCCTACGCCTGTCCCTCAAACGTCCAATAGATAGGGCTACCTACTAACTAATGGTAGGATAGTACTATCTAAAGGAAGAGGAAAATAATGCGAAAGACTTTTGAGTGGGTAGTTACTGTTAATTGCTTGCTCACAACTCAAAACACTTTTTCACACCTCACACCTTCAAAAACATTTTCAAAACGCTTTATCAATACTCTTGAGGACTGATACAAGAGTTATCATAAAACAAACTGCCTTGCTATTTGGAATTTCAAAACTTTTTCAAAATCACACACACAAAACAAATAAAGTGAGCAAGCGATTAAGAGCCCGTAGATAACTACATATGAAAAGGGTGCTAACACCTTCCCTTTCATAACTTACCCCATGTGATACAGTGGCAGAACCGACTATTAATACTAGTTTTGCATTTTGTATTCGCAAATGTTGCGGTAGGTAAGAGTCGCCACCGACTTTTCTTTTATCCAAATTAAGGAATGGGTGAAAAGAACAGAAAAAGACCTTTTTGAGAGTTTTCTGAGTAAGGGGGTAGATTATGGAAAGGGAAGGTGTTATCACCCTTTCCATCCGTAGTTATCTACGGGCTCTTAGTTGCTTTCTAGTTCACTTTGATTTGTTTGAAAATGTGCTTGTGGTGTGGGTTTGAAAATATTTTGAAAACGCCTTTGTAATGATTCCCGTCTCTATAAGAATGCGTACAAAGCGTTGGTTTTGAAAATAGTTCAAAGAGGTGTTTGTGGAAAATGTTACTTGAAAGTGATTTTGAAAAGTGCCTTTATAATGATTCTCGTCTCTATAAGAATGCGTACAAAGAGCTTTGACTTTTGAAAATGTTTCAATTTGAAAGTGTTGGTGTGAAAAATGTTTTTGTTGTGAGCAAGTTAGCAACTATGAGCATCTTACCTACTCAAAAGGTCTAATGTTCTTTTCCTCCTATCCTTTATACATTGCTATCCTACTATTAGTATGTAGGTAGCCCTATCGTTGGATGTTTGAGGGACATTCGAAGAGACGTTATGGTCACGAAGGCAAATTGGCAAGGAATTTTAGTAACTGTCCTAAAGTTCTAAGATCACTTTTACCGAGGGAACATCGAGAGTGTCATCGAGGGACTTGTGATCTTTGAAACTAGAGGAAAATCACTAAAACTTCTCATGTTTCGACAATTGTGACTGTTTTCTGAAGGCAACCAAAGTGGGCGTACCCAAGAGGTATATATGTGCAATGTGTGTTATGTTCAGTTATTTTATTCTTTTTTTTAGGTTTGCTAACATTTTAATTTTTCAGTCTTGTCAGGAAATCCTAATTACTAGCAGTAGTATATACAGTAATTTAAAGTGCAGAAATGTAAATCCTATGCTATTACATGGCTTTAGGAGAAGTAAATTTTAGAAATGTGAAAAGTAAAGTCCTAGTTACTATTAAAAACTGGGAATCAGTTACAATAAGATGGAAAAAATGAAAAAGTAAATAAATGCGCAAAAAAAATTAAAAGGGACATCTAAATCCTAAGGAAAAGAAATATTTTTGTTTGTTTTGTCTTATATTAAGAAAATACAACCTAAGTCTATTTAATTTTAATTTCAAGAAAAGGTTAAAATAATTAATTAATTTGTTTACAAATTAATTTGATTAATAAACACTTATCTAATATTTTTTGTGATTTTTTAGATTTAAAGTTAAAATTAAAAAAAGTCAATAAAGAAATGAAAACAAAAGTCAAAATACAAAGGGGGGCATCCTTCGATCCAGGGAGAGATGGGGGTTTCGATCTAGAGGAAGAAAGGTGGTCTTTTATCCAGAGGAAGGTGGCTTCCGATCCAGAGGAAGAAAGTGGCCTTCGATCCAGAGGAAGAAAGATATCCTTCGATCCAATGAAGGATGATTGTTTTTTGACCCAGGGGTGGATGCTACCTTTCGATTTGAATCTGCAAGATAAATATTAGCCAAATAAAGATGCAGGACCTGGGTATCGAACCCAGGTCCTTCGATCCTGTGCGTGTTGGTCTGTTCAGGCTGGATCTGCAACAAGTGTTAGAAATAAAACAAATGCAGACCTGGGGTCGAACCCAGGTCTTTAATTTTTAATACAAATAGAATGAACTAATAGTGTTGATGTGTCATGCAAATGTAAAGTTTATCTTTTTACCAATTCTTACCAATGGTGATGGACGAATCTATGGCTTCAGACGTGGGTACCTTTGTTTAAGGTTTGCTTCGATTTGGAACTTTTGGACGTGTGCTTGCTTAGGGGCTGGTGATGATTGGAAAAGCTTCAGGAGACCTCCAAGAATGTGTTTGAAATTTTGTGTGACTCTCTCAGGTTGTCTCCAGGCGTCTTTGGAGCTTGCTAGTGTGCTCCTTATATAAAGGGGAAGGAGGGGACAGGGTAGCAAGGTAGTAAACAACCATAAACATGTTGTTTAAGGCCATGAATGAGAATTTTAATTTTGGCAAAATACATGGAATTCTTGTCTCTCTTTTAATTTGAATGAATGTGGAAACCTTTGGCTTTCAAATACCTTCAGTCCATGGCCTTCAATTGGACCTCTTGTATATCCTTCGAATGGGTCTTTTGAATGTCTCCTTTGAATGAATTATTTTTAGTGTCTTTCGAATAGTCAATATGTATGCCTTGGGGCTTCTTTGAATGGGCCGCCAAGGTGTCTCCTTCGAATGGATCAAGTCTCATCATTGAGTCCTCTTCGATTGAGCCTCTACTCAGCTAGCCCCAACGAAAACTCTTTCCAGGCTAATCGAAGCTTCCTTCTGTATGAATTCTTGTGCAGGGAGCTTGAGTATGGTAATATGTGAGACTTTAGGCCACCCATCATCTTTGCATATTTCTCTTTCGTTTTGGCCAGCAATAAGTGTATCCTTTGTTTTGAACCAATGTGTGTGCTCTTTAGAAGGGACCACATGCATCACTTGTATGCATCACTTGAAATTCCTTCGAATGGGCCAACAAAGTAAAAAAGTATGCGTGTCGAAAAAAACTTTCCAAGGGAGATGCTGCCCAGTCGAAGCAAGAATCAAGCATTCTCCAAAGAAATCAAATGCCTAATCAAAGTAGGAAACAAGCTTACATGCAGGTAGTCATCAAGACAAACCTACAGAGGCCCTTGCTCAATCGAAGCAGGTAGGCAGGTAACCATTGCATTGTAAATCAAGAAAGCTTGTAAAGCCAATGGTGCAATTGAAGGATGTACGTAGGAGGCCTTTTCCTTGTGCCTGCTGGCATGAAGGAAGTTCCTGCCTTGTGAATTGAAGGCAAGCGTAGAGAAGGCACTTGTCTTCTGAATCGAAGGAAAGCCGCATGAGGCAATTGCCAACACCTTCTGAATTGAAAGAAACCATTAAGAAGCCAACGCCCTCTGAATCTAAAAAAGCCAGTAGGAAGCCACTAACTTATGAATCAAAGGAGCACCAACAGGAGGCCCTTCCCTTTTGAATCGAAGGAGGTTGTTTCAAAGGAAACAAATGCCCAGTCGAAGCTTATATACAACAAACAAGCAAAAGGCCAAGGCTTCAATCGAAGCTTGGAATTTTGAAGCAAGCTTGAAGGAGGTTAGGTGCTCAATTGAAGCAAACTTTGTGCAGCCTTGACTTAGTGTAAATTTTGTGAGAAAAATATTTGAGAGATGGGAGGGCAAATTTTGGGGGTACAACAACTGCCCCTGTTCAATCTTCTTAAACTTGAAGATTTAGATTGGCTTATCTGCCTTTCGTGATCTGAAGGTGGAAGATGATTGAACACTAGAGTGCCTAGAAATTTACACTTGCATGTAGTAACACTGATGGTTGATGATGGCGGGAATGGGCTTACAGATGCCATTTAGAGAAGATGACAGAGAGTCGTCGTAGATGGGCTTAAATATGCCATCTAAAGTAGATGCTGATTTCACCCATGGTTCCATTGTGGGGAATTCCTGTTCCTGTTGTCTGAGGAGGATTCCGCTGGGGAATGTTGATTTATGTCGTTCTACTGCTTGAGGAAAACTCTATGGGAAATAGGGTCTAGGAACTTCAGTTGTCCTAGGCTCTACTGAGGAGTTATCTCTGGTCTGGAGAGATGAAAGTTTACTGATTTCTTGTTGAGGTCCAGGCTTTTAGTAACTTGCTGGGGATAATGGAGTTAACCATTACCTAAAGATAGTTTTCGTGTGTGGTCATGTAGATACTTTTCCTGTCTGGTTTTAGGTATTAATCTGGAACTTGAAAATTGTCAGTCACTGAGATAGTTGTCCTGGCTTGTTACAGGTATTAATCTCTGATATGGGAAAGAAAGATAATTTTCCTGTCTTGTTACAGGTATTAATCTTCAATCTCTTCATGTAGATAGCACTCCTAGCTTGTTATAGGTATTAATCTACAATCAATCGTCCACAAATAGTTTTCCTGGCTTGTTACAGGTATTAATCTGGAACTTGGCAATGTTGGGCACACAAATAGTTTCCTCGTCTGGTTTTGGGCATTAATCTGTGGCCTGCTATATTTGTTGGTAAACTCGTCTTGCTTCAGGAATTCATACCATTTGGTCGTGTAGATATCTTCCCCGTCCGATTTTGGGCATTAATCTTTAACCTGCTGCATAAGTTGATAATGTTTGTTTGTCTTCTAATTTAACCTGAAAAGGTGAAATCAATTTCATGCGATGTCATGATGTATTTATTGCACGATGCTCTCAAAATAGATGAGATTGTGATATATTCATTTGTGTTGCACACGCTATGATATTTATAGAAATGATGTATGAATGCAATGTATGAACGTGTCAGTTGTTCCATTGCTGTATTGTTAAATAGGGGAAAATAAATCCCTGACTGTTGCTGGCGATGAAGAATGTAGGTCTTCAAATTTGTTGAAGTTAAAACGTTGGGGGATGAACTTCCATTGTTAGAGAAATAAACTCTGTTGGGGAAGGTAAACTCCGTGAACTATTTGAGGATTGTCAGAGTGAATTTATGTCATGATTGTATCTGGATATGTGTTGAATAAGTATCGGGATGACATTCGTCTCTGGATCGTACCTGAACTGTATTTAGAAGATGATCTGAATAAGTATCAGGATGACATCCGTCTCTGGATCGTACCTGAATTATTGCTAGAAGATAGTCTGGAATAAGTTTCAGGATGACATCCATCTCTGGATCATACCTGAACCATTTCTAGATGAGAATCTGGAGTAAGTGTCAGGATGACATCCGTATTTGGGTCGTACCTGAACTATTTCTTGATGAGAATCAGGAGTAAGTGTCAGAATGATATCCTTATTTGGATCGTATCTGAACCATTTCTAGATGAGAATATGGAGTAAGTGTCAGGATGACATCCGTTTCTGGATCATACATGAACGATTTCTAGATGAGAATCTGGAGTAAGTGTCAGGATGACATCCGTCTTTGGATGGTACCTGAACTGTTTCTAGATGAGAATCTGGAGTAAGTGTCAGGATGACATCCGTCTTTGGATCGTACTTGAACTGTTTCTAGATGAGAATCTGGAGTAAGTGTCAGTATGACATCTGTCTTTGGATCATACCTGAACTGTTTCTAGATGAGACCCTGGAATAAGTATCAGGATGACATCCGTCTCTGGATCGTACCTGAATTGTTTCTAGAAGATTGTCTGCTTTATTTAGAATGTTTCCGCTGGGAATTCTTGTTTTGTTGTTTTGAGAAGAAATCTGTTAGGGAAGGGAAACTCCGTAATACGCTTGGGGATTATGTGAGATCCTGTTGGGGAATCCTGAGAAGCTTGGCGACTTCACTGGGGGATCTTAGATGTTGGAGCAGTAATTGGAGATTCTTGCTCTGTCGAGGTTATGAGAACACCTGCCATCATTAGGCTGCATGCTAAGAATATGGCAGTGACCTTCTAGTATAATGCTTCTACCTTTGTACCTGCTGGAGAAAATATCTACCAGGGTTTTGTAAATGGTTTGACTGTTATCCCAACTCTTGGATTCCTTGGTGAATGCAGATCAGGGTGATAAACCTTCTACTGATAGACAAGTAACGGGATGACGGTACATAGTCGTACGCTTTAATCCCTAACTTTTGTCTGGTTTGTCCTTTCAGATTTTCAATCCACCGGTATACCCCTTTTTTTGGCCCAAGTCGCCTTTTCAGGTTTTCGACTTGTTGGGTGTACATTTTTTCCATTTGTATATCCCTAATTTTTGTCCGAACCCATTTGGTTCGTCGGGATGCCCTTATTTCCGCCTAAGCCAGTTGTGATACGGTGGCAGAACCGACTGTTAATATGGTTTTGCATTTGTGTTCGCAAATGTTACGGTAAGCAAGAGTCACCACTGACTTTTCTTTTATCCAAATTAAGGAAAGGGTGAAAAGAATAGAGAAAGACCTTTTCGAGAGTTTTATGAGTAAGGGGGTAGATTATGGAAAGGGAAGGTGTTAACACTCTTTCCATCTGTAGTTATCTACGGGCTCTTAGAGGTTTGCTCATTTTGAAATATCTTTGTGCTTTGTGTATTTGAAAGTTTGTTTTGAAAATGCCTTGGTATGGCAGACTTTGTAATGTTTCTAGAGAATGTGGAGAAAGTATACAAAGTGTCTTGAAAATGTTTTTGAAAAGTAGTTTTTTGTGTAAGTGCAAAGATGTTTTGAGCAAATTTCTAACAGTTATCTACTTTATACTCAAAAGGCATTCTTTTCCTCCTATCCTTTAGACAATGCTATCCTACTATTAGTGAGTAGGTAGTGTTATTGTTGGATGCATGAGGGACATTCGAAAGGGACGTTACAGTCACAAAGGCAACTTGTGGAGACGCTTTAGCAATTTTGTTTAGGGACTAGATCATTTACCGAAGAGACAACTATAGGGTCATCGAGGAACTATGATCTTTTGATTTATGGGTTTTTGCTAAAGCGTTTCTGCCTCATAACTATTTTATTTCTAAAGGCAACGAAAGTGGGGTACCCTAGAGGTGTACATGTGCAAGTGTGTTATGTTCAGTTATTTTTTGTCTTTTTGTTAAGTTTGCTAATGTTTGATTATTAGTCTTATCATACACGCCTAATTACTAGCAGTTAATATATATTGCTAAATATTAAAGTCCAGGAATTTAAATCTACGCTATTATAATGCTTTGGGGAGGGGATTTACATTATATAAGAATGAGGGGGATAAAGCAATAAATATCCTAGCTTTAGTATATTACATCCAGTGAGCAGATACATTAGTAATAAAAATGCAAAAATAAATAAACGCGCGTGAAATTGAAAATAAGACTAAAAATATCCTAAGAAATAAAAATATTTTTGTTTTGTTTTTATTTATCATGAAAAGAAAATTAAATCTAAATTAAGTCCTAAATTCTATTTTTTTTAAGTTAAGAAAATGGTTAAAATTTAATTAATCAATTAATTAAGAAATTAATTATTTAATTAAAATGTCTAAGCCTAATTTTTTGTGATTTTTTGATTTAATGTCAATTTAAATAAAAGAGGGTTAATAAAGAAATAAAACAAAAAAAATACAAAAAAAGGGAATCCTTCGATTGCAGGGAGAAATGGACTTTTCGATCCAGAGGGGGTATTGTCTTTCGATTCTGTGAAGGGTGTTACCCTTTGATACAGTGGCATGATATGGATTTTGATCCAGAGGGTGGATGTTGTGAGGGCACTGAATCTGCAAATGTGTGTTAACAAAAACAAAGAAGCAGGACCTGGGTATCGAAACCCAGGTCCTCCAATCATGCGCGCGTTGGGTCTATTCAGGCTATATCTGCAGCAAATGTTAGCAACAAAACAAAAGAAGACCTAGGATCGAATCTAGGTCTTTAGTCTTGGATAGCAAATCTAATGAAATTATAGATGTGTCATGCAAATGTAGAGTTTGATCTTTTTACCAATTCTTACTAATGATTGATGTATAAATCTGTGGTGATGGGTGTGGATATCCTTGTTTGAGGATTGCTTCGATTTGGATTTTGACCTGGGTGCCTTTGTTTAAGGGTTGATTTGATTTGGATCACTTATGAGTTTTTTTAATACTTTGGTGGGTTTATAGGGCAGCGTCTCTCCAATGTGTGTGTAACTATCTGGGCTTGGAAGCATGTTGCTTATATAGAGTAGAAGGGATGGGACAAGAAGACAATTGTTTAAAATGCCATAAACAAATGTTTTCAAGGCCATGAATAAAGTTTTGTAACATTTGCCAAAAAACATGGGATCTTGTCCTCTTTTTGAAATTTGAATAAATGTGGACAATTTTGGCTTTCGAATACCCGCAGTCTCAATCCTTCAATCGGACCTCCCATGCGCCCTTCGAATGGGCCTTTTTGTGTAGCCTTCAACTGGGCTCAATTTGCCTCTTTCGACTGGGTCATTAGATGGTCCTTCTGGTGTACCCTTCGAATGAGCCTTTGGTGTGTCCTTTGCATGGCTATTTTGAATGGACTTTCTATGTATGCTTTGTGCCCTCTTCGAATGGGCTACCAAAATGTGTCCTTCGAATGGCTATCACACTTGTTGAAGTGTGTACAATTTGTTTAAACTTAGGCTATTGCCTAGGCGAAGCTGGAACAAAGGCAACTTTGAAGGAGTCTTGGGCTTGTGCTGAAGACAAACTAAAGAGGTATACATGCACTGGTGACACGCTGAGGGGTCTTTTGCCTATTGGGAGATTTGTGAATCGAAGGTCAGTTGGAGAAGTTCTTACTTTGTGCGCTGAAAGAACGCCCAAAAGGATAATTTTCCAAGTAGAAGCAGGAAACAAACTTGCTCCAAGGAAAATAAATGCCCAATCGAAGCAAGGATCCATCTTGCATGTAGGTAGCCATTGCATTTGTGAGTCAAGGCAGCATGCAAAGACAGTGGTGTAATTGAAGGAGCACTGACAAGAAGCCCTTACCCTTTGGATCGAAGGAGGCTGTTTTAAAGGGAAAACATGCACAGTCGAAGCTTGTATACAACAAGCAACAGTCCAAGGCTTCAATCGAAGCTTGGAAAGTTGAGGCAAGCTTGGAGGAGGTTAGGCGCCCAATCGAAGCTTATCAAAATGCCAATCGAAAGACGCCTTGTTCATGTCAATCGGAATACCTTGTTTATCTTAAAATTTTTTTTTTCCTTTAATCAAATGCTTGTGATCACCATGTAAGAGAAGGATCTTGGGAAAACATGAGAGGGAAAATTTTGGGGAACAACAACTGCCCCTGTTCAATTTTCTTAAAACTGAGGGTTTAGATTGGCTTGTCTGCCTTTCGTGATCTAAAGGTGGAAGATGATTGAACACTAGAGTGCCCAGAAATTTGCACTCGCATGAAATAACACTGATGATTGATGATGTAGGAAATGGTCTTACAGATGCCATTTGGAGGAGATAATAGAGAGTCGTTAGAGATGGGTTTAAAGATGCCATCCAAAATAGATACTGATATCACACATGGTCCCTTTGGGGCTTCTTGTTCCTGCTGTCTGAGGAGGATTCCGTTGGGAAATGTGGTTTTCTGTTGTTCTCCCGTTTGAGGAAAACTCTGGGGAATAGAGTCTAGGAACTTCAGTTGTCCAAGGCTCTGCTAAAGAGTTATCTTTGGAGAGATGACAGTTTTCTGTATTCTGGTTGAAGTCTAGGTTTCCAGTGATTTGTTGGGGATAATGGAATTAATCTTTACCTGGAGATGTATTAGAAAGAGCCTGTGTAGGGCTGCTTCAAGATGAGTCTGTGTTAGACTGTCTTAGAAAAAAACTGTATAAGATTGCTTCGTCTGGTCATGTAGATAGCTTTCATGCCTGGTTTCAGGCGTTAATACAATCAGCTTATTCACAGATAGTTGTCATGTCTGGCTTCAGGTATTAACTAGAATCTGAAAATTGTCATTCGTTGAGATAGTTGTCCTTGCTGGTTGCAGGTATTAATCTCTGACTTAAGAAATAAAGATAGTTTTCCCATCTGGTTTCGGGTATTAATCTGCAATCAGCTTGTTCACAGATAGTTGTCATGTCTGGTTTCAGGTATTAATCAGGAATTTGTCAGTCATCCACAGATAGTTGTCATGACTTGTTACAGATATTAATCTAGAATTTGGAATTTCGAATTTGTCAGTTGTGCATAGACAGTTGTCCTGACTTGTTACATGTATTAATCTGGAACTAGCTTTTGTCGGTCATTGAGATAGTTGTCTTGTCTGGTTTCAGGTATTAATCTTTGACCTTAGAGAAAAAAGATAGTTTTCCCGTCTAGTTTCGGGTGTTAATCTTGAATCTGTGTAGATAGTAGTAAACTCGTCTTGTTTTGGGAGTTCATACCAGTTGGTCGTACATATAGTTTTCCTGTCTAGTTTCAGGCATTAATCTTTGACCTGTTGTAAAAGTTGATAGCATTTGTCTGTTTGCTAATTTAACTTGAAAGGGTAAAATCAGTTTCATGCGATGTCATGATGTATGAAATGCATAATGATCCCAAAATAAATGAGACTATGATATATGTATTTGTATGCACATGCCATGATGTATGAACATGTAATGCTGTTGTGCAGGATCTTTGTCTGGGAAAATAAATCCCTAACTGCTGCTGAAGAGTACTGGGAAGATGAAACCCGGAATGATGTTGGTGAGTGAAGAAAGTGATTCTTCAATTTCTGATGGGGATAATGAATGGAGATGGTTTTGCAGGGGATTCCCTTTCTCTGTTGGGGATCCTCGTCTTCTGCTTGAGAATGATTTCGCTGGTGAGAAGAGTTCTGTTGGAAGATTTCACCAATTTGGATAAATAAACTCCGTTGGGTGATAAACTTCCGTAGCTAGAGAAATAAACTCTACTGGGTATAAGGCTTTATAAACTACTTGAGATTTATAAAACTCTATTGCGGAATACTTTGATTTCAGTTCTCTGAGGGAACTTTTCTGAAGAGAGGGATTTCCAGTGATTTGTGGTAGAAACACACTCAAGTTGGGAAGTGTCAGAATAAATCCCTGCCTTGATGGTATCCGAAGATGTATCAAATGGGTATCAGAATAATATCCATATTTAGAGCATATTTGAATTGTATTGAAAGAGAAATCTGGAATCAGTATCAGAATGACATTCGTATATGGAGCGCATGTGAACTGTATTTGATAGCTATTAATGAACGAGTATCAGAATGGAATCCGTATCTGAAGCGTATCTGAACTATATCTCGAAGCTGTATTGAATGAGTATCTGAATGGCACCCATATCTGGAGCATATCTTAATTGTATCTGGAAGAGAAATCTGGAATGAGTATCAGAATGGCATCCGTATTTGGAGCGTATCTGAACTGTATCTGACAGTTGTATTGAATGAGTATCATAATGGCACCCGTATCTAGAGCGTATATGAACTGTATTCAGAAGAGAAATCTGTAATGAGTATCAGAATGGAATCCGTATTTGGAGTGTATATGAATTGTATCTGAAATATGTATTGAATGAGTATCGGAATGGCATCCGTATCTGGAGCGTATCTAAGCTATATTTGGAAGCTGTATTGAATGAGTATCAGAATGGCATCCGTATCTGGAGTGTATCTGAACTATATCTGGAAGCTGTATTGAATTAGTATCAGAATGGAATCCGTATCTAGAGCATATCTGAACTGTATCTGGAAGCTATATTGAATGTTTCCGCTGGGAATTCTTGTTTTGTTGTTTTGATAAGAAATCTGCTAGGGAACATGAAAAGCTTGTGAACCAGGCTACAAAATTCTTTAAGATGTCGGAGCAGTAATTGGAGATTCTTGCTCTGCCGGGGATATAAAAACACCTGACATCACTAGGTTGTAGGATGAGGATATGGCAGTGGCTTTTTAGTCGAATGCACATGCCTCTGTACATGCTGGAGAAAGTAGCAGCGGAGGTTTTATGGAATGTTTGAGTGCCATCCCAAATCCTGGAGTCCTTGGTGTATGTTGATCAGGGTAATAAACCTTCTACTGATAGACAAGTGACGAGAGGATGGGACATAGTCGTATGCTTTAATCCCTAACTTTTTCCTGGACTGCTCTTTCAGGTTTTCAGTCCACCGGGATACCCCTTTTTGCCCAAGCCGCCTTATCAGGTTTTCGACTTGCCGGGTGTACAAATTGTTTTTATGTATATCCCTATTTTTTTCCCAAACCCTTTTGGTTCTTCGGGATGCCCTTATTTTTTGCCTAGGTTAGTCAACCTAGAAGGTCTTTGTTCATGCGTAGTATTTTCCAAATATATCCATGTTCACCGAGTACGGAGAATTGTCACTGTCCATAGTAGTAAGTGTTGTCACACTTGCCAGAAGGTGTTTGTTTGATCGTACATGATTCGTTGCTGGAATTCATGTCCAATGCCCCAAGTGATTCAGATGGAGATCTGCCCCTGGTTATTTGGCAGTTTTGAGGGATTCCTTGAACCTTAATTTGACTGCCCCAAATCAGCTGGACACAATGTTATGCCTCTTGATTATGAAAGGCCTGTTACTGGAAATGTTTTTTCCGTCTGAGGTGATTCTGTCCATTGAGAGGATCTTTGTTCACTAAATATTCGTTGTGTGAATTTCTCTTCTGTTGAACAAATAGTCATATGCAAACAATGGTATTTTAAAAATGTAAAGCTTATGTCTGTCTTGAAGTTTGAAAATTCATTTTTTAGTAAAACATACAAATTTTGTAAAAGTGTGATATCAACTCAGGATTTAATAGTAAACCTTATAGGATCCAGGATACCTTTTGTAACAGTATGCTTCCGAACTAACCCATGCTCCAGCTAGGACTTTGAAGTGTTATAACGTGGCCTGGTTCACGGTTCAAGAAACAAAGGATAAAGGCTTAAATTTTATTTGTACCAACCCGTTCTTCGTGATGTTCTTCAGTCCTATGCTTAGTTAATTGTGTATTTAGATCCCAATTGAGTTTGGAATCTTTGCTCTGATACTTGGTGATGGTTTAGAAATTGAACGTTTGTTTAAGAAGGCAAATATTTTTGGTAACCTTTTCTTTTTGTTGAGGATTTGTAGCGACCTCTTTTTTTTATTTTATTCTATTATCCCTACTTTTTGCCTGAACTATTTTTTTTTGTGATTACAGTCAGGGGGGTGCCTCAATTTTTTAAGTCTCCTTCATAGGTTTTGACTCAACGGACTTTTCTTTTGAGAGATAATGATTTCCTGATTTTGATGATTATGTGGAACCATCACTATTTTTTGGAGAGAATCTTCTACACTATTTATCGTGTATGAAGGGAAAGCTTACGATTGAATGCACATCTGAATTAACTGAGAAAACTACCCTGTCCCAGGTTATGATTAAGAGTTTTAATTTGTGCGAAAAGAAAAACTCATACCTCTTAGGCTCAAAGGGGTTGACTTGGGATTATCTTCCTTATTACTCCACTATTTAAGATTTGAAAGAACGCCTATACATCGTCAGCAAGGTCTATTCCTAAGCATACTGTAGAGATTATGGTATCTTTTTTGTCATCCTCCCTCTAAAGGCTTACATCTTTTAATCAAGAGTCAAATATCACAAAAAGGAAGTAAGAACACAGTTTTGAAATAGTGAATACGAATGAATTGATTCAAGACAAACATATGCGATGAATTGATGAAATAACAAAGTTTGACATAAATAAGTGTTCGAACAAAAAGAAAATTGCAATTTGAAAAATTCAAATGAACAAAAAGCCCCTTTGTCTGAACTTGTCACTTCAGATGGTATGCCTTTGAGGGATGGCAAAAGACTTCAGTCTGATCACCTTATGTAAACTCCAACACTCCTTCATTGATCATGTCTTGAATCTTATTTTTCAATGCCTAATAATCATTCGTATCATGTCCAGAAATTCCAGTATGATAGGCATACCTTGCATCAGGATTATAGTGAGGGGAACAAGTTTTGGGTTTTGGATGAGGTCCTATCACTGTAATCAGATTCATCCTTAACATGTGTAACAAATCTTGAGACGATGTCATGTTAATTTTAGTAAACTGCCTCTTGGGCTTGTCTTGCCCTTGCTGATTACCCCGTTGCTGTTGTCGAGGTCGTTGTTGGGCTCGTGATGTAGCAGCAAATTGGAAAGGTCCACTCTCCACCCAGCCAACTCCTTGTCTCATCAGGGGATGATTAATGACTTGTCCCCTATCCTCGATCGTTTGGTTCATACAGTTGCAACTGTCTTGATGAAGTTTTCTAACGAGGACTCTTAGCTCTTCTTTCCCCCGAGCTAAGCTTTGGATAAGAGCCACATGACTGATCATCTGGATTTTCATCCTTTCCATCTCAGCTTGCAATTTCTCCAACTGGTCATCCTTATTGTCGTCAGGATTTTTCTTGGTCAAGTTCCCAGCGAGGATTGCCTTCAATTCTTCTTGCCCCTTGGCTAGACTCAGGAAAATTTCTTTGAATTGAGCTTCTTGAGTTTGGAGATCCTTTACTGTCTGTTTAAGAGCCATTTCTTCTTGTTGAAATAAGCAGTGAATAAGATAAGAAACCTGTCCTGAAACATGTTTATGCAATGATATGTATTATATATGTATGCAATGTTTTCAAGGGCCTTATAGGATTTAAATTCTTTTAACCAAAACAAAACAAAGACTTTTTATTAGTAATCTTAAATGAAATCAAAGTTTACAAAGGAATAACAAATAAGAAACTTCTAAAACTTATAAGTCTCCCAAGGATGCTTCTTTTGGTGCTAATGTAGGCATTGCGATACTTCTCTTCATGAAGCCGCTTTGTCATTTTCAACACCTTTTTCTCACTGGAATAGAATTGGGATTCAAAGGTATCTCGTTTTTCTTTGAGTTGTATCCAAGATTTTTGCAGTTCTTTGAAGTTTGTTGGAATATCAGGATGAAAAATGATACGAGAATCAACCCCTTGAACAATAGACTCTGAAATCACTAGTAGGATAGCAACATACGACATCATAAGATTTTGAGCACGAGTTTGCACTGATTTGAGGTATGGCTCCAAAGGGATGGAGTTCTTGTGCCATAGAGTCCTGATATCAGTCCTTTTAACCATTCCCCAAGCGCGGATAAACCTTTGTAGATAGCCTTGCAAATCATTTGAATAGTCGAACATAATGCCTTGAATGAGCATATCATGGGGACCATCCCTCCGGGCATATCCAAACAGATGTAAAGCTAAAGAGGGGTTGTAGGTGATGCCTCCTTTAATACCAAGGAGTGTCACATTGGGAAATTCTCCACAGCAATCAATAAAAGAGACGTCTTCTTGGGAGCGAGGGCACCAATAGATGTCAGAGTGAGAAAGAGACATTAATCTCTAGTTCCATCTTAAGCCTAATTCATTCTTCATTACTGACCGAGGAAAGTTCTAAATAAACCACCTATAGAGTAGAGGTGTACAACACATAAGAGTCCCTCGCTTCTTCATGGTACGTGTATGGAGTATGTGCCGAATATCCCCGAGCAATGTAGGCATTGGATGGTGAGCAAGGAAAATATTGATGGCGCTGGCATCTACGAACTTGTCTGAATTGGGGAACAAAACCAACCCGTAAATTAAAAGAGCTAACACATCTTTAAAGGCATGGTAACTCATAGCGTCTAGGAATACCTGGGCTTTCTTCATCATGAAACTTGTGAGGAGGCCCTTTATTCCACTCCTCATTTCCTAATTGGACTCAATGTCATATGGTTTCAAATGCAAAGCTATGGCAACATCTTCAGCAGTTGGATCATGTTCTAAACCGGTAAAGGGTATCTGCTCCAATATAGGTAAACTGAGTATTTTGGAGAACTCTTCCAATATAGGCACCAACTGATAGTCTGGAAATGTGAAGCAGTGGTGCTTAGGGTCGAAGAATTGGAATAAGACACTCATCAAACCTCATCAAAACCGGTAGCAGACAAACTGAGCAAGTAGCCATATCTCTTGTTGAACGAGGAACTCTCAGGAACCTCTGAAACCAATTCTTTGAGTTTGGGAGGGATCTCTACAAAATTGATCCAGATGGTTTTTCTGTGAGCTGAATCCATGACCTACAAAACAGATAAGAGATAAATCCACTGGCCCTTGAAATGGTTAATGTACATGACATGTTATGTTATTTATGATGTTATGAGTATGCTTTGAAATCACAAGTATATCAAACACAAACAAGTCACACAAAGACCTTAGGTTTAAAGGCTTGCATGAGTTTTTAAAGGTAAGTACCCTCTTGAAGCTTCAGTTGGCTCAACCTGTCCTGTTAATAGTGACCGGGTTCTAAGGAGTCTCATATCACTGACTTTTCTTTTAGGCATTGTTCTAGCTCAAGCACCTAAGTATTGTGGCCAAAATATCCCAAAAGTCTAGTCTCAATGAGTGTAGTATCGAGTATCAACCAATCTTCGGTCGGAACCAAAGTTGTCTATCTCACTACTTTCTAATGGCTTAGGATGAGTCAATTAAAGGTTCTAAAGGTCAGTTAGCGCTTAATGACACTAAGGAAGCCTAATGTTATCCTTGATTGACTCAAAGAACATTAGTACAAACCAAACTATCACGCTAACGTAGCTATCACTTCGTCCATATCGGTCTACGCCGTACAAATTCCATGATTTATTGCTACTTACTTAATAAGGTGCCTTAGATCCAAGTGTAGGATCTATAGTAACCCAAACAAAGCCCTCAAAAGTAAAGAAAACAAAGCATACAAAAAGCAGTTAAATAATGAACTAACTCTAAGGTAACCCCATTTTTCATATAGACTCTCAGTAGAGTCGCCAGTTCTGTGATATGGTGGCAAAGCCGACTATTAATACTGGTTTTGCATTTGTATTTGAAAATGTTGCGGTAAGCAAGAGTCACCATCGGATTTTCTTTTATCCAAATTAAGGAAAGGGTGAAAATAACAGAAAAGACCTTTTTGAGAGTTTTGAGTAAGGGGGGTAGATTACGGGCTCTTAGAGGTTTGCTCATTTTGAAACACCTATGTGCTTTGTGTATTTGAATGTTTGTTTTGAAAATTCCTTGGTATGGCAGACTCTGTGATGTTTCTCGGGAATGTGGATAAAGTATACAAAGTGTCTTGAAAATGTTTTTGAATAGTTTTCTGGGTAAGTGCAAAGATGTTTTGAGCAAACTTCTAACAACTATCTACTTTTTACTCAAAAAGGCGTTCTTTTCCTCCTATCCTTTAGACATTCTATCCTACTATTAGTAATTAGGTAGCCTTGTCGTTAGATGTATGAGGGACATTCAAAAGGGACGTTACAGTTACAAAGGCAACTTGTGGAGACGCTTTAGCAATTTTGTTTAGGGA
This sequence comes from Vicia faba, assembly GCA_948472305.1. Lineage (NCBI taxonomy): Eukaryota > Viridiplantae > Streptophyta > Magnoliopsida > Fabales > Fabaceae > Vicia > Vicia faba. The sequence goes on from OX451738.1 coordinate 163,405,082, forward strand.
CTAGATAATTTTACGAAGAGGCAACTGTAGTGTCATCGAGGGACTATTATATTTTGATTTATGGGTCTTTGCTAAAGCGTTCCTGTCTCATAACTGTTTTATTTCTAAAGACAACCAAAGTGGGGTACCCTAGAGGTGTACATGTGCAAGTGTGTTATGTTCAGTTATTTTTTGTCTTTTTGTTAAGTTTGCTAATGTTTGATTATTATTCTTATCATACACGCCTAATTACTAGCAGTTAATATATATTGCAGAATATTAAAGTGCATGAATTTAAATCTACGCTATTACAATGCTTTGGGGAGGGGATTTACATTATAAATAATGAGGGGGATAAAGCAGTAAATGTCCTAGCTTTTAATCTATCACATCCAGTGAGCAAGTACATTAGTAATAAAAATGCGAAACTAAATAAACACGCTTGTGAAATTGAAAATAACGTCTAAAAATATCCTAAGAAATAAAAATCTTTTTGTTTTGTTTTTATTTATCATGAAAAGAAAATTAAATCTAAATTAAGTCCTAAATTCTAATTTGTTTTAAGTTAAGAAAATGGTTAAAATTTAATTAATCAATTAATTAAGAAATTAATTATTTAATTAAAATGTCTAAGCCTAATTTTTTGTGATTTTTTGATTTAATGTTAATTTAAATAAAAGAGGGTTAATAAAGAAATAAAACAAAAAAAATACAAAAAAAGGGAATCCTTCGATTATAGGGAGAAATGGACTTTTCGATCCAAAGAGGATATTGTCTTTCGATTCTGTGAAGGGTGTTACCCTTCGATCCAGTGACATGATATGGATTTCGATCCAAAAGGTGGATGATGTGAGGGAATTGAATCCGCAAAGGTGTGTTAACAAAAACAAAGAATTAGGACCTAGGTATCAAAACCCAAGTCCTTCGATCCTGCGCGCGCTGGGTCTATTTAGGCTATATCTGCAGCAAATGTTAGCAACAAAACAAAAGCAGACCTGGGATCGAACCCAAGTCTTTAGTCTTGGATATCAAATGAAATGAAATTATATATGTGTCATGAAAATGTAGAGTTTGATCTTGTAATGCGGTGGGAGAACTGACTTGAGGTTTTGCGTTTGTGTTCATAAATGTTGCGGTTAGCAAGAGTCGCCACCGACTTTTCTTTTATCAAAAGGAAAGGTAAAAAAGCACAGGAAAGACCTTTGAGACATTTTCTTGAGTTCAGAGGGTAGATTATGAAGAGGGAAGGTACTAGCACCCTTTTCATCCATGGTTTTCCATGGGCTCTTAGTTACTTGTTTAGATCACTTGCTTTATTTTGTTTGAAATGGTGTTTGGTGTGGTTTTGAAAAGTATTTTGAAAAGAGGCCATTGTTTAGGCAATCTTTGTAATGATTCTCGTTCGTAAGAATGTATAAAAAGATGTTTGTCTTTTGAAAATGTTTTCAATGTTTTGTAAGATGTTTTGAAATGTGTGTGTGTGTTTGTTTTTGAAAATAGCAAGGATTATTTTGAAATGGGACAAGTAACTAGAAGCTATCTACCTACTCAAATGTCTTTCTTGTGCATTTTTATTCCTTTGACATTGTTGACTTACCATTGCTTTGGTAAGCAACCCTCTCTTTGGATGTAAACGGGACAGGCGTGGGTCATGTTATAACCATGAAATCAATGTTGGCAAGTATCTTAGCAATTTTGAGGGACCAAGATCATCTTTGTTTAGGCAACCTTTTGATAGCGTCATCGAGGGACTATGATCTTATGTTTGTTTTGTTTTTCCAAGATACTTCGCGTGCGTAACATGGCCATTTTAATTTAGGCAACCAAGTGGGAGAAACCCTAAGGGTGCTTGTGTGCAATGTGTGTCATTTTCATGCTTTTGTCTTGTATTTAGGGTTATCTATTTTTTCTTTGTTTTTGTTCTTGTCATGCAAACCCTAGTTACTAAGCATAGTATATAAAGCAATAAATTACGTAAAATAAACTAAGCTATTACAACAATTATTATGGGAGGGGGGATACGAGTTTTGAATGGAGATTTTGCACAAATATAAACCTAAAATATTATTACAACCCAATCGAATATTGCTCGAATTAAATAAATGTACAAATATTTAAAATGCAATGCAATGTATTTATGTGAAAAATGTTTTGGTATTTGTTTTTTGTATGAGAAAATAATTTAATTTAAACCCTAAAAAATAAGGAACAAATAATATTATTTTTTTTGGAGGGGTGAAACCCTAATTTTCTAATTAAAAGAAAATAATGCTTTATGTTATTATTTTGTCCATTTTTTGTACAAGAAAATAATAAATATTATTACATGTAAATATTAAAAATTAATTATGTATAAAAATAATTATTTATGATTATAAATAGTATAATAAAAAAATGTTAAGTATTTTTAATTGTATTTACAAATTATTTAAGAAAATAAAATCTATTTATCCTAATAAACTATTTTTTATGCAAAAAATAATAAAAAAATAAAATAAAAATTGCAAAAAATAAAGAAATTTTTTTTAGGATTTTTATTATTCAGAAAAAATAAATAAAAGCAATAAATATGAAAATATGGAAAAAAATATGAAAAATATAACAAATAAGCCAGGGGGTGTAAATAGTATGTCAGGGGGGTGTAAATAGTGAAAACAAAAAAGGCCAGGCGCCAAAAAGCCCAACAACGCTTCATCCCTGTCCTTGGTTCATCTCCTTCGCGCGCCATAGTTCAAACCTGTAATTCTCACATGCTTGCACAAAAACAAAAACTCATAACGTGAAACATGTGGTATTTGAGCTCACGATTCCAACCATATAAATTATGTGACCTAACTCTAAAAGATCAGAGAGAATTTTGGAAGCCCTAATTCGTGACCTAACTTTTTCACCATTTTCAATCTTCAAATTCTCTCAGCATAATTAATATAAATGAAAAGTATGCATATGTACAACTTTGTTATGATAAGGACTACATTTTTTCTTCATAAATCGTGGCTTGAGGATGCCTATTCAGAGAGATAAAGTTTAAGAAATATACCTCCTTCAGCTGGATTCGAGTAGAGCAATGCAGGGACTTTAATGGAAGCCTGAGGATTGTTTGAGCTTCCTTGAACTTCCCTGAAGCTATTCCAATGCTTACTTTGCTTTGAGGATAGCTGGAAATCTCTGCACAAGTCAAGCTGCAAGCTTCAAGGTTGAAAATGGCAAAGGCTGAAATAGGGGTTACAGAACCAGGGTGATGGCTTGGATTGCTTTGGTATGATATGTATGAGGTGTTTCAAGTGTTAGAACACAAAACGCACGAGCCAAAAATTAGTTGGCAGTGATTTTGCAGATTCTGAGTTTTTTGGATAGTTTTGAGTGTTTTTGAGCTTTGGAGAGTTTCTAGTGTCAAGCCAACGTGCTATGCATTGCAATAAGTTTGTATACTTGTATAGAATGGATACAAAGTCAGCTCTTCACTAGCTGTGCCAGCCTTAGACCTTTTCACCAACTTTCTTGCTTTTGAAGTAAAGTGACATGACCAATGCTACATGCTTGTCCTTGCTTGCTTGAAGGCTGATAAGAGTTGGTACATATTGCTTGAGACCTGTAGAAGTTTCTTGCTCCAAAGGGACAAGTCCAAGGCTCAAGATTGACAAAGTTGCAAAAGTTACCCTTTATGAAAATGGTATTGTGCACTTTTGGCCAAAAATGGAAATGTATCTTGTACAAAGCTTCAAAATCAAAGATAAAGCCTTTAACTTATGAGTTTGCATTTAATTATGGAGTGTAAAGTGAGTTTAGGACCTGTAAAGCAAGGTACAACCAGCATGGATTGGATTTTCAACTTGATGCTTTGGTAAAAATGGCTTGAACAAAAGTGATAAAATGCCAACTTCCCTTCTTCGATCTCCGTACTCAAAAACGATCTTGGAGAGTTCTTGGACATTTTGAAAATCTTGAAATGTGCTCTATAATCCATATTTGAAATGAAATTTGAGATACCTCTTGGAACTAGGTGAAAAATGTCCATGAAGTTGGGTCCAAAACCTGCCTAAATTAGGGCAAAATTTCACTAAGTTATTTAGTTCATGGACCTATATTCACAAATTCATAACTTGAGATCCAAGAATCTTTTGGGAAAAGTTGTGAAAAAAAGTAGTAGATTTCATGGAGGACTACAACTTTCATGTTGGAAGTTTTCTTTGAATCAAAATGCATCATGGTGAAAAAGTGGTGGAAAGTTGGGGAAAAATAAGAAAAATTTTATACTTAGAAAAATTCAAAGTTATGAAAATTTTTCAAATTAAAACCCTAATTTGTAAATTTGAGTTTCTTGGTGAACAAGTTTCATATTTTGACATATCTTGATGAATTATGACCCTTGGTACTTGATTTTGACCAAAAAGTCAAAGTTTGACTTTTCAATGCACAATTGACTTTTGATTAGTTGACTGAAAAATTCATCTGTCAATCCAATGAACTTGAGATATTTTGAACCATGTCATTAGGTCAAGATCATGCCATTGAACCCTTTAAATCATGTTTGAACTCAATTGGTCATTGTCTAGGTTAAAAATCAGAAATTGCCCTTTCTTAGTCAAAACCCTAATTTTGACCATTTTGCCCTTTTGATGATTTGATCAAATTTCTCGAGGAATCATGATCCAAACTTGATAAAATGGTACATATGAGTCTAAAATGTTGATGTGGATAAAAAATTATGAATTTTGACTGTAAATTGGCTATGGTTGACTTTTTCCCCAATACAACTGATTTTTAGGTCAACTGTCCAATTGACTGATCAAAAATGTGGTTCAAGGCTTGAAACTTATCATGAGAAATCTTAGGGGTCCAAGATGGTGTATGAAAATCACATGAAGCATTGGTGGTCCAAAAATCCTTGTGCAAACTCAAACCCTAATTTTGGGTTATTAGTGCAAGATGAGATGTCCTGAGCTGACCAAACCCTAATCTTGTCTTGAGTCCAAGAAGTCTTGTGAGAAAAATATTGATATATGAGAGGGAAAATTTTGGGGTACAACAGATCTTTTTACCAATTCTTACCAATGATTGATGGATAAATCTGTGGTGATGGGTGTGGATATCCTTGTTTGAGGATTTCTTCGATTTGGCTTCTAGACGTGGATGCCTTTGTTTAAGGGTTGCTTTGATTTGGATCACTTATGAGTTTTTTTGAATACTTTGGTGGGTTTATGGGGCAGCGTCTCTCCAATGTGTGTAACTATCTTAGCTTGCAAGCATGCTTCTTATATAGAGTAGAAGGGAGGGGACAAGAAGACAATTGTGAAAAATGCCATAAACAAATGTTTTCAAGGGCATGAATAAAGTTTTGTAATGTTAGCCAAAACATGGGATCTTGTCCTCTTTTTGAAATTTAAATAAATGTGGACAATTTTTGCTTTCGAATACCCCCAGTCTCTATCCTTCGATTGGACCTCCCATGCACCCTTCAAATGAGCCTATTTGTGTAGCCTTTGACTGGGCTCAAGTTGCCTCTTTCGACTGGGTCTTTGGATGGTCCTTCTAGTGTTCCCTTCGAATGGGCCTTTGGTGTGTCCTTCGCATTTTGAATGGGCTTTCTATGTATGCTTTGTGCCCTCTTTGAATGGGCTACCAAAATGTGTCATTCAAATGGCTATCACACTTGTTGAAGTGTGTACAATTTGTTTAAACTGGGGCCATTGGCTAGGCGAAGATGGCACTAAGGAAGCCATTGCCTTGTTGGTCGAAGGAAACTTTGAAGGAGTCTTGCCTTGTACTGAAGACAAACTGAAGAAGTATACATGCGCCGGTGACACGCTGAGGGGTCTTTTGCCCATTATGAGCTTTGTGAATCGAAAGTTAGTTTGGAGAAGTTCTTGCTTTGTGAGCTGAAAGCACGCCCAGAAGGATAATTTGCCTAGTAGAAGCAGGAAACAAACTTGCTCCAAGGAAAATAAATGCTCAATCAAAGCAAGGATCTAGCTTGCATGTAGGTAGCCATTGCATTTGTGAGTCAAGCCAGCATGCAAAGAAAGTGGTGTAATTGAAGGAGCACTGACAAGAAGCCCTTACCCTTTGGATCGAAGGAGGCTATTTTAAAGGGAAAACATGCCCAGTCGAAGCTTGTATACAGCAAGCAAGCAACCGTCCAAGGCTTCAATCGAAGCTTGGAAAGTTAAGTCAAGCTTGAAGGAGGTTAGGCGCCCAATCAAAGCTTATTAAAATGCCAATCGAAAGACGCCTTGTTCATGCCAATCGAAAGACCTTGTTTATCTTCAAAAAAAATTATTTTTTCCTTTAATCAAATGCTTGTGATCACCATGTAAGAGAAGGATCTTGGGAAAATATGAGAGGGCAAATTTTGGGGTACAACACCAGTCAACCTAGCGGGTCTTTGTTCATGCGTAGTATTTTCCGACCTTGTCCACGTTCACTGGGTACGGAGAATTGTCATTGTACATAGTAGTAAGTGTTGTCACACTTCCAGAAGGTGTTTGTTTGATCGTACAAGATTCGTTGTTGGAATTCATGTCCAATGCCCCAAGTGATTCAGATGGAGATCTACCCCTGGCTATTTGGAATTTTTGAGAGATTCCTTGAACTTGGACTTGAGTTTCCCAGATCAGCTGGACACCATGCTATGCCCCTGATTATGAAAGGCATGTCACTAGAATGTCTTTCAATCTGAGGTGATTCTGTCCATTGATAGGATTTTTATTCATTGAATATTTGTCTGCGAATTTCTCTGCTGTTTGAACAAATAGTCATATGCAAGCAATGGTATTTTAAGAATGCAAAGCTTATGTCTGTCTTGAAGTTGGAAAATTCATTTTTAGTAAAACAAACAAATTTTGTAAGAGTGTGATATCAGCTCAGGATTTATAGTGAACCCTACAGGAGTCATGATACCTTTTGTAACGGTATACTTTCGAACTAACCCATGCTTTAGCTAGGACTTTTAAGGGTTGTAACGTGGCCTGGTTCATGGTTTAAGAAACAAAGGATAAAGACTCAAAATTTATTTGTACCCAACCTATTCTTCGTGATGTTCTTCAGTCTTAAAACTCAGTTAATTATGCGTTTAGATACCAATTGAGTATGGAATCTTTTCTATGATACTTGGTGATGGTTCAAAAATTGAACGTTTGTTTGAGAAGGCAGTCATTTTTATAACTTTTCTTTTTTTGTTGAGGATTTGCAGGACCTCTTTTTTTATATTTTATTATCCTTGCTTTTGCCTGAACTGTTTCTTTTGTGTTTACTGTCAGCGAGATGCCCCAATTTTTTCTTAAGTCCCCTTCATAGGCTTTGACTTAGCGGGCTTTTATTTTGAGATATAATGACCGCCTGTCTTGATGATTATGTGGAACCATCACCATTTTTTGAGGACACCTTCCACACTATTTGTCGTGTATGAAGGTAGAGCTTGTGAATGCATATCTGAATTAACTGAGAAAACTACTCTGCCCCAGGTTATGATTAAGGGTTTTAATTTGTGTGAAAAGAAAAACTCCTACTTCTTAGTCTCTAAGGGGTTGACTAGAGATTATCTTCCTTATAACTCTATTGTTTAGGATTTGAAACAACGCCTGTACATCGTCAGCGGGGTCTGTTCAAAAGCATATTGTAGAGATTGTGGTATCATTTTTGTCATCCTCCCTCTAAAGGCTTAAAGCTTTTAATCGAGAGTTGAATATCACAGTAAGAAAGTAAAAACACAGTTTGAATATAATGAATACGGATGAGATAATTCAAGACAAAACATATGCGATGCATTAATGGGAAAAACAAAGTTTGACATAACAGTAATTGTTTAAACAAGCAAAGGAAATTACAATTGAAAAATCACAAATGAAATAGACGCTCTCAATGATTTGCCCTAGGAGCAGTGATCACATGGTGAGTCTCTGGAGAGTCGAATTCAATCTCCTTGGCGTGAATCATATCCTGAATTTTGTTATTCAGAGCCCAGTAACCATTCGTATCATGTCTAGGACTATCAGAATGGTATGCACACCTTTTTTCGGGGTGGTATCTAGGAGAAGAGCTATTAGGATTCCGTAGAGAAGCCTTTAACGTAATCTATCCTACTTTCAACATGTGTTGTAACGCTTGAGCTAGTGACATGTTGATTTTGGTGAATTATATATTTGGCGCGACCTTCTTACGCTGATTCCTTTGTTGATGTCGTTGCACAGGCGTAGGATTAGAGACCAATACCGCCCCACAAATGGGTTGTGGTTACCTCTAGCACTTCCCTCATGGCCATATACCGCATTAGCTTCCCTCTTTCCACTGAATGACTTCTTCTCAGCATTAGAAGATGCAACCATCAGAATCTTCCCACTCTTGATACCAACTTCTACTCTTTCAACTGTCAGTATCAACTCTATGAACCCAGCCGAAGAACTTACAATCAAGTGGTTGAAGAATGGACCAAACAAAGTTCCCAAGAACATGTCCACCAGCTCTCTATCAGACAACAAATGCTGGACTCTCCCTGCAAGATCCCTCCATTTTTGCGCATATTCCTTGAACCCTTCTCTTGAGCCCATATACATATTCTGCAACTGCACTCGAGTTGGTGCCAGGTCAGCATTATATTGGTACTGCTTGTAGAATGCAGCAGCCAAGTCTTCCCAGGTATGGATGTCAGTTCCTTCTAGCTGATAGAACCACTCCAGTTGAGTGCTGACCAAACTTTCTTGGAAGAAAAGGACCCATAACTTCTGGTCAGTAGTCTGAGGCTGGATCTTCCTGACATATGATCTCAAGTGAAGTTTAGGACAAGAAACCCCTTCATATTTGGCAAACGTGGGAACCTTGAATTTTGGTGGGATGATCACGCTAGAAACTAGCCCTAATTCTTCAAAGTCGAAGCCAAGTATCTTCTGAATCTCCATATTATTGAGGCGATCCTCCAGCTGTTTGTGTTTATCATCAGTAGGAGGATATTGTTCTTCAGAGTAGTCAGCTTCGTCTTCATCAGTCCCCAGGTTGTTATCTTCTTAATGATTATCCCCCTCATTTGATGGAGTTGAAATATCTAGATCTCTCTTGACTGGTCCTCTGAGTCTTCTTCCCATATTCAAGATACCATCCGTTTTCTTTACCTTCTTCTTCTTCTTCTCTTTGATGACGAGATTTTTCAGTTCTTCCTTCCCCTTAGCCAGAGCCAGGAACATTTGTTGGAACTGAGCGTTTTGAGTTTGAAGGTCTTTTACTGTCTGTTCAAGAGCCATTTCTTTTGCTGAAATAAAAAGCGAAAAGATAAGAAACTTGTCTTGGAATACTTGCTATGTAATGACATGTATGATATGCTTACGCGATGTTTTCAAGGGTCTCGCGGGGTAACTAAGAAAATGTCAGAAGTTAAGTTTTGCAGCTTTGATTGAAGAACTTTCATATCGCTGAAGGTCCTTGTACAAGAATCAAGCTAACCATATCGAGTGGGTCATCGCCTCTGACTCAAGTTGTTGTGTTTTGATCTTTTGACGACATTATCTAGAGGAAAATAAACCCCCTTTCCCCTTGTTATACGTCTGGTTCATCATAACCTGCATCACAAACCCTTGAGATCCTTGAAATGGTTAAGGAGATCCTATGGGATGATGTTATGATGTGTATGTTATGCATTAAGCAAAAGTGTAAGGTGGCTTAAGAAAGTAAACCCTGAAAGAAATCCAGGTTATTAGATAATGACTGTAAACAAATATTTCAAGGAAATCATGTTGTTAGTAATAAAACCCTGCAAGTAGTTCAAGTTGAAAACAAATAATTCACACAAGCAACCTTAGGTTTAGTCTTGTATGGGGTTTGTAGGTAAGTACCCTCTTGATGTTTAGTTGGCTCAACCTGTCCTAGTAATAGTAATCGGGTTCTAAGGGAATCTAAATATCATTGATTTTTCCCACAAGTTTCATTCCGATCGACAACTGACTTGCCACCAAACAAAACTCGGGAGTCAAATCTGAATGAGTGTCGTATCGAGTATCAACCAACTTAGGACTACACCAATGACGACTATCTCACTACTTCCTAATGGCGAAGTTGTTCAATTAAAGGTTCTAAGGTCAGTTGATGCTTGATGACACCACGCAGCGGCCCCGTATTCTCCTTGACTACTCAAGGGCTACTGGTACCAACCAAAGTGTCACATCAACGTAGCTATCGCTTCAAATGTGTCGGTATACATGGCACAGTTTCCATGATCTATTGCTACTTACCTAAAAGGTGCCCTAGATATGGGTGTAGGATCTATAGTAACAACCCAAACAAGCCCTCAAAAGTAAAGCAAACAAAGCACAAAAAGCAATTAAATAATGAACTAAATCTAAGGTAACCCCACTTTAAAAATTTTCCCTAGCAGACTCGCCAGTTCTGTGATAAAGTGGCAGAACCGACTGTTAATACAGGTTTTGCATTTTGTATTCACAAATGTTGCGGTAAGCAAGAGTTGCCACCGACTTTTCTTTTATCTAAATTAAGGAAAGGGTGAAAAGAACAGAAAAAGACCTTTTTGAGAGTTTTCTGAGTAAGGGGGGTAGATTATGGAAAGGGAAGGTATTAGCGCCCTTTCCATCCGCAGTTATCTATGGGATCTTAGTTGCTTGCTAGTTCACTTTGCTTTGTTTGAAAATGTTCTTGTGGTGTGGGTTTGAAAATATTCTGAAAACGTCTTTGTAATGATTCTCGTCTCTATAAGAATGTGTACAAAGCGTTGGTTTTGAAAATAGTTCAAAGAGATGTTTGTGGAAAATGTTTTTTCAAAGTTCCTTTGTAATGATTCTCGTCTCTATAAGAATGCGTACAAAGAGCTTTGACTTTTGAAAAAGTTTCAATTTGAAAGTGTTGTTGTGAAAAATGTTTTTGTTGTGAGCAAGCGAGCAACTATGAGCGTGCTACCTACTCAAAAGGTTTAATGTTCTTTTCCTCCTATCCTTTAGACAATGCTATCCTACTATTAGTGAGTAGGTAGCCCTATCGTTGGATGTTTGAGGGACATTCGAAGGGACGTTACGGTCACGAAGGCAACTTGGAAATAAATTTTAGTAACTGTTCTAAAGTTCTAAGATCATTTTTAACCGAGGAAACATCGAGAGGGTCATCGAGGGACTTGTGATCTTTCAAACTAGAGGACAATCACTAAAACTTCCCACGTTTCGTGAATTGTGACCGTTTTCCCAAGGCAACCAAAGTGGGCGTACCCAAGAGGTATATATGTGCAATGTGTGTTATGTTCAGTTATGTTAGTCTTTTTTTTTAGGTTTGCTAACATTTTAATTTTTCAGTCTTGTCAGGAAATCCTAATTACTAGCAGTAGTATATAAAGTAATTTAAAGTGTAGAAATGCAAAGTAAGGGAATGTAAATCCTACGTTCTTACATGGCTTTATGAGAGGTACATTATAGAAATGCGAAAAGTAAAGTCCTATTTACTATTACAAACTGGGAAGCAGTTACAATAAGATGGAAAAAAATGCGAAAGTAAATAAATGCGCAAACAAATTAAAAGGGACGTCTAAATCCTAACAAAAAGAAATCTTTTTGTTTCTTTTGTCTTATTTTAATAAAATACAACCTAAGTCTATTTAATTTTAATTTCAAGAAAAGGTTAAAATAATTAATTAATTTGTTTACAAATTAATTTGATTAATAAACACTAATCTAATTGTTGTTGTGATTTTTTTAATTTAAAGTTAAAATAAAAAAAAAAAGACAATAAAGAAATGAAAACAAAAGTAAAAATACAAAGGGGGGCATCCTTCGATCCAGGGAGAGATGGGGGCTTCGATCCAGAGGAAGAAAGGTGGCCTTCGATCCAGAGGAAGGTGACTTCCGAACCAGAGGAAGAAAGGTATCCTTTGATTTAATGAAGAATGATTGTTTTTCGACCCAAGGGTGGATGCTGCCTTTCAATTTGAATCTGTAAGATAAATATTAGCCAAATAAATATGCAGAACCTGGGTATCGAACCCAAGTCCTTCGATCCTGCGCGCGTTGGTCTGTTCAGGCTGGATCTGCAACAAGTGTTAGAAACAAAACAAATGTAGACATGGGATCGAACCCAAGTCTTTAATCTTGAATACAAATCGAATGAACTACAAGTGTTGATGTGTCATGCAAATGTGAAGTTTGATCTATTTACCAATTCTTACTAATGGTGATGGATGGATATGTGGCTTCAGGCGTGGGTACCTTTGTTTAAGAGTTGCTTCGATTTGGCACTTCTGGACGTGTGCTTTCTTAGGGGCTGGGGATGATTGGAAAAGCTTCAGGAGACCTCTAAGAATGTGTTTTCAATTTTGTGTGACTCTGTCAGGCTGTCTCCAGGCGTCTCTAGAGCTTGCTAGTTTGCTCCTTATATAGAGGGGAAGGAGAGGAAATGGTAGCAAGGTAGTAAACAACCATAAACATGTTATTTAAGGCCATGAATGAGAATTTGAATTTTGGCAAAAGACATGGAATTCTTGTCTCTCTTTGAATTTGAATGAATCTGGACACCTTTGGCTTTCGAATACCTTCAGTCCCTGCCCTCCGATTGGACCTCTTGTATATCCTTCGAATGGGTCTTTTAAATGTCTCCTTCGAATGAATTTTTTTAGTGTCTTCCGAATAGTCCATATGTATGCCTTGGGCCCTTTTTGAATGGACCACCAAGGTGTGTACTTTGAATGGCTCAAGTCTCATCATTGGGGCCTATTCAATTGAGCCTCTACTCAGCTAGCCCCAACGAAAAGTCTTTCCAAGCTAATCGAAGCTTCCTTCCGTATGAATGCTTTTGCAGGGAGCTTCAGTATGGCAATATGTGGGACTTTGGGCCAACCAGCATCTTTGCATATTTCTCTTTCGTTTTGGCCAACAATATGTGTATCCTTCATTTTGAACCAATGTGTGTGCTCTTTTGAAGGGACCACATGCATCACTTGTGTGCATCACTTGCAATTCCTTCGAATAGGCTAACAAAGTAAAAAACTATACGTGTCGAAACGAACTTTCCAAGGGAGATGCTGCCCAGTCAAAGCAAGAATCAAGCTTTCTCCAAAGAAATCAAATGCCCAATCGAAGCAGGAATCAAGCTTGCATGCAAGTAGTTATCAAGAAAAACCTGCAGAGGCCCTTGCTGAATCGAAGCAGGCATGTAGGTAACCATTGCATTATGAATCAAGCAAGCATGTAAAGCCAATGGTGCAATCAAAGGATGTATGTAGGAGGCCATTGCCTTGTGCCTTCTGGCATGAAGGAAGTTCATGCCTTATGAATTGAAGGCAAGTATAGAGAAGGAACTTGTCTTCTGAATCAAAGGAAAGTTGCAGGAGACCATTTCCAACACCTTTTGAATCGAAAGAAACTAGTAAGAAGCCAATGCCCTCTGAATCGAAAGAAGCCAGTAGGAAGCCACTAAATTTTGAATCGAAGGAGCACCAACAGAAGGCCCTTCCCTTTTGAATCGAAGGAGGCTGTTTCAAAAGAAACAAATGCCCAGTCAAAGCTTGTATACAGCAAACAAGAAAAAGGCCAAGGCTTCAATAGAAGCTTCGACATTTGAAGCAAGCTTGAAGGAGGTTAGGTGCTCAATCGAAGAAAATTTTTTGAAGCTTTGACTTATTGGAAATTTTGTGAGAAAAATCTTTGAGAGATGGGGGGAGATTTTGGGGTACAACACCCCTCGAACTCAAAATCTATCAAAGATATTTCTGTTCTTTTCACCATTACTAAATATTGGATAAAAGAAAATTCGATGGTGACTGTTGCTAACCGCAAAATTTGCAATAAAAATGCAAAACCAGTAAATTCAGTTCTCCCACCGTATTACTGAACTGGCGATAATGCTAGGGACTAATTACCTAAAAAGAGGGGTTACCTTAAGAGCTTAGGTCACATTTACTCGCTTTAAACTATTTTCTTTGATAGCTTTACATTTGAGGGTTTTGTTTGGGTATTTTCTTTCAAAGATGCTACACCCGGATCGGGACACACCATTAGATAAGTAGCAATAAGTCATGGAGGTTGTATGGCGTAGAACAATATGGATGATATGATAGCTACGTTAGTGTGATACTCTGGCTTGTACTAATTTTCCTTGAGTCAGTCAAGGATAACATTAAGCTTCCACATAGTGTCATTAAGCACTAACTTACCTTTAGAACCTTAAATTGACTCATCTTGGCCATTAGAAAGTATCGAGATGGCCGACTTTGGTGTAGACTGAAGTTGGTCGATACTCGATGCTACACTTATTGAGATTGGACTTTCGGGATATTTAGGCCGCAATTCAGATGCATGAGCTAAAATAATGCCTGAAAGAAAGATCAATGATATGAGATCCCTAGAACCCGGTTACTATTGCTAGGACAGGTTGAGCTAACTAAACTTCAAAAGGGTACTTACCTATAAACCTCATGCAAGCCTTTAAATCTAAGGTCTTTGTGTGACTTGTTTGTGTTTTCTATTCTGTTTCAAGCATGAACATAACATCATAAACATCATAACATAGCATTTGCACTAACCATTTCAAGGACTTAGGGATTTATCTCTTCTCTATTTTGTGGGTTATGGATTCCACTTACATAAATACCATCTGGATCAACTTCGAAGGAATACCTTCCAAGCTTAGAGAGTTGGTCTCAAGGGTTCCTGAAAGTTCTCAGTTCAATAGAAGACATGGTCACTTGCTTAATTTTGTTACTGCCAGTTTTGAAGAAGGTATGATGAGCGTCTTATTCCAGTTCTTTAATCGTAAGCATCATTTCTTCACTTTCCCTGATTATCAATTGGTGCCCATGTTGAAAGAATTCTCTAAGTTACTTGGAGTGCCTATACTGGAGCAGATACCCTTCACTGGAATAGAACAAGATCCAAAGCCTGAAGATGTTGCCACATCTTTACACGTAAAACCATCTGACATTGAATCTAATTGGTAAAAGAGAAGTGGGGTTAAAGTTCTTCTTTCAAAGTTTCTGATAGAGAAATCTCAGTTATTCCTAGATGCCATGAGTTCCAATGCTTTTGAGGATATCTTGTCCCTCCTGATCTATGGTTTGGTATTGTTCCCTAATCCAGACCAACTTATAGATGTGAGCGCCATCAAGATTTTCCTTACTCACAATCCAGTGCCTATATTGCTCAGGGATATTCTGCATTCTCTCCATACTTGTACTATGAAGAAATGAGGAACTCTTATGTGTTTTATACCTTTGCTCTATAGGTAGTTTATTTCGCGCCTTCCTCGATTAGTAATGAAGAATAAGTTAGGCTTAAAATGGTCTCAAAGGTTGATGACTCTCTCTCACTGTGATATCTATTGGTGTTCTCGCTCTCAAGAAGACGTCTCTATTATTGATCGCTCCAGAGAATTTCCTAATGTGCCACTCTTTGGCATTAGAGGAGGCATCCTTACAAACCTTCTCTAGCTTTACGTCAATTTGGTTACACACGAAGAAACGATCCTCATGACATGCTAATCCAGGGTATTATGTTCAACTACGACAACGATCTTCAAGGTTATTGTCAGAGGTTCATACGCTCTTGGGGCATGGTAAAGAAGATTGATGGTAAGACTTTAGGGCACAAGAATTCCATCCCTTTGGAACCTTACCTCAAATGGGTGCGAACTCGTGCAGTCTTATGATGCCATATCACGCCATCTTACCGATGATCTTAGAGCCTATTGTTCAAGGGGAAGAGTCTCACATTATTCTTAATCCTAATGTGCCAACAAATTTTGAAGAGCTGCAAAGGACTTGGATCAAGTCAAGGAAGAATGATACACCTTTGAGACCCAATTCTTTGCAAGTGAGAAGAATGTGTTAGAACTGACGAAGCAACTTCACGAGGAGCAAAGCCTTAATGCCTATGTCAACATAAAGAGGAAGCCTCCATGGGAGACTTAAGAGTTTTAGAAAATTTTAATTTGTTTCTTTGTAATCTTTTATTTTTCACTTAAAATTACTAATAAAAATATTTGTTTCCTTTTTATTAAAGAGTTTAAATCCCGAAAGGTCCTTGAAAACATTGCATAAACATATCATGAATATCATTGCATAGCAGGTACTTCAAGACATGTTTCTTATCTTTTCGCTGTTTATTTCAGCAAAAAGAAATGGATCTTCAACAAACTATTAAGGATCTTCAAGAACAGAACGCTCAATTTTAACAGATGTTCCTGACTCTGGCTAAAGGACAAGATGATCTGAAAGCTCTCATCACTAAAGAGAAGAAGAAGAAGGTAAATAAACAGATTGGCATCCTGAACATGGGGAGAAGTTTTAGAGGACCAACCAAGCGAGTTCTGTAATTTGCAACCCCATCAAATGAAGAGGATAATCAAGAAGAGGATAAAAAGAGTGTGAAAGAAGAAGAGGAAGCATACTATTCTGAGGAACAATATCCTCCTACTGATGACAAGTATAGAAAGTTGGTGGATCGTCTCAACTCTATGGAGATTCAAAGGGTACCTGGTTTGGACTTTGAAGAGTTAGGGTTGGTCTTAGGAGTGGTCATCCCACATAAATTCAAAGCTCCCACCTTTGCAAAATATGACAATGTTTCGTGTCCCAAGCTTCATATGAGGTCTTACGTCAGGAAGACTCAACCCCATACAATTGATAGGAAGTTATGGGTTCACTTCTTTCAAGAGAGTTTGTCGGGAACACAATTGGAATGGTTCTATCAACTGGAAGGAACCAACATCCATAATTGGGAAGACTTGGCTACTGGTTTTTACAAGCAGTATCAATACAATGTTAACCTTGCTCTAACCCGCATGCAACTCCGAAGCATGTCTATGGGTTCCAGTGAGGGTTTCAAAGATTACGCCCAAAAGTGGAGGGACCTTTCAGGTAGAGTCCAGCCTTCCCTATCTGATAGGGAGTTGGTAGACATGTTCACGGGTACTCTGACAGGCCCATTTTTCAACCATTTGATTGGAATCTCTTCAGCCGGATTCACTAAGTTGATATTAATAGGAAAAAGAGTTGAAGCTGGTATCAAGAGTGGTAAAATCCAAGGGGGTGCATCCTCAAGTGCTGTGAAGAAATTTTTCAGTGGAAAGAGGGAAGTCAATGGTGCCTATGGTCAGAGAAGTCATGGTAAAGTTGAACGTCGTCCAACAGTAGGAGCTATAGTGATCTCTGACCTTGCACCGGCTCAACAATCAAATAATCAGCGCGGACAGGTTTCACCTAGAAGACAGTTTAAAAGAATTAATATGCCACTATCTCAGGCATTACAACATCTTTTAAAGCCTAGCCTGGTTACTTTGAGAGATCCTCGTCAAAACGCAAACACTTCCTCTCCCCGCTACAATCCAAACGTACGGTGTGCTTACCACTCCAACAGTTAGTGGCATGACACAAATGACTGTTATACTCTGAAGAATAAGGTTCAAGATCTTATTGATGCAAAGGAGATTGAGTTTGACCCTCCTGAGACTCCCAACGTGATTACTGCACCAATGTGGTTGATGATGTTCTTTTTATTTCTTTCGTGAATGATCTGACTAGTCGTCTTCCAGTTTTTAAGAAGGATCTGTTATGAGCCAGTTTATATCCGGGTTGTGGTGAAGAGTGTTACCTTTGTGCATTCCTGTCCAATGGTTGTATGTTGCTGAAGATAGGTGTTCAACGCCCGATGAACGACAGGGAAATTCTGTTTGAGAAGACCCCCTCTGTGAAAAAACTTATATGAAGATATAAACTATGAAGAAGTGTCAATTATTACCATTTCTAATAATCCTATAAGGATCTCCTCCAAAGGTCCTGTAAAGATTACCTCCAATCCTAAATTTTCTCCCTTGATCATTACCTCTCCAGGGCCAATACTATATTCCTCTGACAAGGTTATTCCTTGGAATTATTGAGCTGACATCTACTACCATGGCGTCAAGCAAGACCTATTGGCTATCAAGAATGAAGTTGCTAAAGATACTAATCCTAACATTGACAATATTGTTGGGACCAATAAGGTTACCATAAGCAGAAGGAATTTCTCTCCGGAAATCTCTCCAAAGACTATTGTTACTCCTGTTGCATCCCTGCTGTTGAGTCAACTGAGACTCAAGGCAAAGAAGTATTAAGTAAGCCTGCCCGAACGGAGGCACCAAAAGAAACCATTCTTGAGGCCTCCAAGCAAGAAATGGAGGAGATTTTGAAGATCATACGAAAAAGTGACTATAATGTTGTGGAACAGTTGGGGCAAACCCCCTACAAAATTTCAATTCTAGCTTTGTTGTTGTACTATGAGGCCCATGCTAAAGCTTTGGTGAAGTTTCTGAAGTCTGCTCATGTGCCATAAGAGACTTATGCCGACCAATTTGAGAACTGTGTTTCATGTCTGACTGCTAACAATGGACTAGGCTTCTCTGATGCTGATTTGACTCCTGGGGGAAGAAAACATAACAAGGCCCTGCATGTCTCCATTGAATGTAGGGGTACTAGTTTGGCTCACGCGTTGGTTGATACGGGTTCATCTCTGAATGTCTTACCAAAGGGTTCCCTATACAGGTTAGATTATGAAGGGCTTACGCTGAAACCCAGTAACATTGTGGTGAGGGCTTTTGATGGTTCTAAAAGAATGGTACATGGGGAGGTGCGCATCCTAATTAAAGTTGGTTCTCAAATATTTGACTCCATTTTCTATGTGATGGACATTCTCCCAACTTAATCTTTCTTACTTGGACGCCCTTGGATTCATGGGGCAGGCGCTGTCAGCTACACATTGCATCAAATGTTGAAATATCCTGTAAACGAAAAAATTGTTACAGTGTGCGGTGAAGAAGAGTATATGGTGAGCCACCTAGATTCTTTTAGGTATGTAGATATGGACGAATAATTCATTGAAAATCCCTATCAGAATTTTGAAGAGGTTCCTCAGACGATTATTTTTACCAAATCTACTATTGTTGCTCCAAAGATTATCAGGCCCCCACTGAAGATGGCTTCTCTGAAGGACGCCAAAGTTGTGGTTGAAGAAGGTGGGTGTACTATTTAGGGCCAACTCCATGACATTCCCTATAAGTCTGACAAGTTTGGTTTGGGTTTCACTTCAAGAGCTCAAAGGGTTGTCCTTCGTGCTCGCGTCGGAAGACCACCAATACGCATCAGCAACCATGGAGTCAATACTATGGAGGATGCTGACAGTGACTCTGACCTAGATAGTTGGATCTTCCCTACTACCAACAGTGAACTCAATAATTGGACGGCTAGAGACTTTGTGCCAATCTCTTTTATCTAGGAGTAATTGTTCTTTTCTGTTTTTAGGATATGTCATTTTTGAACAAATTAAACTCTAAGCCTTGTGTCTTACCCGAGGCACAATGGTCTATTTTTGAGGGTTGTCATACTTCGTTTTCATATGTAATTTTAATAAATCATTGGATGTTTTGCATTCAAATTTTGTGCTCTTTGTCATTCTTCTTGCTTTATTTTTCAAAATAGCTATGTGCTCTTACATACACCCACATATCAAATTGCAGATCCACATCCACCCTAGATCCCATTGATAACAGTTCTTCTATTGCCAGTTATGACTTTGAAAATCCGATCTACCAAGCCGAGGATGAAGGTAAGGATGATTATGAAGTACTAGGAGAGCTTGCTAGACTATTATAGAAAGAGGAAAGAGCAATACAGCCTCATGAAGAGCTGGTCGAGGCGGTAAACTTAGGTACTGAGGAGAATAAAAAGGAAGTCAAGATAGGTGCCAACTTGGAGAATGGTGTCAAAGAACGGTTAATTCAGATGTTACGTGACTACATTGAGATCTTTGCTTGGTCATACGAAGAAATGTAGGGGCTTGATACTGATATTGTGGTTCATTGTTTGCCAACAAAAGAAGACTTCCCTCCAGTGAAGCAAAAGGTTCATCGTATGCATCCTGAAATGTCAGAAAGATCAAGGCTGTAGTCATGAAACAGTTTAATGGCGGGTTTTTAGCTGTTACTTCCTACCCACAATGGGTTGCAAACATGGTTCCAGTACCTAAGAAGGACGGTAAGGTACACATGTGTGTGGACTACAGGGATTTGAATAAGTCGAAACCCAAAGATGACTTTCCACTTCCTCATATCGATGTTCTGGTTGATAACACCGCTCAACATAAGATACTCTCCTTCATGGATGGCTTCTCCAATTATAATCAAATCAAAATGGAACCCGAGGACATGGAGAAAACTACATTCGTTACCCAGTGGGGCACCTTCTGTTACAAGGTTATTCCATTTGGATTGAAGAACGTCGGGGCAACCTATCAGAATGCTATGGTAGCATTGTCCCATGATATGATCCATCACGAGATACAGGTCTATGTTGACGACATGATAGCCATATCCCAAACTGAAGAAGAGCACCTTGATCACTTGAAAAAACTATTGGAAAGGATGAAGAAGTACAAGTTAATATTGAACCCGAACAAGTGCACCTTTGGAGTAAGATCTGGTAAGCTCCTAGGTTTCGTCGTCAGTGGCAAAGGTATTAAGGTAGATCCTGCAAAACTTAAAGCCATTCAAGAGATGCCAACTCCCTGCACTAAGAAGGAAGTTAGAGGTTTCTTGGGACGTCCAAACTACATTTCCATATTCATTTCCCACCTAACCGCTACTTGTGAACTAATCTTCAAGCTACTGAAGAAAGATCAAGTAGTAAAATGGAACGACGGTTGTCAGATATCCTTTGACAGGATCAAGGAATATCTTTAAGAACCTCCAATTTTGATGCCACTAGTTGAAGGAAGACATCTAATCATGTACATAACAGTGTTAGAGAATTCAATGGGGTGTGTGCTCGGGAAACATGATGAGTCTGGTCGAAAAGAGCATGCAATATACTACCTTAGCAAAAAGTTTATCGACTGTAAAACAAGATACTCATTGCTCGAGGAAACTTGCTGCATTTTGGCATGAGCTGCTCGCCGACTAAGACAATATATGTTGACTCATACTACTCTATTGATCTCTAAAATGTTTCCCATCAAATACATATTTGAGAAGCCCGGTCTCTCTAGAAGAATAGCCAGATGGTAAATGGTTCTGACAGAATACGACATTCTGTACACCACTCAAAAGTCAATCAAAGGAAGTGTATCGGAAAATCATTTGGCTCATCAGGCTGTAGACGACTACCAGTCTATGAATTTTGAATTCCCAGACGAGAACATTATGCTAGTAACTGACTGTGACGAACCTGGGCTGGATGAAGGACCTGAAAAGGGATCCCGATGGACTGTGGTTTTTGACAGGGCTTCCAACGCGCTCGGAAATGGTATTGGTGCTATGATTATCTCTCCTATAGGTTTCCATACACCCTTCACCACCAGGCTATGTTTTGATTGTACCAACAATATGGCTGAATGTGAAGCATGCATTATAGGTAGCAAGGTTGTTGTAGACATGAGAATCAAGTTCTTGCAAGTATACGGAGACTTCGCCTTGGTAATCAGCCAGATTAAGGGAGATTGGGATACGAAGCATCCTAATATCATTCCTTATCGAGAGCATAAGTTGACATTTATCCCGTATTTTGAAGAGATTACCTTTGAACATATTCCACGAGAAGAAAATATGTTAGCGGATGCGCTAGCTACCATGTCATCCATGTTCAAGGTCGGATGGGATAACAAAGCCCCTCATATCACTATTGAAAGATTAGACGAATCGACATACTGTTATGAGGTTAACACTGAGGGAGTAGAGGAAAAGCTTTGGTTCCATGAGGTGAAAAGGTACCTTGAAGCTCAAGAATACCCTGAGGGAGAATCCATTAATGAAAAGAAGTTTCTAAGAAGGTTCTCTGCCAAGTTCTTCCTTAGTAATGAAATCCTCTATAAGCGCAACCATGATTCAAATTTGCTTTATTGTATGGACAAGAAAGAAGATGAGAAGATCATGGAGGATATGCATGAGGGTATCTTTGGTACTCATTCTAGTGGGCACATAATGGCTAAGAGTATTCTAAGTGCAGGTTACTATTGGTCCACTATGGAGAAAGATTTCCATCATCACTCCCGAACTTGTCACAAATGCCAAATTTATGCTAACAAAGTACACGTGCCTCCGGTTCCCTTAAATGTCTTGATCGCTCCTTGGCCATTTGCAATGTAGGGCATTGATGTAATTGGAGAGAATATACCTACCGCTTCCAATGGACATCGCTTCATCCTTGTTGCAATTGATTACTTTACGAAGTGGGTCGAGGCAACCTCATTCACTTATGTTACCAAGAACGTTGTGGCTCGGTTCATCAGGCATAATCTTATTTGTCAGTATGGTATCCCAGAAAGAATTATCATAGATAATGGTACCAACCTCAATAATACTATGATCGCCGAGCTATGTACGTATCTTAAGATCCAGCATCATAACTCTTCTCCTTACCGACCAAAGATGAATGGCGATGTGGAGGCCAAAAATAAGATTATAAAGAAGATTTCGGTAACATATAAAGACTAGCATGAGATGTTATCATTTTCTCTTCATGGTTACCTTACCTAGGTGCGCACGTCAATAGGGGCAACCCCATTTTCTCTCGTCTATGGTATGGAAGTTGTTTTGCCTATCCAAGTCCAGATTCCTTCCCTGAGAATTATGAAGGATGCGGGCTTAAATGAAGACGAATGGACTCAGACTCGACTTAACCAATTAAACCTGATTGACGAGAAGAGGCTCGCGGCTGTTTGTGATGGTCAGATATACCATAAATGTATGATCAAAGCTTTTAACAAGAAGGTCAGACGACAGATATATCAGGTTGGTGAACTGGTAATCAAGCGCATCACACTGCCACAAGGGGATCCCAGAGGAAAATGGACTCCTACATACGAAGACCATTTGTGATAAAAAAAGATTTTTGATGGAGCCATAATATTGACCACCACGGATGGTGACGACCTTCTGCACCCTGTAAACGCGTACATAGTTAAAAGATACTACGCGTGAAAAAAAGACCCGCTAGGTTGACTGGCCTGGGCAAAAATAAGGGCATCCCGACGAACCAAAAGGGTTCGGGAAAAAATTAGGGATATATATATATATATATATGTATGAAAAACATGTACACCAGGCAATTCGAAAACCTGAAAAGGCGGCTTGGGAAAAAAAGGGTATCTCGGTGGACTGAAAACCCGAAAGGGTGGTCCAGGAAAAAGTTAGGGATTAAAAGCGTATGAATATGTCCCGTTGGATTACTTTACAACCAGACTTCACTATCAAGGTAGAACAGTACAGATAAATCTAATCAACTTCTTCTAAACGGAAAAGTGATGAGACGCTCAAAGATATTAAGGCGATAAAACAATTTAAACCCAATGGGATTATTTCACATAGTTGTTTTTCTTTGTGTACCACTTTGTATATTTCTCATTCTTACGATGACGTCCTCTTATTAGGATGTCCGTCTCTTTATACAAAAGCGCCTGTTTATAGGAAATAATTCCTCAAATTAATATAAAACTTATCTCTTAAAGTTCAAAACTATTTGTTTTTATTTTTCTGTTTTGTTTGCAAAAACGTCCAGTGATTATTTTAAATGAACATATGCATTTGAATGTGATTACTGTTTACAAATGTATGCATTAAAAACAGGAAAGACAGTTACTAAGGGCTCAAAGAAGTGGGACAATGTTGAAAGTCATCCATAAATCCCCACAGAGCAACCACTCTAAAGGACTATCTTCACCAGTTCATCCTCAGCAAAGATACATTCCCCAGTAAGTCCAGAAACATGGGGCATCTTCCCGCAGTTCATCTTCGTATCTTCAGCATGTATCCTAATCATTTCCCTAGCGTCTTAAAAAATTCCCCAGAATGGTCTATGGATTTATTAGGTTCCCCAACAGAGTTTCATAAAATCCCCAAGTAGTCCACAAAACTTCATTCCCCAGTCGAGTTTACTTCTCTAGCTACAGAATTCCGTCCAACAGAGTTTATTTCTCCAAATTAGTAAATTCTTCTGACATAATTCTTTCTCCAGCAGGTCTGCTTCAGGATAGCCACCTCCAGAAGAGTAGCTACTCGCGTCGAAGGAATATTTGTTCCTCCATCCCCAGTAAGCGTGCATAAATTCTCCTATCCTCAAGCAGAAATCAAAATATCCAGCGGAATATCCTCGGACAGAAAGCAGGAATACCCAACAAGATTAACTTCAACAAAAAGTGAATAATTATATTCTTCATCTCCAGTAGAAGTCATGGATTTATTTTCCCCAGTTCAAAGACACCACATAGAGCAACTGATATGCTCACATATTACATCCATACATCATTTATCATATATCACAAGCATATAACATTCTCATTTATTTTGAGAGCATCATGTAGTGCATACCTCTCGCAGGAAACTAACTTTACCTTTTTAGGTTAAATTCACAAACAAACGAATGCAGTCAACTATTACATAGCAGGTCAAAGATTAATGCCTGAAACCAGACGGGGAAACTATCTATACGACCAAGTGGTATAAATTCCTGAAGAAAGGCGTGTTTACCAACAAGACAAAGACAACCGGTTAATTTTCGAAACCAGAAGTGGCAGCTATCTGTATGATTCAGCGGTATGAATTCCTGAAACCAGACAGGGAAACTATCTATGTGACTAGCCAAAGACATGCCACAAATTAATACCTAAAACCAGACGAGGAAGCTATCTATGTGACTAGCCAAAGACGGGCCATAGATTAATGCCCGAAACCAGACGGGGAAACTATCTATGTGAATAGCCAAAGAAAGGCCACAAATTAATGCCCGAAATTAGACGGGGAAACTATCTATGTGACTAGCCATTATAAATTCCCGAGAACGGGTTTTCCAACAAAGACAAATTGTAGACTAATTCCTGAAACCAGACAGGGCGACTATCTACATGACAAGTATCATCTAGGAGCATCCTTCAATCGGAGACTGAATTCCGACAAGCATATCCCTCAGTGACTGAATACTGGAAAACATTTCTTTCAGAGAACGAATTCTAAAGAGTTCCCCCTCAGATACAATCAAGATGAAGATTCATTCAGACACTCCCTAGCATGTCTACTAGATACAATCATGCACAGACTCATCCTAGCACGCTTCTCAGAGATAGTCAAGCAAATACTTATTATGTTATTCCTACCAATGGATACTCCAGGTGGCATCTATAAGCCCATCTTTGACAACAATCTGTCATATCTCTGAATGGCATCTTTAAGCCCATTCAAGCATACCATTAATCAACAGCATTACTTCGTGCACCGGCAAGTGCAAATTTCAAGGCACTCCAGTGTTCAATCCTCTTCCACCTTCAGATCACGAAAGGCAGACAAACCAATCTAACTCTTCCAGTTTAAGAAGATTGAACAGGGGCAGCTGTTGTACCCAAAAAATTTCCCTCTCATTTTATTCAAGACATACTCCTAGGGTTCTCAAATGCACAAGGTTGACCAAGAATTGATCAGACAAATTCTCTTCCTAAGCAATGAACTTCCAACTAGGGTTTCACTTTTCACAAGGAAATTTTGGTTTCAAAGGTATCAAGTGGTCTCCATGGTTCCTTACATGTCTTCAAGAATGATCATGTCAAGTTTCATGCCTTGCATCATAAGTTTGCTTAGTCAATTGATCAGATGACTGAAAATCAACTATATTAGGTCAAAAGTCAATTGTGGTCAATATACAATCAAACTTCAAGATTTTTGGTCAACATCAATATTTTTAAGTGACATTAATCATTTGATCAAGGCTTGATCATGATTCCTCAAGGAAAGCTATCAAATCATCAAAGGTCAAAAGTTGCTAAATTAGAGTTTCCTTAGGAGAAGTCAATTGAACTTTGACCAGGCATAACTTTCACATGCTTCATCCATTTTTCCCTAGCAAAAGCTAATTTTAAAGGTAATCCATTCCTCCACAACTCTTTTTTTAAGTCCAAAAAATGCATCATTGAAAAAAATGAGCCAATACATCACAAGTCGCTTTAAAAGTCAACAAAAGGGCACTTTTTGTCAAGGCAAATTACATCAAAAAATCTCCAGATGAAACATTTATCAATAGAGAGATTGAGGAGGACATCTTGAGCTTTCCAAAAAGTCCAAGATCATCTCAAAAATAGGAAAATTGAGCAAGTTATGGTTTGCATGAGTTGGGAAAATTTGTGAAAATGCATGAAGTCAACTTTGAGCAAAATCACATTTTTTTAGTTGATGGACCTAATTTTTTCAGGTTCAAACATGTTTATGACATAACCAAGAACCTCTAAATCTATACATGCACTATTGTGATTTTTATTTTTATTTATTTGAATTATTATTCATTTAATTACAAATTTAATCAAAATAAAATGCAAAAGGGGGTGCAAGGCATGTGGGCATTGTTAATGGTCAAAATTAGAAGCCCAAGAAGCTTAGCTTGCTGTGCAAAAATGCATGAAACAAAAGGAGGAAAAGATCTTTTGCTTTTAGAAATTTTTGAATCAAATCTTCATGTCTTAATAACCATGATTATATTTGATTTCTCTGGATTATTTTTGACCTAATGTGCTTCCCTATATAAGGATAACATCATAAGATCACAACCTCAAGCACAACTGCCTCCATAAATTTCTCAGAAATGTGCAACTTATATCATACGATACAGTCATCCTCAATTCATTACATGAGCTCCATCATACTCTTCAAGGTCCCAAGAGTCCATCCCTATCATTCTTGAAGCTCGTAGTACCCCAGATCACTGTAACCAAGCGCCACCAGTTTGGTAAGGTTTGATAAATTAAAAATTAATAATTCATGTATTGTTGACATGTTTGAGGTGTTAGTTTGTGTTTAGGACATCCATTAGAACAGGTTGGACGTTTCGCATAAAATCTTTGATGCTTGAATCACAATATACCATTATTAGGGCATCACAAACTTAAACCTTGAAACTTACAATACATGGGCTTTTAGGCCAAATGGACACCACCATTGAACCCGTAGCATATGATTTAGGGGGGGGGGGGGGGGGGGCAGACTTAATCTCTTGCATTGATTCTTGTTATTTTGCAGGATCCAATTTTGATATCACCGGAGAAGAAGTAGTTGAACACCGCGAGGGGTGGTTAGACTCACTGGTGCAAGCGTGGTTATCTCTCATTCATTCATCCAAATACCATAGCCCCATTTTGGGCGCGTGTGTTTGACAGTCAACGATTATGACATGTTTTAATATTTAATCAATTTATTGTGTTTATGCTACCGGATGTATGGTCGTCCCAATGGTTGTGATAGTGCGTGTTAAGGCTTTGTGATGTGCAAGGGAAAGGGTTTAATCCATGCCTCTTGCATTATTTTATTCTGAATTATTCTTGCAGATCCAGTGTTCCAGGGGCAAGCGCGCATACCATGTGTCATCAGATCATCACCATCAAAGCATCACAACATTAGATCCAGCGCTCCAGATATGAGCACTCATGATAGACCCTCAAGGGAACAGCACCACTGAACCATGCGTAGGAGTCTAGGCTTGTGGTTGGGCCTAGAAAATTTCAAACAAGCACACCCCCAGATTGCTTTATAGCAGGAGGCCCAAATAATTTTTTCTCTTTACTTTTTTTAATTATTATTATTTTATTTAATTATTTTATTTTTTTTAAAACCAATTTTACTTTTATCATAAAATCATAAAATCACAAAATTAGGTTTTTTCTAATTAAATTTAATTTTTAGTGAATAAATTAATTCAATTTAATTATTTTGACTTATTTCATTAATTAAAAATTAATTAGAATTAGGTTAAAATTTCAAATCTTTTTCTCAATAAAACACCAAAATATTTTATAAAGAGTCGTTGGAGACAATTAAGTTGGGTACTAAGGAAGATCCAAAAGAAGTCAATATTGGAGCATTGCTTCATCACGACGCGAAGAGAAGGTTGATTGAATTGTTGAAAGAGTACGTGGATATCTTTGCTTGGTCATACCAAGATTTTCCGGGATTTGGATACTGATATTGTGGAACATCATTTGCCGCTAAAGCCATAATGCTTTCCAATCAAGCAGAAATTGCAAAGAACTTACCCTAATATGGCAGTAAAAATTAAAGAAGAAGTCCTGGAGCAGATTAATGTCGGTTTTCTTGTGACATCAGTGTACCCTCAGCGGATTGCCAATATTGTCCCAGTACCAAAGAAAGACGAAAAAGTTTTCATGTGTGTAGATTATAGAGATTTAAACAAAGCTAGTTAAAAAGATGACTTTCCATTGCCACATATTGATATGTTGGTTGACAATACAACAAACTTCAAATTACTCTCGTTCATGGATGGATTTTCCGGATAAAATCAAATAAAAATGGCTCTTGAGGACATGGAAAAAACAATGTTTATCACACCCTAGGGAACATTCTGCTACAGAGTGATGCCCTTTGGATTGAAGAACGCTGGTGCAACGTACCAGAGGGCTATGACAACACTATTCCATAATCTGATGCACAAGGAAATTGAGGTGTATGTTGATGATATGATTGCCAAATCCCAGACTGAAGAAGGATATATAGAAGATTTGTTAAGATTGTTTCAGCGTTTGAGCAAGTATCGTCTCCGCTTGAATCCAAATAAATGCACCTTTAGTGTCTTATCAGGAAAATTATTAGGTTTCATTATCAGCCCAAAAGGAATTGAAGTTGATCCTGATAAAGTTAAGTAAATTCAAGAAATTCCAGCGCCAAGAACTGAAAAACAAGTTAGAGGCTTCCTTGGGCGTTTGAATTACGTTTCCAGATTTATTTCCCATATGACTGCAACATGTGAGCTGATCTTTAAGCTGTTAAAGAAAGATCAAGGTTGTGTGTGGACATATTATTTCCAAATGGCATATAATAACATTAAAGAGTATCTGCTTGAACCTTCTATCTTGCTCCCTCCTATTGAAGGAAGACCATTGATTATGTATCTGACAGTGTTATATAATCCTATTGGTTGTATTTTGGGACAACAAGATGAAATAGGAAGAAAATAATATGCCATTTATTATCTCAGCAAGAAGTTTACTGACTACGAGTCACGATATTGTATGCTAGAAAAAACTTGTTGTGCTTTGGCCTGGGCGGAAAAATGGTTGCGGCAATATATGTTAAATCATACTACTTGGTCGATTTCCAAAATGGATCTAATTAAGTATATTTTTTAAAAGCCTTCTCTTACTGGAAGAATTTCCCGTTGGTAGGTGTTGTTGTTTGAATATGATATTGAATATTATACTCAAAAGGCTATAAAAAGCAGTGTGTTGGCAGATTATCTTGCTCACCAACCAGTTGATGATTATGAGTATGTTAAATATGATTTCCTTGATGAGGATGTGATGTTTTTGCAAGTAAAAGATTGTGATGAACCTTTGCCTGAGGAAGGTCCTGATCCTGAATCCCGGTGGGTTATGGTGTTTGATGGAACTGTAAATGCTTATGGGAAAGGAATTGGTGTTGTGATTATCACTCCTCATGGATCGTATATCCCTTTTACCGCAAGATTGGAATTTTATTGTACACAAAACATGGCAGAGTATGAAGCTTGTTCATGGGTCTCAAAGAGGCTATAGATCTCAGAATCAAAATTCTATATGTATATGGCGATTCAGCTTTGGTAATAAATCAGATTAAAGGAGAATGGGATACTCATCATGTTGGCTTGATTCCCTACAAAGACTATGCTAGAATATTATTACCCTTCTTTAAAAAATTTGAATTCCATCATTCTCCTAGAGATGAGAATCAGATGGTAGATGCTTTAGCCACTTTGGCTTTTATGTATCAAGTAAATACTTGGAACAATGTGGCTCGTATCACAGTTCAACGTTTGGATATACTAGCTCATGTGTTTGGAGAAGAGAGGACGTCATATGAAAAACCTTGGTATTATGATATGAAGCATTTTCTCCAGACTCGGGAATACCCGGTTGGTGCATCGAATAAAGATAGAAAGACATTGAGAAGGTTGGTAGACAACTTTTTCCTTAACGAAGATGTGCCATACAAAAGAAATTATGACATGGTCTTGCTCAGATGCGTGTGTTGTACCCCAAAATTTTCCCTCTCATTTATCAAGACTTTTCTCACAAGATCTCTTTAACTCAAGACTAGATTATGGTTTGATCAGCTCTAAACATCTCATCATGCACTGATAAGCCAAAATTAGGGTTTTGGGATTGCACAAAGATTTTTGGACTATCAATGCTTCATATGACTTTTAAGTATCATTATATACCCCTAAGATTACTCATGTAAAGTTTCAAGCCTTGAATCACATTTTTGATCAGTCAATTGGACAATTGACCTAAAAATCAAATGTATTGAGGAAAAAGTCAACCATGCCCAATTTACAGTCAAACTTCATAATTTTTGATCCATATCAACATTTTAGACTCACATGAATCATTTGATCAAGTTTGGACCATAATTCCTCAAGAAATTTGATCAAATCATCAAAAGGGCAAAATGGTCAAAATTAGGATTTTGACTAAGAAATGGCAATTTCTGATTTTTGACCTAGCAAATGACCAATTGATTTGAATCATGAATTCAATGGTTAAATTGTATCATCTTGACCTAATGACATGGTTCAAAACATTGCAAATCTATTGGATTGACAGTTGAATTTTTCAATCAATTGATCAAAGTCAACTGTATACTAAAAAGTCAAACTTTGACTTTTTTGGTCAAAATCAAATGGCAAGAATCACAATTCATCAAAACATGTCAAAATGTGAAACTTGTTCATCAAGAAATCAAAGATTGAAGATTTTGTTTTGAAATTTGAAATTTCTTAACTTAGAATTTTTTCTAAGTATAGAAAATTTATTATTTTTTCTCAACTTTAAGCCAAATTTTCACCATAATACAAGATGATTCAAAGGAAGTCCCCAACATGAAAGTTGTAGATCTCCATGAAATATAAAACTTTGCTTCACATAATTTCTCCTAAAGATACTTGGATCACAAGATATAATTTTTTGAATACATGCCATGAACTAAAATAACTTAGTGAAATTTTGCCCTAATTTAGGCAGGTTTTTTACCTAACTTCATGGCAATTTTTCACCTAGTTCCAAGTGGAATCTTGGAAATAAATTCAAAGATGAGTTATAAATCACATTTCAAGCTTTCCAAAATGTCCAAGAACTCCTTGAGATCATTCTTGAGTAGGGATAATCGAAGAGATGAAGTTGGGAATTTCTCACTTTGATTTCAAGCCATTTCATGAAGACCAAAATTCAAATCCAAACCTAGGCTGCATCATCCTTGCTTTACAGGTCTCAAACTTGTTTCTCACTCCATAATTTAATGCTTACACAGTTGATAAAGCTTTAATCCAATCATGAGAGCCTTTGTCCAAGCTTTAATTCCATAAATGGCACAAAGTTGCCATTTCCATTTTAGAAAAGCACAACTTTTGCATTTGTCAACTCCTTAAGCTTTGCACTTGTTCCTTATGCACACACAAGTCCTATAAACCAAAAGCAAAGTGCCTAAGACTTGTACCAACTCAGATCAGGCTTGTACAAGCATGTAGAGAGTTGTCTCCTCACTTTTCTTAAAAGGCAAGCAATAGAGCAAAATGTCTATAACTCAGAAGCCTGGTGTGGAATTGATTTGAAACCTTTTCTATACTTATACACAAACTATTACAACCTAGAACACGATGGAAAAAGCTAAGAAACTCTCCCAAACTCTCTGTCACTAAAAACCTGCCATAACTTGCAGTTTTGCATCAAGCATAGCAATCTCAAAAATCACTCGGGCGTTTCAAGTTCTAATCACCTAAACACTTAATCTACATCATATCTAAGTGTTCCATACCATCATCCCTTCACTGTAACTCCTCCTTCTCCACCTGCCATTTTTTAATTTCAAGCTTACATGTTGACTTGGATAGGGAGATTCAGGCACTTTCAAGGCAAGGTAAGGATTGGAACACACTCAGGGAGGTCCAAGCAAGCTAAAGAGATCCTCAAGCCTTCTCAAAACTCACTCAAACGCCATTCACGATCTCAGCTGAAAGAGGTCAGAACTCTAACTTCTATCTCTTCATACAGGCATCCTTTGGTCTCGATTTGTGAAAATAAAATGTAGATATCGTTGTGCTAAAACCAACCATGTTCATAGATTTCATTTATATTCATTGTGTATAGAGAATTTTAGATTTCAAATTTCTGTAAAAATTAGGTTTGAAATTAGGGCCAGTGAAATTAGCTTTGATCTTTGATTGTTAGTTTACATGAGTTACATGGTTGAAATCGTGGGAAAGAGTACTATCATTTTCATGTTTGAAGTTTCCATTTTCATGGAGAAATGAGAGAGATATGGTTGGTCTGACTAGATAGAGGAAGAAGATGAAGTACAGGGCAAGGAAGTGTTTTGTGTTATGTATTTTTAGTTTCATTTGAACTAACGGATGTACAGCCTGCCCAGTGGAAAGGCAGCGTGCAAAAATTGCTAAGGTCATGGTTTCGAGCCTTGGCGCCTGCCTTTTGCATATTTTCTCACATTTTTGCCATTTTTTGTCACTATGCAGCGCCGGGCTTTTTGTTCCATTGGGCTTTATGATTTTTTCTAACACTTACCTCCTGATTACTCAGGACACCCCTGGCCCAACTATTTTTGTTTATTTATTTTATTTTGTTTTATTTCATTATAATATTTTTTTTCTTAAATATTATAAAAATCTTAAAAAATATAAAGATGATAAATATTATATTTTGTTTATTTTATTTTATTTTCTCATAAAAAAATATTTTTTATTTAGTTGTATATTAACTATTTTTCCTAAATAAACTTATAATTAAAAATAGAATAAGTTTAAATATTTATTATTTTTCTCACACTTGTAAATATTTATTTTAATATATAAAAGGACTAAAATATTTCAAAAATATTATTTTATTATTTTTAAGACAAAAATACACAAAAATAATACTTAAGGAACTTTATTCTCTTTTAACAAATTAGAATTAGGGTTAACCAATTTCTAAAAAATAATTTCCTTTTCTTAAGTTATTAGGTTTAGTTTAAAACTCTTTTTCACATAAAAAACAAAAACAAAATCTTTTTCTTGCATATACATACCATGGCATATTTAATTTATATTGTATCTTATTTATTCAAATATTTGTACAAATTTGATTTTGTTGTAATAGCTTAATTAGATTTACATTATTGCAAATCCCCATTCATAATTTGTATACCCCTCCCATAAAATGTTGTAATAGCATAGCAATCTTTAAATTACGCAATTTATCGCTTTTACATTAACATGCTAGTAATTAGGGTTTGTATGGCAAGATAAAAATAATCAAATAAAAAACCCTAATCTAAGACAAAATCAAGCATGAAAATAACACACTTGCACACAAGCACCCTTAGGGTTACTCCACTTGGTTTCCTTATACAAAAATGGCCATATTACGCATACGAAGTATCTTAGCAAAATAAACAAGTATAAGATAATAGTCCCTCGATGACGCTATTCAAAGTTGTGTTACAAAATGATCTTAGTCCCTCAAAATATGCTAAGATACTTTGCAAACATTGCTAATCATGGTTGTACGATGACCCACGCCTGTCTTATTAACATCTAAAGATAGGGTTGCTTACCAAATCAATGGTAAGACAACAATGTCAAAGGAATAGAAAATGAACAAGAAAGACATTTGAGTAGGTAGATTACTTCTAGTTACTTGCTCCATTTTAAAAAAAAAACTATCCTTGCTATTTTCAAAACAAACACGCACATTTCCAAACATCTTACAAATATTGAAAACATTTTTAAAAAAGACAAACATCTTTGTATACCTTCTTACGAACGAGAATCATTACAAAGATTTCCTAAACAATGGCCTTTTTTACAAAATACTTTCAAAACCACACAAAACACATTTTCAAACAAAAGCAAGTGATCTAGCAAGTACTAAGAGCCCATGGAAAACCATGGATGAAAAGGGTGCTAATAGCTTCCCTTCTCATAACATACCCCCCGAACTCAAGAAATAATCTCAAAGGTCTTTCCTGTGCTTTTTCACCTTTCCTTTTGGATAAAAGAAAAGTCGGTGGCGACTCTTGCTAACCGCAACATTTATGAACACAAACGCAAAACCCTCAAGTCAGTTCTCCCACCGTATCACAATGTGGATAGACACGAAGAAGACATGTTGATGCATGAAATCTATGAAGGTTCCTTTGATACTCATGCCAATGGGCATTTGATGGCAAAGAAGATGCTTCGGGCAGGTTACTATTGGTTGACAATGGAATCTGACTATTAAAAATTTGCAAAGAAGTGCCATAAGTTCCAGATTTATGCTGACAAAATTCATGTGCCTCCGAAGCTTCTCAATGTTATTTCTTCCCTGTGGCCTTTCTCTATGTGGGGTGTTGACATGATTGGAATGATTTAACCCAAGGCGTCAAATGGACATCGTTTTATCTTGGTGGCAATTGACTACTTAACCAAATGGGTGGAAGCAGCTTCATATGCTAATGTTACTAAGCAGGTGGTAGTACGCTTTATCAAGAACAATCTTATATGTCGGTATGGTGTGCCAAGCAGGATTATCACCGACAACGGCTCGAATCTGAATAACAAGATGATGACTGAAATTTGTGAAGAATTCAAGATTGTCCATCACAATTTATCTCCTTACATACCAAAGATGAATGGGGCTGTTGAAGATGCTAATAAAAAATTTAAGAAGATCATCTAGAAAATGGTTGTTACATATAAAGATTGGCATGGGATGCTCCCATTTGCTTTTCATGGATATCGTACATTCGCCCACACTTTAACAGGGGCAACCCCGTTCTCTCTTGTGTATGGTATGGAATTAGTGCTCCATGTTGAAGTTGAAATTCCCTCTTTACGTGTGATAACGGAAACGATGTTGTCCGAGGATGAATTGGTCCAGAACAAGTTTGACCAATTGAATTTGATTGAAGAAAATAAAATGATGGCCTTGTGTCATGGCCCGTTATACCAGAAGAGAATGAATAAAGATTTTGATAAGAAGTTCAAGCCTCCTGAATTCAGAGAAGGCAAGCTCGTGCTCAGAAAGATCATGTCTTTTAACGTTGATTCTAGGGGCAAGTGGACTCCCAATTTTGAAGTCTCATATGTTGTCAAGAAAGTATTTTTTGGAGGTGCATTGATTCTGTAAACTATGGATGGCGAGGAGTTCCCACGTCCTATGAATGCCGCCGATGCAGTCAAGACATACTTCACCTAAAGAA
This sequence comes from Vicia faba, assembly GCA_948472305.1. Lineage (NCBI taxonomy): Eukaryota > Viridiplantae > Streptophyta > Magnoliopsida > Fabales > Fabaceae > Vicia > Vicia faba. Next base: position 163,440,260 of record OX451738.1, read on the forward strand.
ATAAAAGAACAACTCGTTAACTAGAAAACTCGACAAGGTGGCGTAGGCAAAAAAGAGCATCTCGGTAGGATGAACACCCAAAATGTCGGTCTAGGTAAAAATAAGAGACACAAACAAAATAAATTATTCCCGCTAGGTTGAAAACCCGCAAAGGCAGCCTAGGAAAAAGTTAGGTATTTCTTGGCACGTAACTACATCAGACAAGACTTGATCATTGAAGCAACAATCTTCTCGGATCCTCACCATACTTCAACAGAAGTTGCTGCTCAAAAATTCAAATTTTTTAGGGGGGGATAGTGGTCATTGTATTTCAATGTATCTTTTCCTATATATTACCATTTTCCAAACATTGTAATCATCTATGGGGTATCGCCATTCGCAGAATACCATTCTATTAATAAAGTTTGAGCTTTTATCCAATTTATTGTAATTCTTATTTTATTCTGTTTGCAAAGATTCCATTTATTATTGATAGTAATTTTTTAAACAAAAAGATTAAAACAACAAAATTATTTTTGAAAAGAATTTACAAATTACTTTTTTCTTTAGACTTTTGTGGTTCAAGAAAAACAAAATAATGATTCCAAGGATGGACGGACTTTGAAATTTTGGAAGTGTATATTCCCCAAGGAAGCTATTTCAGGTCACTTTTGCTAATATGTGCATGGTCTTTTTGTGTTTCTCAGATAGTTAGAAATGATACCGATTGATGAATGGTGCGGTGTCGGGTTTGTGATCCCATTTTCCCCAGTCAAATCTTGGTTCAATTTTTTTTCTCCAGGTTATTTGTTTTGATTTCGGGTTTGCATGGTTTTAAGCCTCTATCCTAGATTCCCTGGTAAGGTCTTTGCTCATATGACGAAAGTATCTTCTCCCTTTGTGTGCTAAGGTGGAATCATTTGTAAGATATCTCCCTTTGTGTTGTACCTCAATTTTTGCACCTAAGATTCCTCTATCATCTCATATCAATTCATGCATATTAAGATCACACTAGGGTTTGGCTCTTCTCTCTATCTTTAGTTTTGCTCATGAGGAATCACCAAGCCCCTTGATGTGTATATTATGACCATCTATGTTTTGTATTGATTAATTTTGTTTAACTAACAAATACAATAAGTGTTTGCTCTAATTGATGATCCTATAGGTGAGGGCACAACACATTTCATCAGGTGAATTCATAGGTTCATGAGTTTATTTTTGTCATACCCCAATTTTTGACCTAAGATCCCATTTTTATTTTTTATTTTTGCATTTTTATACAAAAGTCAAGGTCACTAAATACAGTCGGTTTTAACCTCTCACCTTCGAGCATTGATTATGCATAAATTGTCAAGTGTTTTGAACATTCTTAGCCTATGTATCACTAACTTCTAATCAAGCACGAAATATGTGTTTTTTTTTTGTTTCTTTGATTTCATATGCTGACAGGTCTCCTTCGATTCAGCCTTTCGATTGGACAAGTTACTGCCTGCAAGCCTGCTTCGACTGGACAAGTTTACTGCCTGCAAACATGCTTCGATTGGGCAATATTGCTTCCTTTGAACACGGGCTTTCAATTGGGCAATATGTTTGTTTCGATCCACATGCTTCGATTAGGAAACATTGCTTCCTTCGAACACGGGCTTTCGATTGGGCAATATATTTGTTTCGATCCAAGATTCGTTTGGGCATGTGGCTCCCTTCGTGCAAGACTTTGTTTGAGCATTGACCTTTTTGTGTGCTTGCTTGGAGTCACAAAGTTTAGACCTCCTCCATGCAGGCTTCGACTATGTTTGTACTAGCTTTGACTGGACAACATTTCTCTTTAGTATGCTGCATTTCCATCCTTGACAAACTTTAGCACATGGTTGATGGCCCCCTCAAAAGACATATAGTGGTGGACTTGAGGGGCATACATATGAGTCCCTGTCGAAGGGTACGCCTTACTAGTCCATTTGAAGCACACATTTGGCCCCTTCAAATGATACACAAAGATGATTCGTTCGAAGGACACTTGTTGGAGGAAAGTCAAACAATGTGTTGGAAGAAGAATCTGGTTGAAGGAGGGTCAAAATGAAAGGATAAAATATTCAAAGATGCTTGCTGCCAAGTTCAGACATGGTACACTGGCCAAAACTGCTACACAACAGTCCTGAAACACTGCCCCATTCTTGCACTGAAATAGCATACAAGCACTGTCCCTCGAAGGCTGCAAAGAGCAGTTTACTCAAATTATTCAAATTATTTTATTTTCCCTCCAAAAGCTTCAGCCAACTTTTCTTATAAATAAGAGGCTCCAACACATGTTTAAGAGAGGATCTTTGGACCAGAGGAACGAATCCCCCAAATTTTCTCAAACACAACAAATCTCTCAAGTCCCTTCGACACTTGTGAGAACAAACCCAGAACCACATACTTACTTCCTTCTATTCTGAGGAACAAGTACTCTTCAATATCCTTTGAATCCAGTTTGGAAAGAAACATAAGACTTGTTTCTTTCCTTCCTTCGAATCCAGCATTCCAAGCACAGCTGTTGGCCCCCTCTTTCGAATCCAGCATCTTGGGCCCCCACTAAAGGTCCCACATCCATTCAAGGCCTGAAGCAAGGTAAGTCACTCTTACCCTTGAACCTTTCATCTCATGGCATAGTATGTGAATAATCTTCCCTTTCATTTCAAAACAAGTACATAACACTTTGTTTCTTTTTGTTTCCACCTACTTAATACGTTTTAAGAGCAAAACCCTTTCGTTTTGCTTTCTGTTTACCTAAACTTGCTTTAACTATTAAACTGTTTACAAGACAAATATTAGCATGGCCTCAGGCCATGTTGCCATTTAATGCTTGAAATGATAGAAACAAGAAATAGGAAACGAAGCTTCTGGCTTCTATCCTCTTTCTCCTGGTCGAACGAAAGATACAAACAGGAGGAAAACTATACACTGACTTCCAGGCCCCAGTCGAAGGATACAACTTGCTGCTGCCTTTGCCCAATCGAAGGACAGGACCTCGCCCCTGCCAAGGCCCAATCGAAAGACGTGACTTTGCTGTTTCCAGCCCCAATCGAAGGAGGCCAACAAAATGCAAATCGAAGGCTGCTTCCCCCCAATCGAAAGACACTCATTTTTCTTACTTTTATCTTATTTTTTACTTCATATTTTTTATGCCTTTCGATACGGTTGTAATAGCGTAGGATTTTATCTTTCTGCATTTTATTTACTTTGTACAAATGCTAATAATTAGGCGTGTATGGCAAGATAAAATCAACAAGTAAACAAACCAAAAAATCCAAAAACACTCTTTAATACTTACTTGAATATATCTTAAAACCCGCAAAACACTCAACAAATCAAAACTCCCCCCAAGGGAATGTTATCTTCGTTCTACCGCGATACCGGCCGTGCCTATTGCTAGAATGCGTGCGTTAATGTCGCCCACTAAAAAACACAAACAAATCAACTTTTTCTAGAGGAACTACGGTGTTTTGATTCCTTCATTGGATACGTAGGAAAAGGGTCCGAAACCCTCACGAACGCAATAATAAAAACTCATTTCTTCCCCCTTAAGCAAACATAGTTGTAGATAAATACACCCTTGTATATAACAAACAATTTTAACCAAAAACAGATATTTCAAAAGGTTCCTGTGGAGTACCGCAGATGCATTGGGTGCTAATACCTTCCCATTGTATAACCAACCCCCGAACTCATGATCTCTTTCAAAAACGCATTGTATTTTCATTACTTTTAAGTATTATTTTACATTGCATGTTTTAGGGTTTTATTTCGCTCTTTTCCCTTTCCCCTTGGAAATAATAAAGCGCGGTGGCGACTCTTGCTTTTATGAGTCGAGTTAATTAATAGCTCGATCTCCGATTTTCACCGCTACAGAATTGGTGACTCTGCTGGGGACAAATTGACCTCTTGCTGGTCCATCCCTAAGTGGGTTAAGCCTAATTTGTTTTATCTGTTTTATCATTATTTGATTGTTTGATTATATGTTTATATTGTGGTTATTTGGGTTTTTGAAAAGGACAAGTTCTATACCCGGACTAAGTTACACTTAGGAATAGGACGGGCGGTATAGTCATGTTAACTTTGAGGGAGTAATCCCGAAGAAGGAGGCATGAAATCCCCCACTCAGTGGATGCCCCTTTGAACGTAGTATTTGTTTACCGAGTAATCGGGAAGACGTTATTGCTTTCGACCTGGGAGCCAGAGAAGCTGAAAACCGTAGAACCCTTAACCCATCTTGGCCTCTGGGGTGTAGTGCGAAGATTATAACGGAGTAATCTGGAAGTAGTTGTCACGCGATGCTGCACTCAGACGAGTTTCTCTTGAGAATATTGCTGATTACCGAGTAATTGGGATGTTAGTAATATCCAAAGGAGGAATGTAGACTTTGGGATCTTTTAGAACCTTGTTTTACAGGTGTGACTAAACCTTTAGTACATACCTTGGGGATGTTTTTTACCTTTGACTCCATGCTCGTGACGTTGAACCTTTCGACTTTATTTGTGACCTTGCTTGTGGTTGTTACATAGCCATGCATTCACGCATCCATAAAACCCTTTTCACTTGACTTTCAAGGAATTTGGAAGTCTTTCTTTGTAAATATCACAAGTTTTGTCAAGCTCAATGGATCTTGGGTGTTGATAGGGTGAAAACCCTAATCCACCAAAATGGATGATTGATCTTGATGATAACTTGATCAATGCTTTGATCCAATTTAAAATTCATCTTCTATATTCATACTTTGATGTTTACAACTTAATATCTTGAGTTCCTTGAAAGTCAAATAAAAACTCTCTTTTGCATATCATACATCATTCAACATTTTTGGTTTCACTTTCAAAGGTCTTTTTCCAAGTCTTATTTTTCCTTTGGTCTCACCAGTACCACACTCGCGCTAAGGGAACAATGGAGAATATCAAGCAAGAGATTTCTGAACTCCGCAGAGAGTTGACTAATTTGAAAGTTAGTATGGAGCACTTAACTGGTTTGGTTGAAATTTTGGTTGCCTCCCAAGTCAATCCTTCTAGGAGGAAGGAAGCGATGGAAAGTCTTCCCAGATTATTAACTTATTTCTGCTTTTTGTAATTTTTCTTGTTTATCAAAACATTGTTAGCATGTAAGAACTTGTTTGCATCTGAATGATTATCTTAATACAATGAGTATGTTTGTCTTGAAGAAATTCATTTGTTTCACTCATATTTGTTTTCAAATTTTAAATTTCTTTTTGCATTATGATACCAACTTGTTGCCCATTCTCTTGCCTAGGCAGAGATTGAAGGGAGGATGATGATCTAAAAAACACAAAATCTCTGGTTGCATGCTTTTGGATAAAATCTTGCTGAAGATGTACAAGCATTGTTTCAAATCCCTAAACACCGGAGATATAAGGAAGATAATCCCTTGCTAACCCCTTTTGAGCCTTGAAGTAGGAGTTTCTTTTCTATACAAAAAACCCTCAAATTTTAACCCGGGGCAGGGTAGTTTTCAGTTAATCTGATTGAGTGTTCAAAATTCATAAGGAAGATATTTTTGAAGAGAAACTACGAGGGCTATCCTTCATGAATAATGAATCTAGTAGATGTGGAACCACAATGTTATCCCTCATTCATCAAGAAACGAGGCAGTCACAATCCTCTCAACAAGTAAATACAAGCTAATGTCACACTTTTGTTAAAAAAAAATCAAAAAAAAAGAAAAAGAAAAAGAAAGCCTGCTAAGTCGAAAACTTGAAAACGTGCGGCTTAAGCAAAAATTAGGCAATCCCGCTGGACTATCAATTCAAAAGAATTAGTTCAGGCAAAAGTTAGGGAAAATAAAATTGCAAGGAAAGGAATACAAAGAAAATTCCTCTGCAAAGAACAAATTGGTGACTACAAACACGAAGACATAAGGGTGGTTTCTACTCCGAAAGCCTCGTCGTTTCCTTAACCGTCACAAAATCCTTTTGAGAGATGAACACTCATGTTGAATTAACTGAACATAGGGTTGGAGAACATCACGAAGAATGGGTGGGCACCTATAAATTTTGAGCCTTAAAAATCTTTTTTCTAAAAACCATGAACCATGCCACGTTACAACCTTCAAAAGTCCTAATTGAAGTAAGGTTATTTTGAAAGCATACTTCAATGAGATAGTGTTCCTGAGTCCCATGAATCTTCTAAATAGTTATGTTGGTATCATATGTTTTTCCTATACAAAAATAAATGGTGCTCTAACTCGCAAAATTTATGCGATATCTTTTCAAAACCTTCAAGACTTACATAACTGTTGCATTAGAATTTTCATTCTCATAATAAACTTTTCTAACTGCAAAACATTTGTTTTATATCAAGGAAGCTCACATATAAGCACTAGTGATGAGTTTATTCTTTTAAGGCCTGAAACTCTGTTGAGTAATTAGAGAATCATTTCAAGAAAAAATCATATCAGGGGGCATGTCACATGAAGACCTTAAGAACGAACATGTTGCTTCTCCTAGTTAATGCTTTCCCAACTTGTTTACTCTTTTGGGGCAACATTTGAAGACTTTGTTGTGCCAACTACAGTCAATCTGGGGCAATCACATCGAGATTTGATGAATCTCTCTAAGAGTTTGAAGACACCAGAGCATGGTGAATGCCAGGTCTTTTGTAAAATCCTCTTGAGACGATTTCTCCTCATCAACCATATAGCTTGGGGTATTTTAGAAGTGAAGTTATTCGCAAGAATTGTCGTGCAACATGCAGCTTATCAGCAGTAAACTTGGGGCATCCAAAATTAGTCCCAAGGGCAATCCAGATTTGTCAAGATATGTGATATGTATTGCACACATTATCAGAGGGTGGTGTTCTCAGTATCTCCAGCTAAGCAAGATTTTTTTTCAAACTGAAGCATTGTTCGTGTTGTTATCCTTTCAATGGATTGTTGACGATAAAAGACTGGACTTTGGGTTTTCACTGAAAAACATCTTCCTCTCCAGAGATATTTTAAGCCTTGTAAAAGGACTTTGCTCCAATGATGGCCTGTGTTCTATCTCCAGTAATGTTCCCATCTTGTTGAGATTAGTTGAGTGTCGGGTTATGCTGTGATGTCTTATCATCTTCTGTCTATCTCCTCTATTTGTTTTGTCAGCATATACATGACATTCATTTATTCATTCACACTTGCATCATGCACACACATTGATATTTGTTGATGTTCTTGATCTGTATACTTTGGTTATCATATTTCCTCTCCCCAAATAGAGTGTCAACTTAAGCATAAAGTGCGCCTCCTTTCTAATTCCCCACTGAGTTAACTCTCGTGGAAGAATCTTGCTTTAGCTTTCCTTTTCCATCTCTGGATATGATAAATCCCCATTTGAGTTGTTTCCTCATTGGGTGGAGTCTTGTTTGACTATTTTCTCTCCAATTTATTCTTGGATTGAGCTTTGTCTCTTGTGAACGATACCCTGTGGATATCTCTAGGATGTGAAACCTAGATGGAGAATGCATTTATTTTTCAATTTAAATACTTGGTCTTCTCAGGAAGAATCTATTCATGGTTTCCCATTGAAGATGAACTTTGTTTCTAGGCAGTGTTGTTGCAACACTCTTTTGGAATCTCAACAAAACAACAAGCGGCAGTCTCTTCATGAGAAACTTGTATGTTATTGATACCTTTGAGAAAACAGCAAGCAGCGGTTTCTTCATGAGCAACTTGTATGTTATTGATACCTTTGAGAATACAGCAAGCGACGGTCTCTTCATGAGCAACTTGTATGTTATTGTCACCTTTGAAAACAACAAGCGACGGTCTCTTCATGAGCAACTTGTATGTTATTGATACCTTTGAGAAAACAGCAAGCGGCGGTCTCTTCATGAGCAACTTGTATGTTATTGATACCTTTGAGAAAACAGCAAGCGGCGGTCTCTTCGTGAGCAACTTGTGTGTTATTGTTCTCTTGAAAAATAGCAAGCGGCGGTCTCTTCATGAGCAACTTGTATGTTATTGATACCTTTGAGAAAACAACAAGCGGCGGTCTCTTCATGAGCAACTTGTATGTTATTGTCACCTTTGAAAACAACAAGCAGCGGTCTCTTCATGAGCAACTTGTGTTATTGTCACCTTGGAAAAAACAGTAAGCGGCGGTCTCTTCATGATCAACTGGTGTGTTATTGTTCTCTTGAAAAACATCAAACAGCGGTCTCTTCATGAGCAACTTGTGTGTTATTGTTCTCTTGAAAAACAGCAAGCGGCGGTATCTTCATGAGCAACTTGTGTGTTATTGTTCTCTTGAAAAATAGAAAGTGGTAGTCTCTTCATGAGCAACTTGTATGTTATTGATACCTTTGAGAAAACAGCAAGCGGCAGTCTCTTTATGAGCAACATGTATGTTATTGATACCTTAGAGAAAACAGCAAGCGACGGTGTCTTCATGAGAAACTTGTATGTTATTGTCACCTTTGAAAATAACAAGCGGCGGTCTCTTCATGAGCAACTTGTATGTTATTTTTACCTTTGAAAACAACAAGCGGCGGTCTCTTCATGAGCAACTTGTATGTTATTGTTACCTTTGGAAAAAAATAGCATGCGGCGGTCTCTTCATGAGACACTTGTGTTATTGTTATCTTTGAAAAACAGCAAGCGGCGGTCTCTTCATGAGCAACTTGTATGTTATTGACACCTTTGAAAGATAGCAAGTGGCGGCCTTTTTATTTGAGCAGCTTGTGTATCCCCAACAACAATGTTTACTCAGCAAACGACACCTCTTCGGAAAAGTTCCATGGGGAAATTTGTATTTTATCCTTTTCAAGCGATATCTTGGTTAAAGAAGAAATGTGTTACCATTCTTGGTAAAATTTAGAAGTCAGAAATGTTTATTTCCAGTCTCAGTACTGATGCCGATCGTTTTCCATTCTCTGTACTGATGCCAATCATTTTCTAGTCTCAGTACTGATGCCAATCATTTGCCAATCTCAGTGCTGATGTCAATCATCATCTTCCTGCCTTAGTGCTGATGTCAATCATTTCTTTTCCAGTCTCAACACTGATATAAATCATTCAAGAGTCTCTCATTTGAAGTCTATGACTCTGTTTCCCTAGTGGAGTTATAATCTCTTCCCCTATGGGGTTACTGTATAATGTGCTTGGTTTCTCCAGCAGTAGTTTGTCTCATACAACATCATTCCTTATTAAATTCAAAATATTACATTCATATCAGATCACAAAAATAATTGCGGTATCTTAAAGCCAAAAATTGTGTATTCTATATTTAAGTCCCTTCAATCTCGTCGAAATGAAGATCCCAATCTTCATATCTCCAGATAGAAGAAACTTAAATAGGGGCAGCTGTCATACCCCAATTTTTGACCTAAGATCCCATTTTTATTTTTTATTTTTGCATTTTTATACAAAAGTCAAGGTCACTAAATACAGTCGGTTTTAACCGCTCACCTTCAAGCATTGATTATGCAGAAATTTTCAAGTGTTTTGAACATTCTTAGCCTATGTATCACTAACTTCTAATCAAGCACGAAATTTGTGTTTTTTTTGTTTCTTTGATTTCATGTGCTGACAGGTCTCCTTCGATTCAGCCTTTCGACTGGACAAGTTACTGCCTACAAGCCTGCTTCGACTGGACAAGTTTACTACCTGTAAACATGCTTCGATTGGGCAACATTGCTTCCTTCGAACATGGGCTTTTGATTGGGCAATGTGTTTGTTTCGATCCACATGCTTCGATTGGGCAACATTGCTTCCTTCGAACACGGGCTTTCGATTGGGCAATATATTTGTTTCGATCCAAGATTCGTTTGGGCATGTGGCTCCCTTCGTGCAAGACTTTGTTTGAGAATTGACCTTTTTGTGTGCTTGCTTGGAGTCACAAAGTTTAGACCTCCTCCATGCAGGCTTCGACTATGTTTGTACTAGCTTCGACTGGACAACATTTCTCTTTAGTATGCTGCATTTCCATCCATGACAAACTTCGGCACATGGTTGATGGCCCCCTCAAAAGACATATAGTGGTGGACTTGAGGGGAATACATATGAGTCCCTGTCGAAGGGTACGCCTTACTAGTACATTCGAAGCACATATTTGGCCCCTTCAAATGATACACAAAGATGATTCGTTCGAAGGACACTTGTTGGAGGAAAGTCAAACAATGTGTTGGAAGAAGAATATGGTCGAAGGAGGGTCAAAATGAAAGGATAAAATATTCAAAGATGCTTGCTGCTAAGTTCAGACATGGTACACTGGCCAAAACTGCTGCACAGCAGTCCTGAAACACTGCCCCATTCTTGCACCGAAATAGCATACAAGCACTGTCCCTCGAAGGATGCAAAGAGCAGTTTACTCAAATTATTCAAATTATTTTGTTTTCCCTCCAAAAGCTTCAGCCAACTTTGCCTATAAATAAGAGGCTCCAACACATGTTTAAGAGAGGATCTTTGGACCAGAGGAACGAATCCCCCAAATTTTCTCAAACACAACAAATCTCTGAAGTCCCTTCAACACTTGTGAGAACGAACCCAGAACCACATACTTACTTCCTTCGATTCTGAGGAACAAGTAATCTTCAGTATCCTTTGAATCCAGTTTGGAAAGAAACATAAGACTTGTTTCTTTCCTTCCTTCGAATCCAGCATTCCAAGCACAGCTGTTGGCCCCCTCTTTCGAATCCAGCATCTTGGGCCCCCACTTAAGGTCCCACATCCATTCAAGGTCTGAAGCAAGGTAAGTCACTCATACCCTTGAGCCTTTCGTCTCATGGCATAATATGTGAATAATCTTCCCTTTCATTTCAAAACATGTACATAACACTTTGTTTCTTTTCGTTTCCACCTACTTAATACGTTTTCAGATATAAACCCTTTTGTTTTGCTTTCTGTTTACCTAAACTTGCTTTAACTATTAAACTGTTTACAAGACAAATATTAGCATGGCCTCAGGCCATGTTACCATTTAGTGCTTGAAATGAAAGAAACAGGAAACAGGAAATAGGAAATGAAGCTTCTGGCTTCTATCCTCTTTCTCCAGGTCGAACGAAAGATACAAACAGGAGGAAAACCATACACTGACTTCCAGGCCCCAGTCGAAGGATACAACTTGTTGCTGCCTTTGCCCAATCGAAGGACAGGACCTCGCCCCTGCCAAGGCCCAATCGAAAGACGTGACTTTGCTGTTTCCAGCCCCAATCGAAGGAGGCCAACAGAATGCAAATCGAAGGCTGCTTCCCCCCAATCGAAAGACACTCATTTTTCTTACTTTTATCTTATTTTTTCCTTCATATTTTTTATGCCTTTTGATACGGTTGTAATAGCGTAGGATTTTATCTTTCTGCATTTTATTTACTTTATACAAATGCTAGTAATTAGGCGTGTATGGCAAGATAAAATCAACAAGTAAACAAACCAAAAAATCTAAAAACATTCTTTAATCCTTACTTGAATATATCTTAAAACCCGCAAAACACTCAACAAATCAAAACTCCCCCCAAGGGCATGTTATCTCCGTTCTATCGCGATACCGGTTGTGCCTATTGCTAGAATGCGTGCGTTAATGTCGCCCACTAAAAAACACAAACAAATAAACTTTTTCTAGAGGAACTACGGTGTTTTGATTCCTTCATTGGATATGTAGGAAAAGGGTCGCGAAACCCTCACGAACGCAATAATAAAAACTCATTTCTTTCCCCTTAAGAAAACATAGTTGTAGATAAATACACCCTTGTATATAACAAACAATTTTAACCAAAAACAGATATTTCAAAAGGTTCCTGCAGAGTACCGTAGATGCATTGGGTGCTAATACCTTCCCATTGTATAACCAACCCCCGAACTCTTGATCTCTTTCAAAAACACATTGTATTTTCATTACTTTTAAGTATTATTTTACATTGCATGTTTTAGGGTTTTATTTCGCTCTTTTCCCTTTCCCCTTGGAAATAATAAAGCGCGGTGGAGACTCTTGCTTTTGCGAGTCCAGTTAATTAATAGCTCGATCTCCGATTTTCACCGCTACAATTTCCATGCCTTCTTCAACAAAGCTTTATAGAGATTCAAGCTTCATTATTGATGATACTTTAAAGTACATCATGATATGGCCTACTATGATTCATCATGCCTCAATTTGGCAAATAAAATAAAAAGATACAAGGGTTGATTAAAGAAGTTTGACCTAATTGGACAAGTTCTTGAATTCTTGATCACAAGTGCATAACTCTCTCAACTCTTAACATTTGGAAGTGGTTTTTGGTGCTATGGATTCACATGGAAAAAGTAATTGTGCAAGAAAATTTGTCAAAATTGAAAGGTGTTTCCAAGTCATTTTGGTGCTCTAGGAGCTAGGTTTTTGAACTTCTAAGGGTTATATCTCACTCATCTTTTGATATTTGTGAGTGATTCATAAGATATTCTTCTCTTTAAAGGGTTGTCAACAAATCACTTCAAAAGTTTTAAGAAAAATTTATGTGGAAGATTATTAATGATTGAGAAATATTACAAGTCTCCTTGAAAGGCCTTTGGTTTTAGGGTTTTGACTTTAAAAGATCATAACTTGGTCAATATTTATCTCCTTGAGCCCATTCTTTTTCCATAATGATCTTAAGGATGTGAACTTCAACTTCTCTTTTATGTGCAAAGCTTGAAAATGAGTGGGTGATGCCTTAAGAACTCAAAAGGTAATAAGTCATGTCATGGATTTTCACCAACTTCACAAGGTCATAACTTTCTCAATTCTTAGAGTTTTAAGTGGTTCAAATCTAAAAATGTCATTTAAGGTATGTAAATAATGCCATAGTTTTTGGTCAAAAGAAAAATATGAGTGGAAGGCCATGTTTGGATGCAAAACATTACAAGTAACTTTTAATGTCAAACTTAGAAATTTTTCTAAGTGTGGAAAATCCGTGTGTTTTTGCTGATTTCAAAGATATACAATTTTTAACCAAGACACCAAATGAACCATTCTTTTCACATTGTAAATCTTGACAAGAGATCTCTGCAATGCTTCAAAAATCACATCATATAGTGCCCTACATTGTTGGCACCATGGCTATGAAGTTGGCATCTTGAAATTGAAGTTTCATGTTCAGTCAAATTTGAAAATCAGTTTAAACCCAATTACAAGCCTGTTTAAGGATCAATTCCATGTATAATCATGTTTAGGGACTTGCCATAATAAGAAACGACCCTTGAACCATCCTTTTTGCTGCGTTTTAAGCCATGTGAAGTCACACTTTTCCCACTTAGCAGATTCACACGATTTCATTGTTTTTGCCTCCAATTCACACGCTTGAGGCTTACATCATGATCATATATAAATAAGGATCATCCCTCACTTATTTTATCAAGATTTTGATAGCTAATTAACCCCTATTCAGATCTCACACGAACTCTGAATTTGAATTTCTGATTTCTTGCATTCTCACTCCAAAATACCAAAAGCTCGATCCAGTTAGCTTCATTGAACTTTTATGAAGCTAACCATACTCTTACCTTCAAGAATTGTGACCTATATTGATGTACAGAAGTCCAATTTCAGGGCCACCTTTTGCTACTTCGTTCAAGTAGATTTCTTGGTCAAATCAATCCAAATAAAAGACTAATCTACTCTCTACATCCTTCTGATTCTCATGCTTTTTATAATTTGCAATTTCACTGAGATTTGAGTGAGATATTCCAGAATTTCGTGCTCGCTATTATTTTTGGATTTTCTCAATTTAAGCCTTGCTCAGTTTATATAAATTTCGTGTGATGGTACCTTTAGAATCGTCTTGAAGAGACAAATCTAATGGTACTGGTCTGGTCCTCTAATTTTACAGTTTGAGGAATCCCAATCTAGTGCGTCTAGAGGTTGAAGATGACCTACGTGTCATGCTTCAACCAATGAAAGTGTGCCATGTGATTTTTTGAATTCAATCTGGTGTGTTTGCTTTATCATACGCGCGCTTTGAGAGACCTTGGATCTGATTACATCTATTAGTTAGACTTCATCCAACGCGCCCGAATTTTAGTTGTTTTTAAATATTAAAAGGTGATTCGGTGCAATTTCCAAAGCTGACCATGATATGCATAACGTGCCTGATACTTTGGATCTGATTACTAGCGCGTTTTGACTCTCATCCAATGGTCCATATTTTTTAACTTATTTTTATTTTCTGTTTTTACACAAAACTTCAAAAAATCATAGAAAATTCATTTCCGACTCAAAAATTATGAAAAAATTCACAAAAATATTTTCAAATATCCTCTTTCTGATTTTTATTTTTTCATAATTTTATTTTCAGATTTGATATTTTTCATAATTTTTCTTTTATTTTGATTTGTTTCTAATTATTTAAAAATAATTTTTGACATTTTTAAGCTCTAAAAAATTTTACAAAAATTATTTTCCTCATTTCTGACTTTCTGAAAATTTTTCTAGAATTTTATCTAGACTTCTACTATTTTTTATTTTTTTCACTTATTTGAGTGATTTTAATTAGTTTAAAAATATTTTTCTATTTTAAAAAACTTACCAAAAATTTTATAAAAATATTTGAAATCATTTATGATTTTTTTATAGTCACTTTAAATTTTTCTTAGATACTTTGAATATGGTTTGATATTTTATCTTTTATTGTCATTTTAAAAATATCTTAAAAATCATTTTTCCTTTTTATTTTATTCATTAAACACAATTTTTTTATTTTAATATATTCTGACTATGTGTTTGTTGATCATGAACTTTATTAACATCTTTGGATCTAGAGTGTTGAGTTTAACTTCATTAAAATGGATGGATGATTTTAATGATAGTTTGGTTAAACGTTTTTATTCAAATATACTCCCTCCCTCTTCATCTTATCCTCTTCTCATTTTGTGCTACATGTTGTTAGAGGATGATCTATATATCATCACTCCAAACATATGACACATAGATTGCTATTTACCAACCTCAAAATAGGTGCGACTTCTATATAAGTCCACTTATGATTGCTTAACATAACGCTAAATTTTGTCCCGATTCAAAAAATTATCACTTGTGGACCAAACCTATGTTTCCAAGCCCAAGTATGTTTAATTTGAAACTTTTTATGCAATAAATTGAGGTTCATTGTTAGGAGGATTTGGTCATATGAATCTTCTAATGAATCATCATAAATTTTAGACTAAGTGAATCATCTAAACATCGTTGAACATTTATTGTCACCTCGAGATTTTGAAATGAATGATATACATAACAAAAAGAAAATAAAACTTTTTGTTGAGGGGATTTGATTTTATTAATCTTTGTTGTACCCCAAAATTTTCCCTCCCATATTCCTCAAAACATTTAAAGAAAGATCCTCAAGTTGCTCAAAGTAGTCCAACGGTTGGCCAGACAAGCTCTCTCCTAAGGCAGTCTACCTCAAATTAGGGTTTTATGTTGCATCAATATACTTGAGTCCATGGGACCCCAAATGCTAAAAATTGTCCCAATATGTTTTCAAGAACATCCATGTCAAGTTTCAAGCCCTATATAGGAAATTTGCTCAGTCAATTGCTCAAAGGCCTGAAAATCGACTATGCTAGGGCAAAAGTCAACTGTGGCCTACATACAGTCAAACCTCAAGATTTTTAATCAAAATTATCATTTTTGAAGGATATTTCATCATTTGATCAAGTGTTGATCATGATTCATCAAGAGTTGCTCATAATTCATCAAGACTCAAAAGTTGCTATATTAGGGTTTTGCAAGAAAAGTCAACTCAACTTTGACCAAGCATAACTTTCTCATACTTTATGAGAAATGACCCATCCAAATCTCATTTTGAATAGGATACAATTACCTAAAATCCATTTTTATCTCCCAAGTTAAAAATATGCACTCACAAGAAGTTATGAATTTTGACATTATAGGTCATTTTGAAAAGTCAACAAAAACACCTTTTCTGTCAAAGCTTCATACATGAGCATTGAGTATCAAATTGAGATGATACCAAAAGGGTTGATTAGAGTACATCTAAAGCTTTCTAAAAAAGTCCAAGAACACCTCAAAAGAGTCAAAATTAAGGAAGTTATACATTGGTGAAGTTGACTTTTTTTTGCAAAATTGCCAAAAGTCAACTATGCCTAAAACATCAATATTTGCCAAATGGGCCCATCTTTTACTTGTTTTGAGTTGGCAACATGGCCCACGAGCCCTAGACTTTGCCACTTGTCATTATCTTATTTTTATTATTTGTTTTGATTTTTATTTGAATTAAATCATTTTAAATTAAAACAAATTATAGAAAATCTAAAATATTGAAAACAAAAGATTTTGTGCTTGTTTCAGGTTTTAAATTACAGCTAGCATCAAATCAAACTCGTGTAAAGGCTTGGTATGCATAAAAAGATTGGATTTAGGCCATTTTTGGAAAGATTTTAAGGGGAATCAAATCAAGATCAAACTCATTTATGGAGGAAGATTGAGTGCATTCTTTCAACCTTAATTCACTCCTCAATACATAAGGAGTGTGTGCAGACTAAAAGAGGCTAGAGAAGGAGGCGTGTGATCAAGAACACAAACTTAAAAAATAAAGAAAAAAGTGCAACACGAATTCCCATTTAGAGGCAATTTCAAGATCCTTGAACCATCTCAATCGATTCCTGGGATCCTCAGCAAGCCAAAGTAACCTAGAACAAGAGTTTCCAGGCCTTATATCGCACTGTAAGTTGCCCACGGCATAACTTCTTTTTTGAAATCGAATAACATCATTCTTGCACTTGTAGCATAAAATAATTATATATTCTTGATCACCATCACGTTTGCAAGTTTCCTGTAATATTTGATTGCATTTTCATGGCTTGTACTAGATTTCACCATAGCTAGGGTTTTAGGGTTCAATTTAGGATCTTCGTTTGCAGGAAAAATTGGGCCATGAAAGGGCCACCTTTGTGTTCAGCAAGGCCAAACGAAGCCATCCATGGCCTTCATTTTTATTTATAACGCTTGTGTTGAGTTTTGGAATTTGCAGGACTTGTAGCTACGGACAAACGTCCGTAGGTAAAAGTTTGAAACTTTTACCAACAGATCCAAGGAAGAAGACAACCAACGTGGCAACCTCCCATAGGCGTGTTTGAATTTCGTGCATTTCTGACTCAATATTTTCACTTTTCATATATTATCATTGTTATATGTTTTATGTACAAACAAAAGCAAGTGGCGTAGTGGTAGTGGAGTGGTTGGATAATGCACCAGGACCTGAGTTCGAATCCCAGGTCCCCCAAATATTTCATGTATTTTGCCTTTTCAGGATTCAGTGCATACACAAGCCAAGGAGCACCATGCTCCCTCAAGATCCAATCATTCAGGAATCCAAGAAGCCAGATCTGATGGCTATCATGTGATGACCATGGTGTGCCTCAGTCAAGGCAATGCGCTGGATCTCAGAAGTCAACATGGACTTCAATCTTTGGGACCAGAATTCTGATTCTTGCACCCCCTAATTGCAGGCCCAACATCTTTTCTTTATCTTTTTTTTATATTTGTTTTATTTTATTTAATTTATTTATTTTATTTACTAACAAATTAATTATTTTACTTTTATCAAAAATCATAAAAATAATAACTTTCACAAATTAGGTTAAAATTTTTTTTTTATGTACAAAAAATTAAGTAAATTAATTAGATTTTAATTTTAGATAACTTTAATTTCTTTTTTGTACATAATTAAAATTAATTAGAACAAATAGGGTTTTTTTATTTCTAATTTAATTATATTTTCTTTTTCCTAAAAAATAACCAAAACATAAAAAACATGTCATGTAATTATTTTTATTAATTAATTTAATTAAACTAATTATTTGTATATTTAATTTTAAAACCTAATCTTTTTCTTTTTTTCTTAAAAATAATTAAAACAACAAAAAACATTTTTCTTTTGATTAGGTTAGAAGGTTCAAAACCCTAATTTCTTCCCGATCTTAATTTTTCTCGCGCGCTTTATTTTTATCATTTATCATATTGATGTAACTGCCTACAGTTTGTAATAGTTTAATTAGGACGTTTATTTCCATTTATCGCTTTATTTTCAAAGGGTTTGTTTTTGGCTATGTAAATACCTGAAGCCTTGTAATAGCTTAGTTTAAGTTCCGCACTTTAAATTCCGCAAAATCTAAGCTGTTAGATGTATGATATAGGGATGCATGACAAGAATGTATGTTAAACTTTAAAACAATTAGATAACCCTAAAATGTGCAAAGATAATAAATCTGAAACTGAATCACTCGCACATGCGCACTCCTAGGGTACACCCCCACTTGGTTGCCTTCGATAAATGATCATTGAGTATAGGATGCTTTAGTGGTTGTCCTTTTGTCCAAAGATCAAAGTTGCCTCGGAAAGGTTGTCTCGAATATTGTTGCCTCAGATAAATAATCTAAGACATTAGGGTTATTACTAAGACGTCCTAACATTGCTTTAGTGATCGTACGTCCCTTTTGAATTGACCCTTAAAACTCCAACGTCGGTGCTACCTACTCACTAATAGTGGGATAGCATTGTCTAAAAGTAAACGAACACAGAATGATTCTTTTTCGAGTATGTAGATTAGCTCTTAAGTACTTGCTCAATCAAAACAAACTTTTTTTCACACTTACACTCCTTTTCAACAGAGTTTTCGAAAACACTTCATTACACTCTTAAAGACAGAAACATGAGTTAAATCGAAGTCAAAACAAAAGCTTTTCAAATCACACAAACACAAAGAAAACAATTTTGAAAATGATGAGCAAGTACCTAAGAGCCCATAGATAACTACGGATAGAAAGGGTTCTAATACCTTCCTTTTCTATAATCTACCCCCCGTACTCAAAAATATCTCAAAAAATTAATTTTTCTGTGCTTTTTTCCTTTTCTTGTTGGATAAAATAAAAGACGGTGGCGACTCTTGCTTACCGCGACATTTTGCAAACACAAACCAAAATGCAAACCAGTAATTCCTTTAAAAAAAAGGGAAACACGTCCCGGTTCTGGCCACCGTATCACAGAACTGGCGACTCTGCTGGGGAAGAATAAGTGGGGTGTACCTTAGGATTAGTTCATCATATTGTTTTCAATTGTTTGATTTGTTTGCTTTATTTTTGTGGGCTTTGAATCGGAGTTACTATAGATCTTAACTCGGATCTGGGGATACCTTTTCAATAAGTAGAAATAGACTGTGAGGGAATTGTACAGAGTAGACCGATACGGTTGAAGCAGTAGCTACGTTGATGTGGCACATTAGTTGGTACCGATATCCCTTGTGTAGGAACAAGGAGAGTATGGGGCTGCTAATGGGTCATTAAGCATCAACTGACCTTGTAACCTATAATTGACCAACTTGGCCATAGAAAGTAGCAGTATGCTACACTCATTGAGACCATACTCTCGAGATGGTTCCGGCCGCGAGAAAAGATTGCGTGTTTGGAATTATGACCGATGGAGAATGGTCAGTGATATTGAGAACCTTTAGAACCCGGTTACTATTATTAGGACAGGTTGAACCAACTAAACTGAAAGAGGGTAATACCTAAACTCCATGCCAGTCTAAAATTTAAGGGCTACTATGTTACTTGTTTGCCTTACCATGTTTGCTATCTGTGATACCTGTGGTGTATTTTTATCATGACATCATGCATCATGACATCGCATGCATATTTCATTAGACTAACCATTTCAAAGACCGAGGGGATTCATCTTTGTTCTATTTTGCAGATCATGGCCTCTATGCGCAGAAATACCATTCGAGTCAACTTCGTGCAAATCCCTACTCAGCTCAGAGAGTTGGTTTCAAAGGTTCCTGATACTTCTTCCTTTGTTAGAAGACATGGTCATCTCCTTAGCCTGGTCACTTCAAAGTTGGATGGGCAAATGATGAGTGTCCTGTTCCAGTTCTTTGACCCGTTGCATCACTGTTTCACCTTCCTGGACTATCAGTTAGTCCTTACTTTGGAGGAGTTTTCTGATTTACTTGGCATATCTATTTTAGAGCAGACACCATTTATAGGTTTGGAGATAGCTCCTAGGCTAGAGGATATTGCTTCAGCCCTACATCTGAAAATGGCTGATGTAGTGTCTAACTGGGAGATTTGGAGTGGGGTTAAAGGTTTCTTGGCTAAGTTTTTGGTCGATCAAGCTCAACAGTTCTGGGATAGTTTGGAATTTTAAGCATTTGAAGACATCATGGCTCTCCTCATCTACGGCTTGGTTTTGTTCCCAAATCCAGATTCTTTCATCTATGTGAACGCAGTCAAGATTTTCATGTCTCGTAACCCAGTGCCTACTCTCTTAGGGGACATTGTACTTGCTCTCTATACCCGTATTGTGCGGAGAAGGGGAACTCTCATGTGTTGTACACCGCTGCTGGCGAGGTGGTTTATTTCTCACCTCCCCAAATCTGTATTGAAGAATGAGGAAGGTATGGGTTGGGCTTACAGAATCATGTCCCTTGATCATACGGACATCCTTTGGAGTACTAAAGAATGGAAAAAGTAGTTGTCATTGATCGGTGTGGGGAATACCCCAATGTTCCATTGCTTGGAATTAGAGGAGGAATAACCTATAATCCTTGTTTGGATTTACGACAGTTCGGAAGAGCTTGGAGAGACGGTCCTCATGAGCTGCTGCTTACACGCATTGTCTTTGACTTCAAGGGGGATGTTGAGGGACATCGCCGTAGGTTTATACGAGCTTGGGACAGGGTGAACAGGTCTGACCCCCATGAGATAGGAATGAAGACTTATCTCCCGATGCAACCGTATCTCTAGTGGGTTCGAGCCCGTGCTCCAAAGCCGGGGATGCCATATGAAGTCGTTTTGCCGGTGATTGTGGAACATACTTATGAAGAAGGGGTTCCTTATACAATCCTCCATCCTTATGTGCCTACTGATATTGGGGAATTGAAGAGGTCTTGGATCCAGTTAAGGGAAGAAAGGGATACCTACAGAGAGAAATATCATGAGCAGGAACGGAAGATCCTGAAGCTTACAAGACAACTTGAGAATGAGAGGACGATCAACGATTATGTCAGCACGAAAGGAAAATGACCATGGGATTTCTGATGTCTTTTACTATTTCAAATTTAGATTTGCTTTTCAGTATTTCTTTTGTAACGCCTTAAAGGCATTTGTTAAACATTGTTACAAGTTTTAATCTAATAAAGTGTGTTTTATTTTGGTTTACAAATTTGAATCTCCCAAAGTCTTTGAAATCATTTCATACGCATTCCATTCCCATGCACCTTATTACAGGTACCATTACAGGTTTCTCATCTTCTTCGCTATTTATTTCAGCAATCATGTCTTCTGAAACACCTACTGATCAAGCCATCAGGGCTCTTCAGGCTCAGAATGCTCAATTCCAGGAAATGTTCCTGAACTTGGCCAAAGGGCAGCAAGATTTGAAGACTCTTATCTTGAAGGACAAGAAGAAGAAGAAGAAGAAGAAGAAGATGGTTGTTCTGCTGAATATGGGTCACAGATTCGGGAACAATTTGCGGCAGGAAGCCGATTTGTCTCATTCATCTGGAGGAGGAGAGAATCAAGAGGAAAGGAAGGGTCCTAGCCCTGTGGTTTCTGACAATGACACTGACTTTGATGAAGACCAGTATCCTCCTTCTGAGGATAGGTATAAGAAACTCGAAGACTGATTGAGCGCAATGGAGATCCAGAATATACCTGGGTTGGACTTTGGAGATTTGGGTTTGGCATCTGGGGTGGTGATCCCCCACAAGTTTAAAGCGCCTGTCTTTGCTAAGTACGATGAGGTCTCCTGCCCAAAGTTACACCTCCGCTCGTATGTCAGAAAGATTCAGCCATATACTGCTGATAGGAACCTTTGGGTTCATCTCTTTCAAGATAGTCTGTTAGGGACTCAACTTGAATGGTTCTATCAACTAGAAGGAGCTAATGTCCACAAATGGGAGGACCTTGCTGCCGCTTTTTACAAGTAATACCAGTATAATGCCGACCTTGCTCCCATGCGTACTCAACTTCAGGGTATGTCTATGGGTGCGAGCGAAGGTTTTAAGGACTACGCTCAGAAGTGGATAGATCTTACTGGAAGAGTACAACCCCCTGTGGCTAATAGGGAGTTGGTGGATATGTTTCTTAGGACTTTGTTTGGTCCATACTTCAATCATTTGATCGGTAGTTCATCGTCCGGGTTTACTGAATTGATTATGACTGGGGAGAGAGTTGAAGCTGGTATTAAAAGTGGCAAGATACAAAAAGGTGCTTCGTCAAGTACAGAGAAGAAGCCTTTCAGAAAAGAAGCTAGTGCAGTTTAGAGCTCGAGGAGCCAAAACCGACCTGAGCACCGCCAAGCGGTTAATGCGGTAGTAATATCATGACCTGATGTTGCCCCGTAACATAACAATCAGCACAGAGTAGAAAGATAGTAAAGGAAGTATACTCGGCTCAGTATGACTCTATCTCAAATTCTGCCGCAACTATTGAAAACCAACTTGGTGACTCTTAAGGAGGATCCAAAGAATCCTAGTACTAAATCACCGTTGTATAATCCGAACGCCCGTTGTGCTTATCACTCTGATAGCCCAGGGCATGATACAAACAACTGCTGGGCTTTGAAGAATTAAGTGCAGGATCTGATTGATGCTAAGGAGATCGAGTTTGAAGTTCCGGAAAAGCCTAATGTCGTGACTGCTCCTATGCCCAAGCATGGAGTAAATGCTGTGGACGACGATTCATTTGTAACCTCTGTGGAAGACATTTCTACTCCGTTGTTGACCGTTAAGAAGAACTTATTGTTGGTCGGTTTATTTTTGGGTTGTGGCGAAGGTTGCCACCTAGGTTCCATCCTACCTACTGGTTGTCATTTGTTGAAATCAGGTGTTCAGCACCTGATGGACAACAAAGAGATCTTGTTCGAGAAAACTTTGGTTCCATTGATTCCTGTTGAAGATGTTTCCATAATCACCATTTCCGCCAATTCTTCCAAGGCTTCCTCGAGAAAGCCTGTTAGAATTACATCTGTTTTGAGAGTTGCTCCATTGATCATTACTATTCCTGGAGCTATCCCTTACACGTCGGATAAGGCTGTCCCGTGGCATTATGGGGCCGATGTGTATTATCATGGGATTAAACAAGACTTGAAGGTTGAGGAGGCTGATACTGATGTCAACAATATTGTCGGGTCTAGCAAGGTCACCCGAAGCGGAAGACTCTTCTCTCCTGAGATCTCCCCACCAACTGTTCGAAAACCTGTTGCTATCCCACCTGCCAGCACATCTGCTACTGTCCCTGTTCATGTTCCAATCATTACCCCTATCGCCTAGTCATTTGACGCTCGGGGCAAAGAGATCACCGGTGAGCCTGCCCAGACGGAGGCGCCGAAGAAGATTACTGTTGAAACCTCTAGGCAGGAGATAGAGGAGATTTTGAATATCATCAAGAAAAGCGACTACAACGTAGTTGAACAGCTAGGGAAAACCCCGTCGAAGATCTCCATGTTATCTTTATTGTTGTGCTCAGAAGCCCATGCTAAGGCTTTAATTGCTTTCTGGAAAACTGCGCATGTGCCGCAGGAGACATCTGCTGATCAATTCAAAGACTGTGTGGCTAGTTTGATTGCTGACAACAGGTTGGGTTTCTCCAATGCAGATCTGACTGCCAAAGGAAAGAATCATAATGACGCTCTGCACGTTTCAATCGAGTGCAGGGGCACTACTCTGGCCCATGTGCTGGTGGATATTGGGTCCTCGTTAAATGTTTTACCCAAGAAAGCATTAGATTGGTTAGACTGTGAAGGGTTGGTTCTGAAGCCAAGTAATATTGTGGTTAGGGCCTTTGACGGGTCCAAAAGGATGGTACATGGAGAGGTGGATGTTCCTGTTAATGTTGGTTCCCAGACTTTCGCGTCTATATTCTATGTGATGGACATTCGACCATCTTATTCTTGTTTGCTGGGTCGCCCGTGGATTCCTAAACGTAGGGCAGTGACTTCCACGCTCCATCAGGTGTTAAAATATCCAGTGAAAGGGAAAATCGTTACAGTACGAGGAGAAGAGGAGTACATGGTGAGCCACCTTAACTCTTTTCGGTATGTGGAGATGGACGGGGAGTTCATTGAAACCTCATGTCCAAAACTTTGAAGAAGTCCCCCAGACTCTGGCGTCGACTGAAACTATTGCTGAAGATCCTCAAATGAAGATGGCTTACCTCAAGGATGCCCGGGCTGTTATTGAAAAAGGTGGCTGTGCGAATTGGGGACAACTCCCTGACTTTACTGCAGAAGCTCAAAGGGTTGTTCTGCATGCGCGAATTGGAAGACCTCCCCTGCGTATCAGCAATCCGGGAGTGAATGCAGTTGAAGATGATGATGAAGAGTTTGAGTTTGACAGCTGGATTTACCCGACTACTAACGGCGGATTAAGCAATTGGACGGTAAAGGACTTCGTGCCCGTTTCTTTTATTACACAGTAATAAGACTTTTATTTTGAGATTTGTAACAGACAATTTTAAGCTTTACGGCTCAGTGCCTTGCCTGAGACACCGTGGATTTGTTTGTGAGGGCTTAATATTTGTCATTTCCATATATCATCAATAAAAGCATTGGACATTTTTCTTGCATTACAAATTTTGTGCTCCTTGTTTTTCTTTTCTATCTTGCACTTTATCAAAACAGCTATTGTCTTACACACACTCACATATACAAGTCCATATCCACTTTGGATCCCACTGATAACGACTCTGCTACTGCCAATTATGACTTTGAAAGTCTGATCAACCAAGCCGAGGACGAAGGTGAGGATGATTGAGAAGTGCCTGGGGAACTTGCTAGATTGTTACTTCAAGAAGAGAGGGCCATACAACCGCATGAAGAGCCAATGGAAACAGTAAATCTGGGTACAGAAGTAGACAAGAAAGAGGTCAAGATCGGTGCAAATTTGGAGCCTAGGGTCAAGCAACGGTTGATACAAATGCTGCGTGACTATGTTGAGATCTTTGCCTGGTCTTATGAAGATATGCCTGGGTTAGATACAAATATTATGGTTTACCACTTGCCAACTAAGGAAGACTATCCTCCAGTGAAGCAGAAAGTTCGTCGAATGCGCCTGGAGATGTCTGAGAAAATCAAAGTTGAGGTTATGAAACAGTTTGATGCCGGTTTTCTAGTAGTTACTTCTTACCCGCAGTGGGTTGCCAACGTGGTCCCGGTGCCTATGAAAGATGGTAAAGTACGGATGTGTGTTGACTATAGGGATCTGAATAGGGCAAGCCCCAAGGACGATTTCCCTATGCCTCATATCAACATTCTGGTTGACAACATCGCACAACACAAGGTCTTCTCCTTTATGGATGGTTTCTCTGGTTACAATCAGATTAAGATGGCTCCCGAGGATATGGAAAACACAACCTTTGTTACGCAATGGGGTACCTTTTGCTACAAGGTCATGCCATTTGGATTAAAGAATGTTGGGGCAACGTATCAGCGCGCCATGGTCGCTTTGTTCCACGACATGATTCACCATGAGATTGAGGTATACATTGACGACATGATTGCAAGATCCCATACTAAAGAGGAACATCTTGACCATCTCCAGAAGTTATTTGACAGGTTGAAGTTGTACAGACTGAGGATAAATCCGAACAAGTGCACCTTCGGAGTGAGGTCTGGTAAGCTGTTGGGTTTCGTCGTTAGTGATAAAGGTATTCAAGTGGATCCTGCAAAGGTGAAGGCTATACAGGAATAGCCAGCTCCCCGAATAGAAAAAGAAGTCAGAGCCTTTTTGGGACGTCTGAACTACATTGCCCGATTCATCTCACACCTAACTGCTACTTGTGAGCCAATCTTCAAGTTACTGAAGAA
Source organism: Vicia faba (assembly GCA_948472305.1). NCBI lineage: Eukaryota > Viridiplantae > Streptophyta > Magnoliopsida > Fabales > Fabaceae > Vicia > Vicia faba. The sequence continues at coordinate 163,466,025 of OX451738.1, forward strand.
AGATCAAGTGGTAAGATGGAAGATGAATGTCAGCCCGCTTTCGAAAGGATCAAAGAATATCTCCAAGAGCCACCTATTCTGATGCCTCCAGTTGAAGGGAGACCTTTGATCTTATACTTGACAATACTCGACAATTCGATGGGGTGCGTGCTGGGGAAGCATGATGAGTCTGGCCGAAAAGAGCAAGCTATTTACTACCTTAGCAAAAAGTTTACCGACTGCGAGACTCGATACTCGTTGCTTGAGAAAACTTGTTGCGCTTTGGCATGGGCTGCTCATCGGCTGAGACAGTATATGCTGACTCACACTACCCTATTGATATCAAAGATGGATCCAATCAAGTATATCTTCGAAAAGCATGCCTTGTCCGGAAGAATAGCAAGATGGCAGATGATCTTGACCGAGTATGACATCCAATACATGACCCAAAAGGCAATCAAGGGAAGTGTGTTGGCACATCATTTGGCACATCAGGCAGTGGATGATTACCAGTCTATGAACTTCGAATTCCCGGATGAGAACATCATGTTGGTGACTGAATGTGAAACACCTGGACCGGATGAAGGACCTGAGGAAGGATCCCGATGGTCTATGTATTTTGATGGAGCTTCAAACTCTTTGGGTAATGGCATCGGCACCGTGATCATATCTCCTGAAGGCTGTCATAATCCGTTCACCGCCCAATTATGTTTTAACTGCACCAACAATATGTCGGAGTATGAAGCATGCATTATGGGCCTTCGAGCAGCTATCGACCTAAGGATTAAGTTCTTGAGTGTGTTCGGAGATTCCGCTCTCGTGATCAGCCAGATCAAAGGCGAGTGGGATACGAAGCACCCAAATCTTATCCCTTACAAAGAGTATGTATTGACTTTCCTTCCACACTTCGAGGAGATAACCTTCGAACACTTCCCTAGAGAGGAGAATCAGTTAGCGGACGCGCTAGCTACGATGTCTTCTATGTTCAAGGTCAGGTGGGACAATGAGGCTCCCTAGATTACCATTGAGAGGATGGACGAACCCGCACATTACTGTGACATTGAGACTGACGAGGTAGCAGATAAACCCTGGTTTCACGAGGTAAAAAGGTATCTTGAGGCTCAAGAATACCTGGAGGGTGCATCTGTTAATGATAAGAAGTTTCTGAGGAGATTCGCTGTGAAGTTCTTCATCAGTAATGATATCCTTTACAAGCGTAACCATGACTCAACCTTACTGTGATGTGTGGATAAGAACGAAGCAGAAAGGATTATGGTAGAGTTACATGAAGGTACTTTTGGAACTCATTCCAGTGGACACACCATGGCAAAGAAGATCTTACGTGCAGGATATTATTGGTCTACTATGGAAGCTGACTGTTATCAGCATTCTCGGACCTGTCATAAGTTCCAAGTCTATGCTGATAAGGTTCACATACCTCCAGTTCCTCTAAATGTTTTGACAGCTCCTTGGCCTTTTGTAATGTGGGGCATCGATATGATCGGCGAGATCAGACCTACTGCGTCCAACGGGCATCGTTTCATCTTGGTAGCGATTGATTACTTTACAAAGTGGGTTAAAGCAACTTCCTTCGCTACTGTAACCAAGAACGTCGTGGCACGGTTTATTCGGAACAATCTGATCTGTCGATATGGTGTACCGGAGAGGATCATTACGGACAATGGTACAAATCTCAATAATACAGTGATCACCGAGCTCTGCAAGCAGTTCAGGATACAACATCATAACTCTTCTCCTTATCGGCCGAAGATGAATGGGGTTGTCGAAGTGGCTAATAAGAATATCAAGAAGATTGTGCAGAAGATGACGATGACATATAAAGACTAGCACGAGATGTTACTGTTTACTCTTCATGAGTACCGTACCTCAGCGCAGACATCAACAGGGGCAACACCCTATTCCTTGGTATATGGCATGGAGGCCGTCTTGCCCATTGAAGTTCAAATACCCTCTCTTTGGATTATGAAGGATGCAAGTTTGAGCGAGGACAACTGGATCCAGACCTGACTTGATCAACTGAACTTAATCGACGAAAAGAGACTTACCGCTATTTGTCATGGTCAATCGTATCAAAAGCGGATGATCAAGGCATTTAACAAGAAAGTTAAACGACAAGAGTATCAAGTTAGGGATCTGGTGATCAAGCGCATAATACTGTCGCAAGGTGATCCCAGAGCCAAATGGACACCCACATCCGAAGGGCCATTTGTGGTTAAGAATATTTTCTCAGGAAGAGCTATGATTCTAACCACCATGGATGGTGACGACCTTCCTCACCCCGTCAATGCAGACATAGTGAAAAAATACTACACATAATCAAAGACCCGCTAGGTTGACTGGCCCAGGCAAAAATAAGGGCTTCTCGGCGAACCAAAAGGGTTCGGGAAAAAATAAGGGATGAAAATGAAAAAATCTGTACACTCGGCAAGTCGAAAACCTGAAAAGGCGGCTTGGGAAAAAAGGGAATCCCGGTGGACTGAAAACCCGAAAGGGCGGTCCAGGAAAAAATTAGGGATCAAAGCGTAACACTATGTCTCATTGGATCACCTTGCAACCAGACTTCGGTATCGACTATCAGGCTCAAACGGCGCCAAATTTAACACCTCAATTCTACCCCAAGCAATTATGCAATTAAATCCGGGTTACAAAATTTTAATCATACAAATGAATCGGGACGTCACAAATTCTTCTAACAAATTCATTGCATTCATCATGGATATATAACACGTTTTCAAAACATCGGATGAACCATCAACATAACATCTTTCATTAAATAATTCGACAACTATGCAGCGGAATTATTCAATAACATCTTTAAATAAAACAACAACTTCAAAACATCTCATATTTAATAAATAAACAGTTTAAAGTTCAACAACTAAAAATCAGCAATCAAAAATGAGCAAGCATTCATCCCCCCGAGTGTTACATATCAGAGCAATGACACCGACTCGATCTATTGAAGGTATACAACCTTCACTCGTGATTACCTGCATGTTACTAACATAAGGGCAACATTCAAACAGAAGGGGTGAGATATCTAACAATATAATAAAGCGCATGATAAATAATAGATTGAGTTAAATCAATAATATCACGACTTCTCATCTCATAATCAACAACAATTACAACTTATAACTCATTCATCAACATCAATCACACTTCATTACTCAATCATATAATGAGGCTCAAAACTATGCAAATGCATGTGGTACCATTGGAGCAGAACTCCCATCTCAAAAATCTGCCAATTAATAGAGGCATCAACAAGGCATAGCCTTCATCTCAAAATTTGCCAATCTAGGCCATCTCAACGAGCATAAGCTCCATCTCAAAAATGCAATGTATGCGACTCTTCATGAATGTAAGATAAACATCTCAATCATCTCAAAACACAACATCTCATAAATATCTCAGAAGAACAACATATCAATCATCTCAAAATAACAACATCTCATAAATATTTCAAAATAATTTATTAAACATCACTTATTTATCAAACGTCATTGGTTCATCATCATCATTATCAAACACAACTTTAATAACCACATCTTACTAATAACTCAGCTGTATATTATTACTACAGTAATCAATACTGTTATTCTGCTACTGTACATCATTATTGTCACTAATCCTACTGTCATAATTCTAAACAGCAGTCTCTAACATCTCTTGTTCCTCATTCTGCGTTTTCTTCTGTAATTTCACTACGGGAATCTAATTACAGTCCTACAAACCTCATTATGATCATGATAATTCATCACCTAATATTATACTCTATTACTCCATTGATCAAATAACATAATAACATCATTATTCATCCAGAATTCATCAATATTCACCATACATCATTCATAACACATCTAATTCAAGAACAAACAGCAATTACATCTAACCCCATACATCAAACATCATGAACCCAATTATAAAGCCAGAACCTCACCCTTACTTTAGATCGAAGGTCGCTCTACAATTTCTGGGTTGAATCTTTGTTCTTGCCGTTTTCCACTTTTTCCAGCAACTTCACGTTCTTCACAATCCTTATTTTCTTCTTACTGCTTCTTACTTCTATTCCAACAACAAATAATAAAATAACCTAATATTATTATATTATTCCTTAGTGGGCTCTAAACCTACACCCCCTTATTACTTCCACTCACACAATATAGGCCCACATTAAATAATATTAGCTTCTAACATTATTTCACCAAATAATAATATTATACCTCTAATATATTATTATTTCTCCATTTAATAAAATAAATCCAATTATAATAACACTTCTTCACAAATATTCCAAAAATAATTTAATTAAATAATTAATTAAATTACAGGCGTTATAACTCTCCCCCACTTAGAATATTTTCGTCCTCGAAAATTTACCTCAATGAAACAATTCTGGATAGGAGTCTCGCATCTTGCTCTCCAACTCCCAAGTCATGCTTTCACCAGCAGCTCCTTGCCAAACCACTTTAACCAAGGCAATATCTTTTCCCGTCAGAGTCCTCATTTCACGATCCGCGATCTGTACATGCATCATCTCCACCATAAGATTATCCCGTACTTGCACATCGTCCATATGAATCACATGAGATGGATCTGAAATATACTTCCGAAGTTGTGACACATGAAACACATCATGCAAATTCGAAATATTAGGCAGTAAAGCCACTCTATAAGCAACATTCCCCACTCTCTCTGAAATCTGACACGGTCCAATAAAACGAGAAGTGAGCTTCTTAGACTTCAACGCTCACCCAACACCAGTCACAGGTGTAACTCTCAAAAATACATGATCACCAGCTTGAAATTCTAAATCTTTCCTTCGCTTGCCATGATAACTCTTCTGTCTACTTTGTGAAGCTTTCATCTTTTCTCGAATCAACTTCACCTTCTCAGTAGTCTCACGAACAAGTTTGGGTCCAAGTACTACTCTCTCACCAGGTTCATGCCAACATAACAGAGTTCTAGATCTTCGACCATACAACGCTTCAAAAGGTGCCATCCCAATACTAGAATGGTAACTGTTATTATAAGTGAACTCTATCAACGGAACATAAGTATCCCACGAACCTCCCTACTCGAGAACACATGCCCTTAACAAGTCTTCTAACGATTGAATCGTCCATTCAGTCTGACCATCTGTCTGAGGATGATACGCTGAACTCAACCTCAACTTAGAACCCAACGCTTCTTGCAAACTCTTCCAAAAATCAGAAGTAAATCTTGGATCTCTATCTGACACAATGCACAAAGGAACACCATGCAGCTTCACGATCACACTAATATAAATCTCAGCCAATTTCGACACTGGAAAACTGATGTTAATAGGAATAAAATGAGCTGACTTCGTAAGCCTATTAACAATCACCCAAATCGAATCATGTCCTCTTGAAGTATTAGGCAACCCCGTCACAAAGTCCATTGAAATGCTATCCCATTTCCATTCTGGAACTTCCAATGGTTGCATCAATCCTGCAGGCTTCTGATGTTCAACTTTCGACTTCTGACAAGTCAAACATGCATACACAAATCGAGCCACATCACTCTTCATCCCAGGTCACCAAAACAAACCTTTCAAATCTTGATACATATTTGTAGATCCTGGATGAATACTCAACTTACTTCTATGACTCTCTTCAAGTATCACTTTCTTCATCTCAGCATCATCGGGAATACAAATCCGGCTACGAAATCTCAACACACCTTGCTCATCTAGCTTAAAATCACAATTCTCAGCTTGATCAATCCCAACCATCAAATCTACCAGTTTCACATCCAACTTTTGAGCTTCTCTGATACTGTCTAGAAATTCATTATTAATCTTCAACATACCCAACATAACACTATGCGGAGTAACCTCGCAAACTAAGCTCATATCTCTGAACTGCTCAATCAATTCCAACTCTTTAATCATCATTGCTGACATATGTAAAGTCTTTCGACTCAATGCATCAGCTACATCATTCGCCTTTCTTGGATGATAATTCAAACCGAAATCATAATCCTTTAACAATTACAACCATCTTCGTTGCCTCATATTCAACTCCTTCTGGTCAAATGAATACTTCAAACTCTTATGGTCACTAAACACTTCAAATCTAGAACCATAAAGATAATGCCTCCAAATCTTCAACATAAAAACAATTGCAACAAGTTCTAAATCATGCGTAGGATAGTTCTTCTCATGAGTCCTTAACTGCCTTGACGTATAAGCAACTACCTTACCATTCTACATAAGCACACCTCCCAAACCCATCTTGGAAGCATCACAATACACCATAAAAGGCTCTCCTGGATTAGGCAACGTCAAAATCGGAGCCGACGTCAACCTCTTCTTCAATTCCGTAAAACTTTCTTCGCACTGAACATCCCAAACAAAAGCTCTACCTTTACAAGTCAACTTAGTCAATGGAAGTGACAATTTAGAAAACCCTTTGATAAACCTTCTATAATGACCAGCTAATCCCAAGAAGCTTATAATCTTAGTAGCTGACTTTGGAGTTTCCCATTGCAACACGACATTAACCTTCGATGGATATACATCAATGCCACTACCTGAAATCACATGACCAAGAAAACTAACCTCTTTCAGCCAGAATTCACACTTGGACAGCTTTGCATACAACTTCTTCTCTTTCAAAATCTGTAATACTACTCTTAAATGTTCAGCATGCTCTTCTTCTGACTTAGAGTAAATCAAAATATCATCAATGAACACAACTACGGACCGATCCAAATAAGTATGAAAGATATGATTCATTATTCCATGAATACTCCTGGCGCATTAGTAACACCGAAAGGCATCACCGAATACTCGTAATGTCCATAACGTGTTCTGAAAGTCGTCTTCTGAATGTCTTCATCCTTCACTTTAATCTGATGGTAACCCGGGCTCAAATCAATCTTGCAAAACACACGGGCATCCACCAATTGGTCCATCAAGTCATATATTCTTGGAAGCGGATACTTGTTCTTAATCTTCACCTTGTTCAACTGTCTATAATCAACACAAAGCCTCATACTTCCATCTTTCTTATTCACTAACAACACTGGAGCTCCCCACGGCGATACACTTGGTCTTACAAACCTCTTCTCAAGTAACTCTTCCAATTGCTTCTTCAACTCTGACAACTCAGACGCAGACATCCTGTATGGTACCATAGACACAGGTCTGGTACCAGGTACAAGATCAATTGCAAATTCAACTTCCCTCTCTGGCGGTACATCAGGAATCTCATCAGGGAAAACTTCAGAAAATTTACATACCACCGGCAATTCCTCAATTATAGCTTGAGTCTCTACAGATAGCGACGCCATCAACGAAAACATATGTGCTTCCTCTTGCATCAACTTTCTCAACTGTCTAGCAGACAACATACCATCTTCCTCTTCTTTAGGAGTAGAAAACTTCACCAACTTGTCATAACAATTAATATGAACACAGTTATGCTCTAACCAGTTCATGCCCAAAATCACATCCAAACCTCTTAATGGTAAACAAACCAAATCAACAACAAAGTCTCTGTCAAAGATCGACAAGGGACACCTAGCACACACAAAAGAAGTAGTCACCGATCCCTTGGCTGGAGTATCGACGACCATTTCTCCATTCAAAGAAGACAACACAAGACCCAATCTTTCGACACAATCAGCAGCAATAAAACAATGTGTAGCACCAGTATCAATAATAGTAATTAAAGGAGTACTATTAATGAAAAATGTACCTCTAATAATTCCGTCCTCGGAAGCTGTCTGATCCTCCACCAAAGAAAACACTTTACCACTAGACTGAGCTTTCTTCGGTTTCGGACACTGGCTACCAATGTTACCTTCCTCTTTACAGTTGAAACAAACCATACTCTTGTGCTCACACTCAGATACAACATGTCCATTCTTGCCACAACGGAAACACCTCTTCACTTAAGTAGTGCACACATTACTCTTGTGTCCAGGTTTCCCACACTTAAAACAAACCACACCAGTAGGAGCATCTCCCCCACTAGTCCTCTGACCATGAGCAACTCTCTGTTTACCCTTACCAGCTGGGGCATCATAAGGCTTACCACGATTCTGTGGGTGCTTACCCCTCTTCTCACTGATAATCTTGTAATGAGCATTATTATATTCCTCAAAAATCCTACAACTATCAACCAAATCAGCAAAGACATGGATCTTCTGGTATCCAACTGCCTTCTTAATTTCCAGGCGCAACCCATTCTCAAACTTAATACACTTCGAAAACTCAGCATTTTCCTCAACGTAATGCAGACAAAACTTGGCCAACTCAGCAAACTTGGCAGCATACTCAACAACAGACATACTTCCTTGCTTCAGCTCAACGAACTCAATTTCCTTCTTTCCACGGACATCTTCAGGAAAATACTTTCTCAAAAACTCCCTATGGAACACAGCCCAAGTGACATTCTCACCTGTAGCTTCTAAATTCTGGCAAGTCTCTAGCCACCAGTCATCATCCTCGACTGCTAGCATATGAGTCCCATAACGAACCTTCTGTGCTGGAGTGCAGTCCATCACGCGAAAGATCCTCTCAATCTCTTTCAACCATTCCAATGCTCCGTCAGGATCATATTTTTCCTTGAACGTAGGTGGATTCTCTCTCTGGAAAGTCACCAAGCTACTAGATCCAGCATTCCCGTCAGCATTCGGATGATTTTCCATCGCATGAGCCATAGCTTCTAAAGTAGCAGCAAGGGCAGCATCATTCCTTCCAGCCATCTCAACTTATCACTATAACATAAACAAGTGTTAGAACTCAAAATAACAATACTCAATTGTTAGACAACTAAGACTCGACGACAAGGTCGGACCAACCTTTTGCTCTGATACCAACTTTGTAACACCTCAATTCTACCCCAAGCAATTATGCAATTAAATTAGAGTTACAAAATTTTAATCACACAAATGAATCGGGACGTCACAAATTCTTCTAACAAATTCATTGCATTCATCATGAATATATAACACGTTTTCAAAACATCGGATGAACCATCAACATAACATCTTTCATTAAATAATTCGACAACTACGCAGCAGAATTCTTCAATAACATCTTTAAATAAAACAGCAACTTAGAAACATCTCATATTTAATAAATAAACAATTTAAAGTTCTACAACTAAAAATCATTAATCAAAAATCAGTAAGCGTTCATCCCCCCGAGTGTTACATATCATAGCAATGACACCGACTCGATCTATTGAAGGTATACAACCTTCACTCGTGATTACCTGCATGTTACCAACATAAGGGCAACATTCAAACAGAAGGGGTGAGATATCTAACAATATAATAAAGCGCATGATAATTAATATATTAAGTTAGATCAATAATATCACCACTTCTCATCTCATAATCAACAACAATTACAACTTATATACTCATTCATCAACATTAAATACACTTCATTACTCAATCATATAATGCAACTCAAAACTATGCAAATGCATGTGGTACCATTGGAGCAGAACTCTCATCTCAAAAATCTGCCAATTAATAGAGGCATCAACAAGGCATAGCCTTCATCTCAAAATTTTCCAATCCAGGCCATCTCAACGAGCATAAGCTCCATCTCAAAAATGCAATGTATGCGACTCTTCATGAATGTAATATAAACATCTCAATCATCTCAAAACACAACATCTCATAAACATCTCAGAAGAACAACATCTCAATCATCTCAAAATAACAACATCTCATAAACATCTCAAAATAATTTATTAAACATCACTTATTTATCAAACGTGATTGGTTCATCATCATTATCAAACACAACTTTAATAACCACATCTTACTAATAACTCAGTTGTATATTATTACTAAAGTAATCAATACTGTTATTTTGCTACTATACATCATTATTGTCACTAATCCTACTGTCATAATTCTAAACAGCAGTCTCTAACATCTCTTGTTCATCATTCTGTCCAAAATCCAGCACAACGATCGTTTACGGGAATTAATCCTAAATCTTAGATTAGTTACTAGGATTACACCTCTTCATCATCATTTAAATCATCTAGAATAAAGTTCATCGCGTTAGCTAATCAATGCTTCGAACGACATCTCAAACAACATCCTAAAACTCAAGTTACAGCAATTAAAAGTCAATTCTGTAAAAAATCAGACCTTATGTATCGACACGAAACACTATGGATTGACACATCCTGCTTCATCTGTATACTATGAGTCGACACATCCTTCTTATGGATCGACTTATTCTGGTTTTCAATACAGCATGTATTGACACATGCACTTCAACGGTCGACTCATCCTGACTTTAAAATGTAGCATGTATCGACACATGCATCGTACCGGTCGACTTATCCTGAGTCTCACACACTCATGTGTCGACACATCCTCTCTTCGTGTTGACTCATACTGAGTCTTATACTTAACATGCTTCGACGCAAGCCCTGCATGCATCGACTCATCCTGAGTCGAATATCCTTCATGTATCGACACATCCAGCTTGGGGTCGACACATCCTTCGACAGTCTGCATAATTTTCTGTGTTTTCTTATGTAATTTCACTATGGGAATCTAATTACAGTCCTACAAACCTCATTATGACCATGATAATTCATCACCTAATATTACACTCTATTACTCCATTGATCAAATAACATAATAACATCATTATTCATCCAGAATTCATCAATATTCACCATACATCATTCATAACACATCTAATTCAAGAACAAACAGCAATTACATCTAACCCCATATATCAAACATCATGAGTTGGAACCCAATGGGATTGTTCACATAGCTGTTTTTCTTTATTTTTTAACAAATTGTATAAATTCTGCTTTTTCGGCGGCGTTCTCTTACTAGGACGTTAGCCTCTTGTACAAAACGCCTATTTACAGGCCAACTTCAAAGTTAATACAATTCATTTTCCCAAAGAAATTTCAAATTGTTTTCTTTTTCTGTTTTGTCTTGCAAGAACGTCCAATGTTCATTTTTGATATATGCATTTGATAATAATTGCTGCTCATAAATATTTACATGCGAAACAAAAGACGTACTCGTAATATCAGAAACAAGGGAAAATAAGAAATGCTCAAATCGTACAGTTGCTCTATCCACCGGGTATAGGGATAGACCTAGTTGGAGAAAACAATTGAAGGTACATTCACTCCTCGCAGAGTAAGGAAAAGATAGTGACATTAGCGGTCCCAAACAGGACACCACTCTCCCCAGCTGAGGCTCGCAACCGCAAATGAATTGGAAATATTCTCCCCAAGAAGAGTTTATCTATCACCAGCTTGGAAAATTATCCCCAGTGGAGTTTGGAGAATTATCCCCAGTAGAGTCTGGAAAACTGTCCCAGTAGAGTCTAAAAGATTATTCCCCGTGATGTCGCAACTGGAAAATCATCCCCAACGGAGTTTATTCCTTTTTACAAACAGAAACTCAATCCCCAACAGAGTTTATCATCATCGGCAATGATGATTCATCCCCATCCGAGGTTATTTCTCCAAATCAATAGGTCCTCAAGAATAATATGACCCCCCACAGAGTCATTTCCACGTCAGTTTATTCCCCAGCGGAGTTTTCCTCTCCTGCAGGTTTATTCTCACAATCATCTTCATTCACTATCCCCAGCGGAAACGAAGAATTCAACTCTTTTCTCCAGCAGTAATCAGGGATTTTTTCCCCCAGCTAAAAACAGCACATTTCCATACATCATGACACATGCATATACGCATCATACAAACACAATCTAATTTATTTTGAGAATATCATTTCTTGATACATATCATGCATTACATAGAACTAACTTTTACCTTTCAAGAAAGATACAATCAAAATTCAAGTTGTGAAGCCCGGGTACGACTGGATAATAGTTTAATCCCCAGTAAGTCGCTGTAAAGCCTGGACCATGACCAGATAGTAGTTCATTCTCAACTTTCCTCCTCAATAGAGATGTTTCCTCAATAGAATACGGACGACCGAAGTTCCTAAAATTCAACAGAGATGATTCCACAATAAAATACGGACGAACGAAGTTCCTAAAATTCAATAGAGATGTTTCCTCAGTAGAATACGGACGACCGAAGTTCCTAAAATTCAACAGAGATGATTCCTCAGTAGAATACGGATGACCGAAGCTCCTAAAATTCAACAGAGATGATTCCTCAGTCGAATACGGACGACCGAAGTTCCTAAAATTCAATAGAGATGATTCCTCAGTCGAATACGGACACTGAAGTTCCTAAAATTCAACAGAGATGATTCCTCAGTCGAATACGAACGACCGAAGTTCCTAAAATTCAATAGAGATGATTCCTCAGTAGAATACGAACGACCGAAGTTCCTAAAATTCAACAAACTTGATTCCTCAGTAGAATACAGACGACCGAAGTACCTAAAATTCAACAGAGATGATTCCTCAATCGAATGCGGACGACCGAAGTTCCTAAAATTCAATAGAGATGATTCCTCAGTAGAATACGGACGACCGAAGTTCCTAAAATTCAACAGAGATGATTCCTCAGTAGAATACGGACAACCGAAGTTCCTAAAATTCAACATAGATGATTTCTCAGTATAGAAACGGACGACCGAAGTTCCTAAAATTCAAACAAAGACGACTCACCAGCAGAATAACGGATGACCGAAGCTCCTAAAATTCTACTTCTCTCAACAAAGATCAGCTTTCCCTAGCGGTATCTTCCTCAATGACAGGTATACAAGCTCTCGCTAAGGAATCTCTTATGCGATCGACACTCCTTCGGATGTCATCTTTAAGCCCATCTCCTGTTATCAGTCTCCAAATGGCATCATTAAACCCATTTCCGACATCAAAAGACAATTACCACTTCATGCGAGTGCAAATTTCTGTGCACCCTACTGTTCAATCATCTTCCACCTTCAGATCACGAAAGGCAGACAAGCCAAATATAAATCTTCAGGTTTAAGAAAATTTAACAGGGGCAGCTGTTGTACCCCAAAATTTGCCCTCCCATATTCCTCAAAACATTTCAAGAAAGATCCTCAAGTTGCTCAAGGTAGTCCAAGGGTTGGCCAGACAAGCTCTCTCCTAAGGCAGTCTACCTCAAATTAGGGTTTCATGTTGCATCAAGATACTTGAGTCCTAGGGACCCCAAATGCTCAACATTGTACCAATATGTTTTCAAGAACATCCATGTCATGTTTCAAGCCCTACAGAGGAAATTTGCTCAGTCAATTGCTCAAAGGCCTGAAAATCGACTATGTTAGGGCAAAAGTCAACTGTGGCCCACATACAGTCAAACCTCAAGATTTTTAATCAAAATTATCATTTTTGAAGGATATTTCATCATTTGATCAAGGGTTTATCATGATTCATCAATAATTTCTCATAATTCATCAAGACTCAAAAGTTGCTAAATTAGGGTTTTGCAGGAAAAGTCAACTCAACTTTGACCAAGCATAACTTTCTCATACTTTATGAGAAATTACCCATTAAAATCTCATTTTGAAGAGGATGCAATTTACTACAATCCATCTTAAGCTCCCAAGTTCAAATTATGCACTCATAAGAAGTTATGAATTTGGACATTATAGGTCATTTTGAAAAGTAAAAAAAAACACCTTTTCTGTCAAAGCTTCATACATGAGCATGTAATATCAAATTTAGATGAGACAAAATGGGTTAATTATAGGACATCTCAAGCTTTCTAAAAAGTCCAAGAACACCTCCAAAGAGTCAAAATTGAGGAAGTTATACATTAATGAAGTTGACCTTTTTTTGCAAAATTGCCAAAAGTCAAATATGCCTAAAACTTCAATTTTTGCCAAATGGGCCCAATCTTTTTCACTTGTTTTGAGTTGGCAACATGGTCCACGAGCCCTAGCCTTTGCCACTTGTCATTATCTTATTTTTATTATTCATTTTGATTTTTATTTGAATTAAATCATTTTAAATCAAAACATATTATAGAAAATCCAAAATATTGAAAACAAAAGATTTTGTGCTTGTTTCAGGTTTTAAATTACAGCTAGCATCAAATCAAACTCGTGTAAAGGCTTGGTATGCATAAAAAGATTGGATTTAGGCCATTTTTGCAAAGATTTTAAGGTGAATCAATCAAGATCAAACTCATTGATGGAGGAAGATTGAGTGCATTCTTTCAACCCTAATTCACTCCTCAATACATAAGGAGTGTGTGCAGACCAAAAGAGGCTAGAGAAGGAGGCGTGTGATCAAGAACACAAACTTGAAAAATCAAGAAAAAAGTGTAACATGAATTCCCATTTAGAGGAAATTTCAGGATCCTTGAACCATCTCAATCGATTCCTGGGATCCTCAGCAAGCCAAAGCATCCCAAAACAAGCGTTTCCAAGCCTTATATCGCACTGTAAGTCGCCCATAACATAACTTCTTTTTTGAAATCGAATAACATCATTCTTGCACTTGTAGAATAAAATAATTGTATATTCTTGATCACCATCACGTTTTCAGGCTTCCTATAATATTTGATTGCATTTTCATGGCTTGTACTGGATTTCACCATAACAAGGGTTTTAGGGTTCAATTTAGGATCGTCGTTTGCAGGAAAAATTGGGCCATGAAAGGGCCACCTTTATGTTCAGCAAGACCAGACGTAGCCATCCATGGCCTTCATTTTTATTTATAACGCTTGTGTTGATTTTTGGAATTTGAAGGACTTGTAGCTACGGACAAACGTCCGTAGGTAAAAGTTTGAAACTTTTACCAACAGATCCAAGGAAGAAGACAACCAACGTGGCAACCTCCCATAGGCGTGTTTGAATTTCGCGTGTTTCTGACTCAGTATTTTCACTTTTCATATATTATCATTGTTATATGTTTTATGTACAAATAAAAGCAAGTGGCGCAGTGGTAGTGGAGTGGTTGGATAGTGCACCAGGACCTGGGTTCGAATCCCAGGTCCCCTAAATATTTCATGTATTTTTCCTTTTCAGGATTCAGTGCATACACAAGCCAAGGAGCACCATGCTCCATCAAGATCCAATCATTCAAGAATCCAAGAAGCCAGATCTGATGGCTATGATGTGATGACCATGGTGTGCCTCAGTCAAGGCAATGCGCTGGATCTCAGAAGTCAACGTGGACTTCCATCTTTGGGCCCAGAATTTTGATTCTTGCACCCCCTAATTGCAGGCCCAACATCTCTTCTTTATCTTTTTTTTATATTTGTTTTATTTTATTTAATTTATTTATTTTATTTACTAACAAATTAATTATTTTATTTTTATCAAAAATCATAAAAATAATAAATTTCACAAATTGGGTATAAATTTTTTTATATACAAAAAATTAAGTAAATTAATTAGATTTTAATTTTAGATAACTTTAATTACTTTTTTGTACATAATTAAACTTAATTAGAACAAATAGGTTTTTTTTTTTATTTCTAATTTAATTATATTTTCCTTTTCCTAAAAAATAACCAAAACATAAAAAATAGGTCATGTAATTATTTTTATTAATTAATTTAATTAAACTAATTATTTGTATATTTAATTTTAAAACCTAATCTTTTTCTTTTTTTCTTAAAAATAATTAAACCAACAAAAAACATTTTTCTTTTGATTAGGTTAGAAGGGTCAAAACCCTAATTTCTTCCCGATCTTAATTTTTCTCGCGCGCTTTATTTTTATCATTTATCATATTGATGTAACTGCCTACAGTTTGTAATAGTTTAATTAGGACGTTTATTTCCATTTATCGCTTTATTTTCAAAGGGTTTGTTTTTGGCTATGTAAATACCTGAAGCCTTGTAATAGCTTAGTTTAATTTCCGCACTTTAAATTCCTCAAAATATAAACTGTTAGATGTATGATATAGGGATGCATGACAAGAATGTATGTTAAACTTTAAAACAGTTGGATAACCCTATAATGTGCAAAGATAATAAATCTGACACTGAATCACTCGCACATGCGCACTCCTAGGGTACATCCCCACTTGGTTGCCTTCGGTAAATGATCGTTGAGTATAGGATGCTTTAGCGGTCGTCCTTTTGTCCAAAGATCAATGTTGCCTCGGAAAGGTTGCCTCGAATATTGCTTCCTCAGATAAATGATCTAAGACATTAGGGTTATTACTAAGACGTCCTAACATTGCTTTAGTGACTGTACGTCCCTTTCTAAATGACCCTTAAAACTCCAACGACGGTGCTACCTACTCACTAATAGTGGGATAGCATTGTCTAAAAGGAAATGAACACAGAACGATTCTTTTTCGAGTAGGTAGATTAGCTCTTAAGTACTTGATCAATCAAAACAAACTTTTTTTCACACTTACACTCCTTTTCAACAAAGTTTTCAAAAACACTTCATTACACTCTTGAAGACAGAAGCAAGAGTTAAATCGAAATCAAAACAAAAGCTTTTCAAATCACACAAACACAAAGAAAACAATTTTGAAAATGATGAGCAAGTACCTAAGATCCCGTAGATAACTACCGATAGAAAGGGTGCTAATACCTTCCTTTTCTATAATCTACCCCCCGTACTCAGAAATATCTCGAAAAAGGAATTTTTCTGTGCTTTTTTCCTTTCCTTGTTAGATAAAATAAAAGACGGTGGCGACTCTTGCTTACCGCGACATTTTGCGAACACAAACGCAAAACGCAAACCAGCAATTCCTTAAAAACAGGGAAACATATCCCGGTTCTGGCCACCGTATCACAATCTTCTAATGAGTTTTAAATGCAAGTTTCAAGATGCTCATTCAACTAACCTCTAAGTTCTAACTCATTAATAATTGACTTTTATTTTTATGCTTTAAGCACTATTTATCTTAGCATTTTCATTTCATGTTATTTTCATCTTTGCTTACTTGAGCATTTATCTTTATGTCATTTTTATTTTTCTCACTTGAGATTTTCATTTTCTTTTTGAAGATACCTAATAACCAACTTGAACAATAAAAAGCTTTAATATCACTTGGACTATTTGGTAACTATCCTCGGTATTTTGGAGTTATGGACTTCTTGGACTTAGGATTAGAGACCTTAACCTACCTCGGGACCTTGTGACTTATATTACTATTTTGTCTGGAGTTCTTAGGGTTTACCCCGAGACATTGGGTTGTTTGTTTTCTTTGTGTATAGGTTATTCTGATTATATGCTTTGTCTGTGATCGAGAATTCATTTATATACAGCCGTTACTCTACCCAATTTTTTGTGAAGAATTAATGCATTTGAAGTTTGATTTTCTTAAGAGGTTTATTATCTTTTCTTGTTTGGTTTCAATCCAAAGGATGGGAATTCTACATTGACTCATTATGTCAAGTTTTGGCTTCTTGTTGGTTAGACGTTTCTTTTCCCTAACTTTTACCTTATGCTTTAGGATGGTCCCTTCATCTCCTCCCATCTTCTTTAATTTCAAAAAAACTCATCTCCCTCCTTTTGAAAACTCTTGTTGTTTTTAAACGTAAACCACTTTCACAATAAACTTGGACTTAGGTCCATGCATTTTCAAAATATTTTCTTAATCAAATTTTAATCAACTTAATCATACTTTGACATTTTTGTGAGAAGACTAAATGTCAATCAATCTCATTCAAACCATTTTTGCCATTTTGGCTTTTATCTTAAAAACATTTCTCAAAAGATTAGACTCTTGTCAATATTTATAGTGATGCAAGCTACTACACTTCTACCATATGTAGTGAAGTGAGATATCTTCCACTTGGGTGTTTAACGAGGCTTTGTTGATTTTAAAATCTAAGCCATATCATCCACTTTGATATGACGCAGATTCTACTTTCTTATAATCGTGGATAGCAAGTATGTTCTTCCACTCGGATATGACGATGATGTCTCGTCTCTTAAAATTAACCAACACACTTGTGTTTTAATTTTTTTTAAAGGTGAACTACGAGTACCCTGAACCCCTATTGCACGAAAGGTGGTACGTAGGCACTAAAGGTTCACAACCGCGGCGGGTGCAAAAACTGTAAAAAAATATTTCTTTTCTCATCTCCACCATCTATTTTTTATACAACACTTATAGCCAAAATTCACAAATTTCCAAAGAGGTTCCTATAGAGTACCATATATGTTTAGGGTTCTAATACCTTCCCTTTGCATAACCAACCCCCAAACTTAGATTCTTTCCCCCTCCTTTTGGGTTATTCGCTCTTTTCCCATTCCTTTGGAAATAATAAAGCGCGGTGGCGATTTTTATTTGATCTATGCGAGTCAAGTCAATCAAATGGCTTATTCTCAACATTTCTACCGCTACAGAAAAAAAAATGGCGACTTCATTGGGGACAGATCGACTAAATGCTGGTCCATCCCTAAGTGGGTTAAGCCTATCTTTGTTTGTTTGTGTATTTGCTATTATTGTTTGTATATTATGTGTTATATATATGTTTGTCTGTATTTTCCTGGTTTTCAGGGTGCTTGGTGATTTCTCATAAGTCCTCTACCCGGACTTGGGCAAACTTAAGATATGACGGGCAGTATAGTCATGTTAACTTTGAGGGAGTAATTCCAAAAAAGGAGGCATGAGATCCCCCAATTAGTGGATGCCCCTTTGACTGTAGTGTCATTTATTGAGTAATCAAGAAGACGTGTTGCTTTCGAACTAGGAGCCTGCTGAAATTGAGGACCGTAGAACCCTTAACCCATCTTGGCCTTTTAGGTGTAGTGCGGAATCTATGACAGAGTAATCCGGAAATGGTTGTCACGCGATATTACACTCAGACGAGTTTTTCCTAAGAATATTACTAATTATCGAGTCAATCGAGACTTTGGTAATATCCGAAGGAAGGATGTAGACTCTGAGAACCTCTTAGAACCTTATTTAGCAGGTGATAAACAATTATACCATACCTTGTGGGTAGTACCTTTGACCTCATGCTCGTGATGTCGAACCTATGAACACCCCATGTTTGTGATCTTGTGTGTGATTGTTGCATCATGCATTTATGCACCCATGAGCATCCTTTAAAATATTTTGCTTCAAGGGACTTAAGTTGACTTTTTGCGAAGAAGTATGGATCCATCGTGTCTCTCATGAAGCTTAGGGTGAAGGAGGGTATAATCTCGACTTTGGTCTAGTTCTAGGATCTGATGTATCGATATTTCACTTTCCCTGATTATCATTTGATGCCTACATTGGAGGAGTATTTGTATCTACTGGGTTTACCTATCAACGGTCGTAGTCCTTTCACCGGTTTGGAGGGAGAGCGAAAGTCCCATGAGATAGCTGTTATGGTTCATTTGGGGAAGTATGAGGTTGAGGCCCACATGATTACCAAAGGAGGAATTAGAGGATTACCCACTTAGGTTTTTATTATAGAAATCATGCTACTTTTCTAGGATGAAGAGTACAATTGCTTTTGAGGCTATCTTTGCTCTACAGGCTTATGGGTTGTTCTTATTTCCGAATGTCGATAACTTTATGGATATTAATGCCATCAGGATATTTTTGATATGGACTCCAGTTCCTATATTATTAGGATATGCATATTACTCCATTCATCTTCGAGATTCTTATTATGGAGGGATGATCATTTGTTGAACACCTTTGTTGTATCAGTGGTTTATTTCTCACTTACCTCAGTTTGATGCTTTCTGGGATATCAAGAAGGAACCTCGTTGGAAACCAAAATTATGGCTCTCACTCATTCAGATATTGTTTGGTATCATCATGCTTACTATGATGTGGAGATTTTAGATATTTGTGGTAGTTTCCCAACCGTACCTCTTCTTGGTACAAAGGGAGGAATTAACTAGAATACTGTTCTTTCACGACGTCAGCTTGGATATACGATGAGAGATAAGACAAATAGTATTCATCTGAGTGGTTTCTTTCTTAAAGAGGGAGAGGATCATAAGAAATATAAGGAGGAAATTGCAAAGGCTTGGTTCCATATTCACAGGAAGGGTAGAAAGGACCTAGGACCTAGAGGAGTTGGTTCTTTGGTGCCTTATCTCCGGTGGGTATAGGCAAGGGAAATTCAGTTGAAGATGCCATATTCTCGTGAAGAACCCATGCCTGATATGTTTGTGAAGACCACCTCTCTCCTTTTAGATAATGTGGAAGAGCTTCAACTTGCCCTAGTCAGGATGCAGCAGAATAAGGAGGCCTAGAAGAATAAGTGACAGACTTTAGAGATGTCCTATCAGGCAGACTTGAAAGAGAAGGATGACCTAATTGAGATTCTTAAGAGTCGTGTTGTAGAGATGATAGGTAAGAAAGAGGATTTATTTTCCTCTAAAGCTCGATCAGGACTTAGTCATTCATTTCCTGACTCTGGTGATTGGAAAGTGGTTGTCGACAGGTATGTAGAAGAGAAAAAGCAATTGAGGCTCAGATTATAAGACTCACGGGAAAGCGTCAGTGTATGGAGTGATCTTCATCAGCTTTTCTTTCTTAGGATTTTAGATTTTATCTTATTTTGTACTTGGGATTGTTGAAACTTGTACTAAAAAAGTTATAATTCGTTTTGAAGTTATTATAATGAGATTTTCAGTATTTCAAATGTATTAGTACTTTAGTATTTGCAAATTGTCTATAATTCTTTGAGTCCCTTGAAATATTAATAATAATAAAATAAATCATGTGCATTACATATCATCCTTCATCTTGTACATATTTCTTGCATTTCTGATCATACCCAGGTGTGTTACTGTGTTTTACTACTTCGTTCAGCAAGTTGTCTCACCTGTATAATACTCGGGCTAATTCCACGAAGAAAATGGAGAATCTTGAACAAGAGAATCGCGAGCTATGCGAAGAGGTTACTACTTTGAAGGCCGGTATGGCCAATCTGACTGCTTTTATGGAATCATTGGTTGCTGCTCAGAATCAGCCACCACTTGCTCAGCCACAACAAACAACAATTGTTTCTGAAGGTTCATCAGTTCCCATTTTTGTTACCCTAGATATTGTTACCCGTGGGGAATTCCCCAAACTTTCATACCAGAAGGTTATAATCTTGATGCTCCAGTCGCTCCAGTTGTTCAAGCTACTGCTACTCCTGCACCTCCCGTGGTGCATGTTACTCCTACTGCTAGAAATGAGATCCATTATGTTGCACCTCCTTTGGTGAATTCTATGTTGTTTGTTAATGATGAAGTGTATCGCCTTGTTCCTCCACCGAGCGGAAGTGTGGGTTTCTATGACCGGTTGGATGACTTTTAAGACCAGTTCAATGAGATGCAGAAGGAAATGATGGCCCTTCAAGGAAAAGAGTTGTTTGGACAGAACATCAATGAACTTTGCCTAGTTCCCAATGTGGAGGTGCCAGTGAAGTTCAAAGTACCGGAATTTGAGAGGTATAAGGGAAACTCTTGTCCTCGTGATATATATCAGGAAAATGTCTACTTATACTAATGATCAACATTTACTCATCCATTTCTTCCAGGATAGTTTAATTGGTGCTACTCTGAAGTGGTCTATGAGTCTGGATAGTAGTAGTATTTGTACCTTCAATGATGTGGGAGAAGCCTTCATCAAACAGTATAAGTACAATATGTTCATGGCACCTAATTGTGACCAGTTAAGGGAAATGGCTCAGAGAGACAAGGAGTCATTCAAAGAATATGCACAGCATTGGCGTGAGATAGCTTCTCAGGTGGTGCCACCTATGGGAGAACAAGAAATGACAAGGTATTCTAGAAAACCTTTGGATCATTTTATTATGAAAAGATGGTCGCCAGTGTGCCAAGTGATTTCACCGAGATGGTGAGCATGGGTGTTTGTTTGGAAGAGGTTGTCAGAGAAGGGTGCTTGACAAAATATGAAGGGATGAAGAAGTCGCCGTATGGGTTCTCTCAAAAGAAGGAAAGTGAAATGAATGTTGTTATTGGGGAGAGGAAAATTAGGCCACCTAGAAGGCATCAACGATACCAATAATAGGTTGCATCTGTGACTCTTTTCATCAATGTAGCTCCAACCATTGTGGCCTATCAAAGACCATCTCCTTAGGGAATCAAGGGAAAAGTCAGAAGAGAGAGGCTTTTGACTCTATTCCAATGAGCTATGTAGAGTTACTTCCGGCTTTGATTTAGAAGAAGTTGGTTATAACTAGGCCTCCCCTTGTTGTACCTTCACCTTTACCCTTGTATTATAAGGTAGACCAGATGTGTGCTTTTCATCAGGGAAAACCAGGGAACAATATTGAGAACTATTACCCTTTGAAATCTGAAGTACAAAAGATGGTGAGATCTGGCCTCTTATCCTTTAAAGATGTTGGCCCTAACATGAAAGATAATCCTTTGCCTAAACATGGAGGAGCAAATGTTGTAAACATGGTTGTTGGTTTTCTAGGGGACTTCCGGATTTTTGATATCAACCTGGTTAGAGGAGATTTGGTAAAGATGCATGCTGACCTCTACGAGTTCAGTTACTATATGCACGACCACGCCATTGTAGCATTTGCAGTATAGATATCCAAGGATGTGATAAGATAAAAGTTGATCTTCAGGAAATGATGGACGAGGGCCTTATTCATATAATCAGGCCCATGGAAGAGTACAAAGAAGATTTGAATATGGTATTCGGATGTCTCGATGAGTTTCATATTTTTGATGTGAAGTATATGAATGATGATTTGGTGCAGTTGCACGCTACATTCTGTCACATGGATGGTCAAGAATAACACCATTATGGGTCTTTCTAGATCTTCTACAAAGATTCTTGTGGTTGTTCCATAGTGATAAATGGTGTTCAATTGTTATTGTACAATGGTAGTATCAAAGTTTCAGACAATAGAGATGATTACCGTGTGATTAACGTGAGTGAATATTGCTCGGCCGAGACTGTGTCAGATGATGAGTATGCTTCTGCAGATGAATTCTTTTCCTCAAATGAAGATGTGCTCTCCAACAAAGATTATGTAATGTCTAAGTATTCTAAAGGGGTGAACATTATTGTGCCTTGTTTTGGTGTTCTCGGCATATAGAGATTGAGTATGATAACAAGTCAGTTGTTTCTCCAGTGGTGATTTGCTTGGCGGGTCATGTTCCTTATGAATCAGACAAAGTCGTGCCATATAAATACAATGCTACAATCCTGGAGGATGGTGTGTGTGATACGGTGGTAGAACCGACTGTTTAATATTGGTTTGAATTTTGTATTTCCAAATGTCGCGGTAAGCAAGAGTCGCCACCGACTTTTCTTTTATCTAATAAAGGAAAGGGTGAAAAGAACAGAAAAAGACCTTTTTTGAGATTTTGAGTAAGGGGGGGTATATTATGGAAAGGGAATGTATTAGCACCCTTTCCATTCGTGGTTTCCACGGGCTTTTAGGTACTTGTTCATTTTTGAAAATTGTTTGTGTTTGTGTGTTTTGAAAGATTTTGTTTGCATTATGGTAACTCTTGTATCAGTCCTCAAGAGTCTGACAAAGTGTTTTTAAAAAAGAAGTCTTGAAAGTGTGTAAGTGTAAAAATTTTAGATTTGAGCAAGTACTTAAGAGTCATCTACCTACTTGAAAATGGGTGTTCTTTTCCTCCTACGCTTTAGATAGTGATATCCTACTATTAGTGAGTAGGTATCCCTATCGTCGGATGTTGAAGGACTATCAAAAGGAACACTATTGTCATTGAAGGCAACTTGTAAGGATATATTAGCTCTCGAAGGGACTGAGATCATATAGGCAACATCAAGGGATAATATCATTTACCGTAGGCAACTTGAGGGACGTTTAGGGACCATGATCTTTTATGATTACTTTTATACCGAGGGTCTTTGCTAAGATACCCCTACATTCGAGGGACATGACCATTACTTTCCGAGGAAACCAAGTGAGGTATACCCTAAGGGTGCAAGTGTGTAACAATGTGTTTTTTCAGTTATGTTTATCTTGCAATTAGTGATCTACTGATTAATTGGTTCTTGTCATGCACGCCTAAGTTACTAACAATTATATACAAGCATGTAAAGAAAAAGCAAGAAATAAAGTCATACGTTATTACATAGATTTGGTGTAGATATATAAGTAATGAAGGAAAAGTAAATATGCAAAGATTAAAAACCCTAGTTAACTATTACAAACCAGGCACAGTTACATAAGTGGTAAAAAAATTGTATGGAAAAGATAATAGAGCGCAAGATTAAGACGGGAAAAAAGTTCTAAACCCTAAAGAAAACCTAATTGCTCATTAAAAATATTTTTGCATTTTATGAAAAAAATATTTAAATTTTAACCTAATTCTCTAATTAATTTTAATTTAATGAAATAAGGTTAAAATTTAATTAAATTAATTAAATTGTAAAAAAAATATTTTTATTAAAAAAACTCTAAATCCTAATTTATGATTTTCTGATTTTTTATGATTAAATAGAAAAAAATGACTTTTTGAACTAATTAAAAATAACAAAGGAATTAAGTAAGAAGAAAAGAAGAATGGGCCGGAAGGGGGGTGTGAACCCAATCTGGAGGGGGTGTTGGTAAATTTTGGCCAAGCCCAAGTCTGGTTGGCCCACTGCTAGCGCCCGATCCCATGTTGTTGTGGTATGGAGGTCCATGGTGCGCCAACAAGTTTGGGGCGCTGGATCTGGACGCCTAGGATCTCATGGCTGGTTAATTGATGGTGCATGGGGCATGCAGGGGAGTGAGACATACAGGATCTGCTAGCAACAAGTTAGAAAATATAAAATGTTGGACATGAGACTCGAACCCAGGTCCTTCCCTTTGCCAAGCGCTTCCTCTACCATCACACCAGCCCGTTCATTCATTATATGATATAAACACAAAATAATATAACTCAAATAAATGCCCAGAATTCTTTTTTATATAAAATGTGCACACTGTTTCAAATAGCCCAATCAGGTCATGCTACTCCTTCATCCTCTTCAGCTATCCATCGTTTTAGCTTAAGGATTTTTACCTGCGGACTAAATCTGTCACTAAAAACCTGCGCATTTCAAAAATTCACACCAGGCAATATAAATTCAATTCAAGTACATGAATCAATTGGGTTTGATCCCCTGAGCATGATGGTATCCATTGTTAGGTCCAATTTTGCCTGCATCTTAAAACCCTAAAACGAAGGTTAAAACCCTAACCATGGCAATTTGTCATATATGTATCAAAACTGGAAATTAAGTATTCAAATAGTTTCTAAATTCTCATACAAACAGTAATGCATAATCAAAACCTATTTATAATGCGTGTATGGTCAAAATCGAATTTAGAAAGATATGTGCAAACCGTGATGATGTATGGGGTGATTTTGGATGCTTTGATGCGTGAGAATGATGCTGTTAGCTTTAGAACGTCCCCAAGAATGGATTGCAAACGTCAAAGCTCGTTGAAACCTTATGCAAATATCAATCTGATTGTCACTTTCTTATAAAAAATTTGGAACTTCTTATGTGTATTCTATGCGGCAAAACCTCTCTCCTTTGGTCTGGCAATGTTGTACATATATATGAGAATGCATTAGGTTAACAAAATTGGATAGAATCTTGAAGATTTGTGAAAGGAAGATTTGATTTGCAATTTGGATTTTTTGTTTCTAAACTTGGCCAAAACATACTTTTTTTCTTCCAATCAGCCCTTGCACGAAATATTGACTTGATCATCTGATTCTAGACCTATGATATGATCCTAAAACAAATCTTTGGATTTAATTTCATTATTTCACTATTTTATTTTATTTATTTTGATTTAAATGAATAAAAATTCAAATAAATAAAAACAAATCTCATAAAAATAATATAATGGATTTAAATATCCTAAATAAGTTCATGGATATGCCTGAGATCCAAAACCCACGCCCACTAGTCCAAAAGATCCAATTTGTTCACATTGACTTTTGTGCATTTTCATAAAATTTGTCAACTTTAGCAATGCATATCTTTCTCAATTTTAATTCTATAAGGGTGTACTTGGACTTTTTAGATAGCTTAGGATGTCCTCTAAACAACCCTTTTGTTTTCATCACAATTGGATCTTCCATGTTCATGTAAGGAGCTTTGACCCAAAAGGTGTTTTTGTTGACTTTTTGAAAGGACCTATAATGTCTGAGCTTGTAGCTTTTGATTGAGGCATTTCTTGAACTTATGGGCTGAAGAGAAGTTTTAGGGAATTGGATTCTATTCAAAATGAGCCTTGGAGGAAAAATTTCTGATAAAGTATGAGAAAGTTATTCCTGGTCAAAGTTTGGTTGACTTTTCCTATAGAAACCCTAATTTTCCATTTTTTACTTTTGATGAGTTAGTAGCATTTCTTAAGGAATCATGATCAACCCTTGATCAAATGATGGATATTACTTCAAAATGTTGACGTTGACCAAAAATCTTGAAGTTTGATTGTACTTGGGCCACATTTGACTTTTGACCTAGTACAATTGATTTCCAGGCATTTGAGCAATTGACTGAGCAAACTTATTGTTCAAGGCATGAAATTTGGCATGGCTGATCTTGCGGACATATAAGGACAATGGAGAACATTTGGGATCCTTTGGACTCATACATCTTTCTTGAAATTGAAACCCTAGTTTGAGGTTTATTGCATTGGGAGGAGAATTTGTCTGGTCAATTCTTGGTCATCCTTGAGTAATTGAGGACCTCTAGAGGCATGTATTGAGTGAAAATGGGAGGGAAAATTTTGGGGTACAACAGCTGCCCCTGTTCAATCTCCTTAAACCTGAAGGTGTAGATTGGCTGGTTTGCCTTTCGTAATCTGAAGGTGGAAGATGATTGAACACTAGGGCGCCCAGAAATTTGCACTCGTCTGAAACGATACTTGACTGTGTAGGTAATATCGGGAATGAGCTTATAGATGCCATTTGGATAAGATGAATGAAAATCGTCGGAGATGGGCTTAAATATGCCATCCAGAGAAGGTGACGGGAAATCTTCGGAGATGGCCTTAAAGATGCCATCCAGAAAAATGTTGATGAGATACTCTTTTGTGGGAATCCTTATTCCTGTTATTGAGGAGGACTCCACTAAGGAATGTCAGCCTCCGCTTAGGAAATAGAATTTATGAGCTTCAGTTATCCCTTAATCTACTGGGGAGTAATCTCTTGATTGAAGAGACGGAAGTGAACTGCTATCTGGTCGGGATCCAGGCTTCACAGTGACTTGCTGAGGATAATAAGGCTGACTGCTATATGGTCGTATTCACAGTAACTTACTGAGGGAATGAGATTAAACTATTATCTGGTCGTGCTCCAGGCTTTAGAGTTTCTTTAACTGGAATAGAAATCAGAAAAATCTTAGTGTCAATTTAACTAACCAGAGAAAAGTATTGGAATATCTTCAACTGGAATAGGAATCAGAGAGATCTTGGTGGCGGTCTGACTGAACCATGGAAGGTCTTTAATTAACTTTGACTGGAACGGGAATTAAAAGAATATTAGGATCGATTCAACTGAACCAGACAAAAGTCTTGAGTCAATCTACAACTGGAATAGGAATCAGAGAGATCTTAATGGCGATTTGACTGAACCAAAGAAGGTCTTTAATTAACTTTGACTGGAACGGAAATCAGAAGAATCTTAGGGTAGATTCAACTGAACCAGACAAAAGTCTTGGGATATCTTCAACTGGAATAAGAATCAGGGAGATCTTAGTGGCGATATGACTGAACCAGAGGAGGTCTTCAATTAACTTTGACTGGAACAAAAATAAGAAGAATCTTAGGGTAGATTCAACTGAACAAGACAAAAGACTTGGGTCAATCTTCAACTGGAATAGGAATCAGAGAGATCTTAGTGGCGATCTGACAGAACCAGAGAAGATCTTCTGAGAACGTCGTTCTGAGGAATATGCTGAATAGCCTATAGCTTTTGAGAAAACTACTAGGTCACGTAAGTAGCCAACGATGCTTATTGATTTGATCTTTTCCCTGAAAAAGGCAAAGAGTTAGTCATATGCAATGTCATGATGTATGAAATGCATTGTGATGATGGTCTCAAAATAAATGAGATTATGATGTATGCAACGTGTATGTGCATGCCATAATGCATGAATATGGAATGCTATTATGATGTTTCTTAGTCTGGGAATGTAAATCCTGGACTGCTGCTAAAGAGTATAAGGAGTTTGAGTCCTTTGTTTCCGCTGGGGATGATGAATGGATATAATTTTCCAGGGGTTTCCTCCTTCTGTTTGAGGATGTTCTGTCGGGGATTAACTCTGCTTGAGAATAAATCTATGGAGGGAGATGCTTTATTAGAAGATTTTTTTGTTGTAGAGAAATAAACTCTGTTGGGGAATGAACTTCCATAGTTAGAGAAATAAACTCTAACTGGGAGGATATTTTATAATTGTTTGAAATTATAAAACTCGGTCGGGGAATACAGCTTGCAATTGGAGAAGGAACTTTGCTGGAGGAGATAATTCCATCTTGTGGAAGAAGATATCGAAAATTTGATTATTTCTACTCTATGGGGAACATAGACGTCACAGGGTCATATGTAATGGCGACTTCGTCTCAGAACTGTCTCTGCCCCTGTACCTGTTGGAAGGAGTAATTGTCGGGACTAAAATGGTTTTTTAGACTTTGCCCCGTTCCTTAAAGTCATGAGCAACTTTGTTTCTGTTTCTTAAGCAAATATTTGTGAATAGCAATCATATTCAAATGCATATGTCAAGAATAAGTCATTGGACGTTTTTTCAAAACAAAACAAAAAAGAAAAACAAACAGTCTAGTACTTTCAAAGAAATGATTTGTATTGCATTTTTTTTTGAAGTTTTCCTATAATAGGCATTTTGTACAAAGAGGCTGAAGTTCTAGTAGGAGAACACCGTCGTGAGAGTGAAAACTATACAAAATAGTGTACAAATAGACGAAAAAATCTATGTGTAATAATCCCATTGGGTTTCAATTCTACTATTGCCCTTATGTCTTCGAGCGTCTCATCACTTTGCTACTTGTCCGAAGTTGACTGGATTGATCGGTACCGTTTGAACTTGATAGTTGATATTGAAGTCTGGTCGCAAGGTGATCCAATGGGACATAGTTGTACACTTTAAATCCTTAACTTTTTCCTGGACCACCCTTTCGGGTTTTCAGTCCACCGGGATACCCTTTTTTCCCAACTCGCCTTTGAGGTTTTCGACTTGTCGGGTGTACAGATTTTTTTGTTTTTATCCCAAACTTTTTCTCAAACCGTTTTGGTTCACCGGGATGCCCTTATTTTTGCCTAGGCCAGTCAACCTAGCGGGTCTTTATTTACGCATAGTATCTTTTCACCATGTCCGTATTAACAGGGTGAGGAAGGTCGTCACCATCCATGGTGGTCAGAATCATGGCTCCACCGGAAAACGTGCTTTTTATCACAAATGGCCCTTCGTATGTGGGAGTCCATTTGAGCGTAGGATCACCTTGTGGCAGTATGATGCGCTTGATTACCAGATCACCCACTTGATACACTTGACGTTTGACCTTTTTGTTGAAAGCCCTGATCATCCGTTTTTGATACATTTGACCATGACTGACAGCAGTAAGTCTTTTCTCATCAATCAGATTTAGTTGATCAAGTCGAGTCTGGATCTAATCGTCTTCGTCCGAGCCTGCATCCTTCATGATCCTCAAAGAAGGTATCCGGACCTCAATAGACAGGACAACCTCCATACCGTATACCAGAGAATAAGTTGTTTCCCCTGTCGATGTTCGTGCTGAGGTGCGATAATAGCGAAGAGCCAATGGTAACATCTCATGCCAGTCTTTGTATGTCACCATCATCTTCTGTATGATTTTCTTAATGTTCTTGTTAGCAGACTCCACAACGCCATTCATCTTCGGCCGGTAAGGGGAAGAATTATGATGTTGGATCTTGAATTTCTTACAGAGTTCGGTGATCATTGTATTGTTGAGATTTATACCGTTTTCAGTAATGATTTTCTCTGGAACACCATAACGACAAATCAGGTTACGCTTGATAAACCGCGCCACAATATTATCGGTAACAGTAGCAAAAGAGGAAGCTTCAACCCACTTCGTGAAGTAATCAATGGCGACTAAGATGAAGCGATGCCCATTGGATCTCAGGCATATCCATGAACTTATTTAGGATATTTAAATCCATTATATTATTTTTATGAGATTTGTTTTTATTTATTTGAATTTTTATTCATTTAAATCAAAATAAATAAAATAAAATAGTGAAATAATGAAATTAAATCCAAAGATTTGTTTTAGGATCATATCATAGGTCTAGAATCAGATGATCAAGTCAATATTTCGTGCAAGGGCTGATTGGAAGAAAAAAAGTATGTTTTGGCCAAGTTTAGAAACAAAAAATCCAAATTGCAAATCAAATCTTCCTTTCACAAATCTTCAAGATTCTATCCAATTTTGTTAACCTAATGCATTCTCATATATATGTACAACATTGCCAGACCAAAGGAGAGAGGTTTTGCCGCATAGAATACACATAAGAAGTTCCAAATTTTTTATAAGAAAGTGACAATCAGATTGATATTTGCATAAGGTTTCAAGGAGCTTTGACATTTGCAATCCATTCTTGGGGACGTTCTAAAGCTAACAGCATCATTCTCACGCATCAAAGCATCCAAAATCACCCCATACATCATCACGGTTTGCACATATCTTTCTAAATTCGATTTTGACCATACACGCATTATAAATAGGTTTTGATTATGCATTACTGTTTGTATGAGAATTTAGAAACTATTTGAATACTTAATTTCCAGTTTTGATACATATATGACAAATTGCCATGGTTAGGGTTTTAACCTTCGTTTTAGGGTTTTAAGATGCAGGCAAAATTGGACCTAACAATGGATACCATCATGCTCAGGGGATCAAACCCAATTGATTCATGTATTTGAATTGAATTTATATTTCCTGGTGTGAATTTTTGAAATGCGCAGGTTTTTAGTGACAGATTTAGTCCGCAGGTAAAAATCCTTAAGCTAAAACGATGGATAGCTGAAGAGGATGAAGGAGTAGCATGACCTGATTGGGCTATTTGAAACAGTGTGCACATTTTATATAAAAAAGAATTCTGGGCATTTATTTGAGTTATATTATTTTGTGTTTATATCATATAATGAATGAACGGGCTGGTGTGATGGTAGAGGAAGCGCTTGGCAAAGGGAAGGACCTGGGTTCGAGTCTCATGTCCAACATTTTATATTTTCTAACTTGTTGCTAGCAGATCCTGTATGTCTCACTCCCCTGCATGCCCCATGCACCATCAATTAACCAGCCATGAGATCCTAGGCGTCCAGATCCAGCGCCCCAAACTTGTTGGCGCACCATGGACCTCCATACCACAACAACATGGGATCGGGCGCTAGCAGTGGGCCAACCAGACTTGGGCTTGGCCAAAATTTACCAACACCCCCTCCAGATTGGGTTCACACCCCCCTTCCGGCCCATTCTTCTTTTCTTCTTACTTAATTCCTTTGTTATTTTTAATTAGTTCAAAAAGTCATTTTTTTCTATTTAATCATAAAAAATCAGAAAATCATAAATTAGGATTTAGAGTTTTTTTAATAAAAATATTTTTTTTACAATTTAATTAATTTAATTAAATTTTAACCTTATTTCATTAAATTAAAATTAATTAGAGAATTAGGTTAAAATTTAAATATTTTTTTCATAAAATGCAAAAATATTTTTAATGAGCAATTAGGTTTTCTTTAGGGTTTAGAACTTTTTTCCCGTCTTAATCTTGCGCTCTATTATCTTTTCCATACAATTTTTTTACCACTTATGTAACTGTGCCTGGTTTGTAATAGTTAACTAGGGTTTTTAATCTTTGCATATTTACTTTTCCTTCATTACTTATATATCTACACCAAATCTATGTAATAACATATGACTTTATTTCTTGCTTTTTCTTTACATGCTTGTATATAATTGTTAGTAACTTAGGCGTGCATGACAAGAACCAATTAATCAGTAGATCACTAATTGCAAGATAAACATAACTGAAAAAACACATTGTTACACACTTGCACCCTTAGGGTATACCTCACTTGGTTTCCTCGGAAAGTAATGGTCATGTCCCTCGAATGTAGGGGTATCTTAGCAAAGACCCTCGGTATAAAAGTAATCATAAAAGATCATGGTCCCTAAACGTCCCTCAAGTTGCCTACGGTAAATGATATTATCCCTTGATGTTGCCTATATGATCTCAGTCCCTTCGAGAGCTAATATATCCTTACAAGTTGCCTTCAATGACAATAGTGTTCCTTTTGATAGTCCTTCAACATCCGACGATAGGGATACCTACTCACTAATAGTAGGATATCACTATCTAAAGCGTAGGAGGAAAAGAACACCCATTTTCAAGTAGGTAGATGACTCTTAAGTACTTGCTCAAATCTAAAATTTTTACACTTACACACTTTCAAGACTTCTTTTTTAAAAACACTTTGTCAGACTCTTGAGGACTGATACAAGAGTTACCATAATGCAAACAAAATCTTTCAAAACACACAAACACAAACAATTTTCAAAAATGAACAAGTACCTAAGAGCCCGTGGAAACCACGAATGGAAAGGGTGCTAATACATTCCCTTTCCATAATATACCCCCCCTTACTCAAAATCTCAAAAAAGGTCTTTTTCTGTTCTTTTCACCCTTTCCTTTATTAGATAAAAGAAAAGTCGGTGGCGACTCTTGCTTACCGCGACATTTGGAAATACAAAATTCAAACCAATATTAAACAGTCGGTTCTACCACCGTATCACACACACCATCCTCCAGGATTGTAGCATTGTATTTATATGGCACGACTTTGTCTGATTCATAAGGAACATGACCCGCCAAGCAAATCACCACTGGAGAAACAACTGACTTGTTATCATACTCAATCTCTATATGCCGAGAACACCAAAACAAGGCACAATAATGTTCACCCCTTTAGAATACTTAGACATTACATAATCTTTGTTGGAGAGC
This sequence comes from Vicia faba, assembly GCA_948472305.1. Lineage (NCBI taxonomy): Eukaryota > Viridiplantae > Streptophyta > Magnoliopsida > Fabales > Fabaceae > Vicia > Vicia faba. Next base: position 163,498,878 of record OX451738.1, read on the forward strand.
ACATCTTCATTTGAGGAAAAGAATTCATCTGCAGAAGCATACTCATCATCTGACACAGTCTCGGCCGAGCAATATTCACTCACGTTAATCACACGGTAATCATCTCTATTGTCTGAAACTTTGATACTACCATTGTACAATAACAATTGAACACCATTTATCACTATGGAACAACCACAAGAATCTTTGTAGAAGATCTAGAAAGACCCATAATGGTGTTATTCTTGACCATCCATGTGACAGAATGTAGCGTGCAACTGCACCAAATCATCATTCATATACTTCACATCAAAAATATGAAACTCATCGGGACATCCGAATACCATATTCAAATCTTCTTTGTACTCTTCCATGGGCCTGATTATATGAATAAGGCCCTCGTCCATCATTTCCTGAAGATCAACTTTTATCTTATCACATCCTTGGATATCTATACTGCAAATGCTACAATGGTGTGGTCGTGCATATAGTAACTGAACTCGTAGAGGTCAGCATGCATCTTTACCAAATCTCCTCTAACCAGGTTGATATCAAAAATCCGGAAGTCCCCTAGAAAACCAACAACCATGTTTACAACATTTGCTCCTCCATGTTTAGGCAAAGGATTATCTTTCATGTTAGGGCCAACATCTTTAAAGGATAAGAGGCCAGATCTCACCATCTTTTGTACTTCAGATTTCAAAGGGTAATAGTTCTCAATATTGTTCCCTGGTTTTCCCTGATGAAAAGCACACATCTGGTCTACCTTATAATACAAGGGTAAAGGTGAAGGTACAACAAGGGGAGGCCTAGTTATAACCAACTTCTTCTAAATCAAAGCCGGAAGTAACTCTACATAGCTCATTGGAATAGAGTCAAAAGCCTCTCTCTTATGACTTTTCCCTTGATTCCCTAAGGAGATGGTCTTTGATAGGCCACAATGGTTGGAGCTACATTGATGAAAAGAGTCACAGATGCTACCATGGCTCACTGACAGGTTACCCCAACATTCTTTAATCCAAACGGCATTACTTTGTAGCAGAAAGTCCCCCATTGCGTGATGAAGGTTATCTTCTCCATATCTTCGAGTGCCATCTTAATTTGATTGTAACCATAGAAACTATCCATGAAGGAAAATATCTTTTGTTGTGCGGTGTTATAAACCAAAACGTCAATGTGGGGAAGCAGAAAGTCATCTTTGGGGCTTGCCCTGTTCAAATCTCTGTAGTCCATACACATCCGTACCTTGTCGTCCTTTTTAGGCACCGGAACTACGTTGGAAACCCATTAGGAATAAGAGGTGATAGCTAATAACCCAACGTTGAACTGTTTCATAACCGCTGCTTTGATCTTCTCTAACATTTCAGGGCGCATACGACAGACCTTCTGCTTTACCGGAGGGAAATTTTCTTTAGTTGGCAGACGGTGAACCACAATATCTGTATCCAATATTGGCATATCTTCATATGACCAGGCAAAGATCTCGACATAATCATGCAACATTTGTATCAACCGCTGTTTGACACTAAGCTCTAGATTTGCATCGATCTTGACTTCTTTTCTGTCTTCCTCTATGCCCAAGTTTATTGTCTCAACTGGCTCCTCATGAGGCTGTATAGCTCTCTTCATGCTGTAACAGCCTATCAAGTTCTCCAGGTACCTCACAATCTTCCTCACCTTCGTCCTCGGCTTGGTTAATCGGATTTTCAAAGTCGTAACCGGAAATAGCAGAACTATTATCAATGGGATCCAGAGTGGATATGGATCTGCAGTTGATACGTGAGTGTGTGTAAGAGCATAGCTATATTGACAAAGTAAAAGTAGAAAAGAAAAACAGAGAGCGCAAAATTTATATGCATAAACTTCCAATGCTTTATTAATGCCATATGAAAATGAAACATGATAACCCTCACAAATAAATCAATGTGCCCCGGGTAAGACACATGGACATAAAGTTATATTGTTTATTACATATAAAAAAAAGACAATTACTTCTGAACAAAATTAATCGGTACAAAGTCTTTTTCCATCCAGTTACTGGGTCCACCGTTGGTAGTAGGGAAGATCTAGCTATCCATGTCATACTCACTGTCAGCATCTTCCATGGCGGAGACAACATCAATAGCATTGATTCCCGATCCATGCTTGGGAATAGGTGCAGTTATGACATTGGGAGTCTCGGGGGGATCGAATTCAATCTCCTTGGCCTCTATCAGATCCTGCACCTTGTTCTTTAAAGCCCAGTAGTCATTCGTGTCATGCCCCGGAGTCTCAGAATGGTAGGCGCATCGAGCATTTGGATTGTAACGGGGAGAGGCAGTATTAGGATTCTTCGGGGCCTCCTTTAAAGTTACCAGATTGGACTTCAAAAACTGTGGCAAAACTTGAGACAGAGTCATATTTATCCGGGTAAACTGTCTTACCGGCCTTTCCACTCTAGGCTGATTATTCCTTTGTTGAGTAGGTGCAGGTTTAGAGATCATAACAGCCCCTACCACTGGACGACATTCGAATCTGTCATGTTTCCTTTGATTGTACACAACACTAACGTCTTTCTTCCCAGTAAATGGCTTCCTTACTGTACTAGAGGATGCATCCTTTTGAATCTTCTCACTCCTAATTCCAGCTTCCACTCTTTCTCCTGTCAAAATCAATTCAGTGAAGCCGACTGAGGAGCTTCCAATCAGGTGATTGAAAAATGGACCAGACAGGGTACCCAGAAACATATCAACTAGCTCCCTGTGAGACAGGGGAGGTTGGACTTTTCCTTCTAAGTCCCTCCACTTCTGAGCGTAGTCTTTAAAACCGTCGCTCGAACCCATAGCCATACTATGGAGTTGAGTATGGGTGGGAGAAAGGTTTGTGTTATACTGATACTGCTTGTAGAAATCAGCAACCATGTCTTCCCAATTATGGATGTTGGTCCTTTCCAGCTGGTAGAACCATTCTAGTTGAGTTTCGGACAGACTATCTTGAAAGAAGTGGATCCATAAGTCCTTGTCAGCAGTGTGAGGCTGAATCTTTCTCACATATGATCGGAGGTGCATTTTGGGACATTAGACCCCATCATATTTGGCAAACACTGGCACCTTGAACTTTTATGGGATGAAAACCCTAGACACCAAACCCAACTCTTCAAAGTCCAACCCAGGAACCTTCTGGATTCCCATTGCACTCATATGCTCTTCTAGCTGTTTGTACTTTTCGTCGGCCAGAAGATACTGCTCTTCATTGTAATCAATCTCATTGTCAGATTCCCTTGGACTATGGTCTTCCTCTCTTCTCTCCCCCTCTTGATTATCTCCTTCTTTTGATGAATATGTCATCTCTACCACTTGCCTTAGCGGTCCTTTGATTCTCCTTCCCAGATTTACCATACCAGCTGTCTTCCTTGACTTCTTAGTCTTGTCCTTAACAATCAGGGCTTTCAGTTCCTCTTGCCCCTTGGCCAGAGCCATGATCATCTGTTGAAACTGTGCATTCTGAGTCTGTAGATCCTTCACTCTTTGTTCTAGAGCCATTGTTGAAATAAACAACGAAGAGGATGAGAAACCTGCTATGACACATGTTTATAAAATGACATGTATGATATATGTATGCAATGTTTTCAAGGATCTCGCGGGGTAGACAAGAAAATGTCAGAATTTGCAGCTTCGATTGAATAACTTCATATCATTGAGTTACCTTCTACAAGAGTCAAGCTCACCATATCAAGTGGGTCATAGCCCCTGACTCAAGTTGTTGAGTTTTGATCTTTTGACGACATTGGCTAGAGGAAAATAAATCCCCTTTTCCCCTTGCTAGACGTCTGATTTACCATAACCTACATCACAAACCCTTGAGATCCTTGAAATGGTTAAGTAAATGTTGTGGCATGATGTCATGATGTGTATGATTATGCTAAGAAATCACAGATATAGAAAACACAAGAAAATCACACAAAGACCTTAGGTTTAAGGCTTGCATGGGTTTTAAGGTCATACCCTGTTGAAGTTGGATTGGTTCAACCTGTCCTATAAATAGTAACCGGGTTCTAAGGGACCTCAATATCACTGACCTTTCCCACAAGCTTTGTTCGATAGGCGACTGACTCGTAACCAAACAAAACTCAGGAGTCAAGTCTTAATGAGTGTAGCATCGAGTATCTGCCGACTTTGGGAATACACCAAAGACGGCTATCTCACTATGTCCTAATGGCCAAGTTGTTCATTTAAAGGTTCTAAGATCAGTTGACACTTTATGACACCACGCAGCGGCCCCGTATTCTACTTGATTAACTTAAGGGCTACCGGTACCAACCAAAGTGTATCATCAACATAGCCATCGCTTCAACCGTGTCGGTATACCCCACACAGTTGCCACGATCTATTGCTACTTACCTAAAAGGTTTTCCCAGATCCGAGTGTAGAATCTATAATACCCAAAAGATACCCTTAAAATTAAAGCAAACAGACAGAGAAGCAATTTTAAAATGATCTAGACTCTAAGGTAAACCCCACTTTTATTATTGTCCCCAGCAGAGTCTCCAGTTCTGTGATATGGTGGTAGAACCGACTGTTTAATACTAGTTTGCATTTTGTATTTGAAAATGTCGCGGTAAGAAAGAGTCACCCCCGACTTTTCTTTTATACAATAAAGGAAAGGGTGAAAAGAAAAGAAAAACACCTTTTTCGAGATTTTCTGAGCAAGGGGGGTAGATTATAGAAAGGGAAGGTATTAACATCCTTTCCATCGGTGGTTTTCCACGGGCTCTTAGGTACTTGCTCATTTTTGAAAATTGTTTGTGTTTATGTGTTTTGAAATATTTTGTTTGCTTTATGGTAACTCTTGTATCAGTCCTCAAGAGTGTGATAAATCGTTTTTGAAAAAGAAGTTTTCAAAGTGTGTAAGTGTGAAAATTTTAGATTTGAGCAAGTACTTAAGAGTCATCTACCTACTCGAAAAAGGGAGTTCTTTTCCTCCTACCCTTTAGGATAGTGCTATCCTACTATTAGTGAGTAGGTAACCCTATCGTCGAATGTTGAGGGACTATCGAAAGGGACGATATGGTCGTTGAAGGCAACTTATAAGGATATCTTAGCATTCAGAGGGACTATCATCATATAGGTAACATCGAGGGACAAGATCATTTCTCGTAGGCAACTCGAGGGACGTTTAGAGACCATGATCTTTTATGATGACTTTTATACCGAGGGTCTTTTCTAAGATACCCCTACATTCGAGGGACATAACCATTACTTTCCAAGGCAGCCAAGTGAGGTATACCCTAAGGGTGCAAGTGTGCAATAGTGTGTTTTTTCAGTTATATTTATCTTGCAATTAGTGATCTACTGATTAATTGGTTCTTGTCATGCACACCTAAGTTACTAACAATTATATACAAGCATGTAAAGAAAAAGCAAGAAAGAAAGTCCTACGCTATTACAGGGCTTTGGTGTAGATACATAAGTAATGAACGAAAAGTAAATATGCGAAGATAAAAAACCCTAGTTAACTATTACAAACCAGGTGCAGTTACATAAGTGGTAAAAAAAATAAATCGTATGGAAAAGATAATAGCGCGTAAGATTAAGACGGGAAAAAAATTCTAAACCCTAAAGAAAACCTAATTGCTCATTAAAAATATTTTTGTATTTTATGAAAAAAAATATTTAAATTTTAACTTAATTCTCTAATTAATTTTAATTTAATGAAATAAGGTTAAAATTTAATTAAATTAATTAATTTGAAAAAAATATTTTTATTAAAAAAACTCTAAATCCTAATTTATGATTTTATGATTTTTTTATGATTAAATAGAAAAAATGGTTTTTTGAAATAATTAAAAATAAAAAGGAATTAAATAAGAAAAAAATAAGAATGGGCCTAAAGGGGGATGTGAACCCAATCTGGAGGGGGTGTTGCTGAATTTTGGCCAAGCCCAAGTCTGGTTTGCCCACTGCTAGCACCTGATCCCATGTTATTGTGGTATGGAGGTCCATGGTGCGCCTACAAGTTTGGGGCGTTGGATCTGGATGCCTGGGATCTCATGGCTGGAGAATTGATGGTGCATGGTGCATGAAGGGGAGTGAGACCTACTGGATCTGCAAGCAACAAGTTAGAAAATATAAAATGTTGGACCTGGGACTCCAACCTAAGTCCTTTCCTTTGCCAAGCGCTTCCTCTACCATCACACCGGCCTGTTCATTCATAATATGATATAAACACAAAATAATATAACTCAAATAAATGCCCAGAATTCTTTTTTTTCATAAAAAGCGCGCGCTGTTTCAAATGGCCCAATCAGGTCATGCCACACCTTCATCTTCTTCAGCTATCCGTCGTTTTAGCTTATGTTTTTTTACCTATGGACTAAATATGTCACTAAAAACCTGCGCATTTCAAAAATTCACACCAGTCAATATAAATTCAATTCAAATACATGAATCAATTGGGTTTGATCCCCTGAGCATGATGGTATCATTTGTTAGGTCCAATTTTTCCTGCATCTTAAAACCCTAAAACGAAGGTTAAAACCCTAACTATGGCAATTTGTCATATATGTATAAAAACTGGAAATTAAGTATTCAAATACATTCTAAATGCTCATACAAACAGTAATGCATAATCAAAACCTATTTATAATGCGCGTATGATCAAAATCGAATTTAGAAAAATATGTGCGAACCGTGATGATGTACGGGGTGATTCTGGATGCTTTGATACATGAGAATGATGTTGTTAGCTTCAAAACGTCCCTAGGAATGGAGTGCAAACGTCAAAGCTCCTTCGATTGGCATGGATACAAGGCCTTTCGATTGGCCTCATGGCCAAGCCCTTCAATTGGCATGGATACAAGGCCTTTCGATTGGCCTCATGACAAGCCTTACGATTGGCATGGAAAAGAATCCTTCGATTTAGCATCTCAAATAATGAAGCTTCGACAGGCATGTTAACCAAGTACCCTTCGATTGGCCTTTTAGAAAGACCCTGAGATTGGCGTTTCAACAAATACCCTTCGAGTGGTATTTGGGCAAAGGATTTTCGAATGACAGGAGGGTGTTCTAAGGAGTCAAGTGTCCAGGTTCATCCAAGATTTCCAAAGAGACAAGAATGTTTCAAAAAAGGAATGCTTTTAATATGTCTGATTCTTGTCTCATGGATTTAAAGGCCTGGTTAAATTGCTGTCTCTTACCGTTACTGGACCATCACACTCCTATAAATACAAGGGCAAAGACATAGTACTAGGGGGGAACGAGAGAGTGGACATAAGGGGATGAACAAATATACTTTTGCACATAAACAGATCACACTGCCATATTGCTCATAGAAATCCCAGGAGGGTCAAATCAAAACACCTTTTTTTACAGGCATCTTCAGCCCAAACGAAGACCAGATCCTTGTTCCTAAGACATCCATGAGTCCACACTAGCTTCTAAGCAAGTTTCTCCACACCCAGGAGTGTCAAATCGAAGCACCTAACAACCTCAGTCCATGCGCAAATTCCAGTTCCAAACAAGGTAGGTCTTCTTGACCTTGCATCTTTTGTTTTAGCATAACATGTAAATGGCCTTTTATTTGTTTTCTTCGTTTCTGTATTTTTTCTTGTTATGTTTGTTCTTCTTGTCCATCTAACCTGTACAGGCTCAAACGAAATACAAAAAGGGTATGAATGAAGAACCTACCCTCATGCTGTTCTGTTGGTCTATACTGCTTCATAGGCCAATCGAAGGAATCAGAAAAGGTGGCAATCGAAGGTTGTGCACACCAACTCCTAAACTCAATAGAAAGGAAGCAAAAGAAAGGTGAACCGAAGGAGTCTACTACCTGGGTCGAAAGGTAGCTTCCCTTTTGGATTGAAACCCCCCTTTTTCACCCCAATCGAAGCATGCCTCTTTGTATTCTTATTTTGCTTTTGTTCTTTTCTTTATTTTTTTATTGGACTTTTTAATTAACATTAAATCAAAAAAATCATAAAAAATAGGCTTACATATTTTAATTAAATAATTAATTGCTTAATTAATTGATTAATTAAATTTTAACCATTTTCTTAACTTAAAATAAATTAGAATCTAGGACTTAATTTAGATTTAATTTTCTTTTCATGATAAAAACAAAACAAAAAGATTTTTATATCTTAGGATATTTTTAGACGTTATTTCCGATTTCGTGCGTGTTTATTTTTATTCTAGCATTTTATGTAAGTATTGTAACTGCCCATGGATTTAATAGTCATAGATTTAAAATTCCGCATTTTATTTCATGCACTTTTATTGTATCTCTCCCAACGTCGTGTAATAGTTTAGGATTTACTTTTTCTACATTTTATTTTCCACACCTATACTGTTTTATTTTGGTATATTACAGTTAGTAAATGGGCATGTATGGAAAGACTGTAAATTAAAACGTTAGCTAACTTAATAAAAAGGAAAAAATAATTGAATTTCACCACATATGCACATATGCACCTCTAGGGTATCCCCGCTTCGGTTGCCTTTCGGAAAAACAGTCACGTCCCCCGAGAATGGGGACGCTTTAGCAAAGACCCGCAAAAATAAAAAAGATCATAGTCCCTCGATGACCCTACGGTGTTACCTTTTGGTAAATGATCTAATCCCTTAAATGAAATTTCTAAAGTGTCTCCATAAGTTGCCTTTATGACTGTAACGTCCCTTCTATTATCCCTCAACATCCAACGATAGGGCTACCTACTCACTAATAGTAGGATAGTGTTGTCTAAAGGATAGGAGGAAAAGAACAACCTTTCCGAGTATAAAAGTAGATAGCTGTTAGAAGTTTGCTCAAACTATTTTTGCAATTACACACAAAAACTACTTTTCAAAAGACATTTCAAAACACTTTGTATATTTTCTCTACTATCCCGAGAAACATTACAAAGTTCGCCATACTAAGGCATTTTCCAAACATTTTCAAACACACAAAGCACCAAGGTATTTCAAAACGAGAAAACCTCTAAGAGCCCATGGAAAACCATGTATGGAAAGGGTGTTAACACCTCCCCTTTCCATAATCTACCCCCCTTACTCAGAAAACATCTTGAAAAGGTCTTTTTCTGTTCTTTTCACCCTTTCCTTTATTGGATAAAAGAAAAGACGATGGCGACTCTTTCTTACCGCACATTTGCGAACAAAAAATGCAAAACCAATATTAAACTGCGGGTTCTGCCACCGTATCACAGAACTAGCGACTCTGCTTGGGAATATAAAAAGTGGGGTTACCTTAGAGTTTTAGTTCATCACTTTAAAAGCTTTATTGTGTGTTTGCTTGTTTATCTTTGAGGGTTTTCTTGGGTTGTTACTAAAAGATCCTACACTCGGAGTTGGGGCACCTCATTAGGTATGTAGCAATAAACCTTGGAGGTTGTACGGTGTAGACCGATACGGAAGAAGTGGTGGCTACGTTAGCGTGATATTTTGGATTGCACTAATGTTCCTTGAGTAAGTTAAGGATAACATTAGGCTTCCTCATAGTGTCACTAGGTGCTAACTGACCTTTAGAACCTTTAATTGACTCATCCTAGCCATTAGGAAGTAGTGAGCTAACCGGATTTGGTTCCGATCGAAGATTGGTTGATACTCGATACTATACTCATTGAGGCTGGACATTCAGGATTTTTTGGCTGCAAAACTTCGGTGCGGAGCTGAAACAATTTCTGAAGGGAAGGTCAGTGATATTGAGGCTCCTTAGAACCCGATTACTATTAATAGAATAAGTTGAGCCAACTGAACATTGAAAAGGGTACTTACCTACAAACCTCATGCAAGCCTAAACCTAAGGCTGCTTGTGTGATTTGTTTGCTTTCAACTTGATCTAGTTGATTGGTTTTTATCTAACGACGTGATTTCCCTTACAGGATTTGTTTACAGTCATTATCCAATAACTTGGATTTCTTGTAGGGTTTACTTGCTTACATTACCTTACACTTTTTCTTAACGCATATCATACACATTATAACATCATGCCACAACATTTCCTTAACCATTTAAAGGATCTCAAGGGTTTGTGATGCAGGTTATGATAAAACAGACGTCTAGCAAGGGGCAAGGGGATTTATTTTTCTCTAGCCAATGTCGTCGGAAGATCAAAACTCGACAACTTGAGTCAGGGGATATGACCCACTTGATATGGTGAGCTTGACTCTCGTAGAAGGACACTCTACGATACGAAGTTCTTAATTCAAAACTGCAAATTTCAACTTCTGACATATTTTTGTTTATCCCGCGAGATCCTTGAAAACATTGCATACGCATATCATACATGTTACTGCATAAACAGGTTTCAAAGCAGGGTCCTCATCTTATTCGCTGTTTATTTCAGCAAGCAAAGAAATGGCTCTTGAATAAACAATCAAAGACCTTCAGACTCAAAATTATCAGTTCCAACAAATGTTCCTGACTTTGACTCAGGGGCAGGAAGACCTGAAAGCTCTGACCGTCAAAAAGAAGGCTAAGAAGGCAAAGAATCCAGTTCGTGTTTTGAGTGTGGGAAGAAGAAGACCAGCTAACCGAGCTCTAGATTTCACAACCTCATCAAAGAGAGGGGATAATCAAGAATAAGATGACGAGGAATCAGAGAAAGGAGATGACAATCCATCGTCTGAAGAAGATGAACTTGATTATTTTGAGGAGCAATATCCTCCTATTGATAATAAATACCAACGGCTGGAGGATCGGATCAACGCCATGGAGATTCAAAGGGTGTCCAGTCTGGATTTTGAAGATTTAGGTTTGGTTCCAGGGGTGGTCATCCCACCTAAGTTCAAGGTCCTTATCATCACAAAATATGATGGTGTTTCATGTCCCAAGCTTCACATGAGGTCATATGTCAGAAAGATCCAGCCTCACACTGCTGATTGGAAGTTATGGGTCTATTTCATCCAAGAAAGTTTGGTTGGCACTCAACTGGATTGGTTCTATTAGATAGACTGAACTGAAATCCATACCTAGGAAGACTTGGCTGCTGCTTTTTACAAGCAGTACCAATACAACGCTGACCTGGCACCAACTCGAGTGCAACTGCAGAATATGTCCATGAGCTCAAGAGAAGGGTTCAAAGAATATGCGCAAAAATGGAGGGATCTAGCTGGCAGGGTACAACCTCCTCTGAACGATCTTGAAATTGTAGACATGTTCATGGGCACTCTGACAGGCTCGTTGTTTAATTTGCTGATTGGGAGTTCCTCATCCGGGTTCACAGAGATGGTTCTGACCGGAGAAAGGATCGAAAATGGTATCAAGAGCGGGAAGACCCCAATGGCTGCATCTTCTAATCCTGAGAAGAAGCCATTTGGTGGTAAGAGGGAAGCCAATGTTGTGCACATCCAGAAGGGTCGTAATAAGGCAGGCTACCACCAATTTGTAAGGGCAGTGCTGGTCTCTAATTCGGCACGCGTGCAACGACCACAACAACGGGGTAATCAACGAAGGAAAGACGAGCCCAAGAGACATTTTACCAAGCTCAATATGCCACTGTCTCAAGCATTTCAACAATTGATGAGGATGAATCTGATTACACTGATAGGACCTCATCCAAACCCCAAGACTTCCTCTTCTAACTACAATCCGAATGCAAGGTGTGCCTATCATTCTGGAAGTCCAGGGCACGATACTAACGATTGTTGGATGCTGAAATAAAAGATTCAGAATATGATTGACGCCAAGGAGATTGATTTTGACCCTCCTGAGACTCCCAACGTGGTCACTGCTCCCATGCCAAATCATGGCTAGGATTGAGAGAACTTTTGTTCATTTGAATTCTCAATTTGTATTTTCTTTGTTTGTTCAAACAATTATTGTCATGTCAAACTTTGTTATTTCATTAATGCATTGCACATGCTTGTTTTGAATTAATTTGTTTTCATTATGCTTGAACTACTTTCTTACTTCCTTGTTGTGATATTCAACTCTTGATTAAAAGCTCTAAGCCTTTAGAGGGAGGATGACAAAAACGATACTACAATCTCACACAATGTGCTTTTGAACAGACCTTGCTGACGATGTACAGGCGTTGTTTCAAATCCCAAACATTGGAATTGTAAAGAAGATAATCCCTAGTCAACCCCTTTGAGCCAAAGAAGTAGGAGTTTTTATTTTCACACAAATTAAAACCCTTAATCATAACCTGGGGCAGGGTATTTTCTCAATTAATCCAGACGTGCATTCATTCGCAATCTTCCGCTTCGTACATAATGAATGGAATCGAAGACGTCCTTCCAAATCAAAATAAGGTGATGGTTCCGCATAATCATCAAAGTAGGCAGTCATTATTTTTCACAAATAAAAGCCCGCTAAGTCAAAACCTATGAAGGAGACTTAAGAGAAAAAATGGTGCATCTCGCTGATTGTAATCACAAAAGAAACAGTTCAGGAAAAAGAAGGGATAACAAAAACAAAAAAAAGAGGTTACTACAAATCCTCGACAAAAAGAAAATTTTACAAAAATGAATGCTTTCTCAAACAAACATTCAATTTCTGAACCATCACGGAAATATCAAGGATATTCCAAAACTCAACTAGGATTCAAATTGCACAATTAACTGATCATAGGACTGAAGAATATCACGAAGAACGGGTGGGTACAAATAAATTTTGAGCCTTTATTGTTTGTTTCTTAAACCGTGAACCAAGCCACGTTAAAACCCTTAAAAGTCCTAGCTGAAGCATGGGTTAGTTGGAGAGCATACTGTTACAAAGGTATCCTGACTCCTATAAGGTTTGCTATAAATCATGAGTTGATATCACATTCTTGCAAATTTTGTTTTACTACAAAAAATGCATTTTCAAAAAATTTTAAGACAGACATAAGCTTTGCATTCTTTAAATGACATTGTTTGCATATGGTTAATTGTTCAAATGGCAGAGAAATTCACACAATGAATATTCAGTGAACAAAAACCTTCTCAACAAAAAGGATCACCTCAAATGGAAAAACACTTCCAACCAAGGGGTAGTCAAGTCAAGATTCGAGGAATCTCTCAAAAGTGCCAAATAGACAGGGGAAGATCTCCATCTGAATCACTTGGGGAATTGGACATGAATTCCAACAGTGAATTTTGTACGATCAAACAAACATCTTCTGGCAGTGTGGTAACACTTACTACTGTGGACAATGAAAATTCTCCTTACCCGGTGAACATGGACATAGTTATAAAATACTACGCATGAGAAAGACCCGCTAGGATGACAGGCCTAGGAAAAATTAAGGGCATCCCGGCGAACCAAAAGAGTTCAGGCAAAAATTAGGGATATATACAAAAATTATGCACCCGGCAAGTCGAAAACCTGAAAAGGCGGCTTGGGCAAAAAGGGTATCCCGGTGGACTGAAAACCCGAAAGGGCGGTCCAGGAAAAAGTTAGGGATTAAAGCGTACGAATATGTCCCGTTATCTTGTCATTTGTTTATCAGTAAGACACTCATCATCCTGATCAACATCTACCCAAAAACCCCAGTAGTTTGGATGACACTCAAACCATCCACAAAGTCTCTACATGTACTTTCTACAGCAGGTACACAAGCATGGGAATCTTACTAAAAAGTCGTCGCCATATCCTCATCTTACAACCTAGTGTTGTCAGGTGTTCTTGTATCCCTGGAAGAACAAGAATTTCCAACTACTTCTCCAACATCAGGTTTTCCCTAGTAAAATCGTCAAAAGTCTCAGGGTTCCCCAATAGGATTTCAAAAAATCCCCAGGCAGTGCACAGAGCTTTCCTCCCCCAACAGAGTTTATTTCTCTAACAATGGAAGATCATCTCCCAGCAATACAGCTTCGATCTAAAGACCTACATTCTTCATCGCCAGTTGCAATCAGGGATTTATTTTCCCTAATTCAATAGCATTGCAATAGAACAACTGATACATTCACATATTGCATTCATACATAATTCTACAAACGTCATAGCATCTGCAGTACAAATGAATACATCCCAATCTCATTTATTTTGAGAACATCATTACACAATGCATTTCATACATCATGACATTGCACACAGCTAACGCTTTACCTTTTCAGGAAAGATCAATCAGCAGATATTTATCATCAAATTTTCAATAGGTCCAAGATTAGCTCCTGAAACAAAATAGAGTAATTATCTACGCAACCAAATACAGCTTTACACGGGCTCAACATGAACCAATCTTACATGGGTTTCTTCTGACTTCCAAAAATAGCTTTACACGGGCTCAATATGAAGCATTCTTACATGGGTTTCTTCTTACTTCCAAAAACAGCTTTACACGCACTTAACATGAAGCAATCTTACACGTGTTCCTTCTCCTTCTGAAATACAACTTTACATGGGCTCTTCATGAAGCAATCTTACGCGGGTTCCTTCTCCTTCTGAAATACATCTTTACATGGGATCTTCATGAAGCAATCTTACATGGGTTCCTTCTCCTTTTGAAAAACAGCTTTACATGGGCTTTTCATGAAGCAACCTTACACGGGTTCCTTCTCCTTCTAAAATGCAGCTTTTACACGAGCTCTTCATAAAACAATCTTACATGGGTTCCTTCTCCCTCCTTCTGATGTTTTACACGGACTTATCCTGAAGCAGTCGTACCCAGGCTCCTTCTGAAGTTTTACAAGGACTTATCCCGAAGCAGCCCTACCAAGGCTCCTTCTGAAGTTTTACACGAACTTATCCCGAAGAAGCCTTACCCATGCTCCTTCTGAAGTTTTACAAGGACTTATCCCGAAACAGCCCTACCCAGCCTCCTTCTGAAGTTTTACACGAACTAATCTCGAAGCAACCCTACCCAGTCTCCTTCAGAAGTTTTACATGGACTTATCTCCAAGCATCCCTACCCAGGCTCCTTCTGAAGTTTTACACAGACTTATCCCGAAGCAGCCCTACCCATGCTCCTTCTGAAGTTTTACACGAACTTATCTTGAAGCAGCCCTACCCAGGCTCCTTCTGAAGTTTTACACAGACTTATCCCGAAGTAGCCCTACCCAGGCTCCTTCTGAAGTTTTACACAGACTTATCCCAAAGCAGCCCTACCCAGGCTCCTTTTGAAGTTTTACACGGACTTATCCCGAAGCAACCCTACCCAGGTTCCTTCTCACAATCTCCAGATGCAGTTTTACACGTACTCATCCTAAAGCAACTCTACCCAGGTTCTTTCTCACAATCTCTAGATGCAGTTTTACACAGACTCATCCTTAAGCAACCCTACCCAGGTTCCTTCTCACAATCTCCAGCTTAAGTTTTACACAGACTCATCCTAAGGCAACTCTACCCAGGTTCCTTCTCACTATTTCCAAATGTAGTTTTACACAAACTCATCCTGAGGCAACCCTACCCAGGTTCCTTCTTACAATTTCCAGATGCAGTTTTACCCGGACTCATCCTGAAGTTGTCCTACCCAGGCTCCCTCTCATATATCTCCTAAAACAGTCATACCCAAGTTTCTTCTCATACACTTCCTTCTGATACATTTCCAGATATCAGTTAATTTCATTCTCCCCAGGAAATTAATGTGAAGCCTGGACTTTAACCAGAAAACATCAAGCTTTCGTCTCTCCAATCTAGAGATAACCCCTCAGTAGAGCCATGGACAACTGAAGTTCCTAGACTCTATTCCCCATAGTGTTTTCCTCAAATAGGAACACAGCAGAAATCAATTACCTCCAGTGGACTCCTCCTCAGTCAACAGGAACATGAATCCCCATAAAGAGACCTCTTATGAAGTCAGCATCTACTTTGAATGGCATCTTTAAACCCATCTTCGACGACTCTCCATCATATTCCTTGGATGGCATCTTTAAGCCCATCTCCGATGAATCTCTGTCATCTTCTCCAAAAGGCATCTATAAGCCCATTCCCGACATCGTCAACCATTAGTGTTATGTCATGCGAGTGCAAATTTTTGAGCACTCTAGTGTTCAATCATCTTCCACCTTCAGAGCATGAAAGGCATACCGACCAATCTACATCCTCAGGTTTAAGAAGATTGAACAGGGGCAACTGTTGTACCCCAAAATTTTCCCTCACATTTTTTACAAGATCTTCTCCTACATGCTTGAAGAAAAATAACAAATTTTGAAGTTGGTCAAAATGTGCTTCGATGGGGTGTACTTCGAAGGCATGTCAACAAAATGTCTTTCATTTGGAATCTGAACAAGGTGTCTTTCAATTGGCATCTTAACAATGTCTTTTGATTGGTATCTAAACAAAGGCGTCTTCAATTGGCATTTTAACGTCACTTCGATTGGTCCAAACTGAAGGAAATCAAAGAGTAGAACGAAGTTTTTGATCGGTCAACAATGCCCTTCGATTGGAATTTCAACAAAGCCTTTCGATTAGCCTTGTAACAAGATCCTTCGATTGGCATTTCAATAAAGCCTTTCGATTGGCCTTGTCACAAGATCCTTCAATTGACATTTCAACAAAGCCTTTTGATTGTTCTTGTAATAAGATCCTTCAATTGGCATTTCAACAAGGTCTTCGATTGGCATGGATACAAGGCCTTTCGATTGGCATGGATACAAGGCCTTTCGATTGGCCTCATGGCCAAGCCCTTAGATTGGCATGTATACGAGGCCTTTCGATTGGCCTCATGACAAGCCTTTCGATTGTCATGGCAAAGAATCCTTCTATTTAGCATCTCAAACAAGGCAGCTTTGACAGGCACGTTAACCAAGTACCCTTCGATTGGCCTTTTGGCAAGACCCTTCGATTGGCGTTTCACTAAATACCCTTCGAGTTGTATTTGGGCAAAGGATTTTTGAATGACAGGAGGGTGTTCGAAAGAGTCAAGCGTCCAGGTTCATTCAAGATTTCCAAAGAGACATGAATGTTTCAAAAAAGGAATGCTTTTAATATGTCTGATTTTTGTCTCATAGCTTTAAAGGCCTGGTTAAATGGTTGTCTCTTGCCGTTACTGGACCATCACACTCCTATAAATACAAGGGCAAGGACACAGTACCAGGGGGAATGAAAGAGTGGACATAAGGGGACAAACACATATACTTTTGTACATAAACAGATCATGCTTCCATATTGCTCATAGAAACCCAAGGAGGGTCAAATTGAAACACCTTTTTTGCAGGCACCTTCAGCCCAAATGAAGACCAGATCCTTGTTCCTTAGACATCCAGGAGTCCATACCAGCTTCTAAGCAAGTGTCACCACACCGAGGAGTGTCAAATTGAAGCACCTAACGACTTCAATCCATGCGTTAATTCCTGTTTCAAGCAAGGTACGTCTTCTTGACCTTGCATCTTTCGTTTTAGCATAACATGTAAATGTCCTTTTATTCGTTTTCTTCGTTTCTGTATTTTTCTTGTTTTATTTGTTCTTCTTGTCCAACTAACATGTACAGGCTCAAACGAAATACAAAAAGGCTATGAACGAAGGACCTTTCCTCATGCTGTTCTGTTGGTCTATACTGCTTCATAGGCCAATCGAAGGAAGCAGAAAAGGTGGCAATCAAAGGTTGCTCACACCAACTCTTAAACTTAATCGAAAGGAAGCAAAAGAAAGGCGAATCGAAGGAGTCTATTGCTTGGGTCTAAAGGAAGCTTCCCCTTTGGATCGAAACCCCCTTCTTCACCCCTATCAAAGGATGCCTCTTTTTATTCTTATTTTTCTTTTGTTCTTTTCTTTATTTTTTTGTTGGACTTTTTATCTTTTTAATTAACATTAAATCAAAAAAATCACAAAAATTAGGCTTAGATATTTTAATTAAATAATTAATTTCTTAATTAATTAATTAATTAATTAAATTTTAACCATTTTCTTAACTTAAAACAAATTAGAATCTAGGACTTAATTTAGATTTAATTTTCTTTTCATGATAAAAACAAAACAAAAAGATTTTCATTTCTTAGGATACTTTTAGACGTTATTTCCAATTTCGCGCGCGTTTATTTTTATTCTAGCATTTTATGTAAGTATTGTAACTGCCCATGAATGTAATAGTCTTAGATTTAAAATTCCTCATTTTATTTCATGCACTTATATTTTATCTCTCCCAAAGCCGTGTAATAGTTTAGGATTTACTTTTTCTGCATTTTATTTTCCACACCTCTACTCTTTTATTTTGCTATATTACTGTTAGTAAATGGGCATGTATGGAAAGACTGTAAATTAAAATGTTTGCTAACTTAATAAAAAGACAAAAATAACTGAATCTCACTGCATATGCTCAAATGCACCTCTAGGGTATCCCCTCTTCGATTTTCTTTCGTAAAAACAATCACGTCCCTCGAGAATGGGGACGCTTTAGTAAAGACCCGCAAAAATAAAAAAGATCATAGTCCCTCAATGACCCTACGGTGTTGCCTTTCGGTAAATGATATCTTCCCTTAAGCGAAATTGCTAAAGCGTCTCCATATGTTGCCTTTATGACTGTAACGTCCCTTCGATTGTCCCTCAACATCCAACGATAGGGCTACCTACTCACTAATAGTATGATAGTGTTGTCTAAAGGATAAGAGGAAAAAAACAACCTTTTCGAGTATAAAAGTAGATAGTTGTTAGAAGTTTGCTCAAACTATTTTTGCACTTACATACAAAAACTACTTTTTAAAAGACATTTCAAAACACTTTGTATATTTTCTCTACTATCCCGAGAAACAATACAAAGTTCGCCGTACTAAGGAATTTTCCAAACATTTTCAAACACACAAAGCACAAAGGTATTTCAAAATGAGAAAACCTCTAAGAGCCCGTGGAAAAACACGGATGGAAAAGGTGCTAACACCCTCCCTTTCTATAATCTACCCCCTTACTCAGTAAACATCTCGAAAAAGTCTTTTTCTGTTCTTTTCACCCTTTCCTTTGTTGGATAAAAGAAAAGACGGTGGCGACCCTTTCTTACCGCACATTTGCAAACAAAAAATGAAAAACCAGTATTAAACAGTCGGTTCTGCCATCGTATCAAAGATATGCCTGAGATCCAAAACCCACGCCCACTAATCCAAAAGATTCAATTTGCTCACATTGACTTTTGTGCATTTTCATAAAATTAGTCAACTTTACAATGCATATCTTTCTCAATTTTAACACTATGAGGGTGTTCTTTGACTTTTTAGATAGATTAGGATGTCCTCTAAACAACCATTTTGGTTTCATCTAAATTGGATCTTCCATGTTCATGTAAGGAGCTTTTACCCAAAAGGTGTTTTTGTTGACTTTTGAAAGGACCTATAATGTCTGAGCTTGTATCTTTTGATTGAGGCATTTGTTGAACTTGAGGGCTGAAGAGAATTTGTAGGGAATTGGATTCTCTTCAAAATGAGCCTTGGAGGAAAAATTTATGATAAAGTATGAGAAAGTTATGTCTGGTTAAAGTTTGGTTGACTTTTCCTATAAAAACTCTAATTTGCCATTTTGGACTTTTGATGAGTTAGGAGCATTTCTTGAGGAATCATGACCAACCCTTGATCAAATGATGGATATTACTTTAAGATGTTGATGTTGACCAAAAATCTTGAAGTTTGACTGTACTTGGGCCACAATTGACTTTTGACCTAGTATGGTTGATTTCCAGGCATTTGAGTTGTTGACTGAGCAAACTTATTGTTCAAGGCATAAAATTTGGCATGGATGATCTTGGGTACATTTAAGGACAATGGAGTTTCCCATCTAACCTTTGTCTGATGTCAAGAATATTGCTGAAGCCAGTCGAGTAACCCGCAGTGGCCGTGTTTTTGCACCTGTCATTCGAGGGAATGTTAATGCTGATAAAAAGGTTGTAGAAAGTTCTGAACCTAAGAAAGAAGTAGGGGAATCTAGTGGTACTACTCTGGAAAAAGATGTGGATGATATATTAAAGATTATCAAGATGAGTGACTACAAGATCGTTGATCAATTATTGCAGACACCATCAAAGATATCCATTTTAGCCTTGCTAATGAACTCTTCTACCCACGAGGAATCTTTGATGAGAGTATTGGATCAAGCTTTCATGGAAAGTGATATGCCTTTGGACCAATTCAACAGTGTTGTAGGGAATATTACATCTGGTAATAACCTGAGTTTCTATGATGACGAATTGCCCGATTAAGGAAGGAATCATAACTTGGCTCTCCATATCTCTATGAATTGTAAGAATGAATCATTGTCCAACGTGCTAATTGATAATGCGGACGCTTTAAATTTCATATCGAGGAGCACGCTCATGAAGTTGAAGTACCAAAGAAATCTCATGCGCCCGAGCGGCATAATTGTGAAAGCTTTTGATGGATCGAGGAAGTCTGTCATCAGGGAAGTAGATTTGCCTATTCACATAGACCCGCACTTATTTCAGATCACTTTCCAGGTTATGGATATTGTTCCCGCTTACAGCTATTTACTGGGAAGACCATGGATCCCCGAGGAAGGGGCTTTCACTTCAACTTTGCACCAGAATCTAAATTTTGTTCGGGAAGGAAATGTGGTTCTCATAAATGGAGAACATGCATTGTTAATATCTCATTAATCCTCTTCGAGTGTTATAGAAGCGGATAAAGCTTCTATTGGAACTCATTTAAAAGCTTTATCCATTGATAGTGTAAGGTAAAATGATAATTCTATAGCTTCGTTTAAGGATGCTCAGCAGGTAGTGCGTAATGGCCCTAGTAAAGTATGGGGGCAGATTATTGATCCACCTTTGAATAAGAATAGAGTTGGTTTAGGATTCTCTGTGAAGAGTAAAAAAATTGAGAATATGAAGTCTAAGTGTGCTTTGGGAAAATATCAAGATATATTTCACAGCGGAGGTTATCTTCATCCAACTGTTCCTAGGAGCAATGCTATTCTGGAAGGCGAAGCCGAACTACGTGACGCATGAAGTCAGAATCCAAAATTGGATCACTATCGATGTTCCATCTTGCATTCATATTTCAAAGTAATTTGATTTTTTAATCTTTTCAAAAATCTTTCACTCTGCCCAAGGTGAAAGTATTGATATTGTATAGGCATATATGTTGTTTTGATCTTCAAAATCATTAATAAAAGTTGTCTTTGATTCCCAAACTGTGTCTTTATTTTCTACTTTTTCTTGAAAAATGGTAATTCGAAAAATACTTTCAAAATAAATAATAATTATAATTAAATCTGCATAATCACTTTTTATATGTGTCAATTTCTAAAATCAATCATAAATCATATGTGCAAATTAATTGAAAAACCCGTTGAGTATAATGACCCTGCACCCTCTCCCAACTTTGAATATCATGTGTATATGGACGAAGAAGAAGAATGTGATGAAATCTCAGAAGAGGTTTCACGTTTGCTTGAGCGTGAGGAAAGTACCATTCAGCCGTATAAAGAGCCGTTAGAGATGATTAATTTTGGTTCAGAGGAAGATCCGAAAGAAGTCAAGATTGGAGCATTGCTTCATCCCGACATGAAGAGTAGGTTGATTGAATTTTTGAAAGAGTGTATGGATATATTTTCTTGGTCATACCAAGACATTCCGGGGTTGGATATTAATATTGTGGAACATCATTTGCCACTAAACCCAGAATTCCCGCAATCAAGCAGAAATTGCGAAGAACTCACCTTGATATGGCAGTGAAAATTAAAGAAGAAGTTTTAAAGCAGATTAATGCCTATTTTCTTGTGACATCAGTATACCCTCAGTGATTGCCTATATTGTCCCAGTACCAAAGAAAGATGGAAAAGTTCGCATGTGCGTGGATTATAGAGATTTAAACAAAGCTAGTCCAAAAGATGACTTCCTATTGCCATATATTGATATGTTGGTTGACAGTACAACAAAATTCAAAGTATTCTCGTTCATGGACAGATTTTTCGGATATAATCAAATCAGAATGGCTCCTGAGGACATGGAAAAACAACATTTATCACACTCTGGGGAACATTCTATTATAGAGTGATTCCCTTCTGGTTGAAGAATACTAGTGCAACATACCAGAGGGCTATGACAATCGTATTCCATGATCTGATGCACAAGGAAATTGAGATATATATTGATGATATGATTGCCAAATCCCAGACTGAAGAAGGGCATATAGAAGATTTGTTGAAATTGTTTCAGCGTTTGAGGAAGTATCGTCTCTGCTTGAATCTAAACAAATGCACCTTTGGTGTTTGATCCTGAAAATTGTTAGGTTTCATTGTCAACCAGAAATGGGTTGAAGTTGATCCTGATAAAGTTAAGGAAATTCAAGAAATACCAGTGCTAAGAACTCAAAAGCAAGTTAGAGGCTTCCTTGGGCGTGATTTATTTTCCATATGACTGCAACATGTGAGTCAATCTTTAAATTGTTAAAGAAAGATCAGGGTTGTGTATGGACCGATGATTGCCAAAGGGAATTTGAAAGTACTAAAGAGTATCTGCTTGAACCTCCTATCTTCCTCCCACTTGTTGAAGGAAGACCATTGATTATGTATCATATAGTATTTGATAATTTTATGGGTTGTATTTTGGGACAACAAGATGAAATATGGAGAAAAGAATATGACATTTATCATCTCAGCAAGAAGTTTACTGACTGTGAGTCGCAGTATTATATGCTGGAAAAAACATGTTGTGCTTTGGCTTGGGAGGAAAAATGGTTGCGGAAATATATGTTAAATCATACTACTTGGTTGATTTCCAAAATGGATCCAATTAAGTATATTTTTGAAAAGCCTGGTCTTACTGGAAGAATTACCCGTTGGCAGATGCCGTTTGTTGGCAAATTATCTTGCTTACCAACCGGTGGACAATTATCAGTCTGTTAAATATGATTTCCCTGATGAGGATGTGATGTTTTTAAAAATAAAAGATTTTGATGAACCTTTGCCTAGGGAAGGTCCTGATCCTGAATCTCAGTGGGGTATGGCATTTGATGGAGTTGTGAATGCTATGGGAAAGGAATTGGTGCTGTGATTATCACTCCTCATGGATCGCATATTCCTTTTACTACAATTTTGGAATTTGATTGTACCAATAACATGGCAGAGTATGAAGCTTGTGTCATGGGTCTTGAGGAGGCTATTGATCTTAGGATCAAAATTCTAGATGTATATGGGAATTCAACTTTGGTAATAAATCAGATTAAAGGAGAATGGGATACTCGTCACCCTGGCTTGATCCCTTACAAATTCTATGCTAGAAGATTATTACCCTTCTTTAATAAAGTTGAATTCCATCATATTCCCAGATATGAAAATTAGATGGCGGATGCTTTAGCCACTCTGGCTTCTATGTATCAAGTAAATACTTGGAATGATATGCATCGTATCACAGTGGACACTTGGATAGAACAGCCAATCTGTTTGCAACAGAGGAAACATCAGATGAAAAACCTTGGTATTATGATATCAAGCATTTTCTCCAGACTCAAGAATACTTGGTTAGTGCATCAAACAAAGATAGAAAGACATTGAGAAGGTGGGAATGTAGCTTTTTCCTCAATGAAGATGTGTTATACAAAAGAAATTATGACATGGTCTTACTCAGATGCGTGGATAGACACGAAGCAGACATGTTGATGCATGAAATCCATGAAGGTTCCTTTGGTAATCGTGCCAATGGACATTTGATGGCAAAGAAGATGCTTAAGGAAGGTTACTATTAGCTGACAATGGAATCCGACTGTTACAATTTTGCAAAGAAGTGCCATAAATTCTAGATTTATGCTGACAAAATTCATGTGCCTCTGACGCTTCTAAATGTTATTTCTTCCCTGTGGCCTTTCTCTATACGGGGTATTGACATGATTGGAATGATTGAACCTAAGGCATCAAATGGACATAGTTTTATTTTGGTGGAAATCGACTACTTCACCAAATGGGTAGAAGAAGCTTCATATGATAATGTTACTAAGCAGTTGGTAGTACGCTTTATCAAGAACAATATTTTATGTCGATATGGTGTGCCAAGCAAGATTATAATTGACAACGACTCGAATCTGAATAACAAGATGATTATGGAACTTTTTAAAGAATTCAAGATTGTTCATCATAATTCATCTCCCTATAGGACAAAGATGAATGGGGCTGTTGAAGCTGCTAAAAAAAACATTAAGAAGATCATCCAGAAAATGGTTGTTACCTATAAAGATTGGCATGAGATGCTTCATTTTGCTTTGCATGGGTATCGTACATCCGTCCACACTTCAACAGGTGGCAACCCTATTCTCTCTTGTGTATGGTATGGAAGCAGTACTCCCTGTTGAGGTTGAGATTCCCTCTTTATGGGTGATAATGGAAACCAAATTGTCAGAGTTTGAATGGGTCCAAAACAGGTTTAACTAGTTAAATTTAATTGAAGAAAAGAGAATGACTGCCTTGTGCCATGGCCTGTTATACCAGAAGAGAATGAAGAAATATTTGATAAAAAGGTCAAGCCTCATGAATTCACAGAAGGCGACCTTGTGCTCAGGAAGATCATGTCTTTCAACGTTGATTCTAGGGCCAAGTAGACTCCCAAATTTGAAGGCCCATGTGTTGTCAAGAAAGCTTTCTCTGGCGGTGCATTGATTCTTGAAACTATGGATTGCGAGGTGTTCCCACGTCCTATGAATGTTGATGGAGTCAAGAAATACTTTGCCTGAAGAAATAAAAGAATAACTCGCTAAGTCGAAAACCCAAAAGCGCGGCTTAGGAAAAAAAGAGCGTCTCGGTAGGCTGAAAACCTGAAAGGGCAGTCTAAGCAAAAATAAGAGACACAAACAAAATAGATTCTCCCTCTAGGTTGAAAACCTGCAAGGGTAACTTAGGTAAAAGTTAGGGATTTCTTGGCAAGTAATTGCATCAGACGAGACTTGATCATTAAAGCAACAATTTTCTTGGATCCTCATCACACTTCAACAGAAGTCGCTGATAAGGAATTCAAAGTTGTTAGGGAGAATAGTGGTCCTTGTATTTCAATGTATCTTTTCAAATATATTACAATTTTCCAAACTTTGTAATTATCTATGGAGTCTCGCCATTTGCAGACTACAATTCTATTAATAAAGTTTGAGCTTTTATCCAATTCTTTGCAATTCTTATTTTATTTTGCTTACAAAGACTCCATTTATTATTAATGGTAATTTTCAAACAAAGAGATTTAATAATAAAATTGTTTTTTGGAAAGAATTTACAAATTACTTTTTACTTTAGATTTTGTTACTCAAGAAAAACAAAAATAGTGATTCTGAGGATGGACGAGCTCTGAAATTTTGAAAGTATATGTTCCCCAAGAAAGTTCTCTCAGGTCGCTTTCGCTGATATGCATATGATATTCTTGTGTTTCTCAGATAGTTGGAGATGATACCAAATGATGTATGGTTTCCCCAGTTAGGTTTTGGTTCAGTTTTTTCTTCCAGGTTGATAACTTTGGTTTCAGGTGTGCATGGTTTGAAATCTCTATCCCGGATTCCCCAGTGAGGTCTTCACTCATAAGACGGAAGTTCCTTCTCCCTTTGTAAGTAAAGGTGGAATCATTTTCAAAACATCGCCCTTTGCAATAATGGCATTATTGTTGTTGTTTTTTTCCTAGGCAACTAGACAAGGGTAGTACCTTTTCTAAGAGGTGTTGAAACAGTTGTCAACTCTTTGGGTTTTCTCCCGCCAAGTGCTGGGTTGGATTTAAAATCCCCATAATTTTGATTTCTTACTGTATTGTTTGACTTCTTAAATCTCCAAGTAAAGCTGAGATAATGTTTCTTTCTGAAAGTTGTTATCCCCATGTGGTTTCATAACTTCTCCCTAGAAATTTGTCTAATCATCACACAGGGTATTGAAAAATTTGTTTTTGGCTCCCCTTGACAATGTGATTTTGTCCTTCCCAATGAAGTCAGCACGAGATCCCCAGTTGATATCTTGACGATGAGGTTTTCATCTTCCCTAGAGAAGCCAATATTATAATCTCCAATGGAAATCTAGACGTTGAAACATTGTTTCCCCATCAAAGTCTATGTGATATTCCTCGGTGAAGCCTGAAGGAGGATGCTATATCCCTGCAACTGTTCTGATTTATGGTTTTTATTTGTTTACTTTCAGATTTCGTTTCTTCCCATTGGAGTTAAGCCGTGGAATAGGAATTTGTTTCCTCCGTTGGTACTTACTTTCTTATGAAATTTTCCTTCAGGATGTGATTTAGTCGAGTATTGACTTTTCCCAAACCGATCTTACCTGGGTATTCCCAGCGTTGTATGTCTGTTTTGTTAGCATAGACAAGTTAAAATTCATACATTCATACAAACATCATGCATAGTTGAATTTAACGATTCATTGCTCAATTGCATTCATTAATATTTTGTCGGCATATTACCCTATTTTGCATAGTTATGTTACCCTTTCTCCAATAGAGCGTCAACCTTAATCAAAAATAATATATTCTTTCCAACTTCCCCACTGAGTTGTCCCTCGTGGAAGGATTTTGCTCTAAGTCATCCTATTCAGCTCATTGTCTAGTTACCTTCATGTTTCCCTTTTGAGTTTATTTCTCATCAGATGCTATCTTAGTTTACCGATTCAATCCAGTTTATTTTTGGTCTGAATTTATGGCTCCTGGCAACATTTTTATTCTGATTTTCGTAGGCTCTGAACTCTAGATTATGGGTGTGAATTTTATTTACACAAGAAGATTTTATCTCCTCAATATGAATATCTTGAAATTTCCCCATAGAAATCATATTTCTTTGCCTGAAGGGTTTCTTATAACAGTAAATGGCATGTCTCTTTATTTGAGCAACTTGTTCTTCCCCAATAAGTATGTTAGTTCCTCGATAAGATACATTTGTTACTCCAATGGATGGTAGTCTCATCATTATGGGAGATAGTTAATTGTTGAGATTTTGTTACTCCGATGGATGGTAGTCTCGTCATTATGGGTGATAGTTCGTTGTTGATATTTTGTTACTCCAATGGATGGTAGTCTCATCATTATGGGAGATAGTTCGTTGTTGAGATTTTGTTACTCCAATGGATGGTAGTCTCGTCATTATGGGAGATAGTTCCTTGTTGATATTTTGTTACTCCAATGGATGGTAGTCTCGTCATTATGGGAGATAGTTTGTTGTTGAGATTTTGTTACTCCAGTGGATGGTAGTATCGTCATTATGGGAGATAGTTCATTGTTTAGGTTTTGTTACTCCAATGGATGGTAGTCTCGTAATTATGGGAGATAGTTCTTTGTTAAGATTTTGTTACTCTAATTGATGGCAATATCGTCATTATGTGAGATAGTTCATTGTTGAGATTTTGTTACTCCGATGAATTGTAGTCTCGTCCTTATGGGAGTTAGTTCGTTGTTGAGATTTTGTTACTCCGATGAATGGTAGTCTCATCATTATGGGAGATAGTTCATCGTTGAGACTCAATTTGCTCTGAAGAGTTCGTATGTTTCCAGTTATAAGTATTGATGCCGATCATTTGCGACTTACCCTAATATTGGTGTTTGCTGGTATTATCCTACCACTTCTTTCCCCATGTGGGTCGACGTTACTCTTTTTTGTTGTCTTCTCAGTGAGTGGATAGTTTGCAGTTATCTGTCGATCACTATTATCCTTTATTTGCTCTTCTCAACATTTGAGTTAATGTTGATTTATCTCCTCCTTGGGCTTTACCCCAGTAGAGTTGAGTCTTTTGTCCACCAGCGATTTATTTTACTGGTCATACATTCCTTTGATCCTTTATTTTATTTCCCACATCCCCGGTGGTGTCTTGTGTCACCTTTGGGTTTGTTTGTTTGAAAATTGGCATCTTGAAATTGAAGTTTCATGTTCAGTCAAATTATAAAATCAATTAAAACCCAATTACAAGCCTGTTTAAGGATCAATTCCACATCTAATCATGTTTAGGAAGTTGCCATAATGAGAAACGACCCTTGAACCATCCATTTTGATGTGTTTTGAGCCATGTGAAGTCACACTTTTCCCACTTAGCAGATTCACATGATATCATTAATATTGCCTCCAATTCACACGTTTGAGCCTTACATCATGATCAACTATAAATAAGGATCATCCCTCACTCATTTTCTCAAGCTTTTGATATCCAATTGACCCCTGCTCAGATCCCACACGAACTATGAATTTGAATTTCTGATTTCTTGCATTCTCACTCCAAAACACCAAAAGCTCCATTCAGTTATCTTCATTGAACTTCTCTGAAGCTAACCATACCCTTACCTTTGATAATTGTGACCTATATCGATCTACAGAAGTCCAGTTTCAGGGACACCTTTTTCTACTTTGTTCCGGTATATTTCTTAGTCAAATCAATCCAAATAAAAGACTAATCTACTCTCTACATCCTTCTGATTCTCATGTTTTTTATAATTTGCAATTTCATTGAGATTTAAGTGAGATATTCCAGAATTTTGTGCTTGCTATTATTTCTGAATTTTATCAATTTAAGCCTTACTCAATTTATATAAATTTGGCATGATGGTACCATTAGAATCGTCTTGAAGAGACAAATCTAATGGTACCGGTCTGGTTCCCTAATTTTACAGTTTGAGGAATCCCAATCTAGGGCGTCTGGAAGTTGAAGACGACCTGCGTTTCTTGCTTCAACTAATGAAAGTGTGACATGTGATTTTTTGAATTCAATCTGGTATGTTTGCTTTATCATACGCGTGCTTTGAGAACCTTTGGATTAGATTACTTCTATTAGTCAGACTCCATCCAACGCGCCCGAATTTTTGTTGTTTTTAAATATTAAAAGGTGATCCGGTGCAATTTCCAAAGCTGGCCATGATATGCACGACGTTCTTGATACTTTGGATCTGATTACTAGCGCGCTTTGACTCTCATCCAATGGTCCATATTTTTTTTAAAGTATTTTTATTTTCTGTTTTTTACACAAAACTTCAAAAAATCATAGAAAATACATTTCTGACTAAAAAATTATGAAAAAAGTTTTCAAATATCCTCTTTTTGATTTTTATTTTTTCATAATTTTGACTTTCATATTTGATAGTTTTTATAATTTTTCCTTTATTTTGATTTGTTTCTAATTATATAAAAATACTTTTTGATATTTTTAAGTTCTAAAAAATTTTATAAAAATCATTTTCTTCATTCCTGACTTTCTTAAATTTTTTCTAGAATTTTATCTTGACTTATACTATTTTTGATATTTTTTCTCCACTTATTTGAGTGATTTTAATTAGTTTAAAAATACTTTTCTAGTTTAAAAAATTACCAAAAATTTTATAAAAATATTTGAGATCATTTCTTATTTTTATATGGTCTCTTTAAAATTTTCTTTGATACTTTGAATATGGTTTGATATTTTTCCTTTTATTTTCAATTTAAAATTGTTTTAAAAATCATTTTTCCTTTTTATTTTATTCATTAAACACAATTTTTTTTTAATATACTTTGGCAATGTGTTTGTTGATCATGAACTTCATTAACATCATTGGATCTTGAGTGTTGAGTTTAACTTCATTAAAATAGATGGATGATTTTAATGATAGTTTGGTTAAACTTTTTGGTTCAAATATACTCCCTCCATCTTCATCTTATCCTCTTTTCAATTTATGCTACATGTTGTTAGAGGATGATTCTATATATCATCACTCTAAACATAAGGCACATAGATTTCTATTGACCAACCTTAAAATAGGTGTGAATTCTATATAAGTCCATTTACGATTGCTTAACATAGCGCTAAATTTTGTCCTCATTCGAAAAATGATCTTCCGTGGCTCAAACCTATGTTTGCAAGCCCAAGTATGTTTAATTTGAAACATTTTATTCAATAAACTTGAGGTTCATTGTTAGTAGGACTTTGTCTTATCAATCCTCTAATGAATCATCATAAATTTTAGACTAACTGAATCATCAAAACGTCATTGATCATTTATTGGCGCCTTGAGATTTTGAAATGAATGATATACTTGACAAAAAGCAAATAAAACTTGTTGTTGATAGGATTTGATTTTATTAATCTTCTAATGAGTTTCAAATGCAAGTTTCAATATGGTCATTCAACTAACCTCTAATTTCTAACTCATTAACAATTGACTTTTATTTGTATGCTTTTACTTTATGCTTTTACTTGAAGCACCATTTATCTTAGCATTTTCATTTCATGTTATTTTCATCTTTGCTCACTTGAGCATTTATCTTTATGTCATTTTTATTTTGCTCACTTGAGATTTTCATTTTCTTTTTGAATATACATAACCAACTTGAATTATAAAAATCTTTAATGTCACTTGCACTATTTGGTTACTATCCTCGGTATTTTGGAGTTATGGACTTCTTGGACTTAGGATTAGAGACCTAAAACTACCTTAGGACCTTGTGACTTCTATTGCTATTTTGTCTAGAGTTCTTGGTGTTTACCCCGAGACATTGGGTTGTTTGTTTTCTTTGTGTGCAGGTTATTCTGATTATATGCTTTATCTGTGATCCAGAATTCATATGTATACAGCCGTTACTCTGCCCAATTTTTTATGAATACTTAATGCATTTGAAGCTTGGTTTTCATAAGAGGTTTATCATCTTTGCTTATTTTGTTTAAATCCAGAGGATGGGAATTCTACATTGACTCATTATGTCAAGTGTTGGCTTCTTTTTGGTTAGAAGGTTCTTTTCCCTTACTTTTACCTTATGTTTTAGGATAGTCCATTCATCTCCTCTTATCTTCTTTAATTTCAAAAAAACCTTCTCCCTCCTTTTGAAAGCTCTTCTTATTTTTAAACTTGAACGACTTTCACAATAAACTTGGACTTAGGTCCATGTATTTTCAAAATATTTTCTTAATCAAATTCTAACCAACTTAATCATACTTTGACATTTTTGTGAGAAGACTAAAAGTCAATCAATCTCATTCAAACCATTTTTTCCATTTTGGATTTTCATCTTAAAAACTTTTCTCAAAAGATTAAACTCTTGTCAATATTTATAGTGATGCGAGCTACTATACTTCTATGATATGTAGTGAAGTGAGATATTTTCCACTTGGGTGTTGAGTGAGGCTTTGTTGATTTTAAAATACTAGCCATACCCTCCACTTTGAGATGACACAGATTCTCCTTTCTCATAATCGTGGGTAGAGTAAGTATGTTCTATCACTCGGTTATGACGATGATGTCTCGTCTCTTAAAATTAACCAACACACTTGTGTTTTAATTTATTTTTTAAAGGTGAACTACGAGTACCCTGATCCCCTATTGCACGGAAGGTGGTACGTAGACACTAAAGGTTCGCAACTGCGGCAGGTGCAAAAATTGTAAAAAAATACTTCTTTTCTCATCTCCACCATCTATTTTTATACAATACTTATAGCCAAAATACACAAATTTTCAAAGAGGTTCCTACGGAGTACCGTAGATGTTTAGGGTGCTAATACCTTCCCTTTGCATAACCAACCCCTGAACTTAGACTCTCTCCCCCTCCTTTTGGGTTATTAGTTCTTTTCCCATTCCTTTGGAAACAATAAAGAGCGGTCGCGATTTTTATTTGATTTGTGCGAGTCAATTCAATCCAATTGCTTAGTCTCAACATTTCTACTACTACACTTTACAGTAATAGCATTATTGTTGTTATTTGTTTTCCAGGCGACTAAACAAGGGCAATAACTTTTCTAAGAAGTGTTGAAAAAGTTGTCAACTTTTTGGGTTTTCTCCCGCCAAGTGTTGGGTTTGATTTAATATCCCCATTATTTTGATTTCTTGCTGTATTGTTTGACTTCTTAAATCCCCAAGTAAAGCTGAGATAATGTTTATATCTTAAAGTTGTAATCCCCGTGTGGTTTCATAATTCCTCACCAAGGAAGTTTGTGTAATCTTCACTCTTGGTATAGAAGAATGTATTTTGGGCTCCTCTTGACGATGTGGTATTATCCTCCCCGTTAAAGTCAGCACGAGATGCCTAGTTGATATCTTTATCATGTGGTTTTCATTTGCCCTAAAAAAGTCAATATTATTATCTCCAGTGGAAATCTAGACTTTGAAACTCTGTCTTCCCCATTTGAGGTCTGTGTGATGTTCCTCGGTAAATCCTAAAGGAGGTTGTTATGTCCTTGTGTTTGTTTTGGTTCACTATTTTGACTTGATTATGTTTCTTCCCAGAGGAGTTAGGCCGTGAGATAGGAATTTGTTTCCTTAGTTGGTGCTTACTTCCCTATGAAATTTTAATCCTAGACGTGATTTAGCAGTGAATTGACGTTACCCAAGCTGGTTTTCTCTGTTTTTTCCCAGTGTTATAGGTTTGTTTTGTCAGGATATACATGATAACATTCATACATTCATACATATGTCATGTGTAGCTGAATTTAACATTCATTTCTCATCTACATTCATTAATATTTTGTTGGCATATCACCCTATTTTTCAGAGTTATGTTACTCTCTCTCCAGTAGAGTGTCAACCTTAAGCAGAAAGTGTATATTCTTTCAATTTTCCCACTGAGTTATCCCTCGTGGAAGAATTTTTCTTTAGCCTTCCTATTTAACTCATTATCTGGATGGAACATGGTCCCCTTTTGAGTTTATTTCTCATCAGATTCTATCTTGGTTGACTGTTTAACTCCAATTTACTTCTAGTTTGAATTTTTGGTTCCGGCAACATTATTATTCAGTTTTCTGCAGGCTTTGAGCCCTGGTTTGAGAATTTACATTTCTTTTGGCACGAGAAGAATTTATCTCCTCAGCAGGAATATATTGGCATCTCCAGAGAAGTCACATTTCTTTTCCCAACAGGCTTTTTATAACAGCAAATGGCAGATCTCTTTATTTGAGCAACATGTACTTCCCCAGTAAGTCTGTTAGTCCCCAAAGAAGATTCATGTTTATTTACTCTGATGAATGATAGTATCGTCATTATGGGAGATAGTTCGTTGTTGAGATTTGTTACTCCAATGGATGGTAGTCTTATCATTATGGGAGATAGTTTATTGTTGAGATTTGTTACTCCAATGAATGGTAGTCTCGTCATTATGGGAGATAGTTCGTTGTTGATACTTGTTACTCTAATGGATTGTAGTCTCGTCATTTTGGGAGATACTTCGTTGTTGAGATTTGTTACTCCAATGGATGGTAGTCTCTTTATTATGGGAGATAGTTCATTTTTGAAATTTGTTACTCCAATGGATGGTAGTCTCGTCATTATGAGAGATAGTTTATTGTTGTGATTTTTTACTCCAATGGATGGTAGTCTCATAATTATGGGAGATAGTTCGTTGTTGAGATTTGTTACTCCATTGAATGGTAGTCTCATCATTATGAGAGACAGTTTGTTGTTGATATTTGTTACTCCAATGGATGGTAGTCTCATCATTATGGGAGATAGTTTGTTGTTGAGCTTTATTACTCCAATGGATGGTAGTCTCGTCATTATGGGAGATAGTTTGTTGTTAAGATTTGTTACTCCAATGGATGGTAGTCTCGTCATTATGGGAGATAGTTTGTTGTTGAGATTTGTTACTCCAATGGATGGTAGTCTCGTCATTACGGGAGATAGTTAGTTGTTGAGACTTATTACTCCAATGGACGGTAGTCTCGTCATAATGGGAGATAGTTCATTGTTGAGATTTGTTACTCTAATGGATGGTAGTCTCTTCATTATGGGAGATAGTTCGTTGTTGAGATTTGTTATTGCGGTGAATGGTAGTCTCGTCATTAGGGGAGATAGTTTATTGTTGAGATTTTTTACTCCAATTGATGGTATTCTCGTCATTATGGGAGATAGTTCATTATTGAGATTTGTTAGTCCAATGAATGGTAGTCCCATCATTATGGGAGATAGTTCGTTCTTGAGATTTGTTACTCCAATGGATGGTAGTCTCGTCATTATGGGATATAGTTTGTTGTTGAGATTTGTTACTCCAATGAATGGTTGTCTCTTCATTATGGGAGATAGTTTGTTTTTGAGATTTGTTACTCCAATCGATGGTAGTCTCGTCATTATGGGAGATAGTTCATTGTTGAGATTTATTACTCCAATGGATGGTAGTCTCGTCATTATGGTAGATAGTTCGTTGTTGAGATATGTTACTCCAATGGATGGTAGTCTCGTTATTATGGGAGATAGTTCGTTGTTGAGATTTTTACTCCAATGGACGGTAGTCTCGTTATTGTGGGAGATAGTTCGTTGTTGAGATTTGTTACTCTGATGAATGGTAGTCTCGTCATTATGGTAGATAGTTCATCGTTGAAACTCACTTTGCTCTAAAGAATTCATGTGTTTCCAATCATAAGTATTGATGTTGGTCATTTTTTACCTACCCTAATATTGGTATTTACTCATATTATCCTAACATTTCTTTCCCCCTGTGGGTCGACGTTACCTTTTTTTTCTATCTTCTCAGTGAGTGGATAGTTTACAGTTACATGTCGATCACTGTTATCATTTAATTTCTATCCTCAATATTTGATTTGATGTTGCTTTATATCCTCCTTGGGCTTTACCCTAATAGAGTCAAGTTCTTCTGTTCACCAGTGATTTATTTTCCTGGTAAAATTTTCTTTTGATCCTTTATTTTTTGTTTCCCCGGCAGCGTCCCGTGTCACCTTTGGATCTGTTTATTTGCATGCACAATCATAAGCATCGCATGGCCTCTTAGGGCCAAAAATAGGGCTTGTTTTATTTTTAAGTATCTTCAATCGCATCGACACAAAGATTTTAACCTTTGTATCTCTGGATAGAAGACACTTAAATAAGAGCGACTGTTGTACCCCAATTTTTGCCCCTAAGATTCTTCTATCATCTCATGTCAACTCAATCATATCAAGATCACACTAGGGTTTGGTTCTTCTCCCTATCTTTTGGTTTGCTCATGAGGGATCACCAAGCACTTTGAATTGAATATGGTGATCATGTATGTTTTGTATTGATTAACTTTTAAATAACAAATATAATGAATGTTTGTTATAAATGATGATCTTATAGGTGAGGGCACAACACATTTCATCAGGTGGATTCATAGGTTCATGAGTTTATTTCCATGCCTTCTTCAACAAAGCTTCATTGAGATTCAAGCTTCATCATTGAAGATTCTTTAAAGCAATATCATGACAAGGTCTACTATGATTCATAATGCCTCAATTTGTCAAAGAAAGTCAAAAGATACAAGGGTTGATTGAAGAAGTTTGACCTAATTAGACAAGTTCTTGATTCCTTGATCACAAGTGTATAAATCTTTCAATTCTTAATATTTGGAAGTGGTTATTGTTTTTATGGTGTCTTATTATCATCCATAACAACTTCTATTCCCATTAAAAAAGTGATTGTGCAAGAAAGATTGTCAACATTGAAAGGGGTTTCCTAGTCATTTTGGTGCTATAAGAGCTAGGGTTTTGAACTTCTGAAGGCTATATCTTGTTCATATTTTGAGATTTTTGAGTGATTCCAAAGACGTGCTTATCTTTAAAGGGTTATCAACAAATAAGTTCAATATTTTTAAGAAACGTTTGTCTGGAAGATGCCTAATGATGAAGAAAGATTACAAGTCCTCTAGATAGTCCATTAAATTCCCTTATGTGACTTCAAAAGATCATAACTTTGTCAATCTTTATCTCCTTGATCCAATACTTTTTCCATATTGATCTTAAGGATGTGTGCTCTAACTTTTCTTTTGGGTGCAAAGCTTGAAAATGAGTGGAAGATGCCCTAAGAACTCAAAAGATTTTAGGTCACCTCATGAATTTTCACCAATTTTACATGGCCATAACTTTTTCAATACTTGGTATTTTTGAGTGATTCAAGTTTCACAATGCTCTTTGGGAAGTCTACTTCAAGCTAGAATCAATGATCAAAGCTCAATTTTGGGGGAAAGCCTTATTTTAACTCAAAACATTATAGGTCACTTTTGAAGAAAAACTTGGAATTTTTCTATGTACAAAAAGTCAGCATCTTTTTCTCAACTTTAACTCATCACAACTTTTAGCTCAAACATCAATTTGATCTCACTCTTAGAACATTGCAAATATGGTGACCTTATCTTTCAAATGCTTCAAGAATTATGTCCTAAGACCCCTTGAGCTGTGAACACCATGGGTTCAAAGATGGTACCTTGAAACTAAAGTTTTCTCCAAAGTTAGAATTTGAAATCCATAATGTGGCTTCTAATCACCAAATTACCACGCGATTTTCACTTAAGCATGATTAGAAAATATGTATGAATCATTTAGAGCATCAAAAAGAATCATTTGGATGAGTTTTGATGCACATGTGAACACAATTTTCTCGTGTACAAAGGTGTGCACGAATTCATTTGAATTTGCATCATTCACCCCTCATATTGATCTCATTCACTTCTCCTATAAATACAGGCTCTATTCCACTCATTTTCGCAAGCTTGAACATCCAAAATCACCCTGTCAAACTCCCTTCATAACTCACTTTTTTGAGATTTCGAATTCCCCCTTTCTCCACTTTTCAATCCAATTTCTTCATTGATCCTTCATCCTTGAACTTCACTAAAGCTAACAGAAGAAGAATCAAGCCTTGAGGTGGCCTAAATTGTGCTAGCCGAGTCCATTTACAGAGCAAGTTCATCTGATTTCGTTCAGGTAATTTCAGGCACCAAATCTTCTAACTCAATTTACTGGAATGGTGTATGATGTTCACTAATGTTTTCTATCAACTCAATTTTGGTGAATCAATGCATTTGATGCTTCTGATTTTTTATTTTAACATTTTCAAACATCTCTGGTTTTTTCCAAATCGACTATGTTGTGCTTCATATAATTTTTTTGCGAGCATATGGTTGTGGTCGTCTCAAGTAGACACATCTAATGGTACAACTATGAACGCGTAAATTTATAGATTCAAGGGTCTTGGTTTTTCCCTATTTGTAGGATGTTGGAGGTTGAAGACGATCTATGTGTCGTTCTTCAACCAATGACGCATAGCCAATTGTTTTATTTTGATTGGTTGGACTTTAAGTTACATGTGTGCGCCTTGACTTGGGTTCATGATACTCCCTCACCTCAGATCCATTGGATCTGACAGCGTGTATCAGTGAATGAGATCCAACACGTGTGGTTTTTTCTGATTTATTTTATTTTACAAAATTATTTTTAAATCTAATTTATCTTTAAAAATTCATAACTCTTTTACTTTTTAACCAAAAATTATGAAAAAATATACAAAAATACTTTGAACTACTTCTGACTTTATGAATATTTTTTCATATTTTAATTTTGATGTTTGATATTTTTCATAATTTTTGCATTGTTTGCCTTATTTTAATTATTTAAAAAAATACTTTCTGACCTTTTTAAATTCTAAAAAATTTATGGAAGGATCCAATGATCTCTTGGCAAATATTGGTGACCTCATTTTATTTTTATTTCTGATTTTACTATTTTTCACAAATTTTGGTGTATTTTGCTTATTTTCTTCAATTTTTCAAAAATAGTTTCTGACTTTAAAATTTTTTTAAAATATTTGTCAATCTTTAATAAATCATGTTTGACCTCTGACTATTTTTTAGGATTTTCATTTGGTGTTTTAATATGCTTTGTGTATTTTACCATTCATTTTCCTTTTATTAACCATTTAAACATTGTTTTATTTAAATTTTATTTTTTTATATTTTTATTTTGGTTCTGACTTAGAATTCATTTGGTTACAAATTCTTCAACCTCATTGGATCTTGGGTGTTGATAGGTTGAGAAACCAAATCCACCCAAATGGATGAATGACGTTGATGATATTTGAAACCCTAATTTCATACAATGCATCCTCTCCCTCTTCGTCTTATCCCTTTCTCATTTGTGTTACATGTTGTTAGAGTACGATATACATATCATCTCTCCAAACATATGGTGTATAGATTTCTATTGACCGACCTCAAAATAGGTGCGACTTCTATATAAGTCCACTTACGATTGCTTAACATAGCACTAAATTTTGTCCCGATTTGAAAAATGATCATTCGTGGCCCAAACCTATGTTTGCAAGCCCAAGTATGTTTAATTTGAAACCTTTGATCCAATAACCTTAAGGTTCATTATTAGGAGGTTTCGGTCTTATCAATCCTCTAATGAATCTTCATAAATTTTAGACCAAGTGAATCATTTAAACATCGTTGATCATTTCTTGTCGCCTCGAGAATTTGAAATGAATGATATACTTGACAAAAAGCAAATGAAACTTGTTATTGACATGCTTTGATTTTGTCAATATTCTAATGATTTTTCAAATGCAAGATTCAAGATGGTCATTCAACTAACATCTAATTTCTAACTCATTAACAATTGACTTTTATTTTTATGCTTTTACTTTATGCATTTACTTTTGTGCACCATTTATTTTAGCATTTACATTTCATGCTATTTTCATTTTTGCTCACTTGAGCATTTACCTTTATGTCATTTTCATTTTTGCTCACTTGAGCTTTCATTTTCTTTTTGAAGATACCTAATAACCAACTCGAACAATAAAAAACCTTAAGGTTACTTAGACTATTTGGCTACAATCCTTGGCATTTTGGAGTTATGGACTTCTTGGATTTAGGAGTAGAGACCTTGACCTACCTTGAGACCTTGGTGACTTTTATTGTTATTTTGTCTAGAGTTCTTGGGGTTTAACCCGAGACATTGGGTTGTTTGTTTTCTTTGTGTGCAGGTTAATTTGATTATATGCTTTGTCTGTGATTGGGAATTTATTTGTATACAACCATTACTCTGCCCAATTTTTGTGAAGATATAATGCATTTATAGCTTAGTTTTCTTAATAGGTTTATTATCTTTTCTTGTTTGGTTTCAATCCAAAGGATGGGAATTCTACATTGTCTCATTATGTAAAGTGTTGGCTTCTTGTTGGTTAGACGGTTCTTTTCCCTAGCTTTTACCTTATGCTTTAGGATAGCCCCTTCATCTCCTCCCATCTTCTTTAATTTAAAAAATCTTCTCCCTCCTTTTCGAAACTACTCTTGTTTTCTAAACTTTGACCGTTTTCACAATAAACTTGGACTTAGGTCCATTCATTTTCAAAATATTTTCTTAATCAAACATTAACCAACTTAATCATACTTTGACATTTTTTGTGAGAAGACTAAAAGTCAATCAATTTGATTCCAACCATTTTTTCCACTTTGGCTTTTTACTTTAAAAGTTTATCAAAATATTAGACTCTTGTCAATCCTTGTAGTGATGCAAGCTATTATACTTCTACGATATGAAGTAAAGTGAGATATTTTCCACTTGGGTGTTGAGTGAGGCTTTGTGGATTTTAAAATCCAAGATATATCCTCCACTTTGAGATGACGCAAATTCTCCTTTCTCATAATCGTGGGTAGTAAGTATGTTTTAAATTTTTTTAAAGGTGAACTACGATTACCCTGATCCCCTATTGCACAGAAGGTGGTACGTAGGCATTAAAGGGTCGCAACCGCGGCAGGTGCAAAAATTGTAAAAAATACTTCTTTTCTCATGCCCACAATCTATTTTTGTATACAACACTTATAGCCAAAATACACAAATTTTTCAAAGAGGTTCCTGCGGAGTACCGTAGATGTTTAGGGTGATAATACCTTCCCTTTGCATAACCAACCCACAAACTTAGGTTCTCTCCCCCTCTTTTTGGGTCATTCGCTCTTTTCCCATTCCTTTTGAAACAATAAAGCGCGGGGGCGATTTTTATTTTGATCTGTGCGAGTCAAGTCAATCCAATGAGTTTGTCTCAATGTTTCTACCGCTACACTTCTTACTAACTAATGATATGGTAGCACTATCTAAAGAAGGAGGAAAATAACATGAAAGACTTTTGGGTAGGTAGATAGTTCTTAATCGCTTGCTCGCGAACATTTCAAAACATCTTTTTCACCAACACTTTCTCTAAAATATTTTCAAAAACGAACACTTTGTACGCATTCTTAACTAATACAAGAATCATTACAAAGTTTCCGTACTTAGGCATTTTTTTTTACTATATTTTCAAAACAAACACACAAAGCATTTTCAAAACCAAAGTGAGCTAGCGATTAAGAACCCGTAGATAACTACGGATGAAAAGGGTGCTAACACCTTCCCTTTTCATAACCTGCCCCCCAAACTCAAAAATCTCGAAGGTATTTCCTATTATTTTCACCCTATCCTTATTGGATAAAAGAAAAGTCGGTGGCAACTCTTGCTATCCGCGACATTTGCGATAAAACACAAACCAAAAGTCAGTTCTCCCACCGTATTACAGTAGGTATAAGAATGATATTCCATAAGGATTTCCATAAAGGACATAAAAATGTGTTGCATGCCTGCAAAAGGAAAATGAAATATGGAAATGATGCTTAACCAAGCATACTTGCAAAAGGTGAATACGGATTCCACTGGGGAATAAGACTCTTCATGCAAAAATTATAAAGGTGGACTTTGAAACCAAGGAGACAACACACGAAGAGTTACTCATAACCAGGATGCTGACCAGGAGTAGACTTTTAGAAAAGGACGGCGACTGAAGACGGGCTTACAAAAAAAAGAGACCATCCGAAGGGGAATCTTAACAATAATACCAACCAAAGGTGGATTTTAGGAACAAATGTTGACTGATGGCGGACTTACAAGCAACGGTAATAACTATTGGACTTTACCAAGGAATACTAATTGGGTCTAACCAAGGAATGCTAGTAACCATTGGACTTTGAAAATATGCCAATCACATTGGACTTTATCAAGGATTATCTAGTTAAACTAGACCTAACCAAGGGATGCCATAACATGTTGGACTTTGAAAAGATGCCAATTACATTGGACTTTAACCAAGGAGGACTAACCAGGCCTAACCAAGGAACTCCAGAACACTCTAAACTTTGCAAAGATGCCAATCACATTGTATTTTGTAAAGGAGAAACTAGTCACAGTAAACCTAACCAAGGGATTCCAGAACACGATGGACTTTGAAAAGATGTTGTAATACGGTGGGAGAACTGACTTTACTAGTTTTGCGTTTTATCACAAATACTGCGGTAAGCAAGAGTGGCCACCGACTTTT
This sequence comes from Vicia faba, assembly GCA_948472305.1. NCBI lineage: Eukaryota > Viridiplantae > Streptophyta > Magnoliopsida > Fabales > Fabaceae > Vicia > Vicia faba. Next base: position 163,539,678 of record OX451738.1, read on the forward strand.
CTTTTATCCAACAAAAGAAAGGGTGAAAAGAACAAGAAATACATTTTTAAAGATTTTGAGTTCGGGGGCTAGGTTATGGAAAGGGAAGGTGTTGGCACCCTTTTCATCCGTAGTTATCTATGGGCTCTTAATTGCTAGCTCAGTTTTGAAAAATTCTTTTTGTGTAAGTGTATTTTGAAAAATATTTTGAAAAGACGCTTTGGTGAGCTGAACTTTGTAATGTTTCTCGTATAGTTGAGAACGTATACAAAGTGTTTTTTTGTCTTTGAAAATATTTTAGAGAAAAGTTTGTGTATGTGCGAAAATTTTGTTTTGTTTTGTGAGCAAGCAACTATAAGAGGTCTACCTACTCGAACGTTCTTTGTTCTTTTCCCCTTTTCCTTTAGACATTGATATCCTACTATTAATCAGTAGGTAGCCCTATCGTTGGATATTTTGAGGGACATGTGCGGGTCATCGTATAGTCACGAAGGCAACTTGTAGGGATTTTTAGCAATTATATTGTAAGGGAATAAATCGTTTACCGAAGGCAGCATCAGAGGGTCATCGAGGGACTACGATCTTTTTAATCGAGGGTCTTCGTTAAAGTGTCCTACGTTCGAGGTACATGATTGTTTTTCCGAAGGCAACAAGTGAGGGTCACCCTAGAGGTGCGCATGTGCGAATATGTTGTGTTTCAGTTATTTGTCTTGAATGTTAGGTTTTCTAGCGTTTATTTTTAATTCTTTCCATACAAGCCTATTAGCATACATCTAGTAGTTAATTGTATATAAGCACGGAAGATAAAGTGCGAGAATTTGAATCTATGTTATTACAATGCTTCGGGATGTGGGATTACAAATCAAAAATTTGGGAAGCAAAAGAGTAAATGGTCCTAGTTTAAGCTATTACAACCTTTCGTACAATTACATAATTATGAAAATAATAATACAAATAAAAATAAATGAACGTGCGGAGGAGAAAGAAAGAAAGATGTAAAGAACTCTAAAAATCTAAGTGGAAGAAAATGTTTTTGTTGTTTTTGCATTTTTTGTTTAGAAAAATAATTAAATTAATTTTATGGAAACCTAATTCTTAATTAATCAAGAAAATAAAATGATTAAAAATTATTTAAATAAAAAATTAATTTAATTTATAAAACCTAAGTCTAATATTTTTTGTGATTTTTAATTTTTATGATAATTTAATAAAAAAATAATTAATTGAAAGAAAAGAATAAAATAGTAAATGAAATAATAAAATTTAAAAAAAAAGAAATATAAATGAGCTGCTACAAAAAAGGTTAGGGGATGAATAATCAGATTTTTGCAAGGCCCAACATCTCATGCCCAGGCGTTTGCAAAAGGAAATGGGGGGTATATTCCCGAGTTTGGCTAGGCCCAAGAGAACTGAGCCCAGGAGCTTCGTTTGATTTAATACATCTGAATTCCTACGTCTATGCTTACATGTAAGACGTTAGATTCACTCAAAACATCAACAGTAATAAGAATGCATGCATAAAACTGATTTAAATTACATGGTAAGAGAGTTTGAGATTCACAATTTTACCAAAACCGTGGGATGGTTATGAGGATAATATGGGATGCTTAGGGGTTGAATTTGGACTCTATAAGACTCTAGGGGATCTTAGGAATGTATTAGTTGCCTTGGTTTGGATTGATAGCGCTTGGAAGTGAAGTTACATATTTTGCAACTTTTCTTTGATTTTAGAGAATTTCGAGAGGGCTCTTGTATGCAAGGATTTCATGGTCCTTGGCATGATATGCTTTATAGTATATGTAGAGAATGAAAAGGGCTAGAAAATATGGAAATTAATCAAGCCATGAAGGCTCTCATCAAATGTAATCAAATTTTTTGAATTCTTTCCATTTTTGTCATGTCTATTGCCTTTTGAACCTTACAATGAACCTGGACATATTGTGGCATGGATTTCACAAAATTTTTGGGCTTGAAAAAGTTTGTTGGGCTTGCAAAAGGTTTGAAATTCAAAGGCCCAAGTCTTCACAGTCTATTTTCATCTTTTTATTCATTTTTATTCATTTTTAAATGAATAAAAAATCAAATAAAAGCAATAAAAATCATGAGCATGTGTGAACGTTTTTAGAGCTCCTATCACATCTTATAAACATGTTTGAATATCAAAAACCAGGCTCATTAGTTCAAAATTGCGATTTTGCTCCATTTGCATTTCATGAATTTCATCAAAATCTCCTAAATTATGCAACTCATAACTTTCTCAATTTTCATCTTTTGAAGGTGATATTTTACCTTTTGGAATTCCTAGGACATCCTCTACAATCTCTATGTTTACCATTTTTGATTTTGAAGATATTATATTGATGTAATTTGCCTTAACAAAAAGTGTCTTTTGTTGACTTTTGAAAATGACCTATAATGTATGAGCTCAAAGTTGTAGAGAATTGAATTTACTTCAAAATGAGCTTTTGTCGGGGAAAATTGGATGAAACATGTGAAAGTTATGCCTGGTCAAAGTTTAGTTGACTTCTTCTAAGGAAACCCTAATTTGGCAATTCTTGACTTTTGATGATTTGAGGACTTTCCTTGGGGAATCGTGATCAACCCTTGATCAAATGATGAATATCACTTAAAATTTTTGATGTTGACCAAAAATCTTGAAGTTTGACTGTATGTTGAGCACAGTTGACCTTTTGACCAATACAGTTGATTTTCAAACATTTGAGTCATTAACTGAGAAAACTTGTGATGGAGGGCTTGAAACTTGACATGAACCTTGTTAAAGACCTATGAAGAACCATGGAAGCAACCTGTGACCTTTGCAAACCAAATTTCTTTTAGAAACTCCAAACCCTAGTTATAGGCCTTTGGTTTAGGAGGTGCATCTTGACTAGTCAACCCTTAAGTTTTTTGAGAAGCCTTGAAAGAGTGTCTTGAAGAAAACGCGATGACAAATTTTAGGGTACAACAGCTGCCCCTTTTCAATCTTCTTAAACTTGAAGAGTTAGATTGACTTGTTCTCCATTCGTGACTTGGGGGTAGAAGATGATTGAACACTTAAGTGCCCAGAAATTTGCACTCGTCTGTGCAAGAACTAACGTTGTTGGTTGATTGTACCGAGAATGGGCTTAAAGATGCCATTCAGAGAGGTGATAGAGAATTGTCAGAGATGAGCTGATAGATGTCATCCAAATGTGATGGAGAGTCTTCGGAGATGGGCTTATTGATGCCATCCAAAGTAATTGTTGATAGAAATATAAGAATAAGTCTATGCTTGACTTGTTCTTTAGGAGATGTATCCAGAAGGGGTCTACGCCCGACTATTGCTTCAATAGGTAATGGAAGGAGTCTACGCCTGACTAATACTTCAATAGGTATCAGAAGGAATATATGACGACCACTACTTCACAAGGTACTGGAAGGAATCTATGGTGACTACTACTTCAAAGGGTACCAGAAGGATTCTATGGCGACTACTACTTCAAAGGGTACCAGAAGGAATCTATGGCGACTAGTACTTCACAAGGTACTGGAAGGAATCTATGGAGACTATTACTTTAAAGCATACCATGAGGAATTTGTGGCGACTACTACTTCAAAGGGTACTAGAAGGAATCTATGGCGACTAATACTTCACAAAGTAATGGAAGGAATCTATGGCAACTACTACTTCAAAGAGTACCAAAAGGAATCTATGGCGACTACTACTTCAAAGGTTACCAGAAGGAATCTATGGCCACTACTACTTCACAATGTGCTTGAAGGAATCTATGGAGCCTACTACTTCAAAGGGTACCATAAGGAATCTATGGTGACTACTACTTCACAAGGTACTGGAAGGAATCTATGGCGACTACTACTTCAAATGGTACCAGAAAGAATTTATGGCACCTACTACTTCAAAGGGTACCTGAAGGAATCTATGGCGACTACTACTTCACAAGGTACTGGAAGGAATCTATGGAGACTACTACTTAAAAGGTTACAAGAAGAAATCTATGGCGACTACTAATTCATAGGTTACCAGAAGGAATCTATGGCGACTACTACTTCAAAGGGTACCAGAAGGAATCTATGGAGACTACTACTTCAAAGGGTACCAGAAGGAATCTATGGCGACTACTACTTCACAAGGTAATGGAACGAATCTATGGAGACTAATACTTCACAAGGTACTGGAATGAATCTATGGCGAATACTACTTAAAAGGGTACCAGAAAGAATCTATGGCGACTACTACTTCAAAGGGTACCAGAAGAAATGTTTGGCGACTACTACTTCACAAGGTACTGGAAGAAATTTATGGCGACTACTACTTTAAAGTTTACAAGAAGAAATCTATGGCGACTACTACTTCATAGGATACTAGAAGGAATCTATGGCAACTACTACTTCAAAGGGTACCAGAAGGAATCTATGGAGACTACTACTTCAAAGGGTACTAGAAGGAATCTATGGCGACTACTACTTCACAAGGTATTGGAAGGAATTTATGGCAAATAATACTTCACAAGGTACTGGAAGGAATCTATGGCGACTAATACTTCAAAGGGTACCAGAAGGAATCTATGGTGACTACTACTTCCAAGGGTACTAGAAGGAATCTATGGTGACTACTACTTCAAAGGATACCAGAAGGAATCTATGGCGACTACTACTTCACAAGGTAATGGAAGGAATCTATGGGGACTACTACTTCAAAGGGTACCAGAAGGAATTTATGGCTACTACTACTTCAAAAGGGGACCAGAAGGAATCTGCGCTTGATTTAGTTTGAATGATGCACTAGAAGATGTCTACGCCTGACTTCATCAAGAAGACATATTTTTCAGAATGATTTTATGGGGAAAGTCTCTAAAGGAAATACTTGTAAGAATTTAGTTTCTGAAGAAATTTGTCTGGTCATGTAGCTTGTTGATGAAATTCATCTGTTTATAGACTTTACCTAAAAAGATAAAGGGTTGGTTGTATGCAATGTCATGATGTAAGAAATGCATTGCTAATGACGTTCTCAAAATAAATGAGATTGTGTTATATGCGTTTCGTATGCATATGTTACGATATTGGTAAATGATGGTAAATGTGAAATGTTATTGAAGTGCATTCGTAAATTTGAGCAGCATATTAGTATGGGGAAAATAAATCCCAGATTGTTACTGTGGATGAAGAGTATATGTATCTTCGATCTTCTGGGGATTGTTTCCGCTGGGAACTTCTGCTTTCTTGTTTGAGGAAACTCCGTTGGGGAACATTGATTTCTTGTTTGTTGCTTGAGGAAACTCTGTTGGAGAGTGTTAATTCCCGCTTGGGGAGAAGAGTTTAAGAACGCTGGTTGCTCATTTCTCTGCTGGGGAGTTTATACCATGTCTGGGGATAAAAGAGATGAATATTCCTTCTAACTCGCCTGGGGAGGATAAAGTTGACTGACATCTGGTCCGGTTTCAAGTTCTGTAGCAACTCCCTTTGGATAGTGACGACATTACTAGGGAGATAAATTTAGTCGGTGATTTGTGATAGAAGCACACTCAAGATGGGGAGTGTCAGAATAAATCTATGCCTTGATGGTATTTGAGGATGTTTTGAATGGGTATCAGAATGATATCCATATCTGGACTGTATCTGAACCGTATCTGGAAGATGCACTGAATGAATATCAGAATGACATCCATATATGGATCGTATCTAAACTGTATCTGGAAGATGTACTGAATGAGTATCAGAATAACATCTATATCTTGATCGTATCTGAACAGTATCTAGAATGAGTTTTATAATGAATCTATATTTAGATTGTATCTGAACTGTATCTAGAAATGGATGTGGAATGAGTGTCAGAATGAATCTATATTTAGACTATAATTAAACTGTATCTAGAAATGGATCTTGAATGAGTGTTAGAATGAATCTATATTTAGACTATATCTTAATTGTATCTAGACAATGATCTGGAATGAGTGTCAGAATGAATCTATATTCAGATTGTATTTGAACTGTATCTAGAAGTGGATCTAGAATGAGTATTAGAATGGATCTATATCTAGACTGTATCTAAACTGTATCTAGAAGAGAATATGTTTGGGGAAATAAACCTTGTTGATGGAGAAATACTCTTGCTGAGGAAACACCCTTGTTAAGGAAATGAACTCTGCTGGAGAGCAGAACTCTGAAGGGGTTTTACAACCTCAGAGGAACAAGCTCAGTTGGGAAGAGATACTTCATTAACTGTTTTGATCGGAACTCTGTAGGTTGGTGATATTTCTATGGAGAAGATCATACTCCTTTATCAGCCAGAGCAATTTTGTCGTGGAAATTGCAGGGAATGTATGAAATTGTGAAGATTACCTTATAGGGATAATCTCATGGAAGTGGCTTTGTGGGGATCCGTGGAGACTTGAACATACCTCTACTTCTAGAGCCCTTGGTGAATGCTGATCAGGGCGAAAAATCTTCTACTGATAGATAGGTAACGAGATGACAGGGTATAGTCGTACGCTTTAGTCCCTAACTTTTTCCTGGACTGTCCTTTCAGATTTTCAGTCCACCGAGATACCCTTTTTTGCCCAAGCCTCCTTTTCAGGTTTTCGACTAGTCGGGTGTACAATTTTATCTATATATCCCTAATTTTTTCCCGAACTCTTTTGGTTCGTCGGGATGCCCTTATTTTTTCCTAGTCCAGTCAACCTAGCGAGTCTTTTTTATACGTAATATTTTCTGACTATGTCCGTGTTCACCGGGTGCGGAGAATTGTCATTGTCCATAGCAGTAAGTGTTGTAGCACTTCCAATGCCTCAAGTGATTCAGATTGAGATTTTCCCCTGGCTATTCCGCACTTTTGAGAGATTCCTTGAATCTTGAATCGAATTCCCCCAGATCAGTTGGACACCATGCCATGCCCCTTGATTATGAAAGGCCTGTTATTGGAAATGTCTTTCTATCTGAGGTGATTCTGTTCATTGAGAGGATTTCTATTCATGGAATATTCATCGTGCGAATTTCTCTACTGTCGAACAATTAGTCATATGCAAACAATGCCATTTAAAAATGCAAAACTTATGTCTGACTTGATGTTTTAAAAATGAATTTTTAGTAAACAAACAGAATTTTGTAAGAATATGAATTCAACTCAGGATTTATAGTAAACCTTACAGGAGTCGGGATACCTTTTGTAACAGTATGCTTTCGAACTAACCCATGCTTCAGTTAGTACTTTTAAGGGTTGTAACGTGGCCTGGCTCACGGTTTAAGAAACAAAGGATAAAGGCTTAAAATTTGTTTGTACCTAACCTGTTCTTCATGATGTTCTTCAGTCCTATACTCAGTTAATTGTGTGTTTAGATCCCAATTGAGTCTGGAATATTTTCCCTGATATTCCGGTGATGGTTCGGATACTGAAAGTTTATTTGAGAAGGAACTCATTTTTGTAACCTTTTATTTTTGTTGAGGATTTGTAGCGACCACTTTTTTTGATTTTATTATCCCTACCTTTTTCCTGAACTGTTTCTTTTGTGATTACAGTCAGCGGGATACCCCAGTTTTTTCCTTAAGTCTCCTTCATAGCTTTTGACTTAGTGAAATTTTATTTTGAGATATAATGACTGTCTGTTTTAATAATTATGTGAAACCATCACCATCTTTTTTTTGGAAGGATACCTCTGGCACTGCTCATCGTGTATGAAGGGAAAACTTGTGATTGAATGCACCATTGAATTAACTGAGAAACTACCTTGCCCCAGGTTATGATTAAATGTTTCAATTTGTGTGAAAAAGAAAACTCCTACTTCGTAGGCTCAAAGTGGTTAGCTAGGGATTATCTTCCTTATAACTCCACTGTTTAGGATTTGAAACAACGCTTGTACATCGTCAGCCAGGACTATTAGAATTGTAGGCACACTTCGCATTCAGATTGTACTTAGGATATGAGGTATCGGGGTTTTGAGGAGGATCACTTAGTGTAATCAGTTTCACTTTTAGGAAATGTTGTAACGCTTGAGACAATGTCATATTAATCTTAGTGTACTTCCTTTCTTGAAACTTTATCCTACGCCTATTGCCTTGTTTTTGTTGAACAAGTGTGGGATTAGAAATTAACACGGTTCCCACAGACTGATGGTAGTCATTTTTACTATGGCTTCTTTGACCATATATAGCATTAGTTTCTTTTTAACCAACAAAGGGCTTCTTCACATCATTAAAGGTTGGGGCCATTGGGATATTCCCACTTTTGATACTTCTTTCAATCCTTTCCCCAGTCAGAATCATCTCTGTAAAACCAGACGAAGAACTCCCAATCAACAAATTAAAGAATGGGCTTGTCAGAGTGCCCATGAACATGTTAACCATCTCCCAGACACCCAGAGGAGGTTGCACCCTACCAGCTAAATCACTCCATTTTTGTGCATATTCCTTGAATCCTTCCCTTTAGCCCATGGACATATTCTCCAATTGCACTCGAGTTGGTGCTAGGTCAGCATTGTATTGGTATTGCTTGCAGAAAGCAGCAGCCAAGTCTTCCCAGGTATGAATGTTGGTTCCTTCCAGCTGATAGAACCATTCCAGTTGAGTTCCAGCCAAACTTTCTTGGAAAAAATGGACCCATAACTTCCGGTCAACAGTGTGAGGCTGGATCTTTCTGATGTATGACCTCAAGTGAAGTTTAGGACAAGTGACCCCGTCATATTTGCCGAAGACTACCTTGAACTTAGATGGGATGACCACCCCTGGAACCAGCCTTAGTTCACCAAAATCCAATCCTGGTATCTTCTGGACCTCCATAGCCTTGAGGATATCCTCCAACTGTCTGTACCTGTCATCCGTAGGAGGGTATTGTTCATCCGAGTAATCCTCGTCTTCAGAACCATGGTTATTCCCGTCTTCCGGCTTAATGTTTCCATCCTCTTCATCTTGGTCTTCATCTTCATCAGAGGAGACTTCAACAACTTGAATCGGTTCGGTCGGAACTTTGAATCTCCTTCCCAGATTAAGGACAGTAACGGGCTTCTTAGTCTTCTTCTTTTGCTTGGCAACGAGCGTCATTATTTCTTGCTGCCCCTTGGCCAGATTCAAAAGGGTCTGTTAGAACATAGTTTGATTTTACAACCTTCATAAGAGTTTTGATGATAACAAACACAAAGAACAAATATGCACTCTAAATTTGTGTTCTATGTTATACAGAAGTTTTGACTGGAAGTGGACCAGATGTTAAGCAACAATGGTATTCAAGCTGAGTACGCAAACTGTTATCAGAATGTTCTGAAGAATGAAGATCAGAATTTGCGCTAAAGAGAAAAACATCTTAGTTCTGAACGGAAGTCTAACGTGCAAACAGAACCTTATGATTCTGACTTCCCAAATTCTAAAGCAAAGCAGCAAGCAAGATTCCTTAAGTTCTGAAGCGTTACTTTTCCATAAAAGCAGTATCAATTACAACAGCTACAATCAGACAAGGATCTTCACATTATGGAAAGTGCATTTACTGCCAATTATCATGTTTCCATTTGGACAGATTTCCATGCCTATTTAAACAAGCTACAAGGCTATATCGTTTACGATTTACACAACTCCTTCATAAAATCTCTCAACGCTGCAAAATTATATTCATACTATTCTCTAAAATCGTGTAATACATCACAGTTTGTGATACAGTTTTTGTAACGAAAAACATATAGTACACGGTGAATTCTTTCTTTTGATTAGTGAATTTCCTTGAGATAAATCGGGTTGTGGTTGTACTCGAGAAGACTTTGGCTGTTGTAAAATTAGAATTGTAATCAATTTGATTAGTGAATTAATTCCTTGTTGGAGAGAGGCGAAATCACCTTGGCGGGTGGACTGGAGTAGTTTGAGATCAAGCGAACCCGGATAAAAATCATCATGTCAATTGCTTTTAATTTTTAAGTGTCAATTTAACCCCCCCTTCTTGTGTTTTTCACTTCTTCAATTGGTATCAGAGCGTATGGTTCTGAGTTTATACACTTAACTATGTCAGTACAAGATCCAAGCTTAAGAAAAACACTATGGTGGGACCAAGTCAAAACATCAGCAATGACTATCATGATGATAAGGACAGAACCAGCAGCAAACCTCCAGTCTTTGATGGAGAAAATTTTGACTACTGGAAAGACAAAATTGAGAGCTTCTTTCTGGCTCATGATGCTGATTTATGGGACATGGTAATTCATGGATACATGCATCCCATGGATGAAAGTGGTCAGAAGATAGATAGAAAAATAATGTATGACCAACAAAAGCGTGACTTCAGAAACCATCACAAGGCCAAAACAATTCTTCTCAGTTCCATATCATATTCAGAGTATGAGAAGATCTCAATCAAAGAGACAACCAAAAACATGTTTGACTCTCTGAGAATGACGCGTGAAGGAAACATACAATTTAAAGAAACCAAGTCCCTTGCGCTCATTCAGAAATACAAAGCCTTCAAGATGGAAGAAAGTGAATCAATTGAAGCAATGTTCTAAAGATTCCATATTCTAGTTTTTGGGCTGAGAGTTCTTGACAAAGGGTATTCAACTGCTGATCACGTAAAGAAGATCATCAGAAGTTTACCAAAGAAATGGAGGCCAATGGTAAATACTCTCAAGATGGCAAAAGATCTCAACAAGATATCTCTGGAGGAACTTGTCAGCTCACTCAGAAGCCATGAGATAAAGCTAGAAGATGATGAGCCTAAGAAGCAAGGTAAGCCTTTAGCGTTAAAATCTAACAAAAAATTTGATTCTAAAGTTTTGCATGTTGTGGAAGAAACCTCTGATGGATCCTCATCAGAAGAAGATGAATTGTCTCTTCTCTCCAGAAGAGTCAATCAGCTATGGAAGCAGAGGCAAAGAAAATTCAGAAACTCCAGAAGATCAGGGAATCAGAATGAATCACATTCTGGGTACAGAAAGTCTGAATCCTCCTCTAGATACAGAAATTATGAGCCCTCCTCCAGACACACAAAGTCTGAATCTGATTCTGGTCACAGAAAGTCAAGCAACAGTGACATCATCTGCTATGAGTGCAATGAACAAGGGAACTACAAAAGTGACTGTCCAAGGCTTCAGAAGGAGAAACCCAAAAAGAAGTTCTTCAAGGAGAAGAAGAAAAGTCTCATGGAAACATGGGATTATTCAAATACTTCTGACGCAGACACAGAGTCAGATGATGAAAGAGCTAACATTGCTCTTATGGCAAATGTGATAGAAGACAGTGAAGCATCTGGGTCAAAATCAGAATCTGACACAGAAGAGGTATTTCCTGACTTTACTGTTAATTTTACCAAATCTGAACTAGGAGAAAGTCTGAGTGAAATGCTGGAAAGGTATCAGCAGCTCAAAGTTAAATTCAAGAACCTGAAAAAGGATCTTATTTCTGACTCTGAAGAAACTGAGAGTCTTAGATTAGAAAATTCTGAGTTAAAAGAAAAGATTTCAAAACTAGAAAATGATTTACAAAACTCTCAGAAGGAAATAATCTCAGAGGCTCCCAGTAATGCTGATAAGATCATAAAAGAATATGATCATAGCTTTCAAAAGTTTCTGGCAAAAAACATAGATAGAAGCAAGATGGCTTCAATGATCTATGGAGTTAGCAGAAATGGCAGAAAAGGTATAGGATACCAAGGTAAAGTATCCCCACCTAAGAAAGTCATGGACTTAGAAATTAAATTCACTCCATTAAAATCTCACTTCACTTATGGGCACACACATGATCTGAAATACACTAGCAATGATTATTCTGCCAAACCAAAATTCAAACAGAATTTTGGTAAAACTAACAAACCAGGACCGAAAAAGATATGGGTACCTAAGGACAAAATTATATATATAGTAGATATATTTAGAAGCAAGGCTAAAACACCAGTCATGGTACCTAGACTTTGGATGTTCTCGATACATGACAGGAAGAAAGCATATGTTCCATAGTCTGGAACTTAAATCTGGAGGCTACGTGGGTTTTGGAGGCAATCAAAGAGGGAAGATCATTGGCTCTAGAACAATAGGTAATGGTAATCTCCCTTCTATTAATAATGTTCTATTAGTTGATGGATTAATGCATAACCTGTTATCCATAAGTCAATTAAGTGATAACGGTTATCATATAATCTTTAATCAAAATTCATGCATAGTTGTTAGTCAGAAAGATGGAAATACCATGTTTAATGAAAAGAGGAAAAACAACATTTATAAGATAAAACTTTCTAAACTAAAGAGTCAGAATGTAAAATGCCTTCTTTCTGTTAACAACGATAAATGGGTCTGGCACAGAAGATTGAGGCATATTAGTATGAGAAGAATATCTCAGATTAACAAACTCAATCTGGTCAGAGGACTTCCAAATATGAAGTTCAGCTCAGATGCTCTTTTTGAAGCATGTCATAAAGGTAAATTTGCAAAACCTTCTTTTAATGCTAAAAATGTTGTTTCTACCTCTAGGCCATTAGAACTTCTACACATAGATTTATTTGGACTAGTGAAAACTGCATCTGTTAGTGGCAAGAAGTATGGGTTAGTGATCGTAGATGACTATAGAAAATTGACATGGGTAAAGTTATTAAGACACAAGGACGAGTTACATTCTGTGTTCATTGCTTTCTGTAACCAAGTTCAGAATGAGAAAGATCTTAGAATTGTCAAAGTCAGAAGTGATCATGGTGGAGAATTTGAAAACAAAAAATTTGAAATATTTTTTAATGAAAATAGAATTTCTCATGATTCCTATTGTCCTAGAACTCCCCAACAAAGTGGAGTTGTAGAACGAAAGAACAGAACATTGCAAGAAATCGTCAGAACCATGATCAATGAGACTAACATTGCTAAGATCTTCTGGGCAGAAGCAATTAAACAACATGTTACATTCAAAATATAATCTCTATAAGACCTATTTTGGATAATACTTCATATGAACTGTGGAAAAACATAATATAATCTCTATAAGACCTATTCTGGATAATACTCCATATGAATTTTGGAAGAACAGAAAGCCCAACATTTCTTATTTCCATCCTTTTGGATGTACCTGTTTTATTCTTAACATTGTAGAACATCTGAACAAGTTTGACTCTAATGCACAGAAGTGTATTATGTTAGGATACTTTGAACACTCAAGAGGGCACATAGTATACAATACAAAAACACAGATAGTAGAAGAGTCAACCAGTGTTAGATTTGATGATAAGCTTGGCCCTCAAAAGTCAACGAAGAATGAATCTTTTGCAGATATAGAAGTTGAATTCATAGGTGCTAAAGGCAACTCATCAGAAGTTCCCAATAGAGATGCTCCAACAAAATCAGAAGAAAATGTCACAAACACTCTAGCAACTTCTGTTGAACAACTCCAGAAAAGACTATCCAGAAGAAGCATAGCTCACCCTGAAGATAAAATTCTGGGAAAGAAGGATGATCCAATCAGAACAAGATCAACGTTCATAAATTCTGAAGAATACCTCATGGGATTGGTATCTCTGATTGAACCAACAACAATTTATGAAGCTCTTCTGGACAACCACTGGATTCTGGAAATGCAGGAGGAGTTAAATCAATTTACCAGAAATGACGTATGGGATCTGGTTCCTAGACGAAAAGGGTTCAACGTCATTTGAACAAAGTGGGTGTTCAAAAAAAAACTGAATGAACAAGAAGAAGTCATCAGAAACAAGGCACGACTGGTTGCACAAGGTTGTAGTCAGCAAGATGGGATAAACTATACATAAACCTTTTCTACAGTCGCCAGGTTAAAATCTATCAGACTCTTAATCTCTTTTGTTGTAAATAATGGCATCACTCTGTATCAAATGGATGTCAATAACACATTCTTAAGTAGTTACATTGATGAAGAGGTATATGTGCACCAACCCCCTGGGTTTGAAAATTCCAAACACCCAGAATATGTTTTCAAACTAAAGAAGTCACTTTATGGTCTGAAACAAGCTCCCAGAGCTTGGTATGAAAGACTAAGTAACTTTCTGTTAGAAAAGGAATTCACCAGAGGGGAAGTGGACACAACCTTGTTATGTAAGACACTTAAGAATGACATTTTAGTTTGTCATATTTATGTAGATGATATTATATTTGGATCTACTAAACCTTCTCTGGGAAGAGAATTTTCTAAGTGTATGCAGGCACAGTTTGAGATGAGCTTGATGGGAGAACTTAAATTCTTTTTGGGCATTCATATCAATCATACTCCAGAAGGAACTTACATTCACCAGAGAAAATATGTCAGAGAACTTCTGAAGAAATTTGATCTATCAGAATGTAAGCCATCAAACACTCTAATTCATCCCACATGCATTCTGGAAAAGAAAGAGGTATGTAAAAAGGTAGAGAAGAAGATCTACAGAGGTATGATTGGTTCTCTCCTTTATCTGACAGCTTCAAGGCCTGACATATTATATAGCGTTTGCTTATGTTCCAGATTCCAATCAGATCCTAGAGAATCTCACTTAACAGCTGTTAAGTGAATTTTCAAGTATCTGAAAGGTACTACTAACCTGGGTTTGTTTTATAGAAAAACCAGTGAATACAGTTTAGTAGGCTACTATGATACTGATTTTTCTGGAGACAGAGTAGAACGAAAAAGCACTTCTGGAAGCTTCTAGTTTCTGGGAGACAATCTAATCTCATGGACCAGCAAGAGGCAGTCCACAATTGCGTTGTCAACAACAGAAGCTGAATACATTGCAGTTGCTAGATGCAGCACACAGATGCTCTGGATGAAAATTCAACTTGAGGACTTCAACATATTTGAGAGTAACATCTCAATTTTGTGATAATACTTCTGCAATATGTTTAACTAGAAATCCAATTTTGCATTCTAGGGCTAAGGATATAGAAATAAAACATCATTTTATTAGGGACTATATTCAGAAAGGAATTCTTACTTTAAAATTTATTGACACAAACCATCTATGGGATGATTTTTTTACAAAACCCCTTTCTGAAGATAGGTTTAATTTCATTCTGAAACATCTCAGCATGAAATTATGTCCAGAATAAGAAGTTTTATTTACATATTCTGTAACCCTTAGAACATTATTTTTTTGTGAACATCTGATCAACATGTCTTCAGAAGTTAGGAGTATAGTTACTTCAGAATCTATCCAAGAAGATATGATCCTTTCATTTCAAAGATAGAGGCGTGCAGTTCACACCATCAAACATCTGTCATCCTCTCACAAGCTACCTTCTAAGGCTGAACACGCGTTCAAATTCTTAAGGGTCTAAGGCTCTGATTGGATGCATTGAGACACGCGTCTGTGGTAACTGTTCAGTATCTACACGTAATCCCCTAATTTCAGGTTTCATAATTACAATATAATCATTACTTTATTTTCTCTTTCTTACTGATTAAATTTTCAAAACTGTTTATAAATACAAAATCACTATTTCATTCACTTCTTATTGCATCTATTATTTTCTCTTGCTTTCGTATTTCAAAAACCCTTTTCTTAGAAATTTCAAAACAAACTGTGTGAACAATGGCATCCTCCTCAAGCATAAAAAATCTCCACAGTGCTCCTGGTTCTTCTTCAATAGCTGAACAATATGTGGAACCCATAATAACTTTGCTCACTCTGGTTGACTCTCTTGAAGTTTTATGTGAGTTAATCATTGATTTTGAGAGCTTAAAGGAAAATGGTTTTGATTTGTATGAAGATGTAACAGCTCAAGGCTGGAATATGTACTTTGATCGTCTGCTAGGTCCACTATTCCCCATTCTTATTAAGAAATTATGGATTCATGCTACTTCATCTAATCATCAAGTTACGTCATACGTAATAGGGAAGAAGATAGTGATTACATAAGACTTGATTAGAAAACTTATTGGGTACAATGGCGGCGGAGTTAGGTGCATTGACATGGCTGGAAAGTGTTCTGACCTAAAATCCATTTTTAGAGTTATTTTTACTTCTGGACAGCCATCCAGCAAGATAAGGGACTTGAAGGATTACTACAGAATCTGGGCCAGGATCATTCTGGGATGTATAAATAACAGGAAGCCAACAAGCTCTCCTGACTATATCAACATTGATCAACAGTTTCTGTTGTATTTTATTTCAAAAAAGACCAAAAATAATCTTCCACACTTTCTCTTCAATCATCCAAGAACAAGCGTCAAAGAAACAAGGGAAGAAGAAAGGACAAAGAGGGATTGGATTCCTCTGGGAAGATTGATTTCTGATATTCTGACAGAGGCTCAGCAGATTAGCACTCTAAAGGTAAGTGTTAGAAAACTACTTAATGCCAAGAATCTGAAGAAAATGAAGATTATTGAGAGCATTAAGAAGGAACCAATAATTGCTACTCATGAAGTCATCACATCAAGGAGAATCCCTCTGAAAGATTTTCCATCATTTTATAAGATTGATGCTACTCCAGAGATTGTGGTCAGATACCTTGAAGCTTGCAAGGAAGATGGAACAGATCCAGATCTTAACATTCGTGATCTGAACGAGCCAACTCCAAATGTTGTGTTGAAGAAATCCAGAAAGAGAAAGGCAGCAGGAGAAGGACCTTCTCAGAGGACACCCAATGATGCTAAAAAGAAAGGTAACACTTCCTTTGTTTCTGTTGTAGAATATATAGTTTTCCAACATCTGAAACCATCCCCCCTCAACAAACAGAAGATCCCTCACCTCAAACTTTTGAGGACTTTGACATAGAATTTGATCCTTCTGTAACCCTTGGCAGCTTCCTTAATGAACCTCAATCTCCCAATCCTCATCTAGAACAAAATCAGCCAGAACTTGCTAGAGTTCTTTCTGATATTGAACTATTTGATTAATACTTTCAAACACCTACCCAAGAAAATCCAAACCTCCATACTCCATAACCAGAACATCAAAACCTCCATTCTCCTCAACTAGAAAATGAAAACCCTCACACTCCCCAAACTGAAAATCCAAATTTTGAAACCCCTGAACCAGGAAATAAACACGCTACCGCAAACCAATCAGAAGATTCTTTTACAGACTCTGATACCACTACCCCTATTCTTGGAATAACAGAACCTCTTATGGTTTGTCAACCTCTTTCCATAATTGATATTCCATAAATACCTTCACCATATCATTCAACACCACCAAACACTCCTCGCTCACCAATCACAATTTCTGATTCTCATACTCCCTCTCCCATTATCCGTCCAGAGGATCACTTTAAAACCATCATTGATTTAGAAGTGTTGGACCACCTAGCTTCAACCTCAAATAAAATTGCCATTCCCAAACCCAAACCAACCATAACCAAAACAGATGTTGGTAAGAACTTGTTGATTTTTGAAACAAAATTACAGGAATGGGTTACTTCTTTGAAGAAATCAAGTCTAGATAATTCAAATCCTGCTGCTTCTGATTCTCATTGGGATCGATTCAGAAAATGGTTCAACTCTGAATACCAGAGGCTGAAAGAATTAAGTTATGAAATGGCTCAGCAGAACTTCAGTGATCAGCTGAAAGCTTTCAAAGACCAAGATCTGAGTCACTGGGACAAGAAATAAATTCTTCTGTTGGAAAATGCTCCCTAGAAAGAGCACCAACCTTCAGAAGCTACTGAACCATGTTCTGATAGTCACCCTCTGGCTACTGTTCAAGAAAAGGAAAATACAATTGAAGAAGAAATTGAATCAGAAGGTATTGCAGAGTGTTCTGAAAGACTTGCAACCTCTAAGGAAACACCAACTCCATTGCTGGTCATGCAAACTCTGGAAGAACTAAAGAAGGAGAATGCTGTAATCCAAGCAAGATTGGATAAGCAATAAGACACAACCAAAGAAATCAAGGATTTGCTGGGAAAGCAAGAAGAATCAAGCACTCAGATCAAGAGCTTACTGGAAGCGTTGTTCACACGACTTCCCCCTCCATCTTAGATTTTTTAAACTTGTTTTCTGCATTCACTACTTGTCTTATCTACTTCTGAAATGTTATTGAAATTTGTTTTAATACAAATCATACTTTTTGACTCTGATTATTTGTGATTATAGTGCTTTTTGATTCTTGACAAAAAGGGGGAGAACGTAAGATATTTTCAATAACAGTATACCGGGACAAAGTCTCAAACATTCTGAATATGTTAACTTCTTATTTTTTCTAAAAGAATAACAAGAACAAAACTCTGATCAAGACAAAAGGAGATGCATCAAAAGTTCTGATGAGAAGGAACTTCAGGGAAGTTTTTCATCTCTACCTGAGTACTCAACTCAGGGGGAGAGTCTCTTAAGCTTTTTGTTCTGTTTATTTTTATTGAAAAATCCTAGTTTTTGTCATCATCAAAAAGGGGGAGATTGTTAGAACATAGTTTGATTCTACAACCCTCATAAGAGTTTTGATGACAACAAATACAAAGAACAAATGCGCACTCTAAATTTTTGTTCTATGTTATACAGAAGTTCTGACCGGAAGTAGACCTGAAGTTAAGCAACAAAGGTATTCAAGTTGAGTACGTAGACTGTTATCTGGATGTTCTGAAGAATGAAGATCAGAATTTGCGCTAAAGAGAAAAACATCTTAGTCTTGAACGAAAGTCTAACGTGCAAACAGAACCTTATGATTCTGACTTCCCAAATTCTGAAGCAAATCAGCAAGCAAGATTCCTTAAGTTCTGAAGCGTTACTTTTCCATCAAAGCAGTATCAATTACAACGGCTACAATCAGACAAGGATCTTCACATTACGGAATGTGCATTTACTGCCAATTATCAAGTTTCCATTTGGATAGATTGCCACGCCTATTTAAACAATCTACAAGGCTAAATCGTTTACGATTTACACAACTCCTTCATACAATCTCTCAATGCTGCAAAATCATATTCATACTATTCTCTAAAATCATGTAATACATCACAATTTGTGATACAGTTTTTGTAACAAAAAACATATAGTACACAGTGAATTATTTCTTTTGATTAGTGAATTTCCTTGAGATAAATTGGGTTGTGGTTGTAATCAAGAAGACTTTGGCAGTTGTTAAAGTAGAATTGTAATCACTTTGATTAGTGAATTAAGTCCTCGTTGGAGAGAGGCGAAATCACCTTGATGGGTGGACTGGAGTAGTTTGAGATCAAGGGAACCAGGATAAAAATCATCGTGTCAATTTCTTTTGCATTTTAAGTATCAATTCAACCCCCTCCCCCTTCTTGTGTTTTTCACTTCTTCAGGGTCTTCTGGAATTGTACATGCTAAGCCTGAAGATCTTTGACCTTTTGTTCGAGGGCCATTTTTCTGTTGAAATAAACAGCGAGAAAAATGAGAAACTTGTACTGGAAAACCTGTTCATGAAATGATGCATGATATGTAGATGCAATATTTTCAAGGATCTTCAAGGGTAAACAAAGAAAATGTTAGAATCCCACTGCAGCTTTGACTTAAGAACTTCATATCGTTGAACGTACTTCCACAAGAATTAAGCCCACAATGTCGAGTGGGTCATAGCCTCTGACTCAAGTTATCGTGCTTTGGTCTTTTGACGGCATTGGCTAGAGGAAAATAAATCCAATTTCCCCTTGCTAGACGTTGATTCGTGATACTTTGGCGGCATTTGGTTAGAGGAAAATAAATCCTGATGCCCCTTGCCAGGCGTCTGGTTCATGATAACCTGCATCACATGCCCTTGAGATCCTTGAAATGGTTAATGAAAATTCTATGGGATGATGTCATGATGTTATGCACCAACCAAAAGTGTAAGGTGATGAAAACAAGTAAGCCTTGCAAGAAGTCTAAGTTTTTGGATAATGAATACAACCAATTCCTGCAAGGAGTTCAAGTTGTTAGATAATAAATGAAAACAAGTCACACAAGTAGCCTTAGGGTCAGACTTGTATGGAGTTTGTAGGTAAGTACCCTCTTGAAGTTTAGTTTGTTCAACCTGTCCTAAAGAAAGTAACTATGTTTTAAGGAATCTCAATATCACTGATCTTTCTTTATCGGGCATTATTTCATCTCAAGCGATCTTTTCTCGCGGCCGAAATATCTTGAAAGTCCAATCTCAATGAGTGTAGTATCGAGTATCAACCAATCTTCAGTTTTTCACCAAAGTCGGCTATCTCACTACTTTATAATGGCCGAGTTTGTTCAACTAAGGTTCTAAGGTCAGTTAGTGCTTCATGACACAACACATCGGCCCTGTATTCTCCTTGATTCAACACAGAGGATACCGGTACCAACAAATGTGTCACACTAATGTAGCCATCACTTCAACCATGTCGGCATTACACCGCACAATCCCCATGATCTATTTCTACTTACCTAATGTGCCGCAGATCCGGGTATAGGATCTATACAAGAATACCCAAACATAAACCTGAAATGTAAAGCAAGCAAGTCAAATAGGTTAAGCATTTTAAATATGATATAGCTCTAAGGTGATCCCACATTTAGTGTCATATCCCTAGAAGAGTCGCCCATTATGTAATACGATGGGAGAACTGACATTACTGATTTTACGTTTTATCGTAAATGTTGTGGTAAGCAAGAGTCGCCACCGAATTTTCATTTATCCAACAAAGGAAAGGGTGAAAAGAACAACAAAGACCTTTTTAATGATTTTGAGTTCGGGGGGGTAGGTTATGGAAAGGGAAGGTGTTAGCACCCTTTCCATCTATGGTTATTTACAGGCTCTTAATTGCTAGCTCACTTTTGAAAAATGCTTTTTGTGTAAGTGTATTTTGAAAAATATTTTGAAAAGACGCCTTGGTGCGGTGAACTTTGTAATGTTTCTCGTTTAGTTGAGAATGTATACAAAGTGTTTTTTTTGTCTTTAAAAATATTTTAGAGAAAAGTTTGTGTATGTGCGAAAATTTTCTTTTGTTTTGTGCGCAAGCAACTATAAGCCGTCTACCTACTCGAGCGGTCTTTGTTCTTTTCCTCTTTTCCTTTAGACAATGCTATCCTACTATTAATCAATAGGTAGCCATATCATTAGATGTTTTGAGGGACATGTGTGGGTCATCGTATAGTCACGAAGGCAACTCGTAGGGCACTTTAGCAATTTTATCGTAAGGGACTAGATTGATTACCAAAGGCAGCATCGAAGGGTCATCGAGGGACTACGATCTTTTTACTCGAGGGTCTTGGCTAAAGTGTCCTACATTTGAGGGACATGATTGTTTTTCCGAAGGCAACAAGTGAGGGTCACCCTAGAGGTGCGCGTATGCGAATGTGTTGTGTTTCAATTATTTCACTTGAATGTTAGGTTTTCTAGCGTTTGTTTTTATTTCTTTCCATACAAGCCTATTGTGATACGGTGGCAGAACCGACTGTTTTGAAAAATGCTGGTTTGCATTTTGCGTTTTTTGTTCGCAAAATGTCGCGGTAAGCAAGATTCGCCACCGACTTTTATTTCATCCAACCGGAAAGGAAAAAAGTACATAAAAAGTCCTTTTTCGAGATATTCTGAGTACGGGGGTAGATTATAGAAAGGGAAGGTATTAGCACCCTTTCTATCCATTGTTTTCCATGGGCTCTTAGGTACTTTCTCATCTTTTAAAATTTCTTGTGTGTATGTTTGTTTTGAAAAGTTTTGTTTTACTTCATTTTAACCCTTGTTTCTGTCCTCAAGAGTGTTACGAAGTTGTTTTTTGAAAACTTTGTTTGAAAAGTGCTTGGTGTGAAAAGTTTGATTTTGAGCAAGTACCTACTAGAATCTACCTACTCGGAAAAGGATCGTTTCTATTCTCGTTTCCTTTAGACAGCGATATCCTACTATTGAGAAATAGGTAGCACCATCGTTGGAGTTGTAAGTGTCAATTTGTAAGGGGCGTATGATCACTAAAGCAATGTTAGGACGTCTTAGTAATAACCCTAAAGTCTTAAGATCATATTCGAGGCATCATTTCCGAGGCGACGTTTCTGAGGCAACATTTCCGAGCGGGACATTTGATCTTTGTTTAGACAGGAGGGCAACCACTAAGACACCCTATACTTAATGATCGCTTACCGAAGGCAACCGAAGTGAGAGTATACCCTAAGAGTGCGCATGTGCGAGTGATTTGATTTCAGTTATTATCTTTGCACATTAGGGTTTTCTAGCCGTTTTAAATTATCATGCAATCTTGTCATACAATCCTATTAACATACATCTAAACAGTTAATATTTGCGAGAATTAAAATGCGGGAAAATAAAACCTACGCTATTACAAGGCTTCGGGGTAGGGATTAATTACATAGCCAAAAAAACCCGTAAAAGACGATAAAATAAAAGAAAATCCTAGATTTAAACTATTACATACTGTGGATAGTTACATTAATATTGCAAAAAAAAATAACAAACGCGCGCGATGAATAGAAAAAAAAAGAATTAGGGTTTTGACCCCAACTAAGCCTAATTGCAATTTAAAGGGAAAAACATTTTTTGTTGTTTTTGTTATTTGAGAAAATAAGGGTTAACTAAATAAAAACCTAATTACTAATTAACTTTATTTAAGAAAACTAATTTAATTAACCTATTTTTTTGTAATTTTATTATTTGAGAAAGAAATAAAAATTAAATCAAGAGTTAAGTCTAATTTTCCTAATTGGTTTTAATTATACAAAAAAAGTTAGAATTACCCTAAATTAAATTAGACTAAATTATATTAAATTTGATAAAATAAAAACCTTATTCTAATTTTTTGTGAAATTCTTGATTTTATAATTTTGTGAAAAAGAAATTAATTTTGTTAGAAAATAATTAAACAAATTAAATCAAATAAAAGAAATAAATAGAAAAGAAAAAGAAAGATGGGCCTGGTGTATTAGCAAGAGGGGGGTATGGTTTGCAATTCTGAGCCCAATAAGCTCCTGGCCCCATTGACATTGTCCAATCCCCTGTACATGCTTGACTCCAGTGCATGATGGTCCTTCAGGGAGAAGGCGTTGGATCTGAAGCCTTGATGGGTTGAATGGTCAGATTTTGGTAGCACATGATAGGTCCCTTGACATGTGATACACTGGATTGCCTGTCCAAGAAAAACATGAAATAAAGTTGGGACCTAGGGATCGAACCCTGGTCCTTATGCATTGCCCCTTTGCACGCTTGCCATCTGAGCTGGCTGATTCAAATGTACAAATGATCAATAACAATTATAATATGATAAAAGAAAAATGTTATATTTCAAAACATGCGAAATTTAAACTGGCAAGTCATGGAGCGCCACGTAACCATCTTCTTCCTCCAACCATCGTTGTAAGTTCATAGCTTTTACCTACAGACATTTGGGTGTAATTACAACCCCTGTTCATTCCAAAATCATGTGCACGCATGATAAATCATAACCAATGGTACCAATCAACTCGTTTAAACCTCACGAGCATCATGGTACCATTATTAAGGTCCAATTTTCCCTGTTCACAAAACCCCTATAAACGAAGCACGAACCCTAGCCATGGCAGCTTCATGTCCAGTCAACAAAAATGCAATTAAATTTAACCATTATCTTACAAACATCTCAAGGATTACAAATATGCCAATCAATCATCTTAAATATTCCAGAACCAATGCATTTGAATTCAAGAAAAGAGACAAACCGTGTGACTCTTACAGGGCGTTTCAAGGCGTGGGGAAGCTTGCTAACGGTTGCAACACGATCCAGGGATGTCCAGCAAACGATTGTGATGGTTAGAATGGCTTGAGATGGCCTGAAACTTGGAAATTAATTTGAAACTTTCTCTTGAATTTTTGAAACTGGTTCTTTCTCTTTTCACGCCTCTAGCCCCCTTCTTTTGGTCTGCCCTTGTTCCTTATGTATACTAGAGTGTATTAGGGTTGCAACTTTGTATCAAATCTCTTCCAATTATGAATATTGATTCATGATTTGATCCTTGTACTAAATCTTTCCACAACAAGCAAATTCAATCTTTTTCTGTCCATTTTGAACCTTTCACGATTTGATCTTGTTTCCAGCTGTGTAATGGACCTCATCATGCACAAAATCTCAAGATTTAATTAGTTTTTGATATTTTCACTATTTTATATTGATTTTATTTGATTTAAATGAAATAAAATCAAAATAAATAACAAAAATAAAATAATGACAAGTGGAAGGGATCATGGGTCACATTACAAACTCAGTGCAAGCATAAAAATTTGGGCCCATTTAGAAAAAAATGCAATTTTGGACACATTTGACTTTTGGCAATTTTGCAAAAAGGGTCAGCTTGGCCAATGCATAACTCTCTCAATTTTGACCCTAGAGATGTGTTCTTGGACTTTTTAGAAAGCCTAAGATGTCCTTTAAGCAACACTTTTGGTCTCATCTCAATTGAGTCTTCCATGTTCATGTATGAAGCTTTGACCCAAAAGGTGTTTTTGTTGACTTTTCAAAGTGACCTATAATGTCCAAATTCATATCTCCTTGTGAGGGCATATTTTGACCTTGGGAGATGAAGATGGATTGTAGGTAATTATATCTTCTTCAAAATGAGCTTTGGATGGGTCATTTTTTATAAAGTATGAGAAAGTTATGCTTTGTCAAAGTTGAGTTGACTTTTCCTACAAAACCCTAATTTAGCAACTTTTAGGTTTTGATGAATTGTGAGCAATCCTTGAGGAATCATGATCAACCCTTGATCAAATGATGAATAATTCTTAAAAATGAGAATGTTGACCAAAAATATTGAAGTTTGACTGTATATAGGTCACAGTTGACTTTTGCCCTAACACAGTCGATTTTTAGGCCTTTGAGCAATTGACTGAGCAAATTTCCTCTGCAAGGCTTGAAAATTGACATGGATGATCTTGAGAACCTATTAGTAAAATGATGAGCATTTGGGAGCTTTTGGACTCAAGAATCTCGATGCAAAATGAAACCCTAATTTGAGGTAGACTGCCATAGGAGAGGGTTTGTCTGGTCAACTCTTGGACTTCCTTGAGCAATTTGAAGACTTTACTTGACATGTATTGAGAAATATGGGAGGGAAAAATTTGGGGTACAACAACTGCCCCTGTTCAATATTCTTAAACCTGAGGATGTAGATTGGCTTGTCTGCCTTTCGTAATTCGAAGGTGGAAGATGATTGAACACTAGAGTGCCTAGAAATTTGCACTCGCATGAAGTGATGCTGGTCTTGCGATTATCGGGAATGGGCTTATAGATGCCATTTGGAAGTCAATGACGGAAGATGGGCTTAAAGATGCCATCCGAAGAAGTGTTGATCGCATAAGAGATTCCTTTGCGAGAACCCGTATACCTATTGTTTGAGGAGGATTTCGCTGGGGAATGTTGGTCTCTATCTCAGGAGAAATAGAATTTTAGGAGCTTCAATTGTCCGTTATTCTACTGGGGAATCATCTCCTAGTCGAGGAGGTGAAAATGAACTGTTATTTGGTCGTTCTCCAGGCTTTGCAGTGTTTTGCTGAGGAAAATAAGACTGACTGTTATCTGGTCGTGCTTCAGGTTTTATAGTGACTTACTGGGAAGATGAGATTAAACTTGCTATCTGGTCATATTCCAGGCTTTGCAATTTCTCAATTCTTATTTGGTCGTTGTGATCGGTGGATCTGGAACTGACTGTTTAACGCTGGTTCGCGAAATGTCGCGGAAGCAAGAGTCGCCACCGTCTTTTATTTTCTCCAAATGGAAAGGACAAAAGCACAGAAAAATTCCTTATTGAGATTGCTCTCGGTTCGGGAGGTAGATTTATAGAAAGGGAAGGTGTTGGCACCCTTTCTATCCATGGTTATCCATGGGCTCTTAGATACTTGCTCATTTGTGTTTTCAAAATGTTTGTTTGCTTTTCAAAGTGAGTGGGTTTGAAAAAGTTTCGTTTAAAATTTCAGTTCGACTCTTGTATCGGTCCTCAAGAGTGTTTGAAAAGTTGTTTTGAAAGCTTTTTGCAAAGTGTCGGTGTGAAAAGAAGTTTTTTGATTTGTTTTGAATTTAGAGCAAGTATCTACGAGTCATCTACCTACCCTAAGGAATTAATCTGTGTAAATGTCCTTAAGATAGTGCCATCCCACCATTGAGAGGTAGGTAGCACCACCGTTGGAGGTGTTCGGGTCAATTCGAGGGTTTGGGACATTGTGGTCACCAGAGCAATAGGAAGACACCTTAGAAGCTACCCTCATGCCATGTTCATGGACATGAGGACTTAATAAAACATCCTCTACTCGACGACCACGTTTCGAGGGGCAAGGAAACAGTGAGGCGTACCCTAGGGGTGGTGTGTGAATTGTGTGTCATTTTCAGTTATATTTGTCTTGTTCATGCATTGGTGATCTACGCTTTGTTTTTATTTTTGGCATTCATTCTTTCATGCAAGTTATTAACAGTTAAAAGATGCGAGAAGATAAAACTCCTACGCTATTACAAAGGCGCGGGTCTACATCGCCAAATTAATCCAAGACCCGATTTGAAATAAATAAACATGCGGAAAGTAAATACCCTAATTAATCTATTACAAGGCTTTGGGGCAATTACATGAAATTTAAAAAAAGGGAAATAAAAGTAAATGTGCGAAAAGAAATAAAATCGAGAATGCGAGGGCGTTGGACCCTTTTAAAGAAATTAAATCGAAATTGTAAATTAATTAAATTAAATAAAAGCAAGAACTTATTTTTTGGAGTTTTTGTATTTATGGAATTTAATGAGAAAATTAAATGGAATTAAAACCCTAATTCTAAGCATTTTTAATTATTAAAGAAATAGATTTAAGTTTGACCTAATTTAACCTAATTATTTAATGACAATTTTATTTACAAAAATAATTAATAATTAATAATGGTAAAAAAGGGGAAAAAGAATAGAAGTATTAAAACCCTAATTTCTACATTTTTTAGTTTATTAAAAAAAGCATTAAAATTAAACTTAAAATTAAAACTAAGTTAATTATTAAATAAAGAAAAGAAATGATTTTTTATGTTTTTTTTTAAATGAGAAAAAAAATCATAATAAAGAAATGACCTACTTGCAAGAAGGGGCGTTACCCCATTTGATCCTTCAAATATATCTAGCAGCGACCCACTCTCGCCATGACACTTGGCAGATGATAAACCAAAACAAAACAACAGTAAAACACGTACAAAGAGAGAGAGGATATCAGTTTTACCTCTTTTCTCCTCTTCAAAAGTTGACCTTTCTCTCTCAATGTTCACATCATCTCTTCCTCAATTTCATCTTTTTCCAGATAATTCTATACCAAAGAAAATAAGTAAAAGATGAACCTGCCTCCTTCTTACCTTCGACAGAATCGACGGGCTTCTGGAGTCTAAGAGCGGTGTGGCGTCTATATGGACGTGCTGGGTCGTAGCGTACGACGACGAGATTGGGGTCTCATGGTGAACGGAAAGGTTGAGGCATTGTCAGCTGGATTTACAGGCAGTAGTGGCAGTGGTCGATGGTGGCCTTCGACGGGATCGGCGGAGGTAGATTACTGGAGGTGTCTCCCGGTGACTTTCTGAGCTATTTGATTTCGACTTTGTTTCCAATCGTTTTTCTTATTCTTTTTTTTTCAATCTGGTTTGGAGATCGACAGCGGCAGAGGTCTTCATTGGTGATTCGCCAGCGATGTCCTACGATAGATGACGATGATGACGGTGCGGGTGATGGTGACGAGATCCGAACTGGTGGTTGGCTTCTTCGACGGTGGAGAGGCGAGATACCGATAATGGTCGGAAGGGTTTTGTCGGCGACTCGTGGTGGCTCGCGGGCGGAGATCTGAACCGAACAAGAGCTTCACGGTGATGCGCAGTTTTTCCATCGATGTTATGATGTCGGTTGTTACCGGCTTACTTAGTAACCTGCAAAATCAAGTTAAATACAAGCACACAAAAAATTATTGCGTTTTTATTTCTTCTCTTCCCTGCAAAAATGGAATTAGTACATGGTGACAATCATGAAGAAGATGAGGACTGATTTTCCGAAAATTCCAGAGGTTGTGAATTCACGAATTTTTGTATGGTTTTTAGTGAATTAATTTGAAGGTTGCTGCTTTTTTTCCAGGAATATCTTATTCTGTAAAAAATAAGTTTGCAGATTATGGTTTTGGAAAATGGTTGTATACACAAAGTGGGTATGTAGAAGTTTGTGTATGTGACCAAAAGGAGACTTAATTTTCATGAACAAGAGGAAACTGGTTGATTCAAAACAGGAGCTTTTTTTCTATGGTACATGTACTAGCCACCGGTGTGTATACCAAGTGACAAGACATTATGTATGAGGAATGAATTAGGTCAAAAACAAAGCCCAAAACCCATTTGAATCAATGTTTCCATATTTGATTTTTCAAGCATCTTTTTTCAATCCTTTTTTTCATCAAAACATTGCCAATCATAGGAGATTCTTTCCATATTGAGTATGCACGAAATCTTGAGTGAATAAAGAGTGCAAATGCTGCATAAAAAGATTTAGCAAACATATTTTAGTATTTTTTCTTATATTTAATTTTAATTAAATGAATTAATAGAATTAAAAACTCAATTAATTAATTAAAAATAAGAAAATAACTCCCTTTTGGGTCAATGGGTCGTGCATAGCTTTTGGGTGATGATTCTTGGAAGAAATTGAGGCCCATTAGCAATTTTGAGGCATTTGAAGCAAAGTTGACTTTTCAAAATTCCCAAAAATTCCCCAACTTCCACAAGGCATATCTTGCTCAATTTTTAAGCTTTAATCATGTTCTTGGACATTTTGGAAAGGTCATGAAGTCCTCTAACCAATGTCTTTGGTCCCATGTCATTTTTATTTACCAATCTCAAGTTATGGTCTTTGACTTAAAGTGCCTTTTTGTTGACTTTTGAAAATGACCTATAATGTTGAGATTGATAACTTTTTGTGAGAGTATTTCTTGGACTTGAAGTGTGAAGAGGAGTTGTAGGAAATGTCATTATCTTCAAAATTAGCTTTGGATGGAATTTTTCTGATAAACCATGTGGAAGTTATGCCCTGGTCAATTTACAGTTAACTTTTTCAACTGTCCAAAAATAGAAACTTTTGCATCTTGAGACTTTTTGAGCCATGCCTTGAGAATCATGATCAAGAATTGATCAAATGATGTTTGTGGCTTCAAAATAAGATGTTGACCAAAAATTTGGACTTTTGACTGTCAAATGACCATTTTGCCCCTACAGTTGACTGCTGAGCAATTAGGGTTTTTGACTGTGCAATTCTGTGATGTAAGTCTTGAAACTTGGCATATGGATGCTTGACCATGTTTATAGGCATGTGGGACTTGATTGGACCCTTGGAAACTTCAATTTCTTTGCTAGAACCAATACCCTAGTTTTTGACTGTTAGGAGGCCATTGAACTGTGCAACCTTTGGGAGATTTTGAAGCATGCTCTTTGCAAATCTTGAAGAATATGGGAGGGCAAATTTTGGGGTACAACAGTTTCCCCTGTTCAATCTTCTTAGACCTGAGGATGTAGATTGGCTGACGTGCCTTTCGTAATCCGAAGGTGGAAGATGATTGAACACTAGAGTGCCCAGAAATTTGCGCTCACATGTTAGCAGTGTGATATGGGGAATGGGCTTACAGATTCCATTTGGAGATTGATGGATAGGAAGATGGGCTTATAGATGCCATGTTGAGATGATGGATGAGTGGATGGGCTTATAGATGCCATCTGGGTGTCGATCGCGTAAGAGTTTCCTCAGCGAGAACCTGCGTACCTGAAAAAGAAAATGATTACCTGGCCTATTACAGGAGCTGGTCTTCAAACTCTTTATATAGATGCACCCTGGTTGGTTACAGGTATTGGGTCTGGAGCTTCAAACGGTGATGAATGAATCAGGGATGGTTACTACCTCAACAGTAACGATGAGAGAACCTTGGGGCGATTACTACCTCAACAGGAACGCTGAGAGAACCTTGGGGCGATTACTACCTCAACAGGAACGCTGAGAGAATCTTGGATATCTTCTACTGAGTCTTCATTAGAAAAATCTTTAGGAATCGATTTAACTGGACTAGAGAAGGCCTTTGACTGGACAAGAATCAGAAAAATCTTTAGGAGTCGATTTAACTGAATCGGGCAAGGTCTTGGAATATCTTCAACTGGATAAGAATCAGGGAGATCTCAAGGTCGATCTGACTGAACCAGAGAAGGCCTTTGACTGGATAAGAATTAGGAAAATCTTAGGGTCGATTTTACTGAACCGGGCAAGGTCTTGGAATATCTTCAACTGGATAAGAATCAGGGAGATCTTAGGGTCGATCTGACTGAACCAGAGAAGGCCTTTGACTGGATAAGAATCAGGAAAATCTTAGGGTCGATTTAACTGAACCGGACAAGGTCTTGAAATATCTTCAACTGGATAAGAATCAGGGAGATCTTAGGGTCAATCTGACTGAACCAGAGAAGGCCTTTGATTGGATAAGAATCAGGAAAATCTTAGGGTCGATTTAACTGAACCGGACAAGGTCTTGAAATCACTTCAACTGGATAAGAATCAGGGAGATCTTAGGGTCGATCTGACTGAACCAGAGAAGGCCTTTGACTGGATAAAAATCAGGAAAATCTTAGGGTCGATTTAACTGAACCAGACAAGGTCTTAAAATCACTTCAACTGGATAAGAATCAGGTAGATCTTAGGGTCGATCTGACTGAACCAGAGAAGGCCTTTGACTGGATAAGAATCAGGAAAATCTTAGGGTCGATTTAACTGAACCGGACAAGGTCTTGAAGTCACTTCAACTGGATAAGAATCAGGGAGATCTTAGGGTCGATCTGACTGAACCAGAGAAGGCCTTTGACTAGATAAGAATCAGAAAAATCTTAGGGTCGATTTAACTGAACCAGACTAAAGTCTTGAAATATAGCTGAGAACTTAACTGGATCTTTCCTGAAAGGTAAAGGTCAGTCATATGCAATACATGATATGGATCAAGCAATGATGTTCTCAACATAAATGAGATTTGTAAGATATGATGCGTATATGCAGGCTATAATGTATGAAAATGCGATGTTTATGAATGTATGGTTTGTCTCGGAAGATAAATCCTTGACGGGTGCCGGGAAGTAAAATCCTGGGCTGATGTAGAGCTTCTGTTTCCACTGGGGAGTGATGATTGCAAGAATACCGGCAGGAGAAGATAACTCCGTTGGTGAATAAACTTGACGAATGGATTACTCTGCGGGGAGAAAATTATTCTAGCGATCTTGCTAAGGAATAATACTATGTGGGGAGAGAGGTACTTTGCTAGGATATTGATGGTAACTTTGCTGGGGATACCGTTGATGGGTTGGAAGTGCTAATAG
This sequence comes from Vicia faba, assembly GCA_948472305.1. Lineage (NCBI taxonomy): Eukaryota > Viridiplantae > Streptophyta > Magnoliopsida > Fabales > Fabaceae > Vicia > Vicia faba. The sequence goes on from OX451738.1 coordinate 163,570,819, forward strand.
ACTTCGCTGGGGATAAGAAGACTTCACCGAGGACGATCTTCTCGTGGCTTTTGGCTGAGGATAACCCAGTTATATCCTGGCGGGGAAATAACCTTTGAATAAAGCCGGGGGACGCGTTCGTGCTCTGTAGGGGAGAAGCTTCCAGAATCTACTGGGGATAAGCTTCCTGCTGGGGAGATGATTCAAACTTTCCTGGGGAAATCTTGATTGGACTCTCCTGGGGAAATTTTTTAGATATACTGGGGAAGTGGTTCTGCTGGATGCCTGGTATACCGCCGGGGAACGGTCTTAGACCAAGACTGCCGGGGATGTTTGCTAAGAATGTTCGTATATTGCGCTGGGGAATGTTGATATCTGCTGGAGGATACCCAACTTCCTTAAGGATGATAGTATAGCTTTGCTTGGGGAGAGTGCATTGACTTGCTGACTCACTCTCTGGGGATTTAAGATATCTTGGTTACGTTCTTCAGCTGAACTTACCTTGGTACCCTGGTGGACAGAGCGATTAGATCGCTTAGACAAACTCATTACTGCCCCCTGTTTCTGTGGGAGAAGAAGGCCTATGAGGTGCTTGATACCTGCCGATTGACAAATCTTCTTCTGGTAGGCAAGTGACGAGATGACAGGACATAGTCGCACGCTTTAATCCCTAACTTTTTCCTAGACCTCCCTTTCGGTTTTTCAGTCCACCGGGATACCCTTTTTTGCCCAAGCCGCCTTTTCAGGTTTTCGACTTGCCGGGGGTACAAATTTTTTTTATTTCATCCCTTATTTTTGCCCGAACCCTTTTGGTTCACCGGGAAGCCCTTATTTTTGCCTAGGTGTGTCAACCTAGCAGGTCTTTGATTGTGCGTAGTATTTTTTCGACTATGTCCACGCTCTTGGAATATAGGGAGTTTCCCCTGTCAGAAATGTTGTTGTGTGACCAGAAGATGTTTAATCAGGCAAAATTCGTTGCTGGAATTCCTGTCTAATGCCCCAAGCGTCTCAGATGGAGAGTTGCCCCTAGCTGCTTGGCATTGTTGAGAGATTCTCTAAATCTTGACTTAACTGCCCCGAATGATAGACCATGATCATGTCATGCCCCTTGATTGGAAGTGCCTTTGTTCACTAGGATATTCGTCGTGCGAATTTCTCTGCTGTTCAAGCAAAAAGTCATATACAAACAAGGTTATGTTAAAAATGCAACGCTTATGCCTGTCTTGAAATTTTTGAAAATGAGTTTTTAGTAAAACAAGCAAGTTTTATAAATTGTGATGTCAACTCCGTATTTACCGTAGGCCTTAAGGAGTCAGGATACCTTTCGTAACAGTATGCTTTCGAACTAACCCATGCTTCAGCTAGGACTTTTAAGGGTTATAACGTGGCCTGGTTCACGGTTTAAGAAACAAAGGATAAAGGCTCAAATTTTATTTGTACCCACCCGCTCTTCGTGATGTTCTCCAAACCTAAACTCAGTTGATCATACGTTAGACCTTGTTTGAGTCTTTGCTCTGATTTTCTGGTGATGGTTCGGATGTTGATAACTTATTTTGAATAGGCAGTCATTTTTTGTCGAGGGTTTGTAAGACCTCTTTCTTTTTTTGATTTTTGTTATCCCCTTTTTTTTTTTGCCTGAGCTGTTCTTTTGTGATTACAGTCAGCGGGATGCCCCAGTTTTGTAAGTCTCCTTCCTAGGTTTTGACTTAATGGGTTCTTATTTTTAAAGATAATGACTGCCTTTCTTTATTGATTATTCGGAACCATCATTGTCTTTCTTTGTTTTGTAAGGACCTCTTTGGTGCCATTCGTTATGCACTTGGATCCACTGAGAGAAACTACCCTGCCCCAGGTTATGATTAAGGGTTTCAATTTTCGAAAAGAAAAACTCCTACTTCTTTGGCTCAGAGGGGTTGACGAGGGATTATCTTCCTTATAACTCCAGTGTTTAGGGATTGAAACAATGCATGTACCTCATCAGCGGGGTATGTTCAAAAGCATACTATAGATTGTGGTATCATTTTCGTCATCCTCCCTCAAGAGGCTTAGCATCATTAATCGAGCGTTGATCATCAGAAAAAATATGAAAATAATTTGCATATAGTGAATACGAATATATTGCTTCAAAACAGACGTATGCGATGCATTAATGGAATAACAACGTTTAACATGAGTAAATGTTTGAACAAAAGAAAATTACAACTTGAAAATCCTAATGAACAAAAGTCTTTTCATCTTCAGGGCTTGTTACTTCAAATGGTGAGCCATGGAGGGATGGTAGAAAAACTCAGCCTGACCATCTTGTGTGAACTCCAATGCTCCTTCATCAATCAGGTCCTGGATCTTGTTCTTCAGAGCCCAACACTCATTTGTATCATGTCCTGGACTGGCAGAGTGGTAGGCACACCTTTTATTGTGATGATAGGTAGGAGCTGCTGTGTTGGGGTTCCGGGGATGAGCCCTTAATGTGATCAGATTCAATCTCAACAGGCGTTGTAGAGCTTGAAACATCGACATATTGAGCTGGGTGAATTGCCTCCTGGGCTTGTCTGGCTGAAGCTGGTGAGGTTGATGCTGAATTTGTGACACTGAAGCCATTTGAGGAGTTCTCTTATCCTCCTACCTCAAAGGTGGTTGAATGATGACTGGCCCTTCAACCTTAGATGTTTGCCCCAGTTGATTACCCCGAAGCAGTTGGTTGACGAGAGCCCCGAGCTCATCTTGTCTTTGAGCTAAGTCTTGAATGATAGTCACCTGCCCCAGCATCTGGGCCCTCATTGCATCCACCTCAGCTTGCAGATGTTTCAGCCGTTCGTCCTTATCATCCTCAGCACTGTTCCTGACCAAGGTCCCCATGAGAAGGGTTCTCAGCTCTTCCTGCCCCTTGGATAGATTCAGGAGGATTTCCTCGAACCGAGTCTCTTGAGCATGAAGGTCTTGGTTGTCTTGTTGGCAAGCCATTGCTGAAATAAACAGCGAGAAAGGTAAGTGACCTGCAACAAGGATACCTATTATGTAATGATGTGCATGTATGCATGCAATGTTTTCAAGAATCTCGCGGGGTAAACAAGAAATTTGTTAGAGCCGGTATCTGGTAGCTTGATGGAAGGCACTGCATCTTGTTGAGAGTTCTTCTTCAAGGGTCAAAGGCTCACCATATCCAGTGGGTCATAGCCCCTGACAACCTTGGCTAGAGGAAAATAAATCCCCTTTGCCCCTTGCTGGACAGTTGGTTTATCATGACCTGCATCACAAGCCCTTGAGATCCTTGAAACGGATTAGTCCTTATGCAGGATGTATGCAATGGTATGATGTTATGCTATGCATGGGATAAAGTAGGTAAACCCTGTTATGAGTCCCAATTAAGGACTATAAACAAAACCTGCAAGAAGCTCAAGTGTCAGATAACAAGCATGCAAGTAGTCAAGTTTGAAGGCACACAAGTCACACAAGAGAAGCCCTTAAAGTTTAGGCCAGCATGAGGTCTAGGTATTACCCTCTTTCAGTTTGTTGGTTCATACCTGTCCTATCAAAAGTAACCGGGTTCTTAGAGGATCCCAATATCATTGACTACCCTCAATCGGTCATAACTCCAGCATCGCAATCTTTTCTTGCGGCCAGAACCATCACGAGAGTTTAGCCTCAATGGGCGTAGCATACTGCTACTGTTCTATTGGCCAAGTTGGGTCATTTAAGGTTCTAAGGTCGGTTGGTGCTTAATGACTCCTCAGAAGACCCATATTCTCCTCGTTGCGACACAAGGGATATCGGTACAGACCAAGGTGCCACACCAACGTAGCCACTACTTCACCCATGTCGGTCTACGCCGGACAGGTCCCTCACAGCTTATGCTACCTAACAGGGTATCCCCAGATCCGGGTTAGGATCTATGTAACTCCGATGCAGCCCACAATAATAAAGCAAACAAGCACAACAATTGAAAACACAAGTGATCTTAGTCCTAAGGCACACCTCACTTTTTAAGATGTCCCCAGCAGAGTCGCCAGTTCTGTGATCGGTGGATCTGTAACTGACTGTTTAACGCTGGTTCGCGAAATGTCGCGGAAGCAAGAGTCGCCATCGTCTTTTATTTTCTCCAAATGGAAAGGACAAAAGCACAGAAAAATTCCTTATTGAGATTGCTCTCGGTTCGGGAGGTAGATTTATAGAAAGGGAAGGTGTTAGCACCCTTTCTATCCATGGTTATCCATGGGCTCTTAGATACTTGCTCATTTGTGTTTTCAAAATGTTTGTTTGCTTTTCAAAGTGAGTGGGTTTGAAAAAGTTTCGTTTAAAATTTCAGTTCGACTCTTGTATCGGTCCTCAAGAGTGTTTGAAAAGTTGTTTTGAAAGCTTTTTGCAAAGTGTCGGTGTGAAAAGACGTTTTTTGATTTGTTTTGAATTTAGAGCAAGTATCTACGAGTCATCTACCTACCCTAAGGAATTAATCTGTGTAAATGTCCTTAAGATAGTGCCATCCCACCATTGAGAGGTAGGTAGCACCACCGTTTGAGGTGTTCGGGTCAATTCGAGGGTTTGGGACATTGTGGTCACCAGAGCAATAGGAAGACACCTTAGAAGCTACCCTCATGCCATATTCATGGACATGAGGACTTACTAAAACATCCTCTACTCGACGACCAGGTTTCGAGGGGCAAGGCAACAGTGAGGCGTACCCTAGGGGTGGTGTGTGAATTGTGTGTCATTTTCAGTTATATTTGTCTTGTTCATGCATTGGTGATCTACGCTTTGTTTTTATTTTTGGCATTCATTCTTTCATGCAAGTTATTAACAGTTAAAAGATACGAGAAGATAAAAGTCCTACGCTATTACAAAGGTGCGGGTCTACATCGCCAAATTAATCCAAGACCCGATTTGAAATAAATAAACATGCGGAAAGTAAATACCCTAATTAATCTATTACAAGGCTTTGGGGCAATTACATGAAATTTAAAAAAAGGGAAATAAAAGTAAATGTGCGAAAAGAAATAAAATCGAGAATGCGAGGGCGTTGGACCCTTTTAAAGAAATTAAATCGAAATTGTAAATTAATTAAATTAAATAAAAGCAAGAACTTATTTTTTGGAGTTTTTGTATTTATGGAATTTAATGAGAAAATTAAATGGAATTAAAACCCTAATTCTAAGCATTTTAAATTATTAAAGAAATAGGTTTAAGTTTGACCTAATTTAACCTAATTATTTAATGACAATTTTATTTACAAAAATAATTAATAATTAATAATGGTAAAAAAAGGGAAAAAAGAATAGAAGTATTAAAACCCTAATTTCTACATTTTTTAGTTTATTAAAAAAAGCTTAAAATTAAACTTAAAATTAAAACTAAGTTAATTATTAATTAAAGAAAAGAAATGATTTTTTATGTTTTTTTTTTAAGTGAGAAAAAAAATCATAATAAAGAAATGACCTACTTGCAAGAAGGGGCGTTACCCCATTTGATCCTTCAAATATATCTAGCAGCGACCCACTCTCGCCATGACACTTGGCAGATGATAAACCAAAACAAAACAACAGTAAAACACGTACAGAGAGAGAGAGGATATCAGTTTTACCTCTTTTGTCCTCTTCAAAAGTTGACCTTTCTCTCTCAATGTTCACATCATCTCTTCCTCAATTTCATCTTTTTCCAGATAATTCTATACCAAATAAAATAAGTAAAAGATGAACCTGCCTCCTTCTTACCTTCGACAGAATCGACGGGCTTCTGGAGTCTAAGAGCGGTGTGGCATCTATATGGACGTGCTGGGTCGTAGCGTACGACGACGAGATTGGGGTCTCATGGTGAACGGAAAGGTTGAGGCATTGTCAACTGGATTTACAGGCAGTAGTGGCAGTGGTCGATGGTGGCCTTCGACGGGATCGACGGAGGTAGATTACTGGAGGTGTCTCCCGGTGACTTTCTGAGCTATTTGATTTCGACTTTGTTTCCAATGGTTTTTCTTATTCTTTTTTTTTTTCAATCTGGTTTGGAGATCGAAAGTGGCAGAGGTCTTCGTTGGTGATTCGCCAGCGATGTCCTACGATAGATTACGATGATGACGGTGCAGGTGATGGTGACGAGATCCGAACTGGTGGTTGGCTTCTTCAGTGGTGGAGAAGCGAGATACCGATAATGGTCGGAAGGGTTTTGTCGGCGACTCGTGGTGGCTCGCGGGCGGAGATCTGAACCGGACAAGAGCTTCACGGTGATGCGCAGTTTTTCCGTCGATGTTATGATGTAGGTTGTTACCGGCTTACTTAGTAACCTGCAAAATCAAGTTAAATACAAGCACAGAAAAAATTATTGCGTTTTTATTTCTTCTCTTCCCTGCAAAAATGGAATTAGTACATGGTGACAATTTTGAAGCAGATGAGGACTGATTTTCCGAAAATTCCAGAGGTTGTGAATTCACGAATTTTTGTATGGTTTTTAGTGAATTAATTTGAAGGTTGCTGCTTTTTTTTCAGGAATATCTTATTCTGTAAAAAATAAGTTTGCAGATTATGGTTTTGGAAAATGGTTGTATACACAAAGTGGGTATGTAGAAGTTTGTGTATGTGACCAAAAGGAGACTTAATTTTCGTGAACAAGAGGAAACTGGTTGATTCAAAACAGGAGCTTTTTTTTTGTGGTACATGTACTAGCCACCGGTGTGTATACCAAGTGACAAGACATTATGTATGAGGAATGAATTAGGTCAAAAACAAAGCCCAAAACCCATTTGAATCAATGTTTCCATATTTGATTTTTCAAGCATCTTTTTTCAATCTTTTTTTTCATCAAAACATTGCCAATCATGGGAGATTCTTTCCATATTGAGTATGCACGAAATCTTGAGTGAATAAAGAGTGCAAATGCTGCATAAAAAGATTTAGCAAACATATTTTAGTATTTTTCTTATATTTAATTTTAATTAAATGAATTAATAGAATTAAAAACTCAATTAAATAATTAAAAATAAGAAAATAACTCCCTTTTGGGTCAATGGGTCGTGCATAGATTTTGGGTGATGATTCTTGGAAGAAATTGAGGCCCATTAGCAATTTTGAGGCATTTGAAGCAAAGTTGACTTTTCAAAATTCCCAAAAATTTCCCAACTTCCACAAGGCATATCTTGCTCAATTTTTAAGCTTTGATCATGTTCTTGGGCATTTTGGAAAGTTCTTGAAGTCCTCTAACCAATGTCTTTGGTCCCATGTCATTTTGATTTACCAATCGCAAGTTATGGTCTTTGACTTAAAGTGCCTTTTTGTTGACTTTTGAAAATGACCTATAATGTTGAGATTGATAACTTTTTGTGAGAGCATTTCTTGGACTTGAAGTGTGAAGAGGAGTTGTAGGAAATGTCATTCTCTTCAAAATGAGATTTGGATGGAATTTTTATGATAAACCATGTGGAAGTTATGCCCTGGTCAATTTACAGTTGACTTTTTCAACTGTCCAAAAATATAAACTTTTGCATCTTGAGACTTTTTGAGCCATGCCTTGAGAATCATGATCAAGAATTGATCAAATGATGTTTGTGGCTTCAAAATAAGATGTTGACCAAAAATTTGGACTTTTGACTATCAAATGACCATTTTGCCCCTACAGTTGACTGCTGAGCAATTAGGGTTTTTGACTGTGCAATTCTGTGCTGTAAGTCTTGAAACTTGGCATATGGATGCTTGACCATGTTTGTAGGCATGTGGGACTTTATTGGACCCTTGGAAACTTCAATTTCTTTGCTAGAACCAAAACCCTAGTTTTTGACTGTTAGGAGGCCATTGAACTGTGCAACCTTTGGGAGATTTTGAAGCATGCTCTTTGCAAATCTTGAAGAATATGGGAGGGAAAATTTTGGGGTACAACAGTCGTGCTCCAGGTTTCAGAAGGAATTAAGTGGTTATCCGGTCGCATCCGGGTTTCAACTTGAATTTAGGGCATACTAATATCTGGTCGATTTCCGGGCTTCATAGTAATTGGACGAGTAGACTGCTATTTGGTCGAATTCCAAGCTTCGTAGTAACTTATACTGTTATCTGGTCGTGTCCCAGGTTTCAGTGTCATTTGTCGCTATCTGGTCGTGCTCTAGTCTTCACAACGTCTTATATTATTATCTGGTCGTATGTCAGGCTTCACGGTGTCTTATACTGCTATCTGGTTGATTTCCAGGCTTCACAATAACTTGCTGAGGGTTAAGCTGTTTTCCGGTCGATTTCCAGGCTTCGTAGCTTGTATTTAAGATGTACCACTATCTGGCTGATTCCAGGCTTCGTGGTATTTTGGAGAACTCAAGATATTATCCAGTCGATTTTTGGGCTTCAGAGCTTGAACTGGAATAGAAATCTTAGAATCGATTTGACTGAACCAGAGAAAACTTGTGAGAACTTGATTGCATCTTTCCCTGAAAGGTAAAGAGTTAGTCGTATGCAATGTCATGATGTATGAAATGCATTGAGTAATGATGTCCTTAAAATAAATGAGATTGTGTTGTATAATATGTATGTACATGTCATGATGTATGGATGTGTAATGCCATTGTGATATTCTCCGGCTGGGGAGAATAAATCTCGAACTGTTGTTGGAGAGTATAAAGAGTTGAGTTCTTCGTTCTTGCTGGGGATAGTGACAGAAGATGGTTAGCTGTAGACTTGCGTCCGTTCTGCTTGAAATATTCCGCCGGGAGAGACTCTGTTTGAGAATAATCCTGTAGGGGAATGACTTTGTGGGGAAGAGAGATACTCTGTTGGATGATCTCCCAATTTGGAGAAATAAACTCAGCTGGTGGTGAACTTCTATTGCTGGTGATAGATAAACTCTGTTTGGGGGAATTTGCCGACTTATTCGCGATTATGAGCGTCGGCTGGGGAGAGCTAACACCACTGTCTCTAGATATTTCTTACTCTGCAGGGAGTGTATGTACCTTTAATAATATATTCCCCAGCTAGCTCTATCCCTGTACCTGGTGGGTAGCGCAACTGTAAGGTTTGGACACTTCTTGTTTTCCCATGTTCCTGGAATTACGAGTAATTGTCTTTTGTTTTTTCGTGTAAACATTTATGAGCAATAATTATTCTCGAGTGCATATATCAAAAATGAATCATTGGATGTTCTTTGCAAAACAAAACATAAAAAGAAAAACAATTTGAAATTTCTTGTAAAAATGAATTGTATTGATTTTGAAGTTGGCCCATAATAGGCATTTTGTACAAGAGGCTGGCGTCCTAGTAAGAGAACACCGTCGAAAGATAGAAATTATACAACTTGTGAAAAAGAAATAAAAACAGCTATGTGAACCAATCCCATTGGGTTCCAACTCTACTATTTCCTTTATATCTTCAAGCGTCTCATCACTTTGCTACTTGGTCGAAGGTAGATCAGATTGATTGGCGCCGCCCGAGCTTGATTGTCGATACTGAAGTCTGGTCGCAAGATGATCCAATGAGACATAGTGTTACTCTTCAATCCCTAATTTTTGCCTGGACCGCCCTTTCAGGTTTTCAGTCCACCGGGATACCCTTTTTTTCCCAAGCCGCCTTTTCAGGTTTTCGACTTGCCGGGTGTACAATTTTTTTTCATTTTCATCCCTTACTTTTTCCCAAACCCTTTTGGTTCGCCAGGAAGCCCTTATTTTTTCCTAGGCCAGTCAACCTAGTGGGTCTTTGACTTGGCGTAGTTTTTTTTCACTATGTATGCATTGACAAGGTGAGGAAGGTCGTCACCATCCACGGTGGTTAGAATCATAGCTCCTCCTGAGAAAATGTTCTTAACCATAAATGGCCCTTCGTATGTGGGAGTCCATTTTCCCCTGGGATCACCTTGCGGCAGTATGATGCGTTTAATCACCAGATTCCCAAATTGATTTTCTTGACATCTGAATTTCTTGTTAAAAGCCTTGATCATTCGCTTCTGATACGTCTGACCATTAAAAATAGTAGTAAGCCTTTTTTCATCGATTAAATTCAGTTGATCAAGCCAGGTTTGGATCCAGTCGTCCTCGTTTAAACCTGCATCCTTCATAATCCTGAGAGAGGGTATCTGGACTTCGACGGGTAGGACTGCCTCCATGCCATATACCAAAGAATGGGGTGTTTCCCCTGTCGACGTCCGTGTTGAGGTACGGTACCCATGAAGAGAGCATGGTAACATATCATGCCAGTCTTTTATGTCATTGTCATCTTCTGCACAATCTTTTTTATGTTCTTATTAGCCGCTTTAACAGCCTCATTCATCTTCGACCGGTAGGGAGAAGAGTTATGATGCTGTATCTTGAACTGTTTGCAAAGTTTGATGATTATTGTATTGTTGAGATTTGTACCATTGTATGTAATGATCTTCTCTGGTACACCGTATCGATAGATCAAATTATGTCGGATAAACCGCGCCACGATGTTCTTGGTTACTGTAGCAAAGGAAGCTTCCTCGACCCACTTCATAAAGTAATCAATTGCTACCAGAATGAAACGATGCTCGTTGGACGGAGTAGGTCTGATCTCGCCAATCATGTCAATGCCCCACATTGCGAAAGGCCAAGGAGCTGTCAAAACATTCAGAGGAACCGGAGGTACATGCACCTTATCAACATAGTTTTGGCACTTATGACAAGTTCGAGAATGCTGATAACAATCGGCTTCCATAGTGGACCAGTAATATCCTGCCCGTAGGATCTTCTTTGCCATGGTATGTCCACTGGAATGAGTTCCGAAGGTACCTTCATGTAACTCTGCCATGATCCTTTATGCCTCGCTTTTATCTACACATCGCAGTAAGGTTGACTCATGGTTACGCATATAAAGGATCCCATTATTGATGAAGAGCTTCGCAGCGAACCTTCTCAAGAACTTCTTATCATTAACAGATGCACCCTCGGGGTATTCTTGAGCCTCAAGATACCTCTTTACTTCGTGAAACCATGGTTTATCTGCTACTTCTTCAGTCTCAAGGTCACATCAATGTGAAGGTTCTTATAACCTCTCGATGGTAATCTGGGGAGCTTCATTGTCCCACATGACCTTGAACATAGAAGACACGGTAGCTAGCGCGTCCGCTAACTGATTCTCCTCTCTTAGGAAGTGTTCAAAGGTTATCTCCTCAAAGTGTGGGAGCAATGTCAGTATGTATTCTTTGTAAGGAATAAGATTTGGGTGCTTCGTATCCCACTCGCGTTTGATCTGACTGATCTCTAGAGCAGAATCTCCAAATACACTCAAGAACTTAATCCTCAGGTCAATAACAGCTCGAAGACCCATGATGCACGCTTCATACTCCGCCATATTGTTGGTGTAGTTGAAACATAATCGGGCGGTGAACAGAGTATGACGGCCCTCAGGAGATATAATTACAGCACCAATGCTATTACCTAACGCGTTCGAGGCTCCATCAAAATACATAAACCATCGGGATCCTTCCTCAGGTCCTTCATCCGGTCCAGGTTCTTCACAATCGGTCACCAACATAATGTTCTCATTCGGGAACTCGAAATTCATGGATTGGTAGTCATCCACGGCCTGATGCGCCAAATGATCCGCCAATACACTCCCCTTGATTTCTTTTTGGGTGGTGTATTGGATGTCATACTCGGCTAGGATCATCTTCCATCTTGCTATCCTTCCGGAGAGAGCGGGCTTCTCAAAAATTTACTTAATTGGATCCATCTTTGATATCAATAAGGTGGTGTAAGTTAGCATATACTGTCTCAGCCAGCGAGCAGCCCATGCCAAAGGGTAACAAGTTTTCTCGAGCAATGAGTATCGGATCTCACAGTCGGTAAACTTTTTGCTAAGGTAGTAAATAGCGTACTCTTTTCGGCCAGACTCGTCATGCTGCCCCAACACACACGCCATTGAACTATCCAGTACTGTCAAGTATAAGATCAAAGGTCTTCCTTCAACTGGAGGCATCAGAATTGGTGGCTCTTGGAGGTATTCCTTGATTCTTTTGAAAGCGGTCTGACATTCATCATTCTATTTTACCACTTGATCTTTCTTCAGCAGCTTGAAGATTGGCTCACTAGTAGCAGTTAGATGTGAAATGAATCTGGCAATGTAATTCAGACGTCCCAAAAAGCCTCTAACTTCCTTTTCTATGCGGGGAGCCAGTATCCTCTGTATGGCCTTTACCTTGGGAGGGTCCACCTGAATACCCTTATCATTGACGATGAAACCCAACAGCTTACCAGAACTTACCCCGAAGGTGCACTTGTTCGGGTTCAACCTCAGCTTGTACGTCTTCAACCTGTCAAACAGTTTCTGTAGATGATCAAGGTCTTCTTCCTCAGTCTGGGACCTTGCTATCATGTCATCAACATAAACCTCGATCTCATGGTGAATCATGTCGTGGAACAAAGCGACCATGGCGCACTGATAAGTTGCTCCAGCATTCTTCAACCTGAAAGGAATTACCTTGTAATAGAAGGTGCCCCACTGTGTAATGAAAGTTGTCTTCTCCATGTCCTCGGGAGCCATCTTGATCTGGTTGTAACCAGAAAAACCATCCATGAAGGAGAAGATCTTATGCTGCGCGGTATTTTTGACTAGAACATCGATGTGAGGAAGTGGGAAATCATCCTTGGGGCTTTCCCTATTCAGATCTCTATAGTCCATACATATCCGTACCTTACCATCCTTCTTAGGTACTGGAACAGCGTTGACAACCCACTGCGGATAAGAAGTGACAGCTAAAAATCCGGTGTCAAACTGTTTCATGACCCCAGCTTTGATTTTCTCAGACATCTCAGGACACATACGACAAACCTTATGTTTTACCGGAGGACAGTCTTCTTTAGTCAGCAGGCAATGTACCATATAATCGGTGTCCAAACCAGGCATGTCTTCATAGGACCAGGCGAAGATCTCAACATAGTCGCGTAGCATCTGTATCAACCGTTATTTGATGCTAGGCTCCAGATTCGCTCCTAACTTAACCTCTTTCCTGTCTTCCTCTGCACCCAAATTCACTTATTTAACTGGCTCTTCATGAATCTGTATGTCCCTTTCTTGTTGCAATAACATTCTAGCAAGTTCTCCAGGCACCTCATAATCATCCTCACCTTCGTCCTTGGCTTGGTTGATTGGATTTTCAAAGTCATAACTGGCAGTAGCCGAGTTGTTATCAATGGGATCCAGAGTGGATATAGATCTACATTATGATACGTGAGTGTGTGTAAGAGAATAGCTGTTTTTGATAAAGCGAGAGACAGAAAAGGAAAAAACAAGGAGCGCAAAATTTGTAATGCGGGAAACGTCCAATGTTTTATTAATGATATATGAAATAACAAATAATAAGCCTTCACAAGCAAAGCCAAGGTGCCTCGGGCAAGGCACCGGGCCGTAAAGTTTCAAAATGTCTATTACAACTCTTAAAACAAAAGTCAATTACTGTGGAATAAAAGAAACAAGTATGAAGTCCTTCGTCGTCCAGTTGTTCAATCCACCATTGGTCGTTCGGTAGATCCAGCTGTCGATATCTGAATCTTCTTCACCGTCCTCAATTGCATTAACTCCCTGATTGCTGATGTGCAGAAGAGGTCTTCCAATTCGCGCGCGCCTAACAGCCATTTGGGCCCCTGTAGTAAAGCCCAAACCAAATTTGTCAGTTTTGTGCATGAAATCAGGGAGCTGACCCCAATTGGTACACCCACCTTCTTCAATTACAGCTCTGGCATCCTTGAGAGAAGTCGTCTTCACCGGAGGTTTGTCGGTAGCAACTTCAGTCGATGCCAAGGTCTGAGGGACCTCCTCAAAGTTCTGACAAGGGGTTTCTATGAACTCCCCATCCATCTCGATGTAGCGGAAGGAATTGATATGAATCACCATATACTCCTCTTCACCTTGTACCGTGACAATCTTCCCTTTTACCAGATATTTCAGCATTCGATGGAGCATGGAAGTTACTGCCCCAGCCTTATGAATCCAAGGGCGACCCAGCAAGCAAGAATATAATGGTCTGATATCCATCACGTAAAAGGTGGATGCAAAAGTATGAGATCCAACTTTAACAAGGATGTCCACCTCCCCGTGCACCATCCTTTTTGACCCATCAAAAGTCCTGACCACAATATTTCTCGGCTTTAAAATCAAACCTTCATAGTCCAGACAGTCTAATGCTTTCTTTGGCAGAACATTCAATGAGAACCCGGTATCCACCAGTACATGGGCCATAGTGGTGCCCCTGAACTCGATCGAGACATGTAGAGCATCATTATGATTTCTCCCCTTAGCGGTCAGATCTGCATCTGAGAAACGCAGCCCATTGTCGACAGTCAGGCTAGCTACGCAATCTTTGAATTGATCGGCTGAAGTTTCCTGCGGCACATGCACAGTCTTGAGGAATGCAATTAAAGCCTTTGCATGGGCTTCAGAACACAATAACAAGGACAACATGGAGATTTTTGACGGGGTCTTCCCCAGTTTCTCGTCTATGTTGTAGTCGCTCTTCTTGATTATTTTCAAAATTTCCTCTGTTTCTTGTTTAGAGGTTTCTACAATGATCTTCTTAGGTGCCTCCGTCCTGGCAGGCTCCCCAATGATTCTTTACCCCTAATCCCACATGGCTCGGCGACAGGGGTGATGACTGGAATTGGAACTGGGACAATAGTTAGTGTAATAGCAGACAGAATGACAACAAGTTTGTGAACAGTCAGAGGGGAAATCTCGTGAGAAAAGAGTCTCCCGCTTCTGGTGACCTTGCTAGCCCCGACAATATTGCTGACATCAACTTCATCTTCCTCACTCTTTAAGTCTTGTTTAACTCCATGGTAATACACGTCAGCTCCATAGTGCCAAGGGATAGCCTTATCCGAAGTGTATGGGATGGGACCAGGGACAATAATTATTAACGGAGCAATTCTTGGGACGGGTGTAATCCTAAGAGGTTTTCTCGAGGAAACCTTGGAAGGATTGGTGGAAATGGTTATGATGGCAGCATCTTGAATTGGAACCAACGGAATCATGGTCTTTTCGAACAGGATTTCTTTGTTATCCATCAGGCGCTGAACACCTGATTTCAATAAGTGGCAACCAGTAGGCAGAATTGAACACATGTGGCAACCTTCACCACAACCCGAAAATAAACCGGCCAACAACAAATTCTTCTTAACTGTCATCAAAGGAGTAGAAATTTCTTCCACAGAGGTCACAAATAAATCATCGTCTATAGCATTTACTCCATGACCATGTTTGGGCATGGAAGCGGTTATGACGTTGGGCTTCTCCAGAGCGTCAAACTCAATCTCTTTGGTTTCGATCAAGTATTGCACTTTGTTTTTCAAGGAACAACAGTTGTTTGTATCATGGCCTGGACTTTCGGAGTGATAGGCGCAGCGGCCATTCGGGTTATAATGGGGATATGTGGTGTTGGGGTTCTTCGGGGCTTCCCTTAATCTTACCAGATTGGTCTTTAATAATTGTGGTAGGATTTGAGACAAGGCCATATTGAGCCGAGTGAATTGCCTCTGTGGTCTTTCCATCCTTTGTTAATTGTTGCATTGTGGAGAAACTGTGGGTCTTCATATCACTACCGCATTTACTGCTTGACGGTGTTCAGATCTACTTTGGCCCCTCGGGCAATAGACTGCACTAGCCTCCTTCTTACCGGTGAAAGGCTTCTTTACTGTACTTGATGAAGTATCCTTCTGTATCTTTCCACTTCGGATACCAGCTTCTACTCTCTCTCCAGTCAAAATCAACTCAGTAAACCCAGATGACGAACTTCCGATCAGATGATTGAAAAATGGGCCAGATAGCGTCCCTAGAAACATGTCAACTAACTCCCTGTCAGACAAAGGGGGTTGGACTCATTCGCCAAATCTCTCCACTTTTGAGCATAATCCTTGAAACCTTCACTTGCACCCATAGACATACCATGAAGCTGAGTACAAGTGGGAGCAAGGTCGGAGTTATACTGATACTGTTTGTAAAAAGAAGCAACAAGGTCTTCCCAATTTCGGACATTGTCTCCTTCCAATTGATAAAACCATTCAAGTTGAGTCCCTGACAGACTATCTTGAAAGAAGTGTACCCACAAATTTCTATCAGCAGTGTGGGGTTGGATTTTCCTGACATACGAGCGGAGATGGAGTTTTGGACAGGACACTCCATCGTACTTGGCAAAAACCGGATCCTTGAACTTATTAGGGATCACCACTCCCGATACCAGTCCCAGCTCCCCGAAATCCAAACAAGGGATCTTCTGAATCTTCATAGCACTCAGACGGTCTTCTAACTACTTGTACCTATCCTCGGCAGGAGGATATTGCTCATCATCATAATCTGTATCATTATCAGAAACTGCTGAACTAGGGTCCTTTGTCCTTTCTTGGTTCTCCCCGTCTTTGAATGAGGAGGTCAGATCAGCTGATTGTCTTATCCTTTCTTTGAAACTTCTACCCATGTTTAGAATACCAACCTTCTTCTTCTTCTTCTTCTTCTTTTCTTTCAGAATCAGGGTCTTCAAATCCTCTTGCCCTTTAGCCAAGCTTAAGGACATTTGTTGGAATTGGGCATTCTATGCCTGAAGATATTAGATGGCTTGATCAGAAGACAGTTCTGCTGAAATAAACAGCGAAGAAGATGAGAAACCTGTAATGGTACCTGTAATGGTGTGCATGATAATGGGATGCGCATGTAATGATTTCAAAGACTTTGGGAGATTTAAATTTGCAAACCAAAAATAAAACAAACGTTATTAGGTTAACTGGTAAAAAGGTTCAACAATTCCTTTGAGGCGTTACAAAGAAGTAAATGGAAAACAAATCTAAAACTAGAAAAGCAAAATCAAAAGTCCCATGGATGCTTCCTCTTTGTGCTGACGTAGTCATTGATCACTCTTTCTTCCTCGAGCTTCCTGGTGAGCTTCAAGATCTTCCATTCTTGCTCATGATACTTTTCCCGGTAAGTATCCCTCTCCTCTTTCAACTGAATCCAGGATCTCTGCAATTCCCCAGGATCAGTGGGCATGTAAGGGTAAAGAACTGTGTAAGGAATGCCCTCTTCATTGGTGGGCTCCACAATCACTAGTAACACGGCTTCATAAGGCATCCCAAGCTTCTGGGCACGAGCTCGGACCCATTGGAAGTAAGGCTGCATAGGAAGGGAAGTCCTTGGTCCTAACTCTTGGGGGTCAGATCTTTTCACCATGCCCCAAGCTCGTATAAACCTCCAGTGGTGCTCGTCAACGTCTTTCTTGTAGTCAAATGCAATATCCTCAAGAAGTAGCTCATGAGGACCATCTCTCCGAGCACGACCAAATTGTCGCAGAGCTAGAAAAGGATTATAGGTTATATCCTCTCTGATTCCAAGCAACGGGACATTAGGGTATCCCCCACAACGATCAATGACAGCAGTGTCTTCCATATTCCAGGATCTCCAAAAAATGTCAGTATGGGCAAGTGACATTATCCTGTAAGACCATCCCAAACCTTCTTCATTCTTCAACACAGACTTGTGGAGGTGCGAAATAAAACACCTCGACAGCAACAGCATGCAACACATGAGAGTCCCTGTTCTTTGCACAGTACGAGTGTAGAGGGCATGCAAGATATCACCCAGTAGAGTAGGCACAGGATTGCGGGAAAGGAAAATCTTGACAGTGTGTACATCTACGAAGGAATCTGGATTGGGGAAGAGAACCAAACCATAGATAAGGAGATCCAGGATATCTTTGAAAGCCTGAAAATCCCAATTGTCTCAGAATAGCTGAACCTGATCTATCAGAAATTTGGCTAAGAAACCTTCGACCCCGCTTCGTGTTTCCCAATTGGATACTACATCAGCCCGTTTAAGATGTAGAGCTGAGGCAATGTCTTCTGGTCTAGGAACCTCTTCCATACCTGTGAAGGGTACCTGCTCAAGGATGGATATTCCCAATAAGTGAGAAAACTCTTCCAAAGTGGGAACCATCTGGTAATCTGGAAAGGTGAAGCAATGATGCACAAGATCGAAGAACTGGAAAAGTACACTCATTATCTGCTCATCAAGCTTTGAGGCAACTAGGATAAGAAGCTGACCATGCCTCTTAATGAACATAGAAGTCTCAGACACTCT
The DNA here is from genome assembly GCA_948472305.1 of Vicia faba. Taxonomy (NCBI): domain Eukaryota; kingdom Viridiplantae; phylum Streptophyta; class Magnoliopsida; order Fabales; family Fabaceae; genus Vicia; species Vicia faba. The sequence goes on from OX451738.1 coordinate 163,588,821, forward strand.
TGAGGCTAACTCTTTAAGTTGAGCAGGTATTTGCAAAAAGTTAACTCGGATGGTATTTCTGCGTACGGAAGCCATAATCTGCAAAATAGAACAAAGTTAAATTCCCTTGGTCTTTGAAATGGTTAGTAGTATGAATGACATGTTATGCTGCATGATGTCATGATAAAAAAACAACAGGTATAGAAGATAACAGGAATGACAAAGGAAAACAAGTCATACAAATCCCTTAAATTTAAGGCTTGCATGAGGTCAAAGGTAGTACCCTCTTGAAGTTCAGTTGGTTTCAACCTGTCCTAGCAAAAGTAACCGGGTTCTAGGGGTTCTCAATATCACTGACCATCCTCCATCGGTCATGGTTTCAGCTCACGCAATATTTTCTTGCAGCCGGAACTATCTCGAGAGTATGGTCTCAATGAGTGTAGCATCGAGTATCAACCAGTTCTCATCTTTACACCGAGGCCGGCTATCTCACTACTTTCTAGTGGCCAAGTTGGTGGATTAAAGATTCTAAGGTCAGTTGATGCTTAACGACACACGCAGCGGACCCATATTCTCCTCGTTTCTCCACAAGGGATACCGGTACCAACCAATGTGCCACATCAACGTAGCTACTGTTTCAACCGTATCGATCTACGTCGTACAGTTCCCTCACAGTTTATTGCTACTTACCTAAAAGGTGTCCCCAGATCCGAGTTATGATCTATAGTAACTCCCAAACAACCCTTAAAAGTAAAGCAACCAAAACAAATAAGAGAAGAAATCATGATGAACTAGATCCTAAGTATACCCCACTTATTCATTCCACAGCAGAATCGCCAGTTCTATGATACGGTGGCAAAACCGACTGTTTTGAAAAATGCTAGTTTGCGTTTTGCGTTTTGCGTTTTTTGTTCGCAAAATGTCGCGGTAAGCAAGAGTCGCCACCGACTTTTATTTCATCCAACCAGAAAGGAAAAAAGCACAGAAAAAATCCTTTTTCGAGATATTCTGAGTACGGGGGGTAGATTATAAAAAGGGAAGGTATTATCACCCTTTCTATCCATGGTTTTCCATGGGATCTTAGGTACTAGCTCATCTTTTAAAATTGCTTGTGTGTGTTTGTTTTGAAAATTTTTGTTTTACTTCGTTTTAACCCTTGTTTCTGTCCTCAAGAGTGTTACGAAGTTGTTTTTTGAAAACTTTGTTTGAAAATTTTTGGTGTGAAAAGTTTGATTTTGAGCAAGTACCTACTAGCATCTACCTACTCGGAAAAGGATCGTTTCTATTCTCGTTTCCTTTAGACAGCGCTATCCTACTATTGAGAAATAGGTAGCACCGTTGTTGGAGTTGTAAGGGTCAATTCGTAAGGGACGTACGGTCACTAAAGCAATGTTAGGACGTCTTAGTAATAACCCTAAAGTCTTAAGATCATATTCGAGGTAAAATTTCCGAGGCGACGTTTCTGAGGCAACATTTCCGAGCGGGACATTTGATCTTTGTTTAGACAGGAGGGCAACCACTAAGACACTCTATACTTATTGATCGCTTACCGAAGGCAACCGAAGTGAGAGTATACCCTAAGAGTGTGAATGTGCGAGTGATTTGATTTCAGTTATTATCTTTGCACATTAGGGTTTTCTAGCCGTTTTAAATTATCATGCAATCTTGTCATACAATCCTATTAACATACATCTAAACATTTAATATTTGCGAGAATTAAAATGCGGGAAAGTAAAACCTACGCTATTACAAGGCTTCGGGGTAGGGATTAATTACATAGCCCAAAAAACCCGTAAAAGACGATAAAATAAAATAAAATAAAATCCTAGATTTAAACTATTACATATTGTGAACAGTTACATTAATATTGCAAAAAAAAAAATAACAAACGCGCGCGATGAATAGAAAATAAAAGAATTAGGGTTTTGACCCCAACTAAGCCTAATTGCAATTTAAAGGGAAAAACATTTTTTGTTGTTTTTGTTATTTGAGAAAATAAGGGTTAACTAAATAAAAACCTATTACTAATTAATTTTATTTAAGAAAAATAATTAAATTAACCTATTTTTTGTATTTTTATTATTTGAGAAAGAAATAAAAATTAAATCACGAGTTAAGCCTAATTTTCCTAATTGGTTTTAATTATGCAAAAAAAGTTAGAATTACCCTAAATTAAATTAGACTAAATTATATTAAATTTGATAAAATAAAAACCTAATTCTAATTTTTTATGAAATTCTTGATTTTATAATTTTGTGAAAAAGAAATTAATTTTGTTAGAAAATAATTAAACAAATTAAATCAAATAAAAGAAATAAATAGAAAAGAAAATGAAATATGGGCCTGGTGTATTAGCATGAGGGGGGTATCGTTTTCAATTCTGAGCCCAATAAGTTCCTGGCGCCATTGACTTTGTCCAATCCCCTGTACATGCTTGACTCCAGCGCATGGTGGTCCTTTAGGGAGAAGGCGTTGGATCTGAAACCTTGATGGGTTGAATGGTCAGATCTGGGTAACGCATGATAGGTCCCTTGCCATGTGATACACTGGATTGCCTGTCCAAGAAAAACATGAAATAAAGTTGGGACCTGGGGATCGAACCCAGGTCCTTATGCATTTCCCCTTTGCACGCTTGCCATGTGAGCTGGCTGATTCAATTGTACATATGATCAATAACAATTATAATATGATAAAAGAAAAATGTTATATTTCAAAACGCGCGAAATTTAAACTGGCAAGTCATGGAGCGCCACTTAACCATCTTCTTCCTCCAACTGTCGCTGTAAGTTCATAGGTTTTACCTACGGACATTTGAGTGTAACTACAGCCCCTGTTCATTCCAAAATCATATGCACGCATGATAAATCAAAACCAAAGGTACCAATCAACTCGTTTCAACCTCATGAGCATCATGGTACCATTATTAAGGTCCAATTTTCCCTGTACACAAAACCCCTAAAAACGAAGCACGAACCCTAGCCATGGCAGCTTCGTGTTCAGTCAACAAAAATGCAATTAAATATAACCATTAGCTTGTAAACATCTCAAGGATTACAAATATGCCAATCAATCATGTTAAATATGCCAGAATCAATGCATTTGAATTCAAGAAAAGAGACAAACAGTGTGACTCTTACAACGAGTTTCAAGGCGTGGGGAAGCTTGCTAATGGTTGCAACATGATCCTGGGATGTCCAGCAAACAATTGGGACGGTTATAAAGGCTTGAGATGGCCTGAAACTTGGAAATTGATTTGCAACTTTTTCTTGAATTTTTGAAACTGGTCCTTTCTCTTTTCACGCCTCTAGCCCCCTTCTTTTGGTCTGCCCTTGTTCCTTATGTATACTAGAGTGTATTAGGGTTGCAACTTTGTATTAAATCTCTTCCAATTATGAATATTGATTCATGAATTGATACTTGTACCAAATCTTTCCAAAACAAGCAAATTCAATCTTTTTCTGTCCATTTTGAACCTTGCACGATTTGGTCTTGTTTCCAGCTGTGTAATGGACCTAATCATGCATAAAATCTCAAGATTTAATTAGTTTTTGATATTTTCACTATTTTATATTGATTTTATTTGATTTAAATGAAATAAAATCAAAATAAATAACAAAAATAAAAGAATGACAAGTGGAAGATCTCATGGGTCGTGGGTTACATTACAAACTCAGTGCAAGCATAAAAAGTTGGGCCCATTTAGCAAAAAATACAATTTTGGACACATTTGACTTTTGGCAATTTTGCAAAAAGGGTCAACTTGGCCAATGCATAACTCTCTCAATTTTGACCCTAGAGGTGTGTTCTTGGATTTTTTAGAAAGATTAAGTTGTTCTCTAAGCAACCCTTTTAGTCTCATCTCAATTGAGTCTTCCATGTTCATGTATGAAGCTTTGACCCAAAAGGTGTTTTTGTTGACTTTTCAAAGTGACCTATAATGTCCAAATTCATATCTCCTTGTGAGTGCATATTTTGAAATTGGGAGCTGAAGATGGATTGTATGGAATTATATATTCTTCAAAATGAGCTTTGGATGGGTCATTTTTGATAAAGTATGAGAAAATTATGCTTGGTCAAAGTTGACTTGACTTTTTTTGCAAAACCCTAATTTAACAACATTTAGGTTTTTATGAATTGTGAGCAATCCTTGAGGAATAATGATCAAACCTTGATCAAATGATGAATAATTCTTCAAAATGAGAATGTTGACCAAAAATCTTGAAGTTTGACTCTATGTAGGTCACAGTTGACTTTTGCCCTAGCACATTCAATTTTCAGGCCTTTGAGCAATTGACTGAGCAAATTTCCTCTGCAAGGCTTGAAACTTGACATGGATGATCTTGAGAACCTATTAGGACAATGATGAGAATTTGGGAGCTTTTGGACTCAAGCATCTTGATGCAAAATGAAAACCTAATTTGAGGTAGACTGCCATAGGAGAGGGTTTGTCTGGTCAACTCTTGGACTTCCTTGAGCAATTTGAAGACTTTACTTGACATGTATGGAGAAATATGGGAGGCAAAATTTTGGGGTACAACACCTATTAGCATACATCTAGCAGTTAATTGTATATAATACAGAAGATAAAGTGCGGGAATTTGAATCTATGCTATTACAATGCTTCGGGAAGGGGGATTACAAACCAAAAATGAGGGAAGAAAAAGAGTAAATGGTCCTAGTTTAAGCTATTGCAACCTTTTGTACAATTGCATAATTATGAAAATATGATACGAATAAAAATAAATGAACGGGCGGAGGAGAAAGAAAGAAAGATGTAAAGAACGCTAAAATCTAAGTTGAAGAAAATGTTTTTGTTGTTTTTTCATTTTTTGTTTAGAAAAATAATTAAATTAATTTTATGGAAACCTAATTCTTAATTAATCAAGAAAAGAAAATGATTAAAAATAATTTAAATAAAAAATTAATTTAATTTATAAAACCTAAGTCTAATATTTTTTGTGATTTTTGATTTTTATGATTATTTAATAAAAAATAATTAATTGAAAGGTAAGAATAAAATAGTAAATGAAATAATTAAAAAAAAAGAAATATAAATGCGCTGCTGCAAAAAAAAGTTATGGGGTGAATAATCAGATTTTCACAAGGCCCAACATCTCAGGCGCAGGCGTTTGCAAAAGTAAATGGGGAGAGCAGTCTCGAGTTTGGCTAGGCCCAAGAAAACTAAGCCCAGAAGCTTCATTTGATCCAATACATCTGAATATATGTGCCTATGCTTACATGTAAGACTTTAGATTCACTCAAAACATCAATAGTAATAAGAATACATGCATAAAACTGATTTAAATTACATGGTAAGAGAGTTTGAGATTCAAAATTTTACAAAAATTTAGGGATGGTTATGAGGATGAATTGGGATGCTTAGGGGTTGAATCTGGACTCTGGAAGACTCCTGAGGATCTCAAGAATGTATTAGTGGCCTTGGTTTGGATTGATAGTGCTTGGAAGTGAAGTTACAGACTTTGCAACTTTTCTTTGATTTTTGAGAATTTCGAGAGGGCTCTTGTATGCAAGGATTTCGTGGTCCATGGCATGTTATGCTTTGTAGTATATATAGAGAATTAAAAGGGCTAACAAAGATGGAAATGAATCAAGCTACAAAGGCTCTCATCAAATGCCATCAAATTTTTTGAATTCTTTCCATTTTTGTCATGTCTATTGCCTTTTGAAGCTTGCAATGAACCTGGACATATTGTGGCATGGATTTCACGAATTTGTTGGGCTTGCAAAAGTTTGTTGGTCTTGCAAAAGGTTTAAAATCCAAAGGCCCAAGTCTTCACACTCTATTTTCATCTTTTTATTCAATTTTATTCATTTTTAAATGAATAAAAAATAAAATAAAAGCAATAAAAATAATGAGCATGTGTGAATGTTTTTTATCGGTCCTAAAAGATCTTATAAACATGTTTGAATATCAAAAACTAGGCCCATTAGTTTAAAATTGCAATTTTTCTCCATTTGCATTTCATGAATTTCTTCAAAATCCCCCAACATGTGCAACTCATAACTTGCTCAATTTTCATCTTTCGAAGGCGATATTTAACTTTTTGGAAAGCCCAAGATATCCTCTACAATATTTATGTTGACAGTCTTTTCTTCTGAAGACATTATCTTGATGCAAGTTGCCTTAACAAAAAGTGTATTTTGTTGACTTTTGAAAATAACCTATAATGTATGAGCTCATATCTTCCAAATGAAGCATTTTTTGGACTTCAGAATAAAAGAAAAGCTGTAGAGAATTGAATTTTCTTCAAAATGAGCTTATGTTAGGGAAAATTTGATGAAGCATGTGAAAGTTATGCCAGGCCAAAGTTCAGTTGACTTTTCCTAAGGAAACCCTAATTTTGCAATTCTTGACTTTTGATGATCTAAGAACTTTTATTGGGGAATCATGATCAACCCTTGATCAAATGATGAATATAACTTCAAAATGTTGATGTTGACCAAAAATCTTGAAGTTTGACTGTATGTTGACCATAGTTGACATTTTGACTAATATAATTGATTTTCAAACATTTGAGTCATTGACTGAGAAAACTTGTGATGTAGGGCTTGAAACTTGACATGAACCTTGTTAAGGACCTATGAAGAACCATGGAAGCCACTTATGATCTTTTCAAACCAAATTTCTTTGAGAAACTCCAAACCCTAGTTGTAGGCCTTTGGTTTAGGAGGTGCATCTTGACTAGTCAACCCTTAAGTATTTTGAGAAGCCTTGAAAGAATGTCTTGAAGAAAATGGGAGGGAAAGTTTTGGGGTACAATAGCTGCCCCTGTTTAATCTTCTTAAACCTGAAGAGTTAGATTGGCTTGTTCGCCATTCGTGACTTGAGGGTAGAAGATGATTGAACACTTAAGTGCCCATAAATTTTCACTCGCCTGTGCAAGAAGTAACGTTGTTGGTTGATTGTACCGGGAATGGGCTTAGATATGACATTCAGAGAGGTGATAGAGAATTGTCGGAGATGGGCTTATAGATTCCATCCAAAGGTGATAGAGAGTCATCGAAGATGGGCATATTGATGCCATCCAAAGTAACTGTTGATAGAAATATAAGAGTAACTATATGCTCGAATTGGTCTTTAGGAGATGTATCCAGAAGGGGTCTACACCAAACTTTTGATTCAATAGGCAATGGAAGGATTATACGCCCGACTACTACTTCAATAGGTATCATAAGGAATCTATATCTACTACTACTTCACAAGGTACTAGAAGGAATCTATGGCGACTACTACTTCAAAGGGTACCAAAAGGAATCTATGGCGACTACTACTTCAAAGGGTACCAGAAGGAATCTATGGCGACTACTACTTCACAAGGTACTGGAAGAAATCTATGGCGACTACTACTTCAAAGGGTACCAAAAGGAATCTATAGCGACTAATACTTCAAAGGGTACCAGAAGGAATCTATGGCGACTACTACTTCACAAAGTACTAGAAGGAATCTATGGAGACTACTACTTCACATGGTACCGAAAGGAATATATGGCGACTACTACTTCAAAGGGTACCATAAGGAATCTATGGTGACTATACTTCACAAGATATTGGAAGGAATCTATGGAGACTACTACTTCAAAGGATACTAGAAGGAATCTATGGAGGCAACTAATTCACAAGGTACTGGAAAGAATCTATGGTAACTACTACTTCAAAGGGTACCAGAAGGATTCTAAGGCTACTACTACTTCAAACGATACCAGAAGGAATCTATGGCGACTACTACTTCACAAGGTACTGGAAGGAATCTATGGCTACTACTACTTCAAAGGGTACCAGAAAGAATCTATGGCGACTACTACTTCACAAGGTACTGGAAGGAATTTATGGCGACTACTACTTCAAAGGATACCAGAAGGAATCTATGTCGACTGCTACTTAAAAGGGTACCAGAAGAAATCTATGGAGAATACTACTTCACAAGGTAGTTGAAGGAATCTATGGCGACTACTACTTCAAAGGGTACCAAAAAGAATCTATGGCAACTACTACTTCAAAGGGTACCAGAAGGAATCTATGGCGACTACTACTTCACAAGGTACTGGAAGGAATCTATGGCGACTACTACTCTAAAGGGTACCAGAAGGAATCTATGGCGACTACTACTTCAAAGGGAACCAGAAAGATTCTATGGCGACTACTACTTCACAAGGTACTGGAAGGAATCTATGGTAACTACTATTTCAAAGGGTACCCGAAGGAATCTATGGCAACTAATACTTCACAAGGTACTGGAAGGAATCTATGGCGACTACAACTTCAAAGGGTACCAGAAGGAATCTATGGCGACTACTACTTCAAAGGGTAGCAGAAGGAATCTGTGATTGATTTCATCTGAATGATGCACTAGAAGTTGCCTACGCCTGACTTCATCTAGACGTGATATTTTTCATAATGATTTTCTGGGGAAAGTATTTGAGGGAAATACTTGTCAGAATTTAGTTTCTGAAGAAATTTGTCTGCTCATGTAGATAGTTGATGATATTCGTTTGTTTATAGACTTTACCTGAAAAGATAAAGGGTTAGCTGTATGCAATGTCATGATGTATGAAATGCATTGCGTAATGACATTCTCAAAATAAAAGAGATTGTGCTATATGCATTTCGTATGCATATGCTATGATATTGGTAAATGATGGTGAATGTGAAATGTTATTGAAGTGCGTTCAAAAATTTGAACAACATCTTAGTCTGGGGAAAATAAATCCCTGATTGTTGCTGGGGATGAAGAGTATGTGTACCTTCGATCTTCTGGAGATTATTTCCGCTGGGGACTCCTGCTTTCTTATTTGAGGAAACTCCGTTGGGTAACATTGATTTCTTGCTTTTCCTGGAGGAAACTTTGTTGGAGAGTGTTAATTCCTGCTTGAGGAGAAGAATCTAAGAACGTTGGTTGCTCAATACTCTACTGGGGAGTTTATACCCTGAATGGGGATAAAAGAGATGAATATTCCTTCCGACTTGCCTGGGAGGATAAAGTTGACTGACATCTAGTCTGGTTTCAGGTTCTGTAGCAACTCCCTAGGGATAGTGACGACTTCACTAGGGAGAGGAATTTGGTCGGTGATTTGTGGTAGAAGCATACTCAAGCTGGGGAGTGTTAGAATAAATCTATGCCTTGATTGTATCTGAGGATGTATTGAATGGGTATCAGAATGATATCCATATCTGGACTGTATCTGAACTATATCTGGAAGATGCACTGAATAAGTATCAGAATGACATCCATATCTGGATCATAACTGAACCGTATCTGGAAGATGTACTGAATGAGTATCAGAATGACATCCATGTCTGGATCGTATATGAATTGTATCTAGAATGAGTGTCAGAATGAATCTATATTTAGATTGTATCTGAACTGTATCTAGAAATGATCTTGAATGAGTGTTAGAATGAATCTATATTTAGACTGTAACTGAATTGTATCTAGAAGTGGATCTGGAATGAGTGTCAGAATGAATCTATATTTAGACTATATCCTAACTGTATCTAGACGATGATCTGGAATGAGTGTCAGAATGAATCTATATTCAGATTATATCTGAACTTTATCTAGAAGTGGATCTAGAATGAGTGTCATAATGAATTTATATCTAGATTGTATCTGAATTGTATCTAGAAGAGAATATGTTTGGGGAAATAAACCTTGTTGATGGAGAAATACTCTTTCTAAGGAAACACCCTTGTTAAGGAAATGAATTTTGCTGGAGAGCAGAAGTCTGAAGGGGTTTTACAACCTCAGAGGAACAAGCTCAACTGGGGAAGGGAAACACCATGAAGTGTACTGATCGAAACTCCGTAGGTTAGTGATATTTCTGGGGAGAAGATGTCAATCACATCAGACTTGAAAGGTTACACAAAGGTAAGATATTTTGAGGAAACCTACTGGGAATACCATAGGAGAATCTGTGGGGATTAAACTCTTATGGGGAAGTAACAACTGGGTTACTTCAGGTAAATATCATAATTGGCTTATACTTCAATGCATGTTTGAATTTGTCAATGGCGTAATGCTCCATACAATGGAAATGCTATGCATTTTGTTATATGCAATGTAATGATGCATGATTGGATGTTCCACTGGGGAACCGCAGAAGAAACAAGGGAGTACTTAAGAGGAGGCCACTGTGATCCTTTGTGAGGAATAACAAATTGGATTATTGGTAACCACCGACTATAAACCCTAGTACAAAATTGCAAAAATAAATTGCAAACTCTGAAGAGAGACGCCAATGAAGATTAGACTTCTCAGGGGAATTTGCAAAAATAAATTGCGAGCTCTAAAGAGAGACGTGTTGCAGCGGTATAGCGGCAAGCAAAAAGTAAGTTATTAATTTACCAGGTGATAGTTAGGTTATATCGTATCGTGTCCACATAGATTGGTTATTGAATTGTCGTTCGACAAATCTCTCTTTAATGAGTTTGGGGATTGAATTGGTAAAACATACAAACGCAAAAGTAAATATGAACAGGAAAGAATTCATTCTCCAGAGAGAAGAAATTTGTCAAGCATGCATATAATCTACTTCTCATAAACTTAAACTTATCAACCAGTTACGCTCAACCTATAATACACCTCAGAGTCATCTAGCATCACTCACTCCCTAAGTTATTTCTAACTTAAAGTAGAGAGAACTACTATATCATCTCGGCAACGATCTCTCATCCAACCTCAACAACACAACAGACATCCATATTACTCGTATCGACGATCTCTCAACCAACATAACCAACACAAAAGAATTAGGATTCTACACCCATAAAGATTGTGAACTCTAAATCTATCTCTAGAATCAAGAAACTAACATATAATCATCCTAGATAAAGATTTGAGCAGTATATCTCTATAACAACCCACACCACTAGCACAGAGCGAAAATCTAAGATAACAATCGACACAGATTTGTAAAGCAAATTAAATAACACCATGGGCAACAAACATACATGATTTTAAAGTAAAATCATATACAAAACCCAACCAAAGAGAAATACACAAATGGGAATAGAAATTAACCAAAAATATTCCGGTTTTTCAATGTCTATTGATGATCAATCCACCCTGGGTCACTCGTATGCAAGCTCTGAAGTTGTTTTCTAAACTCTCTCTACAAAAAATTAAAAGTTTGATGAGTTGGGATAAAAAATACCAAAAACATAACCTAAAAAATATTGTTTTACCCCTTTTAATGAGTTCCGTTGGACGAAACTGGATTCGTCGGGTGAAATACACCAGAAGAAACAACAGAAAATTATGCACTGTTTCGGTCATAACTTGAGAACCGTAACTCCGATTTTTATTTGGTTTGAAGCGTTGGAAAGAGTATTCAATGCTCTTTCTAAAAATGACAAAATATCAACAAAATGGATGATTTTTATTCTTTTATTTTGAGCCTTATTCATTGTTGAGTTGTTCAAAATCGCGCGTTTGAAGCCGTGTCTTCGACACTTTATTGCTCATGCTCCAAATATACATCAATACCTATAAAATGAATGGAAAAATATCAAATGGTACAAAAATACACAAAAACTCAACTAAATACAATTTATACATAATTATACAAAAAGCGTGGAATTATTCAAGGATATTAGCAACAAAGAGTCGATAAGTGCAACAAAAAGTATATACAAAATAACTATAATTTTACACATATCAAACTCTCCCCAACTTGAAATGTTGTTTTTCCGCAAAAAAAGTATAATAACCCAAAGAACAAATAATGATAAATCAAATAATCATGAATTAACATGTTTTGAAAACGGAAAATAAATGCAATGGTTCAAATGAAAATCAGTACACACAAAGTAAACACTTTCCACTAAATTACGACTATAACATAAACACGAAACAAATACCAAATACAAAAATCATGTCAAATATTCTAAAGCAATAATAGTTCACAAATGAATCATACCTAGCAAACACAATCATCGGTAGATGAAAAACACACAAAAATGGGGATATTTTCACTCATCCAACAATCTTGCAAACAATAGACTAAATTATGCATTCATCCAAAAATTTACATTGAAAATATAAAAGCAAGAATATCAAGGGCTTTTCAAGATTGTAATGTGGCTTGGTTAACAAACATGTGATAAGTCCTAAAGCTAATCGAAACAAAAACTTGCCTAAATCTAAGAGAGTAATTACTTCCACAAAGTTTTAAATAATATAATTTCAATCAAACTTCTTCTTTATCACAAGTTTCACACCAACACACATCACTTATTAACACAATATTATTCCATACTCTTTTTTTTTCTTTTTCAAAGCTTTTCTATTTTTTCCTTTCTTTTTCTATCTCTTCTTTTTCACATTTTTTTCTCTCTTTTCTTTTTCTTTTCAACCTCATAACAATCAACCAATAAATACACAATCATTTTTCTTCCCAAATTGAATTCAATCAACATCTTAGTGAATACTCCATAATTTATAAGGCAAGGTAAAAATTCAAACCAAAACAATGGTTGAGAGTTCAAGAAAACAATGAATCAACATCCATGCAAAAAGGGGAACTAAACACTCATAGACAAGCATTTAGAAAATACAACATGGATATTAACAAATAGCTCAAAGAGGTTACTAATGATCATACACTCACAAGGTGAATTGATTATTTTGCTAGGTAGTTGTGCTTAAAATGAAACAAAAATGCCTTGATCATTTTCTTGCATTCATACAATAAACAAAAATAAAAGATTAAGCATAATAAAATCCAGTTAAAACAAGAATTGTGGCCTCCATCATATGTGAACAATGGAAAGCTACCTCACAAAAAAGGTGGGAACTAAAGTGATTCATAAATGAACAAGTATACAAAAGAATGGATGACATAAAAATTGTAAAAAGTCTAAGTATCATGAAGATGCTAAACTATAGAAAGCGATAAAAACATACTCTGAACGTGTACAAAACTTTAACAAAATCATTACCATGCATTCACAAGTCGAAACGATCAAACTTGACAAATCACCTCAATATTCTACAAGTTACTGGACCAAAACTTGAATCCAAACAACAACAAAAAAATAGAAAAATAATACTCCTACAAAATTTCAATATACAAAATACACAATATTTACAATTTTTAACAAACTTCCTCAAGCTAAACACGACAAGCTTTCGGAAAACACAAATTGACATAACAAAACAAATACAAATAATGATATGAAAACCGGGTGAAAATGAATTAACATGTTGAAAAGTGAAGATTTGAAATTTAAAAACTAATCTGAGTTCAACTTGTTAAAACACAAGTCACCCCACTACCTAAAATAACACAAATAAAAACAATATAAAATACTTGTTTTACGTTGTAAGCTCGGCGCCTTTATTGTGAGAGCTAGTAACCTTCTCTCGTCATGCCATGGTATTGTCACGTCGCACAAACCTAAAGAAAGTGTCATAACATGACAACAACAAACGTTACAAAAACGAGACAATTCACAATAATACGTGAAAACAAAGAAAAACACATGTATGCACAAGTATGGAAAGTAAACACAAAACATTTACAAGTAAAAATAGACAAGTTTATGTACACATTCTATACAACATTTACATTAATTACAAAACTCAAAAACAAAGAAACTATCGCAATGCAAAGTAATAAACACTAATCCCCGGTAACGGTGCCATTTTGTTTCAGCAGTATAGCGGTAAGTAAAAAGTAAGTCATTAATTTACCGGGTGATATTTAGGTTATATTGTGTCATGTTCACAGAGATTGGTTATTGAATTACCGTTCAATAAATCTCTCTTTAATGAGTTTGGGAATTTAATTGGTAAAATATAAAAACACAAAAGTAAATATGAACAGGAAAAAAATTCATTCTCTAGAGAGAAGAAATTTATCAAGCATGCATATATCTACTTCTCACAAACTTAAACTTATCGACCAGTTACACTCAATCTACAATAATCCTCAGAGTCATCTAGCATTACTCACTCCCTAAGTTATTTATAACCCAAAGTAGAGATAACTACTATATCATCTCGGTGACGATCTCTTAGCCAACCTCAACAACACAGTATTCATCCATATTACTCGTATCGACGATCTCTAAACCAACACAACTAACAAGAAAGCATTAAGCTTTGAAACCCATAAATATTGTTAGCTCTAAATCAATCTCTAGAATCCAGAAACTAACAGATAATCATCCTAGATAAGGATTTAAGCAGTATATATCTATAACAACCCAAACCCCAAGCACACAAAAATATTTAAAATATAACCTAAAAATGTGTTTTTTACCCCTTTAACGTGTTTCTGTCCTGCCCGTTACACCAGGCGAAACTAGATTCGCCGGGTGAAATACACTAGAAGAAACAAGAATTTTTTTTGCATTGTTTGAACCATAACTTGAGAACCATAACTTTGATTTGCACTTGTTTTGGAGCATTGGAAAGCTTATTGAATGCTCTTTGTAAAAATGAAAAAATATCAACCAATTTGATGATTTTTTATTCTTTTATTTTGAGCCTTATTCATTGATGACTTGCTCAAAATCGCGCGTTTGAAGCTGTTTCATTGATACTTTATTGCTCATGCTCCAAATACACATCAATACTTATAAAATGAATGGAAAACTATCAAACAGTACACAAATACACAAAAACTGGATTAAATACAATTTATACATAACTATACAAAAAGCGGGGAATTATTCAAGGATGTTAACAACAAAGAGTCGATAAGTGCAACAAAAAGTATATACAAAATAACTATAATTTTTCCCTTATCAAGACACCAATGAAGATTGGAATTTGTTGAGGGGGATGCCAATAATCACTAGACTTGAAGGGGTCATCATCAGATTCTTACCTATGGAGAAGAGAGCTAACTCTGACCTCAAACCATCTCCAAACTGTTTGGGGGAATAATTTATCATTTCTCCATTGATAAGGGAACCTTTATGCTACAGAGGGTAAAAGAACTCTTGCACATAACTCTTAACTAAATAGGCTCTACTGGGGAGAATAAATATTCTTAAACAAGAAATCTCAACCACGAAATTCGTTGGGGAAAGATTCTCTTCTCGGGGAATATGCTCTTCTTAGGGATGTGAGAATCCTTGTAAAGAAATCCTAAGAGTTTAACTTCCACTGGGGATGATACAACACCTTCTGCTATTGGGAGATAAATTAATTCTTACAAGAACTCTTAACAGACAATTTCTGTTGAGGACTAAGTCCTTGAATGGAATCTTCCATAGTGCAACTTCACTGGGGAGAAAATTTCTGAAAGAAACCCTTAACAAACAAACTTCAGTTGGGGAAATAATCTCTTGTAATGAAAACTCAAAAGTGCATATTCCATTGGGGAAAAGTACTCTACTCGAGGAACATCCTTCCCACTCCTTACTTAGAAACACAAACCAAGAACTTTATGCTGGTAACAACCTTGATGATTATTGCTCTCTTGCTGGTACGTTGTTTGTCACAAGTAAACTGCAGTTCCTTTAATTCATAACTTGTGTCCCAGGCACGGGATTTATGAAGGGATTTTCCTCACACAGATCTTTTTATCATAATGATTGGAGGTCACTTTCGCCAATATCTTCAAGTTATGAAATTTTCCCCCTGATCAATCGATTATGACATAACTTTCATAGATCGACTAAATCCTGAAGAGATTTCTCGATGAGATTGCTCAAATTGACTGAGTCTTCAAACTCCATTCTCCTTAAGAGTGAACAAAGTTGGGAAAACAATCTAATCATACACAACGGATTCCTCAAGCCTTACCCCTTAAGGTGATCAAATAGTAAAAGCATCAAGCTGCTCATGCTCAACAGAGACCTCAAGCCTCTTTATCCCTCATGATTATCTAAAAGTTGCAATGCCCCTGCTCCATAAAAACTTCGGGATAATTTGTCTCATCTTCTTCAGATATTTGGAGAGATAGGTTGAATCTTGATGTAACTGCTCCAGATTGGTTGTACTTGGTATATTCCTTGCTCAAAAAATACTTCAAAATCTACCCCTTTTAGGAAGAACAAATTGCGGAAGCAAATATCTTATGCTCAACGAAATCTCTAAGTGACATGCCCCTTGATATGATCATTTTTTAAATAACTGGATTTCACTCCATGAAGTTCTCAAGTATTTTTACTTTTACATAATCATGCCTATTGTACCGCAAAATTTACCCTCTTACTTATCAATAATTTACTCACAAGATCTCCTTTGGCTCAAGATTGCATTAGGGTTTGATCAACTCAAGACACCTCCTAAAGGACTGATGACCAAAATTAGGGTTTGAGTTTGCACAAGGATTTTTGGACTTCCAATGCCCCATATTACTTTCATGGATCATTATGGACCCCCAAGATTACTCATGTCAAGTTTCAAGCCTTGGATCACACTTTTGATCAGTCAATTGAACAGTTAACCTAAAAAATCAGTTGTATTGGGGAAAAAGTCAACTATGGCCAATTTACAGTCAAACTTCATAATTTTGGATCCACATCAACATTTTAAACTCATATGTATCATTTTATCAAGTTTGGACCACAACTTCTCAAGAAATTTGATCAAATCTCCAAAAGGGCAAAATGGTCAAAATTAGGGTTTTGATTGAGAAAGGGCAATTTCTGATTTTTGACCTAGCAAATGGTCAATTGGATTAAGGAATGATCTCAAGAGTACAATTGCATCATTTTTACCTAATGACATGGTTCAAAACATTGCAAATCCATTGGATTGACAAATGAATTTTTTAGTCAACTGATCAAAAGTCAACTGTATACTGAAAACTCAAACTTTGACTTTTTGGTCAAATTCAAGTGCCAAAGATAATAATTCATCAAAGCATGTCAAAATATGAAATTTATTCATCAAGAAATCAAAAAGTCAAGATTCCATTTTGAAAAGTCAAAATTTCTAAACTTAGAAATTTTTCAAAGTGTTGGAAATTTTATGTTTTTTTATAACTTTGAGCAAAATTTTCACCATGATGCAAGATGATTAAAGAGAAACTTCCAACATGAAAGTTTTAGATCTCCATGAAATCTACAACTTTTCTTTACACAACTCATTCCAAAAATGCTTGGATCTCAAGTTATAATTTTATGAATATGTTGTCATGAAACTAAACACTTAGTGAAATTTTGCCCTAATTTGGCCAGGATTTTGACCTAACTTCATGACACTTTTTTATATAGTTCTAAGGGGAATATTCAAAAGCAATTCAAATATGGGTTGTATATAACATTTCAAGCTTTCCAAAAGATCCAAGAACTCCTTGAGATCATTCTTGAGTAGGGAGAATCGAAGAGATGAAGTTAGGGTTTTATCACTTTAATTAAAAGTCATTTTGGTGATGAACAAAATTCAAATTCAAACCATGCGACATAAACACTACTTTGCAGGCCTCAAACTTGTTAGGAACTCCATAATTAATGGTTTACAGCTATTATAGGCCTCACTTCAAGCATGCAATACATGGACATGCTTTTTATCCATTTTTGGAAGAAAGGTCACATTACCATTTTGATAAAGTGACTTTTTGTACAAAACTTGTTCTTGAGCCTTGCACTTGTTCTCTTCTGATCAAACCAGTCCCATAACTCATGGGAAAGGTTTCAAACACTTACAATCACCCATCCCATGCTTGTACCTCTTCTTGAAACTTGTTTCCCTCTTTTCTTCAAAATCAAGTAACCTAGCCAAAAGCTAAGAACTTGTACTTCTGACTTGCCAATGCACTCAAACACTTTTGTTTATACATACACAAATCATTTGACACAAACACGCGAATGTTCAAGCCTTGAAAACACCTAGAACTCATAATCACACTTCATACTTCCATTTTCACACAAACTGACCAAAAACTTGAAACTCATAATCTACTCGTGTGTTTCTTGGCCTTTTGGTTTCTAAAGTTTCTAAACATCAAATAGAATCAATCCCACACCCTGCTATAGAACTGTAACACCATTAACACCATCCTCCATTTCCAAAAATAGAGCTTTTCACATTGACTTCTCTAGATCATTTCAGCCATCTATTGCTCAAGATAATCATTGTATTAGCTTCCTGGGACCTCAAGGAAGCTAACTTGATCATTACCATCACTTGAAACAAGCCTAAACTCAAAACATGATTTCAGTTTTGAGGTAAGTTTTCTCAACTTTGAACTCTTCATACATGCATCATCAATAGTTTATTTATGAACAAAACATGTAGATATCATTGCCCTGAAGCTAACCATATCCATATTTTCCATTAATTTTTCTTGAGCTTAGGGAATTTTGAAACTGAAATTTCTGAGATTTGTAGGGTTCAGATTAGGGATATTAAAATTCATGCTCATCTTTGATCTATAGTTTTAATGCTTTACATTTCTGAAACCGTGAGAAAATTTGCTACAAGTTTCATGTTTACAGTTTTCATTTTTGATGAGAAATGGGCAAGTTACAGTTTGTCTGGCTGGAGGTTGAAGATGAAGTCATTAGGGCGCGTTTTGCCTTACATATTTATTGATTTGCCTATGTTAACGGATGTATAGCCACCCCAGTGGTAGAAGCATGCGTCTGTAACCTTTGGGACCTGGGTTCGAGCCCCAGTGGTACCCTTTTACATTTTTTTACATGTTTTGCATTTCTGACCTTTTTTGCAGGGCGTTGGGCATCTTTGGGCCTACCTTGTTTTTTTATTTTTTCTAGCTAACCCCCTATTTCATCTGTACACCCCTGGTCTAATTTATTTATTTTTATTTCATTTATTTCCTTAAATATTTTTCTAAATTCTAAAAAGTCATAAAAAATACAAAAAAAAATAGATTTTCATTTTAACTTAGTTTATTTTATTTTTTGTCACAAAAAATATTTTTATTAACTATACTATATTCATTTTTACTAACTTATCTTGTAAATTTAATTAATACTATGTTTTTTTATTTATTTTCTTTCACACCATTTAAAATATATTATTTTAATATAAAAAATACCAAAAAAACATTTTTTTCTTATAAACTTAATTTCTTTTATTTTAATAAATAGATTTAGGATTTTGTTTAAAAAATATTTTCTTAAAAAATTTAGGTTCTACTTTTCATTAATTATTTTTTCTTTAATTAATTAGGTTAAGACAAAATCCTTTTCTCTAAAAAATCCAAACAAATATCCATTTACTTCACATTTTCTACATTTTTGTACATTTATTCACTTTTGTATATTGTATCCGTTTAATTCCTTGTACCTTGATACCAATTCAATAGTGTTGTAATAGACTAACTAGGTTTACATTCTTGCAATCCACATTCAATTTGTACACCCTCTCCCAGAAGTATTGTAATAGTGTAGTAACTTTAAATTGTACAATTTATCACTTTATATACAAATGTTAGTAATTAGGGTTTGTATGGAAAGACTAAAACAAATAATTAGAAAAACCTAATTCAAGACAAAAACAAGCATGAAAATGATACACTTCCACACAAGCACCCCTAGGTTTATCCCACTTGGTTGCCTTATACAAAATAGCCATATTACGCATGTAAGGTATCTTAGCAAAAACAAGCAAATATAAGATCATAGTCCCTCGATGACGCTATCTAAGTTGCCTGCAAATGATCTTAGTCCCTCAAAAAGAATGCTAATATACCTTGCAACATTGCTAATCATGGTTATACTATGACCCACGCCCGTCCCGTTTACATCCAACGATAGGGTTACTTACCAAATCAATGGTAAGATAACAATGTCAACGGAAAAAGGAAATGAACATGAAAGACTTTTGAATAGGTAGATTGTTTCTAGTTACTTGCTCCATTTCAGAATAAAAACATCCTTGATATTTTCAAAACGAACACTAACACTTTCAAAAACATGTTTCAAACTAGAAAATATTTTCAAAAGATCAAACACTTTGTATACATTCTTACAAACGAGAATCATTACAAAGCTTGCCCAAACGATGGCGCCTTTTCAAAATACTTTCAAAAAACAAACAAAGCATATTTTCAAACAAAAGAAAGTGATCTAGCAAGTAACTAAGAGCCCATGGAAAACCATATATGAAAAGGGTGTTAATACCTTCCCTTTTCATAATTTACCCCCCGAACTCAAGAAACAATCTCAAAGGTCTTTCCTGTGCTTTTTCACCTTTCCTTTTGGATAAAAGAAAAGTCGGTGGAGACTCTTGCTAACCGCAACATTTATGATCAAACGTAAAACACCCAAGTCAGTTCTCCCACCGTATCACAGAATTGGAGACTCTGCTGGGGAAAATTCTAAAAGTGGTGGGGTTACCTTAGGGTTAGATCACATTTAATTTCTTTCTTTGTTTGACTTGTATTCTTTACATTATGGATCTTTGTTTGGGTTTGAATCCTCTACCCGGATTTGGGATACATTATAGGTAAGTAGAAAGACATTATGGAAATTGTGCGGGGTATACCGACATGGTCTAAGCAATAGCTATGTTATTGCGACATATTTGTGGGTACCGGTAGCCTTTTAGTTAATCAAGGAGAATACAGGGCCGCTGAGTGATGTCATGAAGCACTAATGAACTTTAGAACCTTTACTTGACCAACTTGGCCTTCAGGACGTAGTGAGATGACCGGCTTTGGTACAGTCCGATGTTGGTAGATACTCGATACTACACTTATTGAGGTTTGGTTTCTTGGGATATTTCGGTCGCCATTAAAGAGGCTTGTGCTAAAACAATGACTAAGGAAACAAACCAGTGATATTGAGCTCCTTAGAACCCGATTACTATTACTAGGACAGGTTGAACCAACTAAAATTCAAGAGGGTACTTACCTATAATACTCCATGCAATCCTAAACCTAAGGACTTGTTTTCTTTGTTTGTATATACATACTTGTACATAACATCATAACGTTATACTCATTCACTAACCATTTCAAGGATTTTGGGATTCATCTTTGTTCTTGTTTTGTAGGATATGGATTCCCTTCGCAGGAAAACTATTCAATTCAACCTTGTAAGGATGCCTCCACAACTTAAGGAGCTAGCTTCAAGGATTCCTGAAAACACTCCATTCACCGAGAGACATGGCCGCCTACTCAACTTGGTCACCTCCAACACAGATGAAGACATGATGAAGGTGCTTTTTCAGTTCTTTGATCCTTTATACCATTGCTTCACATTTCCCGACTATCAACTTGTGCCTACTTTGGAAGAATTATCCCCACTCTTGATGATTCCCATTCTCAACCAACTACCTTTCAACAGTATGGAAAGAGACCCAAAGCCATAAGATATTTCTCAAGCTCTACACTTGCACTCATCTGATGTCACAACTCATTGGGAAACAAGGAGTGGTGTCAAAGGTTTCCTAGCAAAGTTCTTGTTCGAGAAATCCCAAAACGGTTGGAACTCCTTGGACTTGCAAGATTTTGAGGAAATTTTGGCTTTCCTCATCTATGGGATGGTTTTGTTCCCAAATCCTTACCAACTCATAGATGTGAACGCCGTCAAAATCTTTATATCCTGCAACCCGGTGCCTACTTTGGTAGGAGACATCTTACACTCTTTTCACACTCGTACAATAAGGAAAAGAGGTGTTCTTATATGTTGTACTCCTCTTTTGGAAAGATGGTTTATTTCGCATCTTCCCCAATCTGTATTGAAGAATGAGCAAGGTTCAAGGTGGTCACAAAGGTTGATGACGCTCAAACATTTAGAAATTCATTGGTGCTCCCGATCCATAGAGAATGTTACTATTGTCGACCGTTGTGGAGAATTTCCTAATGTCCCTTTACTTGGAATTAGGGGAGGTATCACCTACAACCCCTGCTTAGCCTTAAGACAGTTTGGTTACGCCCGAAGGGATGACCCGCATGAGATGCTGATTCAAGGTTTGGTATTTGACTACGACAACGACGATCAAGGTCTTCACCATAGATTTATCCGAGCTTGGAGGATGTTGAACAAGGTAGATAGCAAGACTTTGGGGCATAAAAATTCCATCCCTCTTGAGCCTTACCTCAAATGGATACGAACTCGTGCTCAGAGTCTTATGATGCCTTATCCCTCCTTGCTCCCGGTAATCATTAAGCCTGTCATGGAAGGAGATGTTCCATATACTATCCAACATCCTGACATGCCCACCTCTCTTGAAGACTTGCAAAGATATTGGATACAACTCAAGGGGGAGCGAGATACTTTCGAGGCCCAATTCTACGCAAGCGAGAAGAAGGTTTTGGAACTCACTAGACTACTTCATGAGGAGCAAACTATGAATGCCTACATTTCACCAAAGAGGATGCGTACTACCTTTTTATATTAGATTTTTTGTATTATTTTTCCCAAGAAGGCATTGATGTACTCGAGCTTTAATCTATTAATATAACGTGTGTTTCATTTTTGTCTAAAACAAATTTGAATCTTAAAATCTTTGAAATCATTTCATATGCATTTACCATTCATCATAACATAAGCAGGTTTCTTGCAACACGTCTCCTCATCTCTCTACTGTTTATTTCAGTAAGATGGATCTCGAGCAAACGGTGAAGGACCTCTATGCTCAGAATGCACAATTTCAATAGTTGTTCTTAACTCTATCCAAAGGACAAGAGGAGTTGAAGACCTTGATGGCTGAGGAGAAGAAATAGAAGACGAAGAAGATAACCAGAGTTCTAAACATGGGAAGAAGATTCCAAGGGCAAACGAGAAGGGCCTTATACTTTGCAATAACATCCGTTGAGAAAGACAATCAAGATGGGAAGGGCAAAGAAACAATCATCCAGTCAGAATCAGAAGAGGAAGAGGAAGAGGAAGAGGAAGAGGAAGGCTATTCTGAAGAATAATACCCTCTAGCCGACGACAAGTATAAGCATCTAGAAGAGTGGTTGAGTGCAATGGAAATCCAAAAAGTACCTGGGTTGGACTTTGAGGAGTTGGGATTAGTTTCGGGGATTTTCATCCCTCAAAAATTCAAAGCACCTGTGTTCTCCAAATATGACGGAGTTTCATGCCATAAAATGCATCTCCGGTCCAATGTGAGGAAAATCCATCCCCATACCGCTGACAAAGATTTATGGGTACACTTCTTCCAAGATATTCTGTCTGGAACTCAACTTGATTGGTTTTATTAGTTAGAAAGAGCCAATGTTCATAACTGGGAAGATCTTGTTGCTTCCTTTTACAAACAATACCAATATAATGTTGATCTTGCACCTACCTGTACTCAACTCCAGAGTATGGCCATGGTTTCAAGTGGGGGCTTCAAAGACTACGCACAAAAATGGAGGGACTTGGCAGAGAGAGTCCAGCCTCCTCTATCTGAAAGAGAGTTAGTTGATATGTTCTTGGGCACCTTGTCTGGACCTTTCTTCAATCATTTAATTGGGAGTTCATCGGCAGGTTTTACTAAATTGATATTGACTGGAGAAAGGGTAGAAGTCGGGATAAAGAATGTAAAGATTCAAAACGATGCATCCTCTGCTTCTATAAGGAAACCATTCATTGGAAAGAAAGAAGTGGTTGTTGTATATCCTCAGCGAAATCAAGAAAGGGCCAAATGTTGTCCAATGGTGGGGGCTGTTATGATTCCTAAACTTGTGCATGATCTGTAAAGAAACAATCAGCCAAGAATGGAAATACAAGTTAGACAATTCACCTGAATTAATATGACACTATATCAGGTATTACCTCATCTGTTAAGATCCAGCCTAGTGACTTTGAAAGAAGCTCCAAAGAACCCTAACACAACCTCTCCTCACTATCATCCTAATGCTCGTTGTGCATACCACTCTGAAAGTCCCAGCCATGACACTAACAACTGTTGGGCCCTGAAGAACAAAGTACAAGACTTCCTTGAAGCCAAAGAGATTGAATTCGATGTGCCAGAAAAGCCCAATGTCATTTCTGCCCCTATGCCCAAACATGGCCATACTGCCAACGCCATTGAGGAAGATATATTTGTTACTTCAGTTGATGAACTTATGACCCCACTCCTAACTATCAAAAAGAATTTATTAAATGTCGGTGTATTCCCAGGTTGTGATGAAAGCTGCCATTTATGTTTGTCCTCACCAACCAGCTGTCCTTTGTTAAAAGCAGACGCTCAATGCCTAATAGATAACAAGGAAATTTTATTCAAGAAGACTTTTGTTCCAACTGTTTCTTATAATGATGTTTCCATCGTGACCATTTCCGAAAATTCTTCCAGGGTCTCCACCAAAAGACCCGTTAGAATTACATCAGTTCCAAAAGTAGCTCCTTTGATAATTACAATGCCTGGACCAATCCCGTATTCGTCATACAAAACTGTACCATGGAATTATAGAGGGGATGTCTACTACCACGGTATCAAGTATGATTGGCCAGTTGCTGAAGATTCAAGTTCTGAGAAAGTTGATATTAGTAATATTGCCGGAACAAGCAAGATCACTCGAAGCGGAAGGGTTTTCTCTCCAGAGATAGCTCCTCCAAAAGATATTTTTGGACCCGTAATCATTCTGATTGTTGTTGCTCCTCCAAAGGTTATT
Source organism: Vicia faba (assembly GCA_948472305.1). Taxonomy (NCBI): domain Eukaryota; kingdom Viridiplantae; phylum Streptophyta; class Magnoliopsida; order Fabales; family Fabaceae; genus Vicia; species Vicia faba. The sequence continues at coordinate 163,613,295 of OX451738.1, forward strand.
CCCAGTCCTACAATCATCTCTACTAATACTCCAATTGACAAAGCTGTTACAACCCCTGTTATCACTCCTACTGACATTCCTGCTGCCGAGTCAGCTGAGACTCGAGGTAAAAGTATTCTGATTAAGCCTGTCTAGACGAAGGCACAATCATTGGCTATCCCTGAGACCTCCCGAAAAGAGATGGATGAGATTCTAAAGATCATAAAAAGAAGCGACTACAATATAGTTGAACAACTGGGGAAAACTCCATCTAAAATTTCCATTCTAGCTTTACTACTATATTCTGAGGCGCATGCAAAGGCCTTGGTAAAATTCCTGAAAACTGCTCATGTACCCTAAGAAACATCTGCCAATCAGTTCCAAGACTGTGTAGCTAGCTTGACTGCAGATAATGTTTTAGGTTTTTAAGATGCTGATTTAATGCCAAGAGGGAGGAAGCATAATGAGGCATTACATGTCTCAGTGGAATGCAGGCGCACAACCTTGGCTCATGTCTTGGTGGACACTGGCTCGTCTCTGAATGTATTGCCTAAAAAGGCTCTTGATAGGCTTGACTGTGAGGGATTGACATTGAAACCAAGCAACATAGTAGTGAGGGCCTTTGACGGCTCAAAAAGGATGATGCATGGGGAAGTGGATATCCCCATAAAGGTTGGAACCCAAACATTTGATTCAACTTTTTATGTAATGGATATTCGCCCTTCATATTTATGCTTGCTAGGCCGACCGTGGATTCACAATGCTGGCGCTGTTACTTCTACGTTGCACCAAATGCTGAAATATCCAATTCAAGGGAAGATCATCACTGTTCATGGAGAAGAAGAGTATATGATCAGCCATCTCAATTCCTTTAGACATGTGGAGTTAGATGGTGAATTTATTGAAACTTCATTCCAGCACTTTGAAAAAGTCCCACAAGATGTGGCAGTAACCAAGGCTGTGTCTCAAGTTCCTAAGATCACAAGGCCTCCACTTAGGATGTCATCTTTGAAGGATGCCAAGGCAGTGATAGAAGAAGGTGGATGCACTATTTGGGGTCAACTCCCAGATATCCCATACAAATCTGATAAGTTTGGTCTGGGTTTCACTTCAGGTTCCTAGAAGGTTGTACGCCACGCTCGTGTCAAGGGATCACCCTTGAAGATCAGCAACCGTGAAGTCAATGCGGTAGAGGATAATGAAGATGGCTATAACCTGGAGGATTGGATCTTCCCAACTGTCAGTGGAGGCCTCAGTAACTGGGAGGCTAGAGATTTTATCCCGATCACTTTCACCCCACAGTAATTTGTCTTTACATTTTGTTGGACCTGTAATATTAAAACAATTCAGACTCTGAAAACCTTGTGTCTTACCCGAGGCAGAATGGTCCATTTGTAAGGGTTATCATCTCATTTCCATATGACATCAATGAAGCATGGACGCTTTTGCATACAAACTTTGTGCTTATTGTTTATCTTTTTACATTTTATTCCTTTCAAAGATAGATATACTCTTACACGCACTCATACTCACAATGCAGGTCTACATCCATTCGGGATCCCATGGGTAACAGTTTTGCTATGGCCTTTTGTGACTCTGATAATCTAATCTACCAAGTCGAAGAAGAAGGTCGGGAAGATTGTGAAGTACCAGGGGAACTTGCCAGATTATTACAACAAGAAGAGAGAACCATTCATCCCCATGAGGAACCAGTGGACACCATCAATCTAGGTACCTAAGAAGACAAAAGAGAAGTCAAGGTGGGTGCCAACCTAGAACCCGGTGTCAAAGAGCGTCTAATTCAGTTGTTACACGAGTATGTTGAGGTCTTTTCCTGGTCATATGAAGATGCCAGGACTTGATGTAGATATTGTGGTACATCGTCTACCTACAAGAGAGGACTGTCCACCGGTAAAGCAAAAGGTCCGCCGTATGCGACATGACATGTCAGAGAAGATTGAAGCAGAAGTCATGAAGAAATTCAATGCTGGATTCTTGGCCGTCACCTCTTATCCGCAATGGGTTGCAAATGTTGATTTTGTTTGGAAATGTGCTTTGTGTGGTTTTTGAAAGTATTTTGAAAAGGCGTCATCGTTTAGGTAAACTTTGTAATAGTTCTCGTTCGTAAGAACGTATACAAAGTGTTGAGCTTTTGAAAATGTTTCATGTTTTGAAAGGTGTTTTGAAAGTGTTTTTTGAAAGTGTTGGTGTTTGTTTTGAAAATAGAAAGGATGTTCGATTTGAAATTGAGCAAGCAACTAGGAACAATCTACCTACTCTAAAGTCTTCGTTCATTTCTTCCTTCCCTTTGATATTGCTATCTTACCATTGATTTTGTAAGAAGCCTTATCTTTGAATGTAAAGGGACGGGCGTGGGTGTTTACCGTTGTTTTTGATAAATAATCGCTGATCTCCAAAAAGGTAAGTTTTTTGGTTTACTTACGGGATCGATCAAACTAATCCCAGGACATATGCTAATTTTTATGTAAAATGGGTAAGAAGGAAGAACACACGTTCGACCCAGAGAAAGGATGTTTGAGATTGTTGGAAAGTAAACAGAAGTATAGAAATGCAAGTAAAAGAAGTAAAAAAAGATAACTTTGCAGGATAATAGTAAAGTAATCTAAAAGACTTTTATTAAGGAAAAAGGGTGTTTCCAACGTATATTTCTCAACTTTATCCTTTCTCACGCAGTAGTTACTTGGATAATATTTGAGTGATTTAATAGAATGGGTTGAACACCCTTGAAAATTACACAAGCTTCTTAATTTATACTAAAGATAGGTACCCGTTGAGGTAACATTCTGCGCTAGGATGAAGACAAGTGTCTTCTGCGTGTCCCTCGACCTATGGCTTTCAGCCACATTGCTTCTTCTTAAATGCTGGCGAAACTGCCTTTCCCTCCAATAATTCAAAATTCAAATAATCCTCGTATCATGTGCCAAAGCGAGAATACTTTCTCTTAGTCGAGTAACATAAGTCTTCTTCAGTCGAATGAGCCCTTGGTCGAAGATTCCAATATAACTTAGATTTTTTCCTTAAGTTATTTCAAGTGTCGAATCATACTTCATAGCTTGGTTCATTCCAGTTATTTGGTTTAAAAGACCAAATATAGTAAGTGTCGAATTTGGGAGCCAACAAATTGCCCCCCAAGAATGTCTATGTCGACGCTCAAAGAAATAGCCATTCTTTGAACTTCCCATTCGACACCTGTCTTCCCAGTTGTCCACCAAGTCTTGATGTGTGCTTTTCGCCTTCCAACATCAGTTGTACTTGAGAAAACCATCATTACTTTTTCTCCAAGATGTCTCTTCAAACTGCCGTTACCATGCTTGCCATGATGACCATATTCCTATAACCTAGGCAAGCATGTCAAAACGTTTCCCAATGCTTGCACAGTAACCGTTTCGCACTTCGCCACGTATCCCACTACCTGTGAAACATTAAATGGCCTTGACGAGACATATCACTCTTTTGAAGGCTATAAATACTTCTAAGCCTTTCTATTTGGAACTTTTACCATTTCCAGCATTTCCAAATCCCCTGCTTTCTCACAACATTGTACTGTCAACTTTGTTTTTTTCTCTCAAATCCTCAACAATGGCTTTTCTCTCTAATGCACCAAACAATATATCCAGAAACCACCAGAGATCTTTTCCACCAACCCTCCTTCTTCCTTGATTGATAGGTATATCGCTGAACCCATGACGAAAGAATGGCGAGAAGAATATGATTCTAAACTCCTCATTCCCATTAGATACGGTGGAAACATGTATGCTATGTCTGGTCCGTTATCTTCATGCATCGAAAATCACTTAAAAAACCGCGCCTTCTTTGCTACTCACCCAAGGCTTAGACCCATAGGTTGCGCGAAGAAACCTAGGGAGGACCCAGAAGACGTTACTCCGGCTAACCAGCAACATCCTCAGACTACAGAGGATATCAACCTCCAGTTCATGAATAAAGGGAACTGAATCTTTCGATCAAGCCCTAACCTCTCTTCTGAATATTCAGACTGGTTGAATAAAATGGAGAGGGCGCAAGCTTCTGTCTGGAAGGAGATGGATATTTATGACCTGGTGAAGTTGTCAAAGACAGGATTTCTTTACTGCCCCCTTATGCTGGTATCTTCATTGTACTTTTGGGATAGCGCACATTTCACTTTTCATCTTCCTTGTGGGATGATGACCCCCACTTTATTCGACATAGCTTCCATCACTGGGCTTCGACCAACTGATGACTATTTCGACCCTGAAGACTTGTCTGAGGATGCTATTGGGTTTGCTGCTACAAAACCCACTTACACCACCTTTATAAACCACTTCCACGACAAAGCCTCTAGTACTATGTCGGAGGTGGATCATATAGCCTTCTTGGCTATGTGGTTGTCTTAATTTTTTTTTGTACTAAGTCGCTTCAGGTGACGAAAAAGATTTTGACGCTCGCGATGCATCTTCACCATAAATACCCCCTTTGCCTGGCCGAATTGATTTTGGCCAACTTATGTGAGTCCATCAGTAATGGTGTGACTCAACTTAAAGTTATAGGGGACAGGGGGAGCCTGCTGCTATCTGGTCCTTTTTGGCTTCTCCAACTGTGGCTCAATGCCACCTTTGAATCTTTCCTTCCCCAGAAGAACAAGATTAACGAAGAAGCTCCTGAAATCCTGAACAGGAGAGTCGAAGGCACCAGGCTTGCATTGCTAACTCCCACTGATGAAGGCCAACGGTTTTAGAAGGCTTTCACAAGCTTCGTAATGATGTTTGTGGAGCGAAAGCGCTTTGTTTCGACCATGGCTCCCTTTGCCAGTCGAAAAGTTGGTCCGGTATGGTTCACAAGACCATATCCTTCGAATGAGGAGGATGACGTGACTGATGAGTTCATGAGCATGTGGGAATCATTTGTTTGTCCCAGGATCATGCCTTTGAGATTTAAGAGCTCAAAAAATCAATTGAGCTTAATTGCTTATCAACCAAATCTTGTCTCTCGACAATTTGGTATTTCTCAATCACTTCCTTCACCTATTTATCCTCGAGAGAAACTGCTACTTTTTTACAATGCAGACTACTCAGAAGATGCCGCTACCAAGCATATTGGTAGGTACTCTGGTCGAACTATACTGACCTTATTTGACTTTAACCTCAATTTTCTGAGTTTCGTTCCCTTTGAGGAGTGGTGGAAACAATATTGTGACGAAGAGTTCTTCGATGAGAAGGACTTTGCCCACCACCTACGTGAGGAATTTAAACTGGTTCTCGACAGGGTCAAGAAAGGTATTATTCTTTTCCATCTCTTCTCCTAAGATTTGTATTTCGACACTCAATTAACTATAGTTGTTTTGTCTTTTGTTTAGCTGTCAAGAGAACCAGCTCGAAGAAGACTGCTGAGAGTACAAAAGGGGCAGATTCCGCCGTCAACCCCTCTCCTAAGGTATTTACTTTATTTCATACCCTTATTTTTTATCTGACATAGGAACTGATCCCTTCGACTTGATTTTCTGGATGTTTAGAAACCAACCCCCAAAAAACGGAAGGTTCAGGAGATCCAAATCTCTAGTGACGAAGAAGATGAGTCTCCTCCTATTCCTTTGCCGAGACGAAGATTGAAGAAACCAATCCCTGTCGTCGAACCTCGTCCAAAAATCAGGGTTAAGACTACATTTGTGAGGCCTCCTCCTGTAGTCATCAACGAGACCACTGAACAGGAGGTAATCGCTAGGTTAAACAATCCCAGTGAAAGTGACAACTCTAGTCCTGGTGCTGAAATCCCTGTCCAAGTATTTACTTCGACTGCTTATTATTTATTCGTCCACTCCCTTTTGTTTTATGAGGATTCTGAAAGAAACAAATTCCTTCTATTTTCCAGGACACTGCTGGCACTTCCAAACGAATTCCTGCTCATGTCGAGGATTCTGTCACTCTCTTTAATAGTGAAGGGGATCCTACCTATAGACCTTCTTCAGCGAAAGGTTCTTTCATGAGTTCGGCTGACGAAGTAAATCAGGCTTCTGAACCTCAACACGAAACCATAGAAGAAGCCGACGAAGAAGAAGCTGCAGGAAACCAAGAGGAGACTAGGGTTTCACTGGTTTATGTGCGAGAGACTGAGGAGGAAGGTGTTTCTGGTGTTGAAACTGAAACAAAGAGGGAGAATGTAGAGATCCCAGAGGCTGACGGTGAAGAAGTTTTTGCTGAAGGAAACCAAAATCCTCCAGGCACTAAAGCAATTCCAAGTCAAGTAGCCAACGTGGTTGTTAAAGCCAACGAAAGTATTCCTTCGACGGGATCTAGAACCAAGGAGGATTTGGCCTTACTGAAACAACAGAATCCGTTGGATTATCTGACTGCAATTCTAGAAGGTCGAGAGAGTTCCTCTGATCACAGCACCTCGACTTCATTTGGACGATCTACTTCGACTTCTCCTCTCGACGAGGCTCTTCAGAAAGTTAAAGCACAAATCTTTAAAAGAGATTTGATGTTAACTTTAGAGGTGGAACCCGCATCTCCTTCCTTTCTGAAGACTATCCTGAACGTTGTCGATCTCCTTGTTGCTCCTCCGGATGTGGCCAATGTAATCTTGGATTTACTCTCTATTGTCGACCAGGTATCAGCGGATTACAACCGCCAGAGAAATCTCAATCGTGAGATTGAAGAAGCCAATGGTCAAGTGGTTGCTGCTTGGCATGCTGCTATTGAATCCGCTTCAAGGGTAAAGGATTTTTCGAAGGCCCAGGAGGCTAGACAAAAAGCAGTCGAGGAGATAGATCGAGATAATGCTCAACTGAGGGTGCAGATTACAGAGTTGGAAGCTAAAATTACTGCCAACGACAAAAAGAAAGAGGAACTTCTTGCTGTGAACAATGAATCAGAAAGCTAAGAAGAATTGGCTGAAGGGTTAAGACACGCCGATCGAGCCCAATCTCTGGATGCTAAGTTCGAAACCCTTCACCAATCGAAATCTCTATGTGATCGACGGCTAGAATTGAAAAGAATCAAGTATCTCCAGATTAAAGATAATCTTCCCTTTTGAATTTTGTTTATCTCATTTATGTAATCACTTTCTGTAACGATTTCAGAGCCATTTTGGCACTTTTAATGAAATTTTTAAGTTTCCATCTTGGCATTCTCTATTAACAGTGATTATATATTATTTATTTTTATCTCTTGAAGAAAAGGTCTATACGTTTTTAGGTATTTACCATTCACCTTCAAGAGTCTTTGATCTTCGCTTAATTCTTCGATCTCATAGGCTCCGCCTGAGAATTCTTGCACAATCCTAAAAGGTCCTTCCCACTTAGGGGACCATTTTCCCAAGTTTCTATCTCTTCGATCCATTGGGAGTATTACTTTCCAAACTAAATCTTCAGGCTGAAACGTCTTGGACTTCACCCTGCGATTGTAGGATTTCTCAACTCGCTTCTTATGCAGTCTCAAAAGATCCCGAGCTTTTAACCTTTCTTCGTCTAAGTCCACTAGTTCATCCGACATCATACTCCAATAGACTTCAGAAGGGGTCTCATGATGTATCTGAATCCTTGTCGCCTGCAAGTGGATTTCCACTGGTAACACTGCATCATGACCATAGGTCAGGCTAAATGGTGTTATTCATGTGGCTTCTTTCGGACAAGTTCGACACACCCACAAGACTTGATCTAGCGTCTTGTTCCAGTTACTGGGTTTCTTTCCCACATGTTTCTTTATTAAACTGATCACTACTTTATTTGCTGCTTCGACCTGGCCATTAGCTTGTGCATAATAAGGCGTAGACGTTAACAGTTTAAACCCCATTTCTGCAGCGAAGTCTTGCATCTTTCGACCATTAAAGACTGACCCTTGGCCTGTAGTAATTGTTTCGGGATTCCAAATTTGTATATGATGTACCTTTGAATGAATTCAATGACATTCTCCTGGTCTACATTGACTAAAGGAATCGCTTCAATCCACTTAGTAAAATAATCAATGCCCACCAGTATATACTTCTGACTTTTAGAAGATGCTGGTCGAATTTCTCCAATGAGATCCAAAGCCCATCCTCTAAAAGGCCAAGGTTTCACAATCGAGTGAAGTTCATTTTTTGGCACATGTTGAATGCATGTATGTTTTTGGCATTCTTAGCATCCTTTTGCAAACTCAACACAATCCTTTAACATAGTGGGCCAATAGAAGCCTTGTCGAAACAATAACCATTTCATCTTTTAGCCTACTTGGTGTGCTCCACATGCCCCAACGTGTGTGGTGGAAAGAGCTATATATGCTTCTGTTTCACTTAAGAATTTCAAAAGCACACCTTCCAGTGTTTTCTTAAATAGTTCATTTCCCATCAACACATAACTCAGCGCTCTGTACTTTATCTTTCATTTTGTCGAAGCCGCTGGATTTTGTAAATAGTCCACTATAGGCTTTCTCCAATCTTGCTCTGTTAGATTGTCTATGAACGAAATTTCAAAATTTTCATGATCAGTGTATCCTAACATTGTGGTCCTCAAATCCTATGGAGATAACATAGTGGCAGTTACTCTCCATCTAACTTCGATTGCTTGTTATAGCCTATCTTTCGAAACTTTATACCCAGAAGCAATTTGTGCCAAATCGTTGGTTGTTTGATTTTCCAATCTGGGTATGTGTCGAATGCTAACTACCTCGAAGTTCTTCAACAACCGTATGTCTATTACGAAATACATGATAAGGTTTTCTTTTATGCATTTGTATTCTTTCTTAATTTGTTTCAGGACTAACTCTGAGTCTCCCATTATTTCGACTTGAGTTTCCCCCAATTCCAACAGGATTTCAAGGCCTATGATTAACGCTTCGTATTCAGCCTCATTATTGGAGCAATCCCCGTCTATTTTGTACTTGAATGTTGTTGGAATTTTGTTTGGAGAAATAATAAGGACTCCGACTCCAACTCCATCTTTATAACTAGAGCCATCAAAGTAAAGTTTCCACGGTTCGATCTCCAAATAATTTAGTGATCTTTCTTGTATGGAGTGGTCGACTATAAAGTCTGCGACCACTTGGCCTTTTATAGCCTTGAGAGGCATAAAAGTTAATGAATACTCAGTTAATGCAAGTTCCCATTTTCCAATTCTACTGTGAAAAATGGGTTTCGACAACATGTATTTGAAAACGTCAAAATGAGACGAAACATAAACAATAACTGGCTTTATATATTGCTTAAGTTTTGTACATGAAAAAAATATAAACATAAACATAGTTTTTCAACCTCGTTATATCTAGTTTCTGCATCATTTAAAACTCTACTGAGGTAGTATATGGGCCTTTCGACACCATGTTCATCCTCTTGAGCCAGCATGCTCCCTAAAGTTTTATCAGATGCAGCTATGTACAGTCTCATACTTCTACTTCGACAAGGAGGCACCAAAATAGGTGGTTTAATGAGGTACTCTTTGATTTTATCGAAGGCTTCTTGATGTTCTTCCCTCCATTCAAATGCCTCTTTGTTGAGTCGAAGTAACGGAGAAAAGGCTTGCGTTTTCCCACTAAGGTTGGATATAAATCTCCTTAGGAAATTTATCTTCCTAAGTAAGGATTGCAATTCCTTTTTGTTAGTTGGTGCTTTGGCATGCAAGATAGCCTGGGTCTTGTTATGGTTTATCTCAATGCCCTTTTTATGGACCACAAAACCTAAGAAATCTCCTGCTTTTACACCAAAAGAACACTTTAGAGGATTCATCTTCAAGCCGTAGTGTCTCATCCTCTCAAAGGATTGTCGAAGATAATCCATGTGAGCCTTCCCTGAAACAGATTTGACAACAATATCATCAATATAAATTTGCATGAAAGTGTCAATAAAGTCATGAAAGATCGAATTCATGGCTCTTTGGTACGTTGCCCCTGCATTTTTTAGGCCAAAGGGAATTACTACCCATTCATAGGTGCCTAAAGCCCCAGGGCAACGAAATGCCGTTTTCGACACATCCTCTTCAGCAATGAAGATTTGATTATATCCAGAGTAGCCATCAAGCATACTCATGTACTCGAAACCAGCGGAAGAATCTACAAGCATTTCCTCCACTGGCATTGGATAATCATCTTTGGGTGTTGCAGCATTTAGATCTCTAAAATCGATGCACACCCTCAAGGTACCGTTTTTCTTTATAACAGGCACAATATTTGCAATCCATTCGACGTACCTGGTCGTTCTTATGAACTTGCATCTCAGCAGCCTTTCGACCTCCGTTTTGATTTTTGATAAAATTTCTGGTGCAAACCGTCTTGGAGTCTGCTTAACGGGTTTCTTTCCAGGCTTTATTGGTAACTGCAGTTCTACCAATTTTCTATCGAGACCAGGCATCTCTTCATAGTCCCACGCAAAGCAATCCTTGAACTCTTTTAGTAATTTGATCATTTCGACCCTGGGTCCTGGATCCATTTTTGTGCTTATGTATGTGGGCTTGTTCACAGGACCTTCGCCTAGATTTACCTCTTCTAGAGGATCTTGGGCCAACATTCTGACATTGTTCGCCAGCGGGTCCTTTTCGAAACCTGGAGGTTCGTCGTCATAGATGGCGTCCAAACTCTGGTCTCGAAAGTATTTCTTTCCCAAATCGGGAGGCTCTGGGTCGAAATCTTTCCCAGGCCCTGTCTTCGAAAGGACTTGTTCATTGGCTTTGGAAGCCACATATTTAACTTCAGCCTCTAAGGCCGCTATCATTCTATTTTCGGCCACATATGCCGAAATATTTTGGAGAGTTGATGACTCAATCATCATCATCAAACTCGCTTCCCCAGCCCGTTGGCCGTATATCACTAACTCCACCAAAGTCGATGTTGGATAAGTCTTCTCTATCCCACTGAAAGCCGTGATCAGAGTGTAGGTATAGGGAGCAGAGTGCATTAGGAGTTGGGGTTAAATCAAACTCAAGTGGGTTACATGGCCCTATGTGAGCCAAATTTTTGTCGAAACTGTTCTTTCTGACACTGTTGATTTCACCTAAGTAATAACTCTGATCTTCTTCAATGTTCTCCACAATGTCGTCGGGGCGCCATATTGTGACCCTTTGGTGCATCGAATATGGCACTTCTCCAATGCTCTGTATCCACTCTCGACCAAGGAGTAGATTGTAGTTGGGTTTTGCTGAAATAACCATGAACATAGTGGGTCGAAGGATTGAGCCCACTTTGAGGTCTAGTTGAATGACATCCCTTGTGGTGCCAATGCCCCCTTCATATTTGGATAAGACCATGTTATGCGGCTTTATGTCAGCATCTCCCTTTCCTAACTTTTCCAGCATGAATTGTGGTATGATATTGATGGTTGCCCCACAATCAACTAGAATTTTGTTTATGGTTACCTCCCCCACTTTTGCTCTAATGAATAGGGGTTTCAGATGGCTCTTCATTTCCTCTGTTGGTGGTTCAAAAAATGCATTTTGTTCTTCTACGCATCCATTGTTCATTATATAGTAACATACTGGCTTGTGTCTAGCCAGTTCTTGTTCAACCATTAGGTCAGTTTCTTCGACTTCGACGTCACGGTTGTATTCTTTGGGCAACACAGATATGACATTCACCATGATGTCTAAACTGTCACTGGAGTCAGAGTCGTCTTCATCATTCGACCCACATTCCTCTGCCCAAGGCATAGGATTTCTCTCTAGAGGTTTCCTTTGTTTCTTCTGCACATTAGTGCTAACTTCTGGCTGAGGTCCAGCTACCTCTTTCTCGGCCTTTCGCCGTCTTTGGAACCTTCTCCACTGCGAACGAGACATAGGATTTTTTCCTTTGTAATTGCTCGACACATGGGTCATTTTGTTCGACGCAGAAGCATGGTACTCCTTTCTGTAATCTAGAGAAGAACCTCTAGGTACGTCGAATGCCTGCCATCTTTCTTCATTTGGCCTCTTTCTCCCCATGGTATTTACCCAAGTATCTGCAGACACATTAGTTGGAGGCCTAAAAGTTGGTGGCCTCCTTTCCTGATTCATGGGTCTTTATTGATGCGCCCTTCTGGGGTCAAATCGGATTTCTGAACCCATTCTTTGTTGGGCATTGGTGCCCTGTTTTGCTTTTACAACCCGCATAACTTGTATATGTTCAGTGGCTTTCTTATCGAAAATAGAGCTACATCTAGGGCATAACATTACTTCTGTTTTCTTCTCTTGGCACCTATGCAGAAAATCTGCCAAATCTTCATCCTCCTTTGGGAATGCAGTTTTGTTTACTTCTTCTTGTCGAATGGCTTCCTCTGAAGTTTTGGCGCCAGAGACTTCAACCATGTTAACCTGCATGTTGCTTTTGGAAACCAGGTTCATCTTTTGCATCTTGGCCTCCAAGTCCTCTGTCGACCCCTTTGCAGCAGCCAAATAAGAACCTGTGGTGGTTCTTTTGCTGGAGCTTTCAGCAACTCCTTTGATTTTGTTTGGGTCTTCAATAACCCGTTTGATTAGTTTCAGGCTACCAGCAACCTTCTTGTTCGACCCTTGGCCAACTTCCTTTTTCGAATCCAGGCCTTCAGTGGCCTTTCTCACCCCTTCAATAGTTTTTCTGGAGATGTTTCCAGTGAAACTTCCAAAGATGGGTTTTATGATGAAATCTTTAGACACTTCCACCATATGAATGCCAACTGGTTTGGCATAATGAGCCTCTGTCTGCAGTGGGTTTGTGTCGATTTTCATTGCTGGTTTATCAGCAAATTTCATCCTTCCTTCCTTCAGCGCTTTTTGAACGAGATCCCTGAAAAGGAAACATTGTGAGGTTTTATGTCCCAAAAAATTATGGTATTTACAAAAACCTCTTTTCTTTCTCTGTTCTAAAGGAGGAAATTTAGCCCCTGGGGGCACTATCATCTGTCCATCTTTAACTAACAGATCGAATATTTCGTCACACTTGGATATGTCGAAGCTATAAGTTTTCTTAGGAAATTTATCGCTGTTTTTCTCAGGTTCTACAGGATTTTTCCCATTTGATGGCACTAGCAATTTACAAGAATATGGTGGTCCTTGTTTTAATTCAGCTAAATCAATTTCACCTTCTTCGACATCTATAGGATCGTTGTATGTCTCTGAATTGTCATCATCCATTTTGACATAAGCTACCCTTTCTCTTCGATGAGTTTTGGCAGTCTTTGCCTTTTCAGCTTTAAGGCGTTCTACATGTCGAACTCTATCAGTAAGTTGGGCCATATCTCTTAGGTATTGTGTATCTAACTTTTTCCTAATCGAATAATCCAGGCCCCCCGCTGCTATTTCAACTAATTCATGCTCAGGCACTTGGGTAAAGCATCTGGCTTTGAGTAATCGAAATCTATTTAAATATTCATCAATTGGCTCTGTAAACCTCCTCTTCACACTAGCCAATTCTTTTAGACTTATCTTGTTTTGACCCATGTAAAATTGTTCATGGAACAATCTTTCCAATTGGTTCCAGTTGTGGATCGAATTGGCTGGGAGGGTGGTGAACCAAGTGAAAGCATTTTTTGTCAGAGAACTTGGGAAATATTTGAGTCTAAGGTTTTCATTGTTTGCTATTTCTCTGGCCTCTATCAAATATCTAGCCACATGTTCGACAGTCGACTCTGTCGTATCTCGTGAAAATTTAGTGAATTTTGGGACTTTTCCTCTAGGTGGTAAGTCTTCTTGCAGAATGTATTCTGACAATGGGGATGCAAAGTTTGGTCTATAAAAACCAACATTCATCCCGTTTTGAAGCATGATCCTCTCGATCATGGCGGTTAAATTATTGTCCGTCCCATAGTTCTGGTGTCGAACTTGCTATATTAATTCGTCAGCGTTTTGGTTTCTATTAGCCATAATAACGCCTTGATCGATTTCTCGAGGGTTTTGAGGTATCTCTATTCTTGGTTGTTCTACTTCTACCCTAGGAATCTGGGGGTTTGGATTAACGGTCAAATCCTCTTCCATAATTACCCCTTGGTTTACTCTTATTGGTATCCTCTGGGGTTGTCGAACAACTTGGGGTACCCCAAAGAATTCAGCCATGCGCGTCATTTGTGTTATCATCTGTTGATTCGACTGTGTAGCAGTCTGAATGAGGGGGTTTAGCATTGTACTTAGAGTTTGTGCTAACATCTGTACCATTTCATGATTACTTCTGTCCATCTGTTGTCTCAAAATTGCTGTCGAAACATTTGTGAGGCTTGGTATCATGTGAGATGGCCCTCCCAAAAATTGGTTTCTACTGGCTCCAGAACCTTGTAATGGCGATGTTGCATTCACCAAAGGTTTTAAAAAGGTGGATGCAGCATTCATAAGGCTAGCCATTTCAGTAGTTGGCATGCCATATGGTTGTTCTCGACCCATCCAGGTTGTCGAAAAGCCTGGGGGTACAGTTTATCGAGATCCTAGATTTATCCTTGGTGGAGGCGTTCCCAAAGGACCTCTTGGACCCACATACGAAAGTAAGGGTCCATTTTTATTCGTGGTTAACGCTGGCATTGATCCAACAAAAGTTGGGATATTCCCTTTGACAGCAGTAGTAACTGTTGTTCCTGTGATTGGTGGAGGTATTTCTCCATGGTTTGGCTCGTTAGCCATACTACTCTCTCTATTTTCCTTCCTAACAGTAAATTTGTTGGTTACTCTACCACTTCTTAATAACATGCAATATTATAACTGTACAGGAAAAACACAGTAACATAGAAAATTAGCAACGTCCCACCGGGTGTGCCAATTTGTTTACCGTTGTTTTTGGTAAACAATCGCTGATCTCCAAAAAGGTAAGTTTTTTGGTTTACTTACGGGATCGATCAAACTAATCCCAAGACATATGCTAATTTTTATGTAAAATGGGTAAGAAGGAAGAACGCACGTTCGACCCAGAGAAAGGATGTTTGAGATTGTTTAAAAGTAAACAGAAGTATAGAAATCAAGTAAAAGAAGTAAAAAAAATATAACTTTGCAGGATAATAGTAAAGTAATGTAAAATACTTTTATTAAGGAAAAAGGGTGTTTCCAACGTACATTTCTCAGCTTTATCCTTTCTCACGCAGTAGTTACTTGGGTAATATTTGAGTGATTTAGTACAATAGGTTGAACACCCTTGAAAATTACACAAGCTTCTTAATTTATACTAAAGATAGGTAACCGTCGAGGGAACATTCCGTGCTAGGATGAAGACAAGTGTCTTCTGCGTGTCCCTCGACCTATGGCTTTCAGCCACGTTGCTTCTTCTTAAACGCTGGCGAAACTGCCTTTCCCTCCAATAATTCAAAATTCAAATAATCCTCGTATCATGTTCCAAAGCGAGAATACTTTCTCTTAGTCGAGTAACATAAGTCTTCTTCAGTCGAATGAGCCCTTGGTCGAAGATTCCAATATAACTTAGATTTTTTCCTTAAGTTATTTCATGTGTCGAATCATACTTCCTAGCTTGGTTCATTCCAGTTATTTGGTCTAAAAGACAAAATATAGTAAGTGTCGAATTTGGGAGCCAACAGTGGGTCATCGTATAGCCATGATAACAATGTTGTGAAATGTCTTTGCAATTATCTTTGAGGGACTAAGATCATTTAGAAAGGCAACTTTGATAGCGTCATCGAGGTACTATGATCTTGTATTTGATTTCTTTTTGCTAATATACTCCACATGCATAACATGGCAATTTTGGTAAGGCAACAAAGTGGAATTACCCTAAGGGTGCAAGTGTGCAAATGTGTTGATTTACATGCTTGTTTATCTTAGATTAGGGTTTGCTAACTTGTTGGTTTTAATCTTTCCATACAAACCCTAATTTACTAGCATTTATATAAAGCGATAAATTGCGAAAAATAAAAAATACTAAGCTATTACATCATTAGGGGAGGGGTGTACAGATTTACAAATGAGGATTGCAAGAAATTAAACATAATTATCCGTTACAACCATATTGAATAATATACAAGAAACGTAAATAAATATAATGTACAAGCATGAATAAAAGGGAAAGAGTATGAATTTGTTTGGATTTTTGTTAAGAAAGTTTTTTTTGTTCTAACCTAAATAAATTAGAAGAAAATATTTAAACTAAAGAAATAAGAAAATTTAATTAAGTAAATTAGAAAAGAAATTTTTTTTAGGTTTTTATGAAAAAGATTTTGAATATTAAACTAGTATTAATTAAATAAAATGAACTAGGGCTTCTAAAGTAATCTTAATTAAAAAACTAATTTAAACCTAAGTCTATTATTACTTAAATAATTAAAATAGAAATTAACTTCTTAAAGAAAATGTTTTTTTTTTGTCTTTTTAGTCTTGAGAGAAATAAAATATAAACATATTATTACCTAAATAATAAATGAAATATTTTTGAGATTTTTTATTAATAAAAATAACTATTATGATAATATTAATAATAACAAAAATAAAAAGATAAATAAAAAATATATATAAAAAGAAAGGTCAGGGGGTGAAGATTTAATTTGGAGTGTTTTTAAGAAAGAAAGAAAAAAAAAGTTTTTGTTTAGGCCTGGTCCTTTAGCCTCTTTTTTTAAATCAGAAAATAAATAAAAAAAGTTTGGGCTGCGTGGTATTGAGCAATCAGGGGGTATGTTTCAGTAAAAGAGAGGAAGCCCAAAGGGGGAGGCCCAGCGTTGCAAAGGAAAAAGAGAAGGAAAATGTGAAAAAGAAACAAAAGGCAGCACGCTGAGGTTCGAACCCACGCCCTCTTGGTTATCAACGTGCTTCCTTACCACTGGGGTGGCTATACATCCGTTTATTAAAATGAAATGATAAATACATAACTTATAATGCTTCCAAGGCATGTACTTCGTCTTCAACCTTCATCCAGTCAGCGCACTTGTAACTTGTTCATCTTTCAACAAAAATGGAAAGTACAAACATGAAAGTTGTGGCATTTCTTCCCTCGAATCCAACCATATAAATAACTAAAGCTATAAATCAAAGATGAGTGAGAATTTTTCTGGCCCTAATTTAAAACCTAAAAATTTCAGAAACATCAACTCCAAAATTCTTAAAGCTCAAGCCATATAAATGCAAACTATGGATATGTACATCTTCGTGCCAATAAGGTCTACATTTTATCTTTGAAAATGAAAGCCTAACAATGCCTATATGAGGAGTTCAAAAATCAGAAAACTCACCTTGCAAATGGAGATCGTGTTTTGAGTTTGACCAGCTTTCAATGAGTTCTAGTGATTGAATTATCTTCCTCAAGTTCCTAGGAAGCTAATGTGATGTTTGGCTTGAGCTGAAAGTGGCTGAGGAGTTCTGGAGAAGCAAGTTGCAGACCCCTGTTTTTGAAAATGGAACTTGATGATGGAGGTGTTACAGTCGGGCAAGAAGGGTTTGGATGGTTTGTATTTGATGTTTAGAAACTTTAGGAACCAAAAGGCTTGGAAACGCACGGGGGAAATGTAAGTTTCATGTTTTTGGTCAGATTGTGCAACAATAGAGTTTTTGTGTGTGATTCTAATTTCTAGGGAGTTTGAGGGCTTATGTATGCATCTTCGCTTGTAAATAGTATCTCTACTTATAGAGGAAAGGTTTTGTGGTTTGAAATGATCAGAAACAAAGAATCACATGTTATGAGTTCATGATTTGTTTTTGAAGTTATCTTGACAAACATGGTTTCAATGCAAGGTACATGTCTTATAGGGTGGCTAGAAACTTTAAAAATGTTTGTTCTGAGTGTATAGAGTACGCTTGTGCAGAAAGAACAAGTGCAAAGCTCCATACAATTTGACTTTGTGATTAAAGTCATTTTTCAAGAATAACAACGGTTCCTTTCTTTCAAAAATGGAAATGCAACTTGGATAATGGTGTAATACCCCAAATTTGTCCTACCCTTTCACTCTTATCTGGCTTATGCATTTTGTATTTTTCTCATGTACATAACTCCCATTAGGTTATCTAACATATCATTCATTCATTAATCAATAAATATTTAGCACGGGATCAAAGATGTTGAGGAATTGGGGTCATTGTACGGCTTTAAGGTTCTCGTCTTCATTCAAGGAATCAACTAGTTTCATCATCAATCATGGTTTGTGAAGCTAGGGTTTTTGTGTTCAGGGTCAGTAATAGCTGTATTCTCCTCAAGCTACGAAGATCATCAAGTTCTCCATCGAAGGGTTGTGACTTGTTAGTGCAAGGTTTTTATCAATACCTCAAATAAAGACTTTGCAAGCTAGGGCTTGGGCCTTCTTAGCATCTCAAATTCATCTCAAGGAAGCTTAGGGTTTTGTGATCACAATCATTATTCATATGCTTCTAATTTCTCCTATCTACAAGGTTTCCTCGACATTTTCTTGGAGATCATTGGTCATCAAAATGAGGTTCCTTTGCGAAGCGAATTGAAAGATGTAAATCATGGTATAAAGGTAATGTTGTGGACGCGTAATATGATCAAGGCATCGTTACTATTTTTCGCCTTGATTACAAGAGGTGGATATAAGATGGAAACTAAGAGTTTTAGCAAGAGGGCGAGATTGATTTGGTTTGGTTCTTATGGATTCATTATTTATAATCATTTGAAATACTACCTAATATCATGGATTAAAGTTGTTTGAAGTTTCATTAGAAGAGTGCGGATTTGGACAAGGGACTTCGCATGAACTTAATGGAATCACTTCTAAGTTGAAAATTGTTTGAGATCTTATTCAAGAGTCCATGTTAAGCACTTGTTTTTCTTTCATCCTATTTGTTGGTACTTATTCAAGCGTCGTGAGAATTAAAGGAAAATTGGGAAATTAAAGCAAAACATATGGGGGGAAGACGAATTCCAAACATTGTTTTAATGGAGAAGGACCATTGCATATTACATTCATGGGATCCATCACAATTTCAATCTTTATTCAAATTGCACTTAAATCTGTTCAAAGCACCATGGATATGGAAGTCATTACAAGTCAACATTCATAAATATTCAACAAATAGAATTGGGAATACAAATTAGGCATTCAATAACAATTCAAGAGGCATTTACATCAAGGCTGCAAAATCACATCAGTGGAAACCTAATCCTAAACTAAACATAATCCAAGTTCTTCATCTTCAGTGACCTTCATAACTCATTACCCTCTTGTCCATAATTCAAGATTCTTGCCTTAACAAGGATCCTCCATACTCTTTGTCTATCTCCAATTTCTCGTCTCGGGCCTCATACTTCGAAACCATTTCCTTGAAACTTTGAATGATGGGACGTTGAGCTAGGTCCAATTCACAACAACTGTTAAGCTGATCCCGCTGCACCATAAAACCGCATCTGATTTAAATTTATGTCAAAAAGCACATACATGATTCAATAATAATTCAAGCCAGTTCATATACGAAACACAAAAAATATCCACAAACTCAATTCAACCCTGTAGAAAAACTAGAAAAATCATGAAGTGGAAACAAAACTAGTTAAAATTTCCAGCAGAAAACAAATTCTAGCAGGTCTTGAAACCTGTAACCAATAAAATTCCTTCTAACAACCTATAACCAGTGCCTAATAAAAACTTTCACAACAGAACCTTCTAGCCTTATAACAAACTCTCAACCATTTTCCCCAAAACAGAATTCAACAACTAAACAGAATTCTAACTAACTTTTCATCATTCTAACTATTTCTAAAACAGAACCATGCTAACATCTTTTCATAACTTCCTAACTACCCTTCATAACAGTTTCCAACTAACTTTTAACTTCCTATCCAACTAATTTTGCTGCTCATTCAAAACAGAAATCAAAAACCAATAAAAACCCCTAACTGCTCTAACTGTCAAAACTAACCAAAGCAGTTACTAATAGAATCCAAAATCTCTAACAAACTTTTTCAACCTCTAACAGTTTATTACCAGATTCATAACAGATTGCAGAGGGAGGATTGAGACAGAGAGAATGATTTACGATAGATTATCAAAAATTCAGAGAGAACTAACCTTGATTCAATTCATTCTTGATTCTCCTGAGAAGAATCACCAAACACCTTCCACCATCTTCTCTCTGCTTCATTCACTGAAAACCTTCCATAATTATTCATTCTCTGAAGAATCTCTATCAAAACGTTCATCATGTTCTTAGATCACTCTTCATCACCATAACCAAATCCACTTTATTATCTTCCTCAATATGTTGCTTCTGATATCATCTTCAATCACCATAATCAATTCTTCTTAAGGCTTCATCAACAACCTCATCTTCTTCATTCATCACTTCCACAACATCACAATAAAGCTCCCCTTTAAGCACTACTGCGGATTCATCATCGTCGCGCATCACATCATATTTCTTCGCTTCTAAATAAACAATTGCAGTGGTTCTTTAACCCTCATCATAACACACATACGTGGAGATAAGAAGAATAATAGAAGAATCAAATCGATTGAAAAGAAGAGGAGAATCGAAAGAGATTACCTGGTTTTCTCGACTACTACATCGAGGTTTTCCTTCTGATTTCATAATTGTTTAAATCTGGTTCGGAGAAGATGAGAATAACAAAAGTCTTGAACATTCGCGATGGTGCTGTGGATGTCTGATCGACAAAGAAGATAGCAAAAAGATGAGTGACAGCGGCATGGAAACTTTCGGAATGGTCATGACGACGGTTAATTAAGAGCTAATCGAAGGAAAAGGCTAGGGATTCCACCACTGCGGCTGAAGAATAAGATACCCTGAGCTGAACCAAACCTTATTTAAGGCTGGACCAAAATTCATTCTTCTCAAGCCCATACTACAATATTTTTGGAAGCTTGGATTGCAATTGAACAAAAATGGCTAATGGACTCATTCAGATTGGGCTTAGCATCAATTCAGTTGCTTGGAATATTACACCAGGATGTAACTATGCACCCCTAATGTTTTGGAATTTGGTTTCTACATCAATTTTCTTTCCATATTTTTTGTTGAAAAAAAATGATACAAAAATAGTAGAATATTTTAGGAAATATTTTTAGATTCTCGTTAGAATTTTATTAGAATTTTCTATTATTTTTATGCTTGGTAATCGTTTTTGTTTCCATTTTTAGCTAAGATCTTATGATAGGATATTGATGTAACTTTCGCGATGGGGAATGCTTGGGGATTAATTTTTTGATCGGTCGTGCGGAGCAGCTCCTGTAGAGTTTTCTTATCGCTTACGTGATTTTGAAGAGGCAACGGACCTTCTCCGTTCGGTATCATTGCAACCTCATTTTATTCCTCATTTTGGCACTTTATTGCTTTCTAGATACCATGAGAAGTAGGAAATAAAGAGCGTGTGCTCGAAGTCGTTGTTTAAAGACCTGTAGCAAGCATTCCGCACTTCATTTGCTATATGTGTTGTGCTTGTGTTTCCTTCTTTGTTTGTTGATCAATGAGTCGCTCAATTTAGAAATTTAGATCACGACTTCACTCTCAGCGCATGCTCCCTATAGGATTTTATCGCTTTCCTTTATTTCTTGTTGATCTATGAGTCACTCAATTTTGAAATTGAGATCACGATTTTGCTCTCATTGCATGTTCCCTATAGGATAATTTTGTTAGAATTTCTTTGGCATGCTAACTTAGATAGGATCTCTCTAGGTTTTCTCTCTTGAGTTTATTAGCTTGTTTTCTTTATCCTTGTACATACCATGTTCCCTTAGGATTTGCTTGCTCCATTCGGATGTAAGTTAGACTTTAGGTTGTAAACCATGCATGCTAACATTAGGTAGACGTTTCCCTTTTGTCAATCCAAACCTTATGACTACCATTGTATGATAACATTAGGTTAGAAATAGGCTAGTCTCCCTTAGACTCTTTTCTTCCCCTTTTTACATCCTTGCATCTAAAACAAAAACTTCTTTTCTTAGCGAATCAAAAACATGTTAATCATACCTAAACCCTTTTTTCAAGGTAATAATACACAAACCAATTCAAACCATTTTGTGCACCCAAGCACCTTTTCTCTAAAACCCTTTTCAGGTAAGGACATGATTAATTTACTTCTGTGTCAACACGTAAGTCTCCAAAGGTCGAGCTGCGGCAGAAGGCGGAATTAATTTTGTCCATAAAAAACGCAAAACAAATAAAAACATGTGAGTCGAACTATGGTAGCTCTGATTCCTCAAAAAGGATACATAGGCATTGGGGTAGGGCCCAAGCGAGTACAATTTTATTTTTCCTACATTCTTTTCTCCTTTATTTTGCATGCATTCTCCCTTCAGTAGTATAGTAAATAGTAAGCATAGATTGAACACACCCATAGGATAGACAACAAGAGTGGATACCATAGAGTACTACGGGCGTGTGGGGTTCTAATACCTTCCCCCCGCATAACAGACTCCCTTACCCAATCTATCAGTCGCAAGACCGTGACTTCTCCATTCTCAGGTTTTCTCGATGTTTACCTTTGCCTTCATGTGGGATAAAATATGTTCGATGGCGAATTCATTGTTTGATGATTTTCAACCGGTTGTTTCAGCTGGCGACTTCACTGGGGATAGATCGACCAAATGCTGGTCCATCCCAGAGTCATTCCTAGCTCTTGTTTCCTTTCTTTGGGTGTTTATTATTATGCTTTCAGTTTACTCATCCATTTTGTATATATCTAAGCATATGTATGCATTGCATTTTAATGTTTTCCATATACTACTGATGTGCTGGATCTATTTCTTATTGGGAGGGTGTTACTATGAGTTAAAAGGCCCAATACCCAGGCCCGAGTTGTATACCATAGGAACCCTAGGAATAGAGTGGAACATGAATGGCTAGTTGACTTAGGTCTCATTATCACCACCATGTCGTCCACGCTCAGATGAGGTACAAATGAGGGGCTATCATTTTCACGTAGGTGATACGGTGATAGTTTTTCAGGAGTACCCTCGATTCTGAGTTACCCTTACCTTATCTTGATCTAGTTTTCACCCGTGAGTGGGGAGGGAATTATTATAATAGGTACAGTTGGTGACTATGTTCAGATAGTTACTCATGTTCAGATGGTGACTATGCTCAGACAGTGACTATTGGTTCTAATGGTTATGTTCTGGATTTCTATTGGTGACTTATTCAGATGATGTGTTGTTGGTGACTATGGGGTGCTCGAATTTATTTTTTGAGTTCCTGACATGCTTACTTGGAGGTTCATTCAGGCCTTCGATCCTGGTATTCCCAGCATGTTCAGAAAAGGCTCAACAACATCCGGTTCCAGAAGCCTCGATCCTGTACTATTGATGATCTACATGGTACTTGGTTCTTGTATGTGCAGAAAAGCTATGTCGGACCTTTGATCTGATGATACTCATATGGTTCATAACAGTGCAATAATCATATTCAGAAATGATGGAACCTTGATCCCATTTTATCCCATGCCTTTGCATACATAACATGGTTAATCAATGCTTAACATACATGTTCTGTTATCTTCAAGGAATCACATTTGCAAGTCTTGTGCTAAACTCTTCCATCCCTTACTTGTGTAAAATCAAAATCAAAGCACGTAAATTCCTTGGGAATGACAGAACATGACATGGCATCCATTCATGCACTCCATGCATATTCATGCATTCATAACAGGTACTCGAAGATTGGGGATTCTTACTCAGACCATGTGTTCTCCTCAGAGGTTCAACTTAATTCTTACTGTCACATGCTCAGAGATCAGTTATGGAATAACTCCGTGTGATATACATACAAGCTTTAGCCCGTGGCCGAGAATTCTTCGAGGAGGAAGATAATTAATGGAAGACTTAGATAAGCCAGGTCATGGAAACTCTGATAATAATGTCAACAATCTTGCACTTATTGCTGCAGCAGGTTCCCTCTTCTCCTCATCTTTTGGGAATTACTTTCAATCAGGGAGCTCTACACAACCTTGAGTTCTTGGAACATCTTATCAGCAGATGGTTCCCATTTACTATGGCATCTTATATCATTGCTCCATTCTTGTTGACCAACGTCGGATGTGGTCGCTACACCGGGCACCAGACTATTCAATCGGGAACACTCTCTACAGCTTTGCGTTCCCGGATCTGTTCGACAACAGTCAATCTTTATTCCCCTAGTGAATTCATGAAAAAAGATTTTAAGCCAAGACAAAAGAAGCCTGATGAGCATGTTTATGTGATCCCAATGCATTACATCCTGTTATTTCCAGCTATGATCTTTGGGGTCCTCTTCCCACAAACATATCTTCTGATTGCAATACACATGCTAGATGTATCCCCTATTCTGAGGCACCCGGTTTTTACATCGAAGACTGTAAAGGGGTTGAAGTATAAAGCCCATCACCTGTATGGCGTCTCTTCCAAAAGTCCAATTCCTATTTGGTCAATTGCTAGGATCTTTCTCACGAGTTGGATATCTCTGTTGTTCTTATAGAAGACGAATTGTATTATTTCTTTGAGACATGAGATGATTGGTGATGCAATTTATACCAACTCGCTTGATAAAGCATTCATTCTTCCTCCTAAAAGAATATTCTACGCCTATACTGGGGCACCTGGCCATTCGATTGAAGGTACACCATCTAAGGACAAAGTCCAAGACAAGATTAATTCAAAGACTGTCATGTTCACATCAGACCTGAAGGGGAATTCTCCCTCCCACTCAAGCATCAAGATTACAGAAAGTCATCAGAATCAAGAAGTCCATACGGAGTCAAGTCTCCTCAACAATGGAAATCATCGGTTTCTTTACTGCATTTTCATTTGCATTCTTACTCGTTTGTTTAAACATTGCTTGCATGTAGAAACTTGTCTATTTTTGAATGAATATCTTAATGCAATAGGTGTGCTTGTCTTGAAGTGTTCCTTTCATTTTTATTCATCCATTCGTTATCACTCTTTAAATATTTTACTTGCATATTGATGACAAATTTCCTAGTCTTATGCTTAGGTAAAGATTGGAGGGAGGATGACGATAATCTAAAAACGCACAAATCTCTTGTTGGTACGCTTTTGAGTAAGACCCTGTTGACGATGTACAGGCCTTGTTTAAATTCCTAAACACCAGAGATATAAGGGAGATAGACCCTCGTTAACCCCTATGAGCCTTTGAAGTAGGAGTTTCTTTTATGTTCAGAAAAAACCCTCATTCTAACCCTGGGGCGGGTAGTGTTCAGCTAATCTGATCAAACATTCAGAACTCATCAAGAGTGTGCATCCAAGGATACAACAATGGTTATCCATCAAAAGGCCGAGGAAAGTCAAAACCACAATCGTTAACCCTCATCTAACAGCAATGTGCATCAACCAACGATATCCCAATGGGTATCTCTCGCACATCAGGAGGTCAACAGATGACGATACAACAACGACTATCCCTCATCTATCAAAGACTCAGACAGTCACGGTCACTTTCAAAAAATCAAAGACAATGCAAAGATCAATGGCTTGTTCAAAATGATAATATGAATAAGAAAGAAACAAAAATCCTCGCTAAGTCGAAACTTGAAAACAAGTCGCTTAGGCAAAAATTGGGGCATCCCGCTGGACTTCTGAATCGAAATTCAAAATAAATTTTCCAAGCAAAAATTAGGGACGTCAAGAAAGAAGGTGAAAAGCCTAAAAGGCGAGAAAAGGATTACCAATGAAAATCCTCATCAAAGAACAAAGTCGTCTGATCAGACACCAAAATCAGAAGTTAGTGACTGTTGTGTCCAAGAGGCCTCAGTGGTTCATCAACCATCGCAAACTCTTCTAGAGAGATGAATGCTTGTATCGGGTCAACTAAACGTAAGAATGGAGAACATCATGGAGAATGGGTGGGCACCAAATAATTTTGAGCCTTAAATCCTTTTTCTAAAACCGTGAACAAGGCCACGTTACAACCCATAAATGTCCTAATTAAAGCATGGGTCAATTCGAAAGCGTGCTACAACGAGATAACGTTTAACTGACTCCAAAGAGGTATGTTTGAACATTCGTGTTGGCATCGTATGCTTGCATTATATTTCATAAAAAAGAATTTGAAAATGTTGCTCTCTAGCTAGTGACTAGTTAACAACAGAGTTGTGACATCATTTCATTAAAAGTTTTTCAAACTTTAAGACTTACATATGTGTTGCATTAGAATTATCATTCTCATAATAAACATTCTTCTGCATACAAAACAACTAATCAACATCAAGTAAGTTTACACAATGAACAATCGGTAAAGAGCTCAATCTTGTCAGAGAAGAGAGGCTTGAATACCTTGTTGAAGAAAGAGTCAGCTGCCACAAGAGAAATGGCTTATCTAGGGGCATGTTAACAAGTGATTTTGTTAAGCGAAAGCATATCTTGACACTTTACAATTTGAGTACCCTTCAAGGATGAAGTTAGCAGAGTCCGCCAATCTGGGGCATTCCCTCAAAGTTATCAATCAGAGGCTATCACGTCGATAAATCTCTTCAAGATCAACCAATCAGAGGCTATCACGTCGATAAATCTCTTCAAGCTATACTCAATCAGGGGCTATCACATCGATAAATCTATTCAAAATCCATTCAATTTGGAGCAGTTGAGTCGAGATTCAACAAATCTCTCCAAGAAAGCTGTAATCAAGAGCAGTTTATTTCGTGACTCTAGAGATTAGGGCAGGCCACCTCATATCATATTGTGGCACAAATATTCCAGTCTTCTATTCAACACAGTTTCTTCCAGAAATCCCACAGACAGGGGCATTCCTCATTCGTACTTGCAAGGTTTCTCAAGCCAATTATGTTACATGAGAAGACTACAATCGAGCTAAAAGCATTATAATGGTCACCCTGACCTAGCCAGCGTATGAAGCTGCCTTCATCTGCTACAGACAATTTCAAACCTGATTCCCCGAGTAAATTCAGAAAGTTCGGAGTCGACGTTTGGCTCGGCACGCGCAAGTGCATCCCTAGTGGAGTTAATAAAGTGCATCCCTAGTGGAGCTAAACTGGGGCATTCGCAGAGCTAAACCGGGGCATTCGTAGGTGTCCATGCCCATCTCTTGTCCCCAAGTGATTCAAGAAGTAATTCCCTAGTGTGGCGTAAACTTGGGGCATGTATTCGAAGAGATCCACATGGTGTTCGATATCCATTTTTCGGCATATTCAGCTCTACCATCCTCTCAATGGTACAGGATGTATGGAAGTCTGGCCAGAATATCTCTCCCCCAACGGTACGATCCAGAATTTAGCAGCATACCTGAAAACTTGCTTCGTCAGCAATTCAATCTTCAACAGAATCATCAACAATTTGCAGTATTGTGAGCTCCCCAGTGCAAATTCTTACCAGTATCCCCGACAATCTTTGGTACTGCAGGTTTCCAACACCGATATGGACTGGCATCCCCAGTAATGAGCAATGGTTCCCAGCAAGCTTTCGCTTATCCCCATGAAGTCTATTTCTTTGCATTTCATATAGTTATCATTACATAACATTGCATCTTCAAAAGCGCGTAGCTGATCCATCAGAGTGGATCTTTACGGAAAAAGAAATTCAAGCATGCATACGAAGCATAAGCCCGATCAGGTACCTTACACGAAAGACCTGAATCATTCAAGGACAACAATACATCCCTATAAGAGGATATCATTCCCAAAATCCCCAGTCGATGACCTTCACCCTTTCAATGCCCAGCAAAATCAATACACCAAGTCTAAGCCCAACACTCATTTGTGTCGGTCTCCAAATACTCATCTGTGTCATCCTCCCAAACACTCGGTCGTGTTTAAACTTTCCTTGGTACTCTTTTGTATCCTTTCTCAACACTCATCTGTATTGATTCAAACACTCATCTGCGTCAACTCATAAACACTCATCTATGTCACTTTCCCAAATACTCGTCCGTGTTTATAACTTTCCTTGGTACTCGTCTGTTTCTTTTCTCAATACTCGTCCGTATTGATCCAAACACTCGTATGTATCAGTTTCCTAAACACTCATCCGTGTCAGTTATCCAAACATTCATTTGTGTCTATCTGTCCTTCACAATTCCCAACAAATTCAATGCAATAAACTTGGTCATTCTCGTATCTCCAATTATCTTGTCGTGACCAATACCACCACCTTCCTAGAATTGTAGGTCGTCTGTAGACCTAGTTTTTGGTAGACCGACCGTAGGTCTTACCTTAGGATCTTAGATCGACCGTAGATTTAGATTCCCTTGTAGGTCGACCGTAGACCTAGTTTTTGGTAGACCGATCGTAGGTCTTACCTTAGGATCTCAGATTGACCGTAGATCTAGATTCCCTTGTAGGTCGACCGTAAGCCTAGTTTTTGGTAGATCGCCCATAGATCCTCCCTAGAAGATCTTCCGTAGGTCTCGCTTTAGAAGCTGAGATCACCCATTGGGTAGGTTCTTCCTTAGATCATCGTCGAACCTAAAATCGCCCGTAGGTTAGGTTCTTCCTTAGATCATCTTAGAACCTGAGATCGCCCGTAGGCTAGGTTCTTCCTTAGATCATCTTAGAACCTGAGATCGCCCGTAGGCTAGGTTCTTCCTTAGATCATCGTCGAACCTGAAATTTCCCGTAGGCTAGGTTCTTCCTTAGATCATCGTCGAACCTGAGATCGCCCGTAGGCTAGGTTCTTCCTCAGATCTTCAAACTTGAGATTTCTCATAGGCTAGGTTCTTCCTTAGATCATCGTCGAACCTGAGATCGCCTCTTGGCTAGGTTCTCCCATAGATCCTCGTCGAACCTGAGATCGCCCATAGGCTATGTTCTTCCTCAGATCATCTTAGAACCTGAGATCTCTCGTAGGCTAGGTTCTTCCTTAGATCAACATTGAACCTGAGATCGCCCCTTGGCTAGGTTCTTCCTTAGATCATCTTCAAACTTGAGATTGCCTCTTGGCTAGGTTCTTCCTTAGATCATCGTCGAACCTGAGATTGCCCCTTGGCTAGGTTCTTCCTTAGATCATCGTCGAACCTGAGATCTCCTCTTGGCTAGGTTCTTCCTTAGATCTTCGTCAAACCTAAGATCGCCCGTAGGCTAGGTTCTTCCTTAGATCATTGTCGAACCTGAGATCGCACGTAGGCTAGGTTCTTCCTCAGATCATCTTAGAACCTGAGATCGCCCATAGGCTAGGTTCTTCCTTAGATCATCGTCGAACCTGAGATTGCCCCTTGGCTACGTTCTTCCTTAGATCATCATCGAACCTGAGATTGCCTCTTGGGTAGGTTCTTCCTTAGATCATCGTCGAACCTGAGATTGCCCCTTGGCTAGGTTCTTCCTTAGATCATCTTAGAACCTGAGATCGCCCGTAGGCTAGGTTCTTCCTTAGATCATTGTCGAACCTGAGATCGCCCTTAGGCTAGGTTCTTCCTTAGATCATCTTAGAACTTGAGATCGCCTGTTGGCTAGGTTCTTCCCATAGATCATTGTAGAACCTGAGATCGCCCGTAGGCTAGGTTCTTCCTTAGATCATTGTCGAACCTGAGATTGCCCCTTGGCTAGGTTCTTCCTTAGATCATCGTCGAACCTGAGATCCCCTCTTGGCTAGGTTCTTCCTTAGATCATCGTCGAACCTAGGATTGCCCATAGGCTAGGTTCTTCCTCAGATCATCTTAGAACCTGAGATCGCCTGTAGGCTAGGTTCTTCCCATAAATCATTGTCGAACCTGAGATCGCCCGTAGGTTAGGTTCTTCCTCAGATCATCTTAGAACCTGAGATCGCCCGTAGGCTAGGTTCTTCCTATAGATCATCTTAGGACCTGAGATCGCTCGTAGATTAGGTTCTTCCTTAGATCATCGTCGAATTTGAGATTTCCTCTTGGCTAGGTTCTTCCATAGATCATCGTCGAACTTGAGATCTCCTCTTGGCTAGGTTCTTCCCGTAGATCATCGTCGAACCTGAGATCGCCTCTTGGCTAGGTTCTTCCTTATTTCATCGTCGAACCTGAGATAGCCCTTAGGCTAGGTTCTTTGTCAAATCACTCTCATGTTTCACCTTAGGATCGTAGGTCGCCCGTAGACCTTGTCCGCTGTCTTTTCATACCAACCTTTGTCTTGTATTGGCATCACGCTACGTTACAAGTCCAATCTCTGTCTCTTCACTAAAAAACAAAAAAATTCTTTCCCCAGCAGATATCACAGAAAACTAAATAAACACTCACACTTTCTCCAAGAACAAATTTTTGGCATTGGTATTTAATCATCTTCAACCTTGAACTTCCGAAAGGCACGCGCCAATCGTAATTTCAGGTTTAAGACGATTAAATAGGGCCAGCTGCAATACCCCAAATTTGTCCTGCGCTTTCACTATTATTTGGCTCATGAATTTTGTATTTTTTCTCATGTACATAACTCCCATTAGGTCATCTAACATATCATTCATTCATTAATCAATAAATATTTAGCACGGGATCAAAGATGTTGAGGAATTGGGGTTATTGTACGACTTTAAGGTTCTCATCTTCATTCAAGGAATCAACTGGTTTCATCATCAATCATGGTTTGTGTAGCTAGGGTTTTTGTGTTCAAGGTCAGCGATAGCTGTATTCTCCTCAAGCTACGAAGATCATCAAGTTCTCCATCGAAGGGTTGTGACTTGTTAGTGCAAGGTTTTTATCAATACCTCAAATAAAGACTTTGCAAGCTAGGGCTTAGGCCTTCTTAGCATCTCAAATTCATCTCATGGAAGCTTAGGGTTTTATGATCACCATCATTATTCATATGCTTCTAATTGCTCCTATCTACAATGCTTTCCTCGACATTTGCTTGGAGATCATTGGTCATAAAAATGAGGTGCCTTTGCGAAGCGAATTGCAAGATGTAAATCATGGTATAAAGGTAATGTTATGGACGCGTAATATGATCAAGGCATCATTATTATTTGTCGCCTTGATTACAAGAGGTGGATATAAGATGGAAATTAAGAGTTTTAGCAAGAGGGAGAGATTGATTTGGTTTGGTTCTTATGGATTCGTTATTTAGAATCATTTGAAATACTACCTAATATCATGGATTAAAGTTGTTTGAAGTTTCATTAGAAGAGTGCGCATTTGGACATCGGACTTCGTATGAACTTGATGGAATCACTTCTAAATTGAAAATTGTTTGAGATCTTATTCAAGAGTCCATGTTAAGCACTTGTTTTTCTTTCATTCTATTTGTGGGTACTTATTCAAGCGTCGCGAGAATAAAGTAAAATTGGGAAATTAAAGCAAAACATATGGGGGGAAGACGAATTCCAAACTTTGTTTTAATGGAGAAGGAGAATTGCATATTACATTCATGAGATCCATCACAATTTCAATCTTTATTCAAATTGCACTTAAATCTGTTCAAAGCACCATGGATATGGAAGTCATTACAAGTCAACATTCATAAATATTCAACAAAGATGATTGGGAATACAAATTAGGTATTCAATAACAATTCAAGGGCCATTTACATCAAGGATGCAAAATCACATCAGTGGAAACCTAATCCTAAACTAAACATAATCCAAGTTCATCATCTTCAGTGACCTTCATAACTCATTACCCTCCTGTCCATAATTCAAGATTCTTTCCTTAACAAGGATCCTCCATACTCTTTGTTTATCTCCAATTTCTCATCTCGGGCCTCATACTTCAAAACCATTGCCTTGCAACTTTGAATGATGGGACATTTAGCTAGGTCCAATTCGCAACAACCGTTAAGCTGATCCCGCTGCACCATAAAACTGAATCCGATTTAAATTTCTGTCAAAAAGCACATACATGATTCAATACCAATTCAAGCCACTTCATATATGAAACACAAAAAATATCCACAAACTCAATTCAACCCTGTAGAAAATCCAGAAAAATCATGAAGTGGAAACAGAACCAGTTAAAATTTCCAGCAGAAAACAAATTCTAGCAGGTCCTAAAACCTGTAACCAATAAAAACCCTTCTAACAACCTATAACCAGTGCCTAACAAAAACTTTCACAACAGAACCCTCTAGCTTCATAACAAACTCTCTACCATTTTCCCCAAAACAGAATCCAACAACTAAACAGAATTCTAACTAACTTTTCATCATTCTAACTATTTCTAAAACAGAACCAAGCTAACAGCTTTTCATAACTTCCTAACTACCCTTCATAACAGTTTCCAACTAACTTTTAACTTCCTAACCAACTAATTTTCCAGCTCATTCAAAGCAGAAATCAAAAACCAATAAAAACCCCTAACTGCTCTAACTGTCAAAACTAACCAAAGCAGTTACTAACAGAATCCAAAATCTCTAACAAACTTTTCCAACCTCTATCAGTTTATTACCAGATTCATAACAGATTGTAGAGGGAGGATTGTGACAGAGAGAATTATTTATGATAGATTATCAGAAATTCATAGAGAGAACTAACCTTGATTCAATTCATTATAGATTCTCCTAAGAAGAATCACCAAACACCTTCCACCATCTTCTCTCTGCTTCATTCACTGAAAACCTTCCATAATTCTTCATTCTCTGAAGAATCTCTATCAAAACCTTCATCATGTTCTTGTCTCACTCTTCATCACCATAACTAAAATCCACTTTATTATCTTCCTCAATATGTTTCTTCTGATATCATCTTCAATCACCATCATCGTTTCTTCTTAAGGCTTCATCAACAACGTCATCTTCTTCATTCATCACTTCCGCTGCATCGCAATAAAGCTCCCCTTTAAGCATTACTACGTCTTCATCATCGTCGTGCATCACATCATATTTCTTCGCTTCTGAATAAACAATTGCAACGGTTCTTTAACCCTCATCATAACACACATACGCGGAGATAAGAAGAAGAAAAGAAGAATCAAATCGATTGAAAAGAAGAGGAGAATCGAAAGAGATTACCTGGTTTTCTCGACCACTACATCGAGGTTTCCTTCTGATTTCATAGTTGTTTGAATCCTGGTCGGAGAAGATGAGAATAACGAAAGTCTTGAACATTCATGGTGGCGCTGTGGATGTCTTATCGAAGAAGAAGATAGAAAAAAGATGAGTGACAGAGGCATGGCAGCTTTCAGAATGGTCATTACGATAGTTGATTAAGGGCTAATCGAAGGAAAAGGCTAGGGATTCGACCATCGCGGCTGAAGAATAAGATACCCTGAGCTGAACCAAACCTTATTTAAGGTTGGACCAAAATTCATTCTTCTCAAGCCCATACTAGAATATTTTTGGAAGCTTGGATTGCAATTGAACAAAAATGGCTAATGGACTCATTCAGATTTGGCTTAGCATGAATTCAGTTGCTTGCAATATTACCCCCGGATGTAACTATGCACCCCCAATGTTTTGGAATTTGGTTTCTACATCAATTTTCTTTCCATATTTTTTGTTGATAAAAAATTATACAAAAATAGTAGAATATTTTAGGAAATATTTTTAGATTCTCTTTAGAATTTTATTAGAATTTTATATCATTTTTATGCTTGGTAATCGTTTTTGTTGCCATTTTTAGCTAAGATCTTATGATAGGATATTGATGTAACTTTCGCGATGGGGAATGCTTGGGGATTAATTTTTTGATCGGTCGTGCGGAACAGCTCCTGTAGATTTTTCTTATCGCTTGTGTGGTTTTGAATAAGCAATGGACCATCTCCATTCGGTATCATCGCAACCTCATTTCATTCCTTATTTTCACACTTTATTGCTTTCTAGATACCATGAGAAGTAGGAAATAAAGAGCATGTGCTCGAAGTCGTTGTTTAAAGACCTGTAGCAGGCATTCCGCACTTTATTTGCTATATGTGTTGTGCTTGAGTTTGCTTCTTTGTTTGTTGATCGATGAGTCACTCAATTTAGAAATTGAGATCACGACTTCGTTCTCAGCGCATGCTCCCTATAGGATTTTATCACTTTCCTTTATTTCTTGTTGATCGATGAGTCACTCAATTTAGAAATTTAGATCACGACTTCCCTCTCATTGCATGTTCCCTATAGGATAGTTTTGTTAGACTTTCTTTGGCATGCTAACTTAGATAGGATCTCTCTAGGTGTACTCTCTTGAGTTTATTAGATTGTTTGCTTTATCCTTGTACATACCATGTTCCCTTAGGATGTGCTTGCTCCGTTCGGACGCAAGTTAGACTTTAGGTTGTAAACCATGTATGCTAACATTAGGTAGACCTTTTCCTTTTGTCAATCCAAACCTTAGGACTACCATTGTATGATAACATTAGGTTAGAAATAGGCTAGTCTCCCTTAGACTCTTTTCTTCCCTGTTGTACCCTAAAATTTTCCCTCTCATTTTACTCAACACATGTCAATGGAGGTCCCCAATATGCTCAAGGAAGCCCAAGAGTTGACGAGACAAACTCCCTCCTAAGGCAAATATACCTCAAACTAGGGTTTCCATTTTCATCAAGATGGGTGAACTCTAAAGACCTCATATGCTCTCCATGGTCCTAGTATGTTCTCAAGACCCTCCATGTCAAATTTCAAACCTTGCACAAGAAGTTTGCTCAGTCAACTGCTCAGATGCTTGAGAATCGACTATATTAGGTCAAAAGTCAACTGTGGCCCACATACGGTCAAACTCAATATTTTTGGTCAACAAAAACATTTTGAAGTGACTTTCATCATTTTATTAAGGGTTGATCATGATTCTTCATGGAATTCCCCAAATTTATCAAAACCCACAAGTTGCTAAATTAAGGTTTCTTAAGAAAAGTCAACCAAACTTTGACCAAGCATAACTTCCTCATACTTTATCAGAAAGTTTCCATCCAAGTCTCATTTTGAAGAGGGTGCAATTACCTACAATTCATCTTCATCCCCTAAGTTCAAAATATGCACTCATCAAAAGATATGAATTTCTACATTATAGGTCCTTTTGAAAAGTTAACAAAAACACCTTTTGGGTCGAGGCTTCTTACATGAACATGGAAGACCCAATTTAAATTAAACCAAAAGGGTTGATTATGGGACATCCTAAGTTTCTAAAAAGTCCAAGAACATCTCTCTAAGGTTAAAATTGGAGGAGATATGCCTTGTCAAAGTTGACCTTTTTTGCAAAATTGCCAAAAGTCAAATATGCTCAAAAGTGCATTTTTTACCAAATGGGCTTAGCATTTCATTATTGCACCTCACTTGTAGCATGGTCCACGACCCAAATATCCACCCACATGTCATTTGCTTCATTTTCCATTTTATTTTGACTTTTTATTAATTAAAAATTGAATAAAATCAAATAATTGGTAAATAACATAAAAGATATGTTTTGATATGATTTTTTGACAGGATCTCAATCAAATTATGCTGAGATATCAAGACCAAATTGAATCAAGCATGATTGGTACAAGATTGGCCTGATTTGGCTTAATATAGAAAGATATCATATAAGGATTAAGAACAAATCAAATCTTCATAATGGACCAAGATTTAGCTCGTTTTTGTTGACCTAATGTATTCCATTACATATACTGAACATATCCAATGCACAAAAACAAGGTTGGGAGGTCGTGAAAGTCATCAAACAAAAGTGATTTTTTTGAAGAAAAAGTGTGGTTCGAATTCTGATTTAGAGGACAATTCAAGGCAATTTAAAGCCAACAATCTATTCCTGGGCGTGTATTGAAGTTATTCTAATCACTCTCAAGTCATATAACCTCTAGAATCGTCAGTTACACCTCACGGTTTGCACCCTCTGAACTCAAACTTTTTTCTTTGGTTTTACATGTTTTAAATCAAATTCGCTTGTATAGACATGTTCATGATCATGCTGAGAATCTTCTCGATAGCCTGGATTTGAGTTTCGATGCATGAATGGTCACTTCCCATAGTTAGGGTTCGTAAGCTCCAAATTGGGGAACCCTAGATAGAGGTGAAATTGGGCCAAATTAAGGGCCTCTTTATGTTCAAGGGAGGAAATACAATCGATCTATGCCCTTGAATGGAATTGTTTTTGCTTGAATTACGTTTTAAAGATTTGTAGGTTTGTAGCTACAGGCAA
Organism: Vicia faba; assembly: GCA_948472305.1. Classification (NCBI taxonomy): domain Eukaryota; kingdom Viridiplantae; phylum Streptophyta; class Magnoliopsida; order Fabales; family Fabaceae; genus Vicia; species Vicia faba. Next base: position 163,649,007 of record OX451738.1, read on the forward strand.
ATGCCATCGCTATATCATATAGCGACGAATATGAACGTAGGTAAAAGTATTATGTTAAAAACAACAGATCAATGAAGGAGACACTGGCGTGGCTGAAGGAAGCTTGTTGATTGGCTCATTCAAATTCCCAGGGACCCACTTGGGGAGCGCATGTGATAGCTGGGCATAGGCCTGATTTACTATCATATTATTTTTGTTGTATTATATTAACAATTGAACAAATTGGTCCAGTGGCAAGAGTGAAGGATATTAAGGCGCTACGGTGTGCAAGGGCAGGGGTTCGATCCCTGCCTCTTGCATTTTCCATTTTTCTGAGGCTTTCTTGCAGGATTCTAAACTCCACGCATCCAAGTGCCCATCGTGCACCATAAGATCCACACCACTGGATCATCAGCATCCCAAATCCAACGCCCAACACTCAGGTTCTCCAGGGTGGACCCTCAGATGAGAATCATACTGGATCTAGCGCAAGGCAGATGGGCCAAGGGATCTGGGCCTAACAACTCAACCATACACCCCCCTGATTTCTTCAGCAAACAGGCCCAATTTAATTTTTTTTATTTTCTTTTATTTATTTTTGTTTGCTTAATTATTTTGTTTCACAAATTAATTAATTTTTTTATTAACTACAAAAAACCATAAAGTCACAAAAACACCCGAAAAATCATTTTTTTCATAAAATAGTTATTTTCTTTAATTAATTATTTTAGTTTAAATTAGGTTAATTTAATTACTTTTCATAATTAAAACTAATTAGAAATTAGGGTTGTAAATAATTTATTTTTCTCCTAAAAATAACCAAAATTATTATTTTTAATTAGATTTTAGGTCTCTTCTTCGCATTCGATTCATCGCGCGTTTTAATTACCGTTTCGATTATTATTTATGTCATTGTTTCGAGGTTGTAATAGATTTTAAATAGGTTTTTTAATTTCCGCATTTTGTTTTCAGTTAAATAATTATGTATCTGCGAAAGCCATGTAATAGTTTGGATTTCTATCTCCACACTTTAAATTTCCACAATTATTAACTGTTAGATGTATGCTAATAGGATTGTATGGCAAGAATATTTGAAAATTAAAACGGTAGATAACCTAAATGTGCAAAGACAAATTAATTGAAAAAGCTCACTCGCACATGCTCACTCCTAGGGTTTACTCCACTTCGGTTTCCTTCAGCTAAGCGGTCATGAAGTATAGGGTTTGTTAGTGGTCGTCCTCTAGCCCCGAAAGATATCAAATGACCTATTCGGATGTTGCCTCAGAAACAGATCTTTAAGGCTTTAGGATGATTACTAACACCTCCTAACATTGCTTTTGTGACCGTATCTGTCCCTTCGAACGTCCCTTTAAACTCCAACGACGGTGCTACCTATTCCTTAATAATGGGATAGCGCTGTCTAAAGGAAAATGAATAGTCTTTTTCGAGTAGGTAGATTAACTTTTAAGTACTTTCTCAAACAAATAATTTTTTCACACCAACACCTTTCAAAACAATTTTCAAAACAACTTCGTCACATCCTTCAGGATTGATACAAGGGTTATCACGAAGTAAACTTTTTCAAAACATACACACACAAGCAATTTTTAAAATGAGCAAGTACCTAAGAGCCTGTGGAGAACCACGGATAGAAAGGGTGCTAACACCTTCCCTTTCTATAACCTACCCCCCTTATTTGCAGTTTTTGAGGGGAGTGGCTATCAAGCTAGCCAAAAATTCCATTATTCGGCTATTCAGATATATTTGTATAGAAAGTTGACTTCTTTTATTCAAGTAAGATAGTTGATCGAGAAAGGTCCTCTTCCACTGAGAAACTAAGGAGCGAAAGCGATGTGCTCCGATGAAAGCCTTGCGGGTCTAACGCGGCCCTTTACTCAATGAATAGGAAATATGACCACACACAATGACGGCCGTTTACTCGAAAAGGGTTTTTTTCTGTTCTTTTTCCTTTTCCTGATTGGATGAAATAAAAGTCGGGGGCGACTCTTGCTTAGCGCGATATTTTGCGAACAAAAAACGCAAAATGAAAAACCAGTAAAAATAGTCGGTTCTGCCACCGTATCACATTCCCCTTTTTGCATCCTTGCATCTAAAACAAAAACTTCTTTTCTTAGCGAATCAAAAACATGCTAATCATACCTAAACCCTTTTTTCAAGGTAATAAAACACAAACCAATTCAAACCATTTTGTGTGCTCAAGAACCTTTTCTCTAAAACCCTTTTTAGGTAAGGACATGATTAATTTACTTCTGTGTCAATGCATAAGTCTCCAAAGGTTGAGCTACGGAAGAAGGTGGAATTAACTGTGTCCATAAAAAACGCAAAACAAACAAAAACATGTGAGTCGAACTACGGTAGCTCTGATTCATCAAAAAGGATACGTAGGCATTGAGGTAGGGCCCAAGCGTGTACAATTTTATTTTCCCTACATTATTTTCTCCTTTATTTTGCATGCATTCTCCCTTTAGTAATATAGTAAACATTAAGCATAGATTGAACACACCCATAGGATAGACAACAAGAGTGGATACCATAGAGTACTACGGGCGTGTGGGGTGCTAATACCTTCCCCCCGTGTAACAGACTCCCTTACCCGATATCTCGGTCGCAAGACCGTGACTTCTCCCTTCTCAGGTTTTCTCAATGTTTACCTTTCCCTTCATGTGGGATAAAAGACGTTCGATGGTGACTTCAATTTTTGATGATTTTCAGCCGGTTGTTTCAAATGGTTCAAATGCTTGGACAATGGATCAATATGTCGTTTAAATAATTAATTATGGAGTGAAGCACAAGTTAGAAACCTGCAAAGTGATATTATGCAGCATGGCTATGTGATTTGGTCCATGGTGCATCATAAATTCTACCTTGTAAAACAACTTGAAACCCTAACTTCTTGCCTTCGATTCTCCTTATTCAAAAAAGATCTCAAGGAGTTCTTGGACATTTTGGAAAGCTTGTAATACGATATACAACCCCTCTTTGAATCACTTTTGCAAAATCCAATTGGAACTATGTGATACTTGGCCAAGAAGTTAGGTCAAAATCCTGACCAAAATGCTCAAAATTTCACCAAGTGTTTTAGTTTCATGAACATGATTTCATGGATTAATAACTTGAAATCCAAGAATTTCTAGAATTTTATCTCTTATACAAAGTTTAGATCTCATTTAGACCTACAACTTTCATGTTGAGAGTTTCTCTTTAATCACTTTGCATCATGATGAAAAATTAGCATAAAGTTAAGAAAAAATCATAAGATTCCAACACTTAGAAATTTGACTTTTATTTCAAAATAATTTTGACTTTTTGATTTCTTGATCAAAAAGCTTCACATTTTGACATGTCTTGATGAAATATGATTGTTGAAACTTGAATTTTCTCAAAAAGTCAAAGTCTGGCTTTTCATTGTATCAGTTGACTTTTCATCTGTTGACGGAATTTTGACTATCAATCAATTGATCTTGAGAAATGTTTTGAGTCATGCCATTGGGTCAAAATGATGCATTTTAATCCTTGTTAACATGTCCCAAACCATCAATCCATGTTTTAGGTCAAAACTCAAAAATTAAGCCTTCTCAATCTAAAGCCTAATTTTGACCATTTTGCCCTTTTGTTGATCTGATCAAATTTCTTGAGAAATTTTGGTCCAAACTTGATAAAATGACATATATGAGTTCATAATGTTGATATGGATCAAAAATTATGAATTTTGACTGTAAATTGGCCACAGTTGACTTTTTCCCTAATATAGTTGATTTTTAAGTCAATTGATCAATTGACTGAGCCAAAATGTGATCCAAGACTTGAAACTTGACATGAGCAAACATGAGAGTCCAAAATGATCCATGAAAGTAATATGAGGCATTAAAATTTCAATTATACTTGTGCAATCTGAAACCCTATTTTTCAGTCATTAGGGCTTGAGGAGGTATCTTGAGTTGATCAACCCTAGTGCAGTCTTGAATCAAAGGAGATCTTGTGAGAAAATACTTGATAAAGGAGAGGAAAAATTTTAGGGTACAACAGATGCCCCTGTTCAATCTTCTTAAACCTGAAGAGTTATATTGGCGGGTCCGTCATTCGTGATTTGAAGGTGGAAGATGATTGAACACTAGAGTGCCCAGAAATTTGCACTCGAAGATGAATTGTGAATGGCCTTATAGATGCCATTTGGAGGAATGGTGGTAAACACTGGAAGATATATCAGTACAAATCTCTTGTTGATTCATACTAAAACTTGATGTTTTACCTGTGAGAAAAAGAGTTAGTAAAATGCAGATGTATGCAGGATGTTCACTAGTGGTGGTATTATGCTAAATTCATCTTGTATGTACATGCTATGATGTATGAATGTGAGATGTATGTTTTTGTCCGGGAAAATAAATCCCTGACTGTTGTTGAGGAGTTTTGGGAAGTTGACTCTCAGATTTCCATTGGGGATGAAGAATGTACATACATATCTTCAAACTTTGTTGAAAGGATGCTTCCGCTAGGGAATATCTATTGAATGTCAGCTGTTATCTGGTCGGATCCAGGCTTCACAACTTGCTGAGGATAAGGAAGTCAACTGCTATCTGATCGGATCCAGGCTTCACGGTAACTTACTGGGGGAAAAATAAATTAACTGTTATCTAGTCGGGTTCCAGACTTCACAAAAAATTTCTTGGGGAGAGTGAAATTAGGCTGTTATCCGATTGGATTCCAGCTTCACAACAACTCGTTGGGGATAAGGAAGTTAATTGTTATCTGGTCGAATTCCAGGCTATGTAGTAACTTGCCATAATGGATGAAGTTGAACTTGTATTTGGTCGGGTCCAAGCTTCACAGATTTTGAAAAGTTTTGCTATTATCTGGTTGGGTCCAGGCTTTATAGTGTCTTGCTGGATATTGTAGCTAGTTGTTATTTTTTCAGGCCCAGGCTTCATAATAACTTGCTTGAGATTGAAAACTGATATCTGGTCGGGTCCAGGCTTCACAGATTTTGAGGTGGCTGAAGTTGATTGTTATCTGGTCGGGTCCAGGCTTTGCAATAAACTTGTCTGAAGAGATAGAGTTGAACTAATATCTGGTCGAGTCCAAGATTTTATAGTACCTTGTTTGGAATTTAGTTGTTATCTGGTCAGATTCCAGGTTTCACAACAAATTTCTGAGGGGAATTTCTATCTGGTCGGATCCATGCTTCACAAAAACCTACTTGAAGTTGAAAACTAATATCTGGTCGAATCCAGGCTTCACAGTAACTTGTTGGGGTAGAGGAAAACTCTACTGGGGAAAAGAAGTTAAACCTTTGTCTAGTTGAGTCCAGGTTCTTCTATATCTTTGAAGAGTTGGACTATTATCTGGTCGGGTCCAGGTTTCATAGTATCTTAAGAAATGTACTAATATCTGGTCGGTTCCAGGCTTAATAGTATTTGAAAGGTTTTCACTATTATCTGGTCGGGTCCAGGCTCTATAGTGACTTGAGAAGTTGACTACTATTTGGTCGGGTCCAGGCTTCATAGTATCTTTTGGAGATAGTAAAGGTTTTGTTGACGACTTTACTGGGGATTAGGGGTTGTGGCCCTATGATTTGCAATAGTCTAAAAGGAAAATTCAAGCTGGAGAGTATGGACTCAGTCGGGGAAGACAGACTCAGCTTAGGGGATATACTAAGCTTGGGGAAGATATACTCAGCTGGGGATATACTAAGCTGGGGACATACTCAGCTGGGGATAACAGATCCAGCTGGGGAAGTCAGACTATGTCGGGGAAATTTGAACTTGGCTGGAGAGTTATGCTACTCATTGTTTGTTGGGGAAATAAACCCCGTTGGGGAAATAAAACCTATTGATGAATACTTGGTGAACTGCTGATGTGGTGAGTTATTTGAGGAAGAGGTCCACAAGGCTTCTACTTGTATGATCAACTTAGCTAGGGGAGAGCTGCCAAGAGATTGAGACTCTGGTTGGAGATTACCCTATGCAAAGAGACTTTGTGAGTAACTTTGTTGAGGAGGATGTTAATGAAATAACTTTGTGGGGGTATTCCATATTCATTGAAGAGGTGCTTGTTACTGCTTAGGTCATATGTGCCAAATAGTTTTAATTATGTTCATATGCATATGTTCATTCAATTTTAGTTTTTGGACAAGTTTGCATTCAAAACAAAGACATGAAGCTTGCACTTCAAAGTATATTTGTATTGATATTTTTCCCATGAATAGGCGTTTTTGTACAAAGAGATGGAGATCCTAGTAAGAGGAAATCGTTGAAACGAAAACAAAATTGAAAACAAAAACAAATAGCCATGTGAAATGATCTCATTGCCTTCCTACTCTACTATTGCCCCAATGTCTTCGAATGCCCCATTATCGTTGATAGACGTTGATTGGATTGATCTTGGACCGTTTGAACTTGGACCTTGGTGATAAAATTGACTGTGGTGATTCTACGAGACATAGTCATACGCTTTCAATCCTTAACTTTTGCCTAGACCGCCCTTTCGAGTTTTTAACCCACCAGGATACCCATTTTTTCCCAAGTCAACCTTTCGGGTTTTCAACCTGCCGGGTGTACAATCTTTCTCATATATCCCTAATTTTTTCCAAACCTTTTGGTTTGCCGGGATGCCCTTATTTTTCCTAGGTGTGTCAACCTAGCGGGTCTCTTATGCATAGTATTTTTTAACTATGTCCGCGTTTATAGGATGTGGGAAATCTTCACCATCCATGGTAGTCATCATCATGGCACCGACAGAGAACACTCTCTTGACAACAAATGACCCTTCATAGGTGGGAGTCCATTTGCCTCTGGGGTCTCCTTGTGGTAGAATGAAGCATTTTATCATCAAGTCACCAGCTTGATATACTCGAGGCTTGATCTTCTTGTTGAAAGCCTCGATTATCAGTTTTTGGTACATCTAACCATGACAAACAACAGCCAGTCGCTTTTCATCGATCAAGTTCAGCTGATCCAATCTCGTTTGAATCCACTCATCTTCGCCTAAGCCTGCCTCATTCATAATCCTTAGCTAGAGAATCTGAACTTCTACTGGCAAAGCAGCTTCCATGCCATAGATTAAGGAAAATGGAGTTGCCTCAGTTGATGTTCTAGCTGTAGTGTGGTAGCCATGTAGAGCAAACAACAACATCTCATACCAATCCTTATATGTTACCACCATTTTCTGTATAATCTTCTTGATATTTTTGTTGGCCTCTTCGACTGCGCCATTCATTTTCGGTCTATATGGAGAAGAATTGTGATGCTTGATCTTAAACTGAGTGCAAAGCTTAGTAATCATAGCATTGTTGAGGTTAGTCCCATTTTCGGTGATAATCCTTTCGGGGATTCCATAACGAAGATGAGGTTGTGTTTGATGAATCTGGATACCACATTCTTGGTGACATAGGCAAAATAATAGGCTTCGGCCCACTTGGTGAAATAATCAATAGCGACCAAAATGAAGCGATGTCCATTGGAAGCGGTTGGCTTGATTTCTCCAATCATATCAATGTCCCACATTGCAAATGTCCACGGGGATATCATGACATTCAGAGGGATAGGAGACACATGAACCTTGTCAGCATAAATTTGGCATTTGTGATAAGTCCTCGAGTGTTGATGGCAACCAGTCTCCATCATTGACCAATAGTAGCCAGCTCTTAAGAATTTCTTAGCCATCGTATGTCTACTTGAGTGAGTACTAAAGAGTCCATCGTGCATGTCTTCCATGATTTCCTCTGCCTCCTTCTTGTCCATACATCGGAGTAGAGTGGAGTCATGGTTGCGCTTGTACAATATTTTGTTACTTAGGAAGAATTTGGATGCAAATATTTGTAAGAATTTTCTGTCATTGATGGATGCTCCCTATGGATACTCTTGTGCTTCAAGGTATCTCATCACCTCGTGGTACCATGGCTTTTTTGTGTCAGTGTCAAGCTCACAATAATGTACAGGTTCATCGAATCTATCAATTATAACCGTAGGGGCTTCATTATCCCATCTGACCTTGAACATTGAAGACTTGGTTGCCAAAGCGTCAGCCAATTGATTTTCTTCCCTAGGGAAACGCTCGAAATTGATCTCTTCGAAGTAAGGAATTAGGGATAGCACAAGTTCCTTGTAAGGGATGAGATTATGGTGTTTTGTGTCCCAATCTCCTTTTACTTGGCTGATCACTAGAGCGGAATCCCCAAACACATTCAAATGCTTGATCTTCAATTCAATGGCAGCTTTCAGACCCAAGATGCACGCTTTATACTCGGCCATATTGTTCGTACAATCGAAGCATAGTCTGGCAGTGAATGGAGTATGGCAACCTTCAGGAGAGATGATTACAGAACCAATTCCATTACCTAAGGCGTTAGAAGCCCCATCGAATACCATAGTCCATTGGGATCCTTGTTCAGGTCCGTCATATGGTCCAGGTTTCGCACAATCGGTTACCAGCATGATGTTCTCATTAGGTAAGTCGAAGTTCATTGACTGATAATCATCCACAGCTTGATGGGCCAAATGATCTTCTAGTACACTCCCTTTGATGGCCTTTTAAGTCGTGTATTGAATGTCGTACTCAGTCAAGATCATTTTCCATTTGGCTATCTGTCCGGAGAGGGCAGGTTTCTCGAAGATGTACTTGATTAGGTCCATCTTAGAAATCAAAAAAGTGGTATGAGTCAACATATATTGTCTTAGCCGGCGAGCAGCCCATGCCAAAGCACATCAAGTTTTCTCGAGCAGTGAATATCTAGTTTCACAGTCGGTAAACTTTTCGCTCAGGTAATAAATAGCATGCTCTTTTCGGCCAGACTCGTCATGTTGGCCCAAAACACACCCCATAGAGTTCTCTAGTACTGTCAAGTACATGATAAAAGGTCTTCCTTCAACTGGAGGCATGAGAATAGGAGGTTCTTGTAGATATTCTTTGATTTTATCGAAGGCAGCTTGGCATTCATCATTCCACCTAACTACATGATCTTTCTTCAAGAGTTTGAAGAGTGGCTCACAAGTAGCAGTTAAGTGTGATATGAAGCGGGCAATGTAATTGAGACGACCCAAGAATCCTCTAACTTCCTTTTCAGAATGAGGGACGGGCATTTATTGGATAGCCTTACCTTGGCAGGATCAACTTCAATGCCTTTATTGCTGACAACAAATCCTAGAAGCTTTCCAGATCGTACTCCAAACGTGCACTTGTTAGGGTTTAACCTCAGTTTGTACTTTTTCAGCCTTTTGAATAGTTTGTACAGGTGATCGAGATGTTCTTATTCAGTTTGTGATCTGGAAATCATATCATCCATATAGACCTCTATTTCATGATGAATCATATCATGAAACAAAGCTACCATAGCTCTTTGATATGTTGCCCCTGCATTCTTTAATCTGAACGGCATGACCTTGTAGCAGAAGGTGCCCCATTGCGTAACAAAATTAGTCTTCTCCATATCTTCGGGAGCCATCCTTATTTGACTATAGCCGGAGAAACCGTCCATGAAAGTGAAGACTTTATGCTGAGCAGTGTTATCAACTAAGACATCAATGTGTGGTAGAGGGAAATCATCCTTGGGGCTTGCCCTATTTAGATCCCTATAGTCTACGCACATGCAAACTTTTCCGTCCTTCTTCGGCACTACCACCATATTAGTAACCCATTGGGGATAGGATGTCACAGCTAGGAATCCTGCATCAAATTTTTTCATCACCTCAACTTTGACCTTTTCAGACATATCAAGCCTCATGTGATGAACCTTTTGTTTGACGGGAGGACAGTCTTCTTTTGTCGGCAGACGATGAACTACGATGTCAGTATCCAACCCAAGCATATCTTCATAAGACCAAGAAAATACTTCCACATAATCATGCAACATCTGAACCAACCTGCTCTTGACACTAGTTTCCAAATTAGCGCCAATCTTGATTTCCTTCTTATCTAACTCAGTACCCAGATTGATGACTTCAACTAACTCTTCGTGCGGTTCAGTAGATTTTTCCTCTTGTAATAGAAGTCTGACTAGTTCTCCTGGTATTTCACAATCTTCCTCGCCTTCATCTTCGGCTTGGTTAATTGGGCATTCAAAGTCATAGTCGGCAGTAATAGATTCATTGGCAATAGGATCTAGAGTGGATGATGACCTGCAAGAGTGTGTGTGTGCGTATGTAAGATACATGGCTATTTTTTTGAAAATGTATTTGAAAGAAAAAGAAAGATATTGAACACAAATATTTGAATGCAAAAGAGTCCAATGTATGAATGATCATATGATTTGATGAACATAAATAAAACCCTTGACAAATGGACCAAGGTGCCCAGGCCAGGCACATGGCTTAAAAGTCATTGTTTGAATATTACAGATAACATGTTCTTAAATTGAAAGAAAGACAAAAACAAGTAGATTAATCCTCAATGAAGGAGATGGGCACGAAGTCCTTTGCATGCCAATTCTTCAGCTCTGTTGTAGTTGCATACACCCAATCTTCAAATACATTTTCTTCGTCAGAATCATCCACGATGTTGACTTCATGGTTTCCAATGCGGAGAGGTGGCTTTCCAGCACGAGCACGCCTTACTTCCTTCTGAGCTTTGACAGTGAAGCCCAAACTAAACTTGTCTGCTTTAAATGGGATATTGAGGAGTTTCCCCCAAGTATCACGATTTCCTTCTTCAATTGTTGCACGGGCATCCTTGACTAAAACCATCTTTGGCATGGCCTTAATAGCTTTAGGCTCATCAGAAGAACATTTGGTAGCAGGAATCATCTGTGGCATGACTTCAAAGGCTTGACATGGGGTTTCAATGAATTCCCCATCCATCTCTACGTATTTGAATGAGTTAAGGTGACTTACCATAAACTCTTCTTCTCCACAGACGGTGACTATTCTTCCCTTGACTGGATATTTGAGTTTCTGATGGAGAGTTGAGGTTACTGCCCCAGCTTTATGGATCCATGGGCGGCATAATAGACAATAATAGGCAGGAAGAATATCCATAATATAGAAGGTGGAGTTGAAGATTTGAGAGCCCACTTTGATTGGAAGATCTACTTCCCCATGAACAGTCTTCTTTGATCCGTCAAATGCCCTTACAATGATATCGCTTGGCTTTAATACTAAACCCTCACAGTCTAGACGGTCTAATGCCCCCTTGGGTAATACATTCATGGGAGAACCAATGTCGACTAGCACATGTGCTAAGGTAGTCCCTTTGCACTCGACAGAAACATGTAAAGCTTTATTGTGGTTCTTCCCTAACGGTGTTAAGTCATCATCAAAATCCTAAGCCATTATCAGCCGTCAGGCTAGCCACATAATTCTCAAATTGGTTTGTTGTTGTCTCATGGGGGATAGGAGATTTTTTCAAGAATTTGATTAATGTCCGAGCATGGGCGTCAGAACAAAGCAGCAATGACAACATTGAAATCTTAGAAGGGGTTTGCCCCAACTGTTCCACAATCTTGAAGTCACTTATTTTTATTATCTTTAAGATCTTGTCCATCTCATGAGTGGAGGGTTCTTCATTAGCTATGTCCTTCGAGGGTACTTCAATCACATCAGGCTCAACAACCTTCTCCTTCCTTCTTGTATCGGTACTTGGCTTGGGAGTAGTAATGCGGATGGGCGTCCTTGTAACAACCAGTGGTGAGATATTGGGTGAAAATATTCTCCCATTCCTAGTTACTTTGCTTGAGCCATCTATGTTACCGACATTGTCATCTTTTTCTTCTTTGATCAAGCCATCTTGTTTAATCCCATGATATAACACCTCAGCACCATAATTCAATGGTACCGCTTTGTTTGAAGAGTAGGTAATCGGTCCGAGATTGGTAATTATTAAGGGAGCAACAGTGGGTTCATTTGAAATCCTAATAGGACCTTTGGAGGTGATCCTAAGAGGCATGTTTGAGATGGTAATAATGGAGAGGTCTTCACATTTGTTAATCAAACTCTTGGCAAGTGGAGTCTTCTCAAATAGAATGTCGTGGCTATTTAGGAGTTGTATGCCTTTCTTCAGCCCTGCACATCCATTGAGTTGTCTTGTACAGCACATACAGTCTTTTACACAACCAGGGAAGATCCCAGCTTTCAACAGATTGTTCTTGATTATGTTCAGTGGAGTAGTCAATTCTTCAACAGAGACAACAAAAATTGTATCTTCAACAACATTAACACTTTTATCATGTTTCGGCATCGGAGCGGTAATTACATTCAGCATTGGAGGAGGATAAACTCAATAGTCTTGTTATCAATCAAATCCTGGATTTTGTTCTTCAAGGCCCAACACCGGTCAGTCTCGTTCCCGGGGCTACTCGAGTGGTAAGCATATTTAGCATTCGGATTATACTTTGGCGACGAGGTATCAGGGTTGGCCGGTGGATCGCACAATGTCACTAAATTAGCCTTTAGCAAATGTTGAAGGGCTTGAGATAGTGACATTCCTAACCTCGTAAATTGTCTTCTTGGAATTTCAAAGCATTGATGATTTGCAGATGGTCTTGGAGTAGGAGTTGGATTGGAGATTCGGACGACATTTACAGACGGATGATCATTCTTCTTGGTACAGGCCCTTGCCCCGTATACAACATTGACTTCCTTTTTTGCAGCAAAAGGTTTCTTGATATGATTGGAAGTGAAGGTAGACTCCACAGAGATATTCCCACTTTTAATGCCGCTTTCAACTTTTTCACCGGTTAAAATTAATTCGGTGAAACCGGAGGAAGAGAAGCCAACCAACAAATTAAAGAAAGAACCAGATAAAGTGCTCATAACAATGTCGATGTGCTCCCTACCAGTCAAGGGTGGTTGAACTCTACTAGCAAGGTCTCTCCACTTTTGTGCATATTCCTTAAATCCTTAATTCTTTCCCATGGTCATATCTTGTAATTTAACCCTCGTTGGCGCCAAGTCGGTGTTGTACTGATACTGATGGTAGAATATGGTATCCTCCCAAGTATTGATATGGGATCCATCCAACTGGTAAAACCATTCAATTTGCGTTCCACCCAAGCTCTCTTGGAAGAAGTGAACCCAAAGCTTCTTATCGGCAGTGTGCGGCTGTATCTTGTGCACATAAGATTTCAAATAGAGTTTTGGACAAGAAACTCCATCGTACTTTGCAAAGACTAGTATTTTGAATTTGTGGGGGATGACTACCCCAGAGATCAAACCCAAATCATCAAAATCTAAACCGGGGACGGCCTGGATTTCAACAGCTTTCAATCTGTCTTCTAACTTCTTATATTTGATATCAGCGGGTGGATATTACTCGTCGAAATAATCATCACCAGATACTTGATCATTGACACAGTCAGCCTGAGTACTCTTGACCTCACCAATCTGGTTCTCGTCCTCTTCAGATGAATCTCCTCCCACTAGAATTTGACGCACTGTCTCCTTGAATCTTCTACCCATGTTGAGTAGAGCTTTCTTCTTGGGCTTCTTCTTTACTGCTAGAAAAGCCATCATGTCTTGCTGCCCCTTGGCTAGGGCTAGTAGAGTTTCCTGAAACTGATAATTTTGTGCCTGGAGATCCTTTACAGTTTTCTCTAGATCCATAATGCTGAAATAAACAGCAAAAAGATAAGGAAACTTGTTATGTGAAAAACTGGCATGTTATGATGCATGGAATATGTATATGCAAATGATTTCAAGGATTAATGAGATTTAAAGTTGTATAGACAAAAGAAATGAACAAACGTCAATTTTCATTAAACAAAACAAGAGAGATTACATCATGCCTCTTGGGCTTACAAAATAACTTTCTAAGATAAAAAGATTGAACGCATCCTTTTTGGTGCAAGGTAGGCGTTCACACTTTACTCTTCTTATAGCTGCTTTGTAAGCTCCAAGACCTTCTTCTCACTAGCATAGAATTGAGCCTCGAAAGTATCCCGTTCTTCCTTAAGCTGAATCCATCCTTTTTGCAAGTCTTCGAGAGAGGTAGGCATGTCGGATGGAGGAAAGTGTAGGGAACATCCCCTTCAACCACATGTTCCATGATGACTGGTAGGATGGAAGGATAAGGCATCACAAATTTATGAGCATGAGCTCGCACCCATTTAAGGTAAGGCTCGAGGGGAATGAAATTCTTGTGTCCTAGTGTCTTACTATCCACCTTGTTCAACATCCTCCAACTTCGGATAAACCTCTGGCGATAACCTTGATCGTTATTCTCTTAGTCAAATACCACTCCTTGGATAAGCATCTCATGTGGAACATCCCTTCGGGCGTAACCAAATTGTCGTAAGGCCAAGCATGGGTTGTAAGTGATACCTACTCTAATGCCAAGTAAGGGGACATTAGGGAATTCTCCACAGCGGTCGATGATAGTAACATTCTCCAAAGATTGGGAACACCAATGAATATCTGAATGTCTGAGCGTCATAAACCTATGGGACCACCTTGAACCTTGCTCATTCTTTAATTCAAATTGGGGAAGATGTGAAATAAACCATCTTTCCAAGAGAGGAGTACAACACATGAGGATACCTCTTTTCCTCATAGTGCGAGAGTGAAAATAATGTAGGATGTCTCCTAACAAAGTAGGCACCGGGTTACGAGACATGAAGATTTTGATGGTGTTTACATCTATGAGATTATCAGGATTTGGAAACAAAACCATCTCATAGATGAGAAGGGCCACAATTTCCTAAAAAGCTTGTAAGTCCAAGGAGTTCCAACAATCTTTAGCTTTCTCAAACAAGAACTTGGCTAAGAAACCTTTGACACCACTCCTTGTTCCCCAATTAGTTGTGACATCAGATTGTTGCAAGTGTAGGGCTTGAGCAATCTCTTCTGGTTTTAGATGTCTTTCCGTACCGTTGAAGGGTAGTTGATTGAGAATGGGAATCCTTAAGAGTTGAGAGAATTCTTCCAAAGTTGGCACAAGTTGATAATCGGGAAATGTAAAGCAATGGTGTAGAGGATCAAAGAATTGGAAGAGAACCTTCATCATATCTTCATCAGTGTTGGAGGTAACCAAGTTTAGGAGGCGACCATGTCTTTCGGTAAATGGAGAATTCTCAGGAACCCTTTAGCTAACTCTTTAAGTTGAGAAGGGATCCTTATGAGATTGACTTGAATGGTTTTCCTGCGAATAGAATCCATGTCCTACAAAACAGAACAAAGATAAATCCTAAAAATCCTTGAAATGGTTAGTGAGTATGAGTATGATGTTATGATGTTTATGATGTTATGTACAAGTAACTATATACAAACAAAACAAACAAGTCCTTAGTTTTAGGCTTGCATGGAGTCCTATAGGTAAGTACCCTCTTGAAGTTTAGTTGGGTCAAACATGTCCTAGCAATAGTAATCGGGTTCTAAGGGAGCTCAATATCAGTGTTTGTCTTCTCGGGCATTGTTTCAGCGTAAGCCTCTTTAATGGCGACCGAAATATCCCTAAAAACGAAACCTCAATGAGTGTAGTATCGAGTATCTACCAACTTTGGACTGCACCAAAGCCGGTCATCTCACTACGTCCTAATGGCCAAGTTGGTCAAGTAAAGGTTCTAGAAGTCAGTTAGTGCTTTATGACGTCACTCAACGGACCCGTATTCTCCTTGACTACTCAAGGGCTACCAGTACCCACAAATATGTCTAACGTAGTTATTGCTTAGACATTGTCAGTATACCCCGCACAATTTCCATAATGTATTTCTACTTACTAATAAGGTATCCCAAATCCGGGTAGAGGACTTAAGCCCAAACAAAGAACAAAAATGTAAAGCAAACAAATCAAACAATCAAAGCAAGTAAATGTGATCTAGCCCTAAGGTAACCCCATTTTTAAGTACTCCCCAGCAGAGTCGCTAGTTCTGTGATACGGTGGGAGAACTGACTTGGTTGTTTTGTGTTTTATTGCAAATGTTCCGGTTACCAAGAGTCGCCACCGACTTTTCTTTTATCCAAAAAGGAAAGGTTGAAAAGAACATGAAAGACCTTTGAGATTATTTCTTGAGTTCGGGGTAGATTACGAAAAGGGAAGGTGTTAGCACCATTTTCATCCATAGTTATCTATGGGCTCTTAGTTGCTTGCTAGATCACTTGATTTTGTTTGAAAATATGCTTTGTGTGGTTTTTGAAAGTATTTTGAAAAGGCGCCATCGTTTAGGCAAACTTTGTAATAGTTCTCGTTCGTAAGAACGTATACAAAGTGTTGAGCTTTTGAAAATGTTTCATGTTTTGAAAGGTGTTTTGAAAGTGTTTTTTGAAAGTGTTGGTGTTTGTTTTGAAAATAGCAAGGATGTTCGATTTGAAATTGAGCAAGAAACTAGGAACAATCTACCTACTCTAAAGTCTTAGTTCATTTCTTTCTTTCCTTTGATATTGATATCTTACCATTGATTTGGTAAGAAGCCTTATCTTTGGATGTAAAGGGACGGGCGTGGGTCATCATATAGCCATGATAGCAATGTTGTGAAATTCCTTAGCAATTCTCTTTGAGGGACTAAGATCATTTAGAAAGGCAACTTTGATAGCGTCATCGAGGGACTATGATCTTGTATTTGATTGCTTTTTTCTAAGATACTCCACATGCATAACATGGTCATTTTGGTAAGGCAACAAAGTGGAATTACCCTAAGGGTGCAAGTGTGCAAATGTGTTGATTTACATGCTTGTTTATCTTGGATTAGGGTTTGCTAACTTGTTGGTTTTAATCTTTCTATACAAACCCTAATTTACTAGCATTTATATAAAGCGATAAATTGCGGAAAATAAAAAAATACTAAGCTATTACATCATTAGGGGAGGGGGTGTACATATTTACAAATGGGGATTGCAAGAAATTAATCCTAATTATCTGTTACAACCATATTGAATAATATACAAGAAACATAAATAAAAATAATGTACAAGCATGAATAAAAGGGAAAGATGATGAATTTGTTTGGATTTTTGTTAAGAAAGGTTTTGTTTGTTCTAACCTAATTTAAACCTAAGTCTATTAATACTTAAATAATTAAAAGAGAAATTAATTTGTTAAAGAAAATTCTTTTTTTGTCTTTTTAGTCTTGAGAGAAATAAAATATAAATATATTATTGCCTAAATAATAAATGAAATATTTTTGAGATTTTTTATTAATAAAAATAAATATTATGATAATATTAATAATAACAAAAATAAAAAGATAAATAAAAATAAAAATATAAAAATAAAAGTCAGGGGGGGTGAAGATTTGATTTGGAGTGTTTTTAAGAAAGAAAGAAAGAAAAAGTTTTTGTTTAGGCCTGGTCCATTAGCCTTTTTTTTAAATAAGAAAATAAATAAATAAAGTTTGGGCTGCGTGGAATTGAGCAATCAGGGGGTATGTTTCAGTAAAAGAGAGGAATCCCAAAGGGGGAGGCCCATCGCTGCAAAGGAAAAAGAGAATGAAAATGTGAAAAGGAAACAAAAGGTAGCGTGCTGAGGTACGAACCCACGCCCTCTTGGTTACCAGTGCGCTGCCTTACCACTGGGGTGGCTATACATCCTTTTATTAAAATGAAATGATAAATACATAACATATAATGCTTCCAAGGCATGTACTTCTTCTTCAACCTTCAGCCAGCCAGAGCACATGTAACTTGTTCATCTTTCAACAAAAATGGAAAGTACAAACATGAAAGTTGTGGCATTTCTTCCCACGAATCCAAACCATATAAATAACTAAAGCTATAAATCAAAGATGAGTGAGAATTTTTCTGGCCCTAATTTAAAACCTAAAAATTTCAGAAACTTCAACTCCAAAATTCTCTAAGTTCAAGCCATATAAATGCAAACTATGGATATGTACAACTTCGTGGCAATGAGGTCTAAATTTTATCTTTTAAAATGAAAGCCTAACAATGCCTATATGAGGAGTTCAAAAATCAGAAAACTCACCTTGCAAATGGAGATCGTGTTTTGATTTTGAGCAGCTTTCAATGAGTTCTAGTGATTGGTTTAGCTTCCTCGAGTTCCCAGGAAGCTAATGTGATGTTTGGCTTGAGCTGAAAGTGGCTGAGGAGTTCTGGAGAAGTCAAGTTACAGACCCCTGTTTTTGAAAATGGAACTTGATGATGGAGGTGTTACAGTTGGGAAACAAGGGCTTGGATGGTTTGTATTTGATGTTTATAAACTTTAGGAACCAAAAGGCTTGGAAACGCACGGGGGAAATGTAAGTTTCAAGTTTTTGGTCAGATTGTGCAACAATAGAGTTTTTGTGTGTGATTCTGAGTTCTAGGGAGTTTGAGGGCTTATGTATGCGTCTTAGCTTGTAAATAGTATCTCTATTTATAGAGGAAAGGTTTTGAGGTTTGAAATGATCAGAAACAAAGAATCACATGTTATGAGTTCTTGACTTGTTTTTGAAGTTATCTTGACAAACATGGTTTTAATGCAAGGTACATGTCTTGTAGGGTGGCTAGCAACTTTAAACATGTTTTTTCTGAGTTTATAGAGTATGCTTGTGCAGAAAGAACAAGTGCAAAGCTCCATACAAGTTGACTTTGTGATTAAAGTCACTTTTCAAGAATATCAATGGTACCTTTCTTCCAAAAATGGAAATGCAACTTGGATAATGGTTTAAATGGTTGGACAATGGCTCATTATATCGTGTAAATAATTAACTATGGAGTGAAACATAAGTTAGAAACCTGCAAAGTGAGATTATGCAACATGGCTATGTGATTTGGTCCATTGTGCATCACAAATTCTGCCTTGTAAGACAACTTGAAACCCTAACTTCTTTCCTTCGATTCTCCTTGCTCAAAAATGATCTCAAGGAGTTCTTAGATATTTTGGAAAGCTTGTAATATTCTCTATAACCCATCTTTGAATCACTTTTGCAAAATCCAATTGGAACTATGTGAAACTTGGCCAAGAAGTTAGGTCAAAATCCTGATCAAAATGCTCAAAATTTTATCAAGTGTTTTAGTTTCATGAACATGATTTTATGGATTAATAAATTGAAATCCAAGCATTTCTAGAATTTTATCTCTTCTATAAAGTTTTATATCTCATTTAGATCTACAACTTTCATGTTTAGAGTTTCTCTTGAATCACTTTGCATTATGATGAAAAATTGGCATAAAGTTAGGAAAAAATCATAAGATTCCAACACAAAAATTTCTAAGTGTTAGAATTTTGACTTTTTTTTCAAAATAATTTTTGACTTTTTGATTTCTTGATGAACAAGCTTCACATTTTAACATGTCTTGATGAAATATGATTGTTGAAACTTTATTTTTCTCAAAAAGTCAAAGTTTGACTTTTCACTGTATCAGTTGACTTTTCATTTGTTGACTGAATTTTGACTATCAATCAATTGATCTTGAGAAATGTTGAGTCATGCCATTAGCTCCAAATGATGAATTTGAATCCTTGATAACATGTCCCAAACCATCAAGCCATGTTTTAGGTCAAAACTCAAAAATTGAGCCTTCTCAGTCAAAACCATAATTTTGACCATTTTGCCCTTTTGTTGATCTGATCAAATTTCTTGAGGAATTCTGGTATAAACTTGATCAAATGACATGTATGAGTTCATAATGTTGATATGGATAAAAAATTATGAATTTTGACTGTAAATTGGCTACATTTGACTTTTTCCCCAATACAATTGATTTTTAGGTCAATTGATCAATTGACTGAGCCAAAATGTTACCCAAGACTTCAAACTTAACATGAGCAAACTTGAGAGTCCAAAATAATCCATTAAAGTCATACGAGGCATTAAAAGTTCAATTACCCTTATGCAATCTCAAACCCTAATTTTCAGTCATCAGTGCTTAAGGAGGTGTCTTGAGCTGATCAACCCTAGTGCAGTCTTGAATCAAAGGAGATCTTGTGGGAAAATACTTGATAAATGATAGGGAAAATTTTGGGGTACAACAGGGATGTTCCTTATAATGTTATTCATCCTGACATGCCTACTACTCTCGAGGAATTGTAAATATCATGGATTCAACCGAAGGGAGAGACAGACACCTTTGAAGCCCAATTTTACGCAAGCGAGAAGAAAGTGTTGGAGCTCACAAAGCAACTTCCCGAGGAGCGGAACTTGAATGCCTACAACAGTCCAAAGAGGAAGCGTCCATGGGAGACCTGATTCTTTTGTTGTATAATTTCATTTTGTTATTTTTCTTTCATTGTAAGCCCAAGAGGCAATTTGTAACCTTTGAACTTATTAATACAATTAATGTTATATTTCTTCTTTGTTTAAGCAAATTTAAATCTTAAAGTCATTGAAAACATTGCATACGTATAACATGCATCATATCATAAGCAGGTTTTCCGACACAGGTTTCCTCATCTTTCTATTGTTTATTTCAATATAAGATGGATCTCGAGCAAATTTTCAAGGACTTGGAGGCTCAAAATTCTCAGTTTCAAGAGACTCTGCTCAACTTAGCAAAGGGGCAGCAATAAATGATGACACTTCTTCTCATGAATAAGAAGACCAAGAAGAAAGTTGTAATCAACATGGGGAAGAGATTCAAAGGCCCCGTCCGACAAGTTCGAGTTGTAGAAGACTCCTCAGAGGAGGATGAAAATCAAGATGAAGATGCTAGGAGAACCCATGCTGGGGGTGGAAAAAATAAAATCTCTGAGGACGAGGATTATTATGATGAACAATACCCACAGGCCGACGACAAGTATAAACAACTAGAAGACAGATTGAAAGTTGTATAAATCCAAGCCGTATCTGGTTTGGACTTTGGTGACTTGGGTTTGGTTCTTGGGGTAGTCATTCCCTACAAATTCAAGATCCCTATTTTTTCCAAGTACGATAGTGTGTCATGCCCGAAGCTTCATCTCCAATCAAACGCCCGTAAAATTCATCTGCATACCGTTGATAAGAAACTGTGGGTGCACTTTTTTAAAGAGTTTATCTGGGATACAGTTGGAGTCGTTTTACCAATTGGAAGGGACCAATATCAATACTTGGGAGGATTTGGCTGCTACCTTTTACCGCCAATATCAATATAACGCTGATCTTGCACCAACTAGGGTGCAATTGCAAGGAATGACCATGGGATCAAATGAGGGTTTCAAAGAATATGCTCAAAAAAGGAGAGACCTGGCTGGAAGGGTGCAGCCACCTTTGACTGATAGAGAGTTAGTAAACATGTTTATGGGAACATTGACTGGACCAATTTTCAACTTGCTGATTGGAAGTTCATCATCTGAATTTATTGAATTGATCTTAACTAGTGAGAGGGTTGAAAGCGGGATTAAAAGCGGGAAGATACCTATGGCCTCCACCTCAAATGCTGTGAAAAAGCCATTTACTGGTAATAAAAGAGAGTAGTGTTGTGTATGGGTCAAGAAGTTGTGCTAAGAATGACTGTCATTATTCAATAGGGGCAGTTTTGATCTCCAATCCAACTTCTACTCAAAAACCACAACAACAAGCTAATCAACAAAGACCAGACATCCCGAGGAGATAATTTACCAGAATCAACATGTCACTATCTCAAGCCCTACAACACCTGTTTAAGGCCAATTTGGTAACATTGCTAGATCCCTCTCCAAAACCCAATGTTTCATCTCCAAAATATAACCCAAATGCAAAATGTGCTTACCAGTCCAATAGTCTCGGACATGACACTGATCATTGTTGGGCATTAAAATGAAAAATCCAAGACCTAATTAATAACAAGACAATTGAATTCGACCCCCCACCAACTCCCAACGTGGTCACCGCACTCATGCCAAATCATGATAAGGATGTCAATGCTATTGAAGATTCTTCTTTTGTTTCATCTATCAATGACTTGACCACTCCTTTAAAGACTGTTAAAGAAAATTTGTTGAAAGTCAGGGTATTCCCTGGCTGCCTTGAAGATTGTTGTTGTTGTGCTGTACAAATTATTAGTTGTGAATGGCTGAAGAAAGGTGTCCAACACTTGATGAATAGCCATGAGATTCTATTTGAGAAAATTCCATCTGGGAAAAGTCTGACCAAAAGTGTATCTCAAGAGCTTGAAGACGTTTCCATCATTACTATATCAAACAAACCTATTAGGATCACCTCCAAAGGCCCTATTAGGATTCCCATTGAACCAAGAATAACTCCACTAATTATCACCACACTTGGGCCATTCCCCTACTCTTCTTATAAGGCTGTACCCTGGAATTATGGGGCGGAAGTGTATTACCATGGTATCAAACAAGATTCATGGATTGCCAAAGATGAAACTGCTAACATTACAAACTTTGTTGGATCAAGTAAAGTTACTAGGACAGGGAGGATCTTCTCTCCATAGATTTCACCTCCGACAACCACAACTACACCCATTTGTATTACCGCTGTTAAACCTATTGCTGATACTCAAGGAAAGGAAAAAATGATTGAGCCAGCCAGAACGAAGGCGCCCACAAAACATATTACCATTAAGGATCCATCTACCAAAAAGATGGAGGATATTTTAAAAATTATCAGAAAAAGTGATTACAAGATAGTGGAACAGTTGGGGAAAACACCCTCGAAGATTTCCATGTTGTCTTTGTTGTTATGCTCCGAGGCGCATGCTCAAGTGCTGATTAAATTCTTGAAAAATTCACATGTCCCTCAAGAAACTACGGCTAATAAATTTGAAAAATGTGTAGCCAGTTTGACTGTCGACAATGGTTTGGGATTTTCAGATGCAGATTTGACCCTGGCAGGGAAGAATCACAACAAAGCTCTGCATGTTTCCATCGAGTGTAAAGGAACCACTTTAGCTCATGTGTTGGTGGATACTGGGTCCTCTCTGAATGTCTTACCTAAATGTGCTCTAGATAGGTTGGATTCTGAAGATTTGGTGCTGAAACCCAGTGACATCATGGTGAGAGCTTTTGATAGATCAAAGAGAATGGTCCATAGAGAGGTTAATCTCCCTATCAAAGTTGGGTCTCAAGTCTTCAACTCAACATTCTATGTGATGGATATTTGTCTTGCTTATTCTTGCCTGCTTGGACGACTATGGATACATGGGGCAGCTGTGGTGACTTCCACACTACATCAAAATTTGAAATATTCGGTCAAAGGGAAAATTGTCACTGTATGCGGAGAAGAGGATTTTATGATTAATCATCTAAATTCATTCAAATATGTTAAAATGGAAGTCGAGTTTATTGAAACTCCTTGTCAAGCTTTTGAAGTGATCTCTCCAATGGTTATTGTTGCTAAATCCACTCCTGACATTCCCAAAGCTTTTAAAAATACACCAAGGATGGTCTCTCTCAAGGATGCATGTGTTGTTGTTGAAGACAAAGGTTGCACCATTTGGGGACAACTTCCTGATTTCCCTTTCAAGTTAGACAAATTTGGGTTGGGTTTCACTTCCAAATCTCAAAAGGAGGTTCAACGTGCTCGTGTAGGGAAACCACCTCTTCGCATTGGTAACCATGAGGTTAATGCTCTTGAAGACTCTAATGCTGATTGTGACTATGACGACTGGATTTACCCGACTGCTGAGGGGGACTCAACAACTAGCATACCAAGTACTTCATCCCAATCTCCTTCATCCAAGAGTATCTACCATTTCCTGTTTTTATCACTTTGAGAATTTTGTCTGTAATTTCCATTAAAACAATGACTTTAAGCCATGTGCCTTGCCCGGGGCACAATGGTCCATTTGTTAAGGGTTTGTCCTTTTCATACGCCATATGCTCATTTTAAAGAAAAAAAATTGGTCTCTTTTGCACTCAAATTTTGTGCTCCCTATCTTTTTCTTGCTTTATTGCATTTTCAAATTAGCCATGTGACCTTACATGCGCGCACACACACTCTCACACACACACACACACACATACACACACACACGCATTTGCATATCCACATCCACTCTGAATCTCGGTGACAATAATTCTTCTATTTCCATCTATGAGTTTGAACATACAATATATCAAGCCTAAGATGAAGGTGAAGAAGATTGTGAAGTACCCAGGGAACTCGCCAGACTTCTGATACAAGAGGAGAAGGCCATTCAATCACACGAAGAACCAGTTGAAGTGATCAACTAAGTACTGAAACAAATAAGAAAGAAGTCAAGATCGGCACCAACTTGGAAGATAGTGTCAAGGGAAGATTGGTCCAGATGTTACACGACTATGTTGAGGTGTTCGCTTGGTCATACAAAGATATGCCAGGGCTTGATACGGATATCATAGTTATCGTCTGTCAATGAAGGAAGGTTATCCTCTGATCAAGTAAAAGGTTCGACGCATGCGGCCAAATATGTATGAGAAAATCAAAGTAAATGTAATGAAATAGTTCAATGCAGATTTTCTGGCAGTGACATCATATCCCCAATGGGTTGCAAATGTGGTCCTAGTGCCAAATAAAGATGGAAAAGTACATATGTGTGTGGATTACAGAGATCTAAATAGGGAAAGCCCCAAAGAAGAATTTCCTCTACCACATATAAATGTTTTGGTTGACAATAATACTTAGCATAAAGTGTTCTCCTTCATGGATGGCTTCTCAGGTTACAACCAAACCAAAATGGCGCCTGAGGACATGGAGAAAACCAATTTTTTACATAATGGGGCACCTTCTGCTATAAGGTCATTCCGTTTGTACTGAAGAATGCAGGCGCAACCTACCAACGGGCTATGGTAGCTCTATTTCATGACATGATTAATCATGAGATAGAAGTCTATGTTGATGAAGGATTAAGTAGTCAGATGGAACGACGACTGCCAAGCAGCTTTTGACAAGATCAAGGAGTACTTACAAGAACCTTCAATCTTGATGCCTCTAGTTGAAGGAATACGTCTAATTTTGTACTTGACTATTATGATCGGTGGATCTGGAACTGACTGTTTAACGCTGGTTCGCGAAATGTCGCGGAAGCAAGAGTCGCCACCGTCTTTTATTTTCTCCAAATGGAAAGGACAAAAGCACAGAAAAATTCCTTAAAGAGATCGCTCTCGGTTCGGGAGGTAGGTTATAGAAAGGGAAGGTGTTAGCACCCTTTCTATCCATGGTTATCCATGGGCTCTTAGATACTTGCTCATTTGTGTTTTCAAAATGGTTTGCTTGCTTTTCAATGTGGGTTTTAAAAAAGTTTCTTTGAAAATTCCAGTTCGACTCTTGTATCGGTCCTCAAGAGTGTTTGAAAAATTGCTTTCGAAAGCTTTTTGAAAATGTGTTGGTGTGAAAAGTATTTTTTGATTTGTTTTGAAATTAGAGCAAGTATCTACGAGAACCTACCTACCCTAAGGAATTCGTCTGTGTAAATGTCCTTTAAAATAGTGTCATCCCACCATTGAGAAGTAGGTAGCACCACTATTGGAGTTATTCGGGTCAATTCGAGGTTCGGGACATGGTGATCACCAGAGCAATAGGAAGACACCTTAGAAGCTACCCTCATGCCAGGTTCCCGGATCATGAGGACTTACTAAGACATCCTCTACTCGACGATCACCTTTCGAGGCAAGGCAATAGTGAGGCGTACCCTAGGGGTGGTGTGTGATTTGTGTGTCATGTTCATTTGCATTTATCTTGTCATGTCAAAGTGATCTATGCGTTTGTTTTTATTTTTAGGCCATTCATTCTTGCATGCATTTATTTAACAGTTAAAAAGATGCGGAAATTAAAAGTTCTAAACTATTACAAAGGCGCGGGTCCACATCGCCAAATTAAAATCCAGAACCCGATTTGACAGAAAATAAAGAAATAGAGTGCGAGAAATAAAATGTCCGAGTTTACAAGGCTTTGGGAGAATTACATAAATATTTAAAAGAAATAAAATGCGCAAATTGAATTAAAATTGGAAACGAGGGCGTTGGACCCTTTTTAATGACATTAAATTATTATTATTAGATTAATTAAATTAAAATGAAAAAAAAGAAATTATTTTTGAGATTTTGGTATTTATGATTTTAATGAGAAGATTAAATAAAATTAAAATTAAACTAACCCTAATTCTAAAATTTTTATTTATTAAGAAAAACATTAATGTTAAACCTAAATTAACCTAATTAATTAAAGTAATTTGATTTATAAAAATAATAGTAAATAATTAATTATTAGAGATGATAAAATAAAAGAAAAAAGTAATTAAAATAGTTAAACCTAATTCTACAAGTTTTTAATTTATTAAGAAAAGATATTAAAATTAACCTAAATTTAAACCTAATTAATTAGTGAAATTTATTTACAAAAAAACATTAAAATAAAATATATTAGTTTTTTTTGTCTTTTCTGATTTTTTTTGTTATTTTTTATATTTTATGAAAATAATTAATTGAAGAATTTAAAAGAAATTAATTAAAATAAAAAAAATGGGAAATATAAAAGAAATAGCAAACCTTGAGGGGTTCTGTCCCCAATTGGAGGTGTAATTGTAGTAATTCAGGCCTAATTATCCTTGGCCTCATTGACTTTCCAGGGTAGCATGCATATGCGTTGACTCCTGCCCATCATGTTCTTCAGATCATGCTCCTTGGATTGATCTTGGTAAGCACGTGGAAGGCTTGATATGGTGGATGTATGATGTACCCTTATAGTGAAGCTGCACAGAAACGCGTTTAGAAAAATGATATGGAAAGGGGTGGGGGACCTGGGATTCGAACCCAGGTCCCAGGGATTACTATACACATGCCTGACCAGTGGAGCTACCAGCGCGTTTTGATTATTATGTAACTAAAGAACAATATAATATAAAACAACAGTTAGTGGGAAATTTAGCGCGCAAATTTAAATGAGCCACTCATGCCTTGACACTTCATCATCTTCTTCCTTGTTTGTGCTTTTTGCCTGAAACAAAAAACAATTGGATTGCGGGGGTTTTGAACCCCCACTATATGATATATGCCAAAACAGCGAATAGCACATGGTAGCTCATAAATTGAGCGCGAGGTGTGTGTCCAAATCGTCCAAGCACGCTGAGTTGAATGGTATGGGTCTCACGCTCTAATTTTTCCTTAACTGGGAAACCCCAATTTTTCATATCTGAAACCCTAAGGTGCTTCAATGGTAACTCTTCATAAAACGCATGAAAACTCAATTAAATCATATGGTTAGTTTCAGAATCATCCAATTAGTGCAAATCAGTAAAGAAAAGACATGAAAAATGCATAAAATTCATGATACGATTATGGATATTTTCGTGGAAAGTTTGACTCTGATATACCAATTCTTGATGTTTCAGGCTATGATATTGATCCAGGCACCTTCCTTGATGTCTCAGCAAGACAATGGAATAGTTATTTTGGCTTGAATCGCACTGTAACCTAGTTTTCAGTTTTGGACTTTTTAGAGAAAATTGCAAGTTTGGCTATGGCTTTTCTGCGCAGCTGGGTGGTCATGAACATTAGGGTTGGCATTAGTATATATGTGTGAATGATTAGGGTTGGAAATTTGGTCCAAAGAATCAATGAATTGATGGAATGGATATTGATTTTCATGGCAAATATTTTCCAATCTTTTTCATGCAAATTTGCTTCAAATCATGTCCAATTAGCAAGATTCTTTTCAAATCTGATCATGCACGAAATATTGAGTGTATTCCATGCATAAAATGATTTAAAAACTTAGGTTTAGTATTTTCCACATATTTATTTTAATTAAATGAATTATTAGCATTTAAAAATTCAAATAAATAAATAAAAATGATGAAAAACTTCCCTTTGGGCCAAATGGTCGTGCACATGCCTTGGATAATGATTCTTGGAAGAAAAAGAGGCCCATTAGCATTTTTAAGACTTTTGAAGCAATGTTGACTTTTCAAAATATCCAAAAATTTCCCAACTTCCACAAGGCATAACTTGCTCAATTTTTAAGCTTTGATCATGTTCTTGGACATTTTGGAAATGCCTTTGAGTCCTTTAACCAATGTCTTTGGTCCCATTTCATTTTGATTTACCAATCTCAAGTTATGGCCTTTGACTTAAAGTCCCTTTTTGTTGACTTTTGAAAATGACCTATAATGTTGAAATTGATAACTTTTTGTGAGAGCATTTCTTGGACTTGAAGTGTGAAGAGGAGTTGTAGGAAATGTCTTTCTCTTCAAAATGAGCTTTGGATGGAATTTTTCTGATAATCTATGTGGAAGTTATGCCTTGGTCAAGTTACAGTTGACTTTTTCAACTGTCCAAATATGGAAACTTTTGCATCTTGAGACTTTTTGAGCCAAACTTTGAGAATCATGATCAAGCATTGATCAAATGATGTTTGTGGCTTCAAAATGAGATGTTGACCAAAAATTTGAACTTTTGACTGTCAAATGACCATTTTGCCCCTACAGTTGACTGTAGTGCAATTAGGGTTTTTGACTGTGCAATTTTGTGCTGTAAGTCTTGAAACTTGGTATGAGGATGCTTGACCATGTTTGTAGGCATGTGGGACTTGATTGGACCCTTGGAAACTTCATTTTCTTTGTCAGAACCAAAACCCTAGTTTTTGACTGTTAGGAGGCCCTTGAACTGTGCAACCCTTGGGGAGACTTTGAAGTTTTGACTTGGCAATTCTTGAAGAATATGGGAGGGCAAATTTTGGGGTACAACAACTGTATTAGATAATTCATTGGGGTGTGTGCTTGGTTAACATGACGAGTCTGGCCGAAAAGAGCATGCAATATACTACCTTAGAAAAAAGATTACCAATTGTGAAACCAGATATTCATTGCTCGAGAAAACTTGTTGCGCTTTGGCATGGGCTGCTCGCCGACTAAGTCAGTATATGTTGACTCATACTACCTTATTAATTTCTAAGATGGATCCCATCAAGTATATCTTTGAGAAATAAGCTCTCTCTGGAAGAATAGCTAGATGGAAAATGATCTTGACTGAATATGACATCCAATACACTACACAAAAAGTAATCAAGGGAAGTATGCTGGCAGATCATTTGGCCCATCAAGCTGTTGATGACTACCAATCCATGAACTTTGAATTTCCGGATGAGAATATCATGCTAATAACTGATTGTGAAAAGTCTGGACCGTATGAAGGACCTGAACAAGGATCCCGATGGACTATGGTTTTTGATGTAGCTTCCAATGCCTTAGGCAACATAATTGGTGTTATGACCATTTCTCTCGAAGGTTGCCATATGTTAGAACATAGTTTGATTCTACAACCCTTAATTAGAGTTTTGATGTTAACAAACACAAAGAACAAATATGCACTCTAAATTTGTGTTATTTTGTATGCAGAAGTTCTGACAAAAATAGCATTAGAAGTTAAGCTACAGAAGCTTTCAAGCTGAGGCAATCAGAATGTTCTGAAGAATGATGATAAGAATCTACACTAAATTAAAGGATACTCTGATTCTGAACAGAAGTCTATTATACCATCATATCCTCACATCTCTGAGTCATCAATGTTCTGAAGTAAAAGCATCATGCAAGATTCTAGCTCTGAAGCGTTACTTTTCAACTTCAGAAAGAAATGTTACAAGAGCTCCAGTACCTTCTGTTGATCAACTCCATAAAAGGTTATCCAGAAGCAGCATAGCTCACCCAGAAGATAAGATCCTGGGAAAGAAGGATGATCCAATCAGAACAAGATCAACATTCAGAAACTCTGAAGAATCCCTCATGGGACTGGTCTCACTGATTGAACCAATAACAATTGATGAAGCTCTTCGGGACAATGAATGGATTTTGGCAATGCAGGAGAAATTAAACCAGTTCACCAGGAATGACGTATGGGATCTGGTTCCCAAACCAAAAGGATTCAACATCATTGGAACAAAGTGGGTGTTCAGAAACAAATTGAATGAGCAAGGAGAAGTCATCAGAATCAAGGCACGAGTGGTGGCACAAGGTTATAGTCAGCAAGAGGGGATATACTATACAGAAACCTTTGCTCCAGCCGTCGGGTTAGAATCTATCAGACTCTTAATCTCCTTTGCTGTAAATAATAACATCACTTTGTATCATATGGATGTCAAAAGTGCATTCTTAAATGGTTACATAGATGAGGATGTATATGTGCACCAACCCCCTGGGTTTGAAAATTCCAAACACCCAGAATATGTTTTCAAACTAAAGAAGTCACTATATGGTCTAAAACAAGCTCCCATAGCGTGGTATGAAAGACTAAGTAACTTCCTGTTAGAAAAGGAATTCACCAGAGGGAATGTGGACACAACTTTGTTCTGTAAGACATTTAAGAATGACATTTTATTTTGTCATATTTACGTAGATGATATCATTTTTGGATCCACTAAACCCTCTCTGGGAAGAGAATTTGTTAAGTGCATGTAGGAAGAGTTTGAGATGAGCTTAATGGGAGAACTTAAATTCTTTCTGGGCATTAAGATAAACCAAACTCCATAAGGAACTTACATTCATCAGAGAAAATATGTCAGAGAACTTCTGAAAAAAATTGACCTCTCAGAATGTAAGCCCTCAAAGACTCCAATGCATCCCACGTGCATTCTGGAAAAGGAAGAGGTGAGTAAAAAGGTAGAACAGAAAATCTACAGAGGCATGATTGGATCTCTCCTTTATCTGACAGCTTCAAGGCCTGATATTTTATTCAGTGTTTTCTTATGTGCTAGATTCCAATCAGATCCTAGAGAATCTCACTTAACAGCAGTTAAGCGAATTTTCAAGTATCTGAAAGGTACTACTAATCTGGGTTTATTTTATAGAAAATCCAATGAATACAGCTTAGTAGGATACTGTGATGCTGACTTTGCTGGAGACGGAGTAGAGCATAAAAGCACTTATGGAAGATGCCAGTTTCTGGGAGACAACCTGATCTCATGGACTAGCAAGAGACAATCCACAATAGCATTGTCAACAGCAGAAGCTGAGTACATAGCAGCTACTGGATGTAGCACTCAAATGCTCTGGATGAAAAGTCAACTTGAAGACTTCAACATATTTGAGAGTAACATTCCTATCTTCTGTGATAACACTTCTGCCATATGTCTATCCAGAAATCCCATTTTGCATTCTAGGGATAAGCATATAGAAATAAAACATCACTTTATTAGGGATTATATTCAGAAAGGAATTCTTACTTTAAAATTTATTGACACGGACCATCAATGGGATGATGTGTTTACAAAACCCCTTTCTGAAGATAGATTCAATTTCATTCTGAAAGATCTCAGCATGAAAGTGTGTCCAGAATAAAATGTTTTATTTGCATATTCTAACCCTCGGAATTTTATTGTTTTTTGTGAACATCTGATCAACTTGTCTTCAGAAGTTAGGAGTACAGTTGCATCAGAATCTATCTATGAAGATCTGAACTTTTCATTTCAAGGATAGAGGCGTGCAGTTTACACCATCAAACATTTGTCATCCTCTCACAAGCTACCTTCTGAGGCTGAACACGCGTTCAAATTCTGAAGGGTCCAAGGCTCTGATTGGATGCATTGAGACACTTGTCATTGGTATTTGTTCAATATCTCTCTAAATCCCCCAATTCCAGGTTTCATTAATTCAATATAATCATTACTTATTTTCTCTTTCTTACTGATTACGTTTTCTAAAGAACTTATATAAACTCAATTTACTATTTCATTCATTCATGTTTTACCACCTTCAATATTCTCTCTTGTTCTAGTTTTTTTTTCAAAAACCCCTTCTATCAATTTTCTTCAAAGAATCAGTGTGAACAATGGCATCACCATCAAGTCTCAAGAATCTCAACAGTGCTCCTGGTTCTTCATCTAATGAACAACATGAGGAGCCCATTAGAACACTACTCACTCCGATCAACAACCTTGAAGTTCTCTGTGAATTGATCGTCGATTTTGAAAGCTTACAAGAAAATGGGTTTAATCTGTATGAAGATGTAAATGCACATGGATGGAACAAATACTTTGATCGTCTGTTGGGTCCAACTTTTCCCATTCTTGTTAAAGAAGTTTGGATTCATGCTACTTCATCCAACCACCAGGTCACATCATATGTTATGGGGAAGAAGATAGTGATTACAAAATATTTGATTGGGAAACTCATTGGATACAATGGCAGCGGAGTCAGATGCATTGATATGGATAATAAGTGTTCTGACCCAAAATCCATTGCTAGGGTCATATTCACTTCTGGACAGCCATCCAGCAAGATCATAGACTTGAAAGATCATTACAGAATATGGGCTAGAATAATTCTGGGATGTATCAATCACAGGAAGCCTACAAACTCTCCTAATTACATCAACATTGATAAGCAGTTTCTGATATACTTCATTGCAAAGAAGACCAAAATAAACCTTCCACATTTGCTCTTCAACCATCTCATAACAAGTTTGAAAGAGACAAGAGAAGTAGAAAGAACTAAGAGGGACTGGATTCCTCTAGGAAGATTGATTTCAGATATTCTAACGGAAAACAGGTTGATAGAACATCTGACAGAGGCTCAAGAAATCAGTACTCTTGAAGCAACTGCTAGGAAACCTTTGAATACCAAGAATCTGAAGAAAATGAAGATTATTGAAAACATTAAGAAGGAACCAACAATTGCTTCTCATGAGGTCATCACTTTTAGGAGAATCCCTCTGAAGGACTTTCCACTATTCTCTGAGATAGATGCCTCTCTAGAGATTATAGTCGGATACCTTGAAGCTTGCAAGGCTGATGGGACTATACCAGAAATCAACATCTAAGATCTGCACAAGCCAACTCCAGAGGTTGTGTTAAAGAAATCTAGAAAGAGGAAGGCAGCAGGACAAGGATCCTCTCAGAGGACACCTAAAGCTGTGAAAAAGAAAGGTAACACATCTTTTGTTTCTGTTGTAGAATCAATAGCTATTCCAACATCTTAAACCATTCCCCCTCAACCAACATAAAATCCTTCACCCCAAACATTTGAGGATTTTGACATAGAGTTTGACCCATATGTAACTCTTCGAAATTTCTTAAATGAACCTCACTCCCCCAATCCAAATCCTGAACAACATCAACCAGAACTTGCAAGAGTTCTCTCTGATATTGAACTGTTTGATCAAGACTTTTCCTCACCACTCCCAGAAAATGCAAACACTCAACCTCAACAACCAGAAAATCAACAACCACACTCTCCTCAACCAGAACATCAAAACCTCAACTCACCCCAACCAGTAAATGAAAACCCTCTCACTCCTCAATCTGAAAATCCATCTTCTGAAATACCTGAACCGGAAATTCAGCATGCTACCGCATACCAATCAGAAGACTCCTTTATAGACTCTAATACCACTACCCCAATTCCTGGAATAACAGAACCCTTTATGGTTCGTTTACCTCTCTCCATTCATGATATTCCAGAAATACTTTCACCATATGAATCCACACCACCAAACACCCCTCACTCACCAATCCTGATTTCTGATTCTTCCACTCCCTCACTTATCAACCATCCAGCTGACCATCTCAGAACTGTCATTGATCTAGAAGCGCTGGACCATCTAGCTTCCACCTCACACAAAATTTCCATCCCCAAACCTAAACCAACCTTAACCAAATCAGATGTTGGTAAAAATCTATTGATTTTTGAAACAGAAATACAGGAATGGGTTACTTCTTTGAAGCAAGCAAGTCAAGAGAATTTTAATCCTGCTGCTTCTGATTTTCTGTGGGAAAGATTCAGAAAATGGTTCAACTCTGAAATCCAGAAGCTGAAAGAATTGAGCTATGAAAGGGCTCAACAAAACTTTAGTTATCAGCTAGAAGCCTTCAAAGATCAAGTTCTAAGCCACTTGGACAAGTAAGAAATTCTTCTGCTGCAAATCGCTCCATGGAAAGAGCACCAACCTTCAGAAGCCACGAAACTAGATTCTAATAGTCATCCTCCGACTACTGCTCCAAAAAAGGTAATTTCAACAGAAGAAGTTGTTCAATAAGAAGAGGCTGTAGAGTGTTCTGAACGACATGTAACCCCTGAAGATACACCAGCTTCGTCTCTAGTCATGCAAACTCTGGAAGAGTTGAAGAAGGAGAATGCATTAATTGATGCCAGACTGGATAAGCAAGAAGACACAAATAAAGAGATCAGGGATATATTGGATAAACAAGAAGATACAACAGAAGAAATCAAAGACATTCTGGGAAAGCAGGAAGAATCAAGAACTCAGATTAAGAGCTTGTTGGAAGCGTTGTTCACACGACTTCCCCTCCTTCTTAGATTTTATTTAAACTATTTATCTGTATTTCTCATATCATCATCTTTGTTTCTGAAAAATGTCATTGCATTATGTTTTTCAATATAAATCATCTTTTTGACTCTGGTTATATTTCTTTTTGATACCTGACAAAAAGGGGGAGAACGTAAAGATATTTTCAATAACAGTATATTGGAACAAGTCTCAAACATTCTGATTATTTTAACCTCTATGTTTTCTGAAAAGCTTGAACAGGAACATACTCTGATAAGGACAGAAGGAGATGCATTAAAAGCTCTGATGAGAAGGAACTTCAGGGAAGTAACTCATCTCTATTTGAGTAATCAACTCAGGGAGAGACTCTCTTAAGCTTTTTGTTCTATATCCTTCATTGAAAATCCTAGTTTTTGTCATCATCAAAAAGGAGGAGATTGTTAGAATATAGTTTGATTCTACAACCCTTAATTAGAGTTTTGATGATAACAAACACAAAGAACAAATATGCACTCTAAATTTGTGTTATTTTGTATGCAGAAGTTCTGACCAAAACAACATCAGAAGTTAAGCTACAGAAGCTTTCAAGCTGAGGCAATCAGAATGTTTTGAAGAATGATGATCAGAATCTGCGCTAAAGTAAAGGATACTCTGATTCTGAACAGAAGTCTATTATACCATCAGATCCTCACATCTCTGAGTCATCAATGTTCTGAAGTAAAAGCATCATGCAAGATTCTAGCTCTGAAGCGTTACTTTTCAATTAAGAGAGTATCATACGCAACGGCTTCAGTCAGACAAGAATCTTCTCAATATGGAAATAGCATTGAGTGTCCATTATCACGCTTTATGTTGGACAAGATTTCCACGCCTATATAAACAAGACTAAAGGACAAATTGTTTACGATTTTTTACACCACTATTCATACATCTAAAACGCTGCAATCTTTCATATTCACATATACGCTCAAATTGTGTAATATATCACAATAGTGATACAGTTTTTGTAACGAAAAATAATAGTACACAATATATCATTCTCGTTTGATTAAGCTAGTTTTCCTTGAGATGAACCGGGTTGTGGTTGTACTCAAGAAGACTTTGGCAGTTGTCAAAGTAGTACTGTAATCAGATTTGATTAGTGAATTAAGTCCTCGTTGGAGAGAGGCGAAATCACCTTGGCGGGTGGACTGGAGTAGTTTGAGATCAAACGAACCAGGATAAAAATATCGTGTCTATTGCTTTTGTTTTTAAGTTTCAATTCAACCCCCCCCCCCTTCTTGTGTTTTTCACTTCTTCCCCATACACCTTTCACTGCCATACTTTGCTTCGCCTGTAAGAATAACATGGCCGAGTATGAAGCATGCATCTTGGGTCTAAACGCCTCCATTGACCTAAGAATCAAATTCTTGAGTGTATACAGAGACTCATCTCTGGTGGTAAGTCAAGTTAAAGGAGAGTGGCATGCTAAGCATCCGAACTTGATCCCTTACAAAGAGAATATGCTAACTTTGATCCCATACTTCGAGGAGGTCACCTTTGAACATTTCCCGAGGGAAGAAATTCAGTTGGCATATGCTTTATCAACTATGTCCTCTATGTTCAAGGTCAATTGGGACAACGAAGCTCCCAAAATTACTATCGAAAGATTTGACGAACCTGCACACTGCTATGAGATTGACACTAATAAGGAGAAGCCTTGGTACCATGAGGTGAAGAGGTACCTTGAAACACAAGAGTATCCCGAGGGAGCCTCAATCAACGACAAGAAATTCCTGCAGAAGTTCTCAGCCAAATTCTTCCTAAGCAACAGGATCCTGTACAAACGCAACCATGATTCAACTCTACTCCGTTATATGGACAAGAAGGAGGCAAAGAAGATCATGGAAGACATACATGAGGGTATCTTTGGAACTCACTCTAGTGGATACACTATGGTAAAAAAGATTCTGAGGGCTGGTTACTATTGATCGACTATGGAAACTGATTGTCACAACCACCACACGAGGACTTTCCATAAGTGTCATATATATGCCGACAAGGTTCATGTACATCCAATACCTTTAAATGTCATGACCGCTTCTTCGCCATTTACAATGTGATGGATTGACATGATTGGAGAAATCAAGCCCACTGCCTCTAATGGACATCATTTCATCCTCGTCGCCATTGATTACTTCACCAAATGGGTTGACGCTGCTTCATTTGCCTCAGTTACCAAGAACGTTGTAGCCCGGTTTATCAAGCATAACCTCATATGCCGGTATGACATCCCTGAAAGGATTATCACTAACAACGGAACCAACCTCAACAATTCCATGATTACTAGACTCTGCGCGCAGTTCAAAATCAAGCATCATAACTTTTCTC
This sequence comes from Vicia faba, assembly GCA_948472305.1. NCBI lineage: Eukaryota > Viridiplantae > Streptophyta > Magnoliopsida > Fabales > Fabaceae > Vicia > Vicia faba. Next base: position 163,685,340 of record OX451738.1, read on the forward strand.
CATACATGCCTAAGATGAATGGTGCAGTGGAAGCTGCCAACAAGAACATAAAGAAGATTGTGCAAAAAATGGTGGTGACCTATAAACACTGCCATGAGAAGCTATTGTTTTCTCTTCATGACTATCGTACCTCGACACAAACATCAACTAAGGCAACCCCATTCTCTTTAGTCTATGGCATGGAAGTCGTCCTACCTGTCGAAGTCAAATTCCTTCTCTGAGGATTATGAAAAAAGCAGACTTAGGGGAAGATGAATGGATTCAGACAAGATTGGATCAGTTGAACTTGATTGACGAGAAGAGATTGGATGCTGTTTGACATGGTCAAATGTATCAAAAGCGTATGATCAAGGCATTCAATAAGAAGATCAAACCTCAAGTATACTAGGCTGGCGACTTGGTAATAAAACACATCATTTTACCACAAGGTGATCCCAGGGGCAAATGGACTCCCACTTTTGAAGGGCTGTTTATTGTCAAGAAAGTATTCTCTGGTGGTTCTATGATGTTAACCAGTATGGACAGTGAATATTTTCTACATCCAGTGATCACGGACATAGTCAAAAAATACTACGCGTAAGAATGACCTGCTAGGTTGACATACCTAGGCAAAAATAGGGGAATCCCGGAAAACCATAAAGGTTTGGGAAAAAATTAGGGATATATACAAAAAATTATACACCCGGCAAGTCGAAAACCTGAAAGGGTGGCTTGGGCAAAAAAGGGTATCATGCTGGACTGAAAACTCAAAAGGGCGGTCCAGGAAAAAGTTAAGGATTAAAGCATATGACTATGTTCCATTGGATCACTACAACCAGTTTTTATTACCAAGGTCAAAGTTCAAATGTTACAAGATCAATTCAATCAACTTCTTTCGACGGCAAGGGATGATGTTTGAAGACATAGGGGCAATAGCAGAGTTGGAACCTAATGAGATCACTTCCACATGGCTATACATTTTTGTTTTCACTTTGTATTCTTTTCTTTCTTTTGACGACTTCCTCTTACTAGGTTTTCTGTCTCTCTGTACAAAAACGCCTGTTTATAGGTAAAATATCAATACAAATATACTTTGAAGTACCTATTGTTTATTTTTCTATTTTGATTGCAAAAATGTCCAATGGCTAAAATTGAATGAACATATGCATATGAAAATTTATTAACTGTTAACAAATATATGCACAAGAACAATAATAAGTGTTTACTAAAGACTCTGGGAGATAAGACAAGGTTTAAGCTGTCCACAAATTCCCACAGAGCCATTTCCATGGATTATCCCCACAAAGTAATCTTCACAAAATACATTACACACATCATGCCAGTTCCCAAACAGAGGGAGATTGCCAACGATTTATCATCTTCTAGATACAATTCAAATGCAATCTAAATACAAATTCATTCTGATACTCATTCCAAATTTTCTTGCAGATACAATTCAGATACGATCCAGACAAAGATCCATTCTGATACTCATTCAAATGCACCTTTCTAGATACAATTCAGATACAGTCTACACACGGATTCACTCCGACACTCATTCTAGATTCTATTGTAGATACAGTACAGATACAATATAAATACAGATTCATTCTGATACTCATTCAAATGCATCTTCCTAGATACAGTTCAGATACAATTTAAATATAGATTCATTCTGACACTCATTCTAGATTCTCCTCTGGATACAATACAGATACAATCTAAATACAAATTCATTCTGACACTCATTCCAAATTCTCTTCCCGATACAGTTCAAATACGAATGTCATTCTGATACTCATTCAATACATTCTCAGATACAATCAAGGCTTGGATTTATTCTGACATTCCCCAGCCAAGTTTGGACTTCCAAAACTGAAAAGAAACCTTGCAAAAAGTTCTTCCCCAAAAGAATTCATTTCCCCCGTAACGCCTTAAGAATACTTTCCTAAACAGGGTTTATTTCCCCAACGGACTACAATTTCCCCAGCTTGAGTCCATTCCTCCAACTACTACAAATCAACTGACAAAACCCCTCTTCTCCAATAGAGTTGATACTATCCCCAGAAAGTTGCTGGAAATACTGGAATCCCACCGGATACCAATTAACTTCATCCTCCCCAAATAAGTCAGAAGTTTAATCATCTCTTTTATCCCCAGTCAGAGCATATAAGAATTAAATTTCCCAATAGAGAAATGGACGACTAAGGTTCCTAAACTCTACTCCCTAAGCAGAAATCAGCATCCCCTGCAGAGTGTCCTCAAACATCAAACAAGAATCCCCAGTGAAGATATTTTAAACATAATTGAAGATGCATATTCTTCATCTCCAACAACTGTCAAGGATTTATTTTCCTAGACAAACATTTCACATACATACATCATAACATATGCATACGAAACACATATAGCACAATCTCATTTATTTTGAGAACATCATTACACAATGCATTTCATACATCATGATATAGCATACATTTATCCCTTTTCCTTTTCAGGAAAATCAATCAATAGACAAAACACCTCTACAGGTTAGATTTACTTTTCCATTTAAAGACAGACGAACAAAAGACCTCTTCTAGTTAAAGACGGGCGAACGAAAGACCTCTTCTGGTTTAGATTTACTTCTTCCAGTTAAATACAGCCGAACGAAAGACCTCTTCTGGTTTAGATTTACTTCTTCCAATTAAAGGCATACGAATAAAAGACCTCTTCTAGTTTAGATTTACTTCTTCTAGTTAAAGACAGGCAAACAAAAGACCTCTTCTGGTTTAGATTTACTTCTTCCAGTTAAAGACAGGAGAACGAAAGACCTCTTCTGGTTTAGATTTACTTCTTCCAGTTAAAGACAGGTGAGCAAAAGACCTCTTATGGGTTAGATTTATTTCTTCCAGTTAAAAACAGGCGAAGGACATCTGTTGTTTCATTATAAATCAACCAAATATTTATTCTAGTACTTCTTCCAATATCTACCAACAGTCGCTCTAGATGGAATCTATAAGCCCATCTCCGACAATTTTCTGTCACCTCTCCAAAAGGCATCTTCATAGCCCATTCCTGATACAATCAACCAACACATTACCTTATGCATCAACGAGTGCAAATTTTTTGGCACTCTAGTGGTCAATCATCTTCCACCTTCAAGTCACGAATGGCAGACACGCCAATATAACTCTTCAGGTTTAAGAAGATTGAATAGGGGCAAATGTTGTACCCCAAAATTTTCCCTCTCTTTTCTCGAGGCATTTCTCACAAAGATCTTTCATAGCTCAAGTTCACAAGTGTTGATTAGGTCAAACTCCTCTCCTAAGCATTGAGGCCACCAATTAGGGTTTTGGATTTCTCAAGGACAATTGGACTTTTAATGCTTTAAATTACTTCCATGGATCATTATAGATCTCCAAGAATACTCATGTCAAGTTTCAAGTCTTGAATCATAATTTTGCTCAATCAATTAACCAGATGATTGAAAATCAACCATATTGGGTGAAAAGTCAATTGTGGTCAACCTACAGTCAAACTTCAATATTTTTTACCAATATCAACATTTTGAAGTCATATTCATCATTAATCAAGTTTGGATCACAATTCCTCAAGAAAAATGTGTAAATCATCGAAAAGGGCAAAATGGTCAAAATTAGGGTTTTTTACTAGAATGATTGATTTTTTACTTTTGAGCTAATACATGACTTATTGGTTTGAAACATGATCTCAAGGATTCAAGTACATCATTTTGACCTAATTGCATGACTTGTTCATCTCTCAAGATCAAACAATTGATAGTTGAAATTTGGTCAACTGATGAAAAGTCAACTGATACACCAAAAGTGAAACTTTGACTTTTTGGTCAAAATTGAGTCTCAAAGATCAAAATTCATCAAGACATTCAAAAATATGAAACTTGATCATCAAGAAATCAAGAAAGTCAAAAGTCAATTTGAAAAGTCAAACTTTTCAAGACTTAGAAATTTTTTCAAGTATTTTAAACATGATAATTTTACTACTTCATGACATTTTTTCACCAAGATGCAAGATGATTTAAAGAAAACTTTCTACAAGAAAGTTGTAGATCTTGATGAGATCTACAACTCTGCTTTGCTGATAAAGTCCTAGAAGTGGTTGGATTTTGAGTTATAAATTCATAAAGTCATGACATTTTTCATAAAACACTTAGAAAAATTTTCACCTAGTTTAGGCAGATTTTTGACCTAACTTCTTGGCCAATTTTCACCAAGCTCCAAGATGATTTAGCCAAAATGGTCAACATGAAGGTTGTAAATAATGCTTCAATCTTTCTAGAATGTCACAGAACTTGAAGTGATCATACTTAATCAAAGAGAATCGAAGAGAAGAAGTTGAGGTTTTATTCTTGATTTTTAGGTAATTTTGATGATGAACATTCAACCAAATCTCAAACCTATGCTGCATAATCTTACTTTACAGACTTATAACTTGCATTTCACTCCATAATTTAATGTTTACACAATATATTGAGCCATTGTCCAAGCAATTAAGCCATTGTCCAAGCTACATTGCCATTTTGGGAAGAAAGACACCATTGTTATTCTTAAAAAGTTGTTTTAATCACAAAGTCAACTTGTCTTAAGCCTCTAACTTGTTTGTTCAGCACACACTCAACATAAAAAGTCAGATAAACATGTTTAAAGCTGGTAACCACTCTAGATAGCCTTGTACCATGCCTTAGAATAATGCTTGTCAAGCTTTCTTCAAAAAACAAGTCAGGGAATCAAAACATGTGATCTTGTACTTCTAATCACCTCAAGCTCTCAAACCTTTTCCTATAAATTGAGGCATTGTTTACAAGCCTGGGACACAAAATCAGAAGCCTGAAAACTACCTCAAACACTCACAAACCATAAATTTCTCAAAAAACACCATTTGTATACAGTTCTGACCTTGAACTTGTATCTTCCATTTCCATCGTGCTTTTTCCCTCAAAATAATTTTCAAAGCTTCCATACATCAAATATAGTCCATCCCTACCCTTGTTCCATAACTGTAACTCCATCTTCATCACCTTCCAAAGTCAAAAACAGCCACCTGCAACTTGACTTCTCCAAGACAATACAACCACTCTCAATTAAAACTAAGAATTGCATTAGCTTCTTGGAGGTTCATTGAAGCTATTTTGATCATCACAACACTTTAAAAGGTGCTCTAAATCAAAACACGAATTTCAGTTTGAAGGTAATTTTTCTAAACTTTTAAATCTTCATACAAGCATCATTAATGGTTCCTTTGTGAATAAAAAATATGGACATCATAGCCCTGAAGCTAACCATGCCCTTAGTTTTCATTTATGTTGCTTAAGGGATGTGAATTTTGAAGATGAACTTTCTGAAAATTTAGGTCAGAATTTGGTACTGAACAAAATTCATGTCCATCTTTTATTTATAGCTTTAGTTATTTACATGGTTGAATTTGTATGAAAAATGGAACAACTTTCATGTTTACATTTTTGAAAATGGTTGAGAAATGAAGGATTTCAGATTTTGATTATGGAGGAGAAGGAAGAACATGGGCGCGCGAAGGTTGAAGATGAAGTTAGATTTTTAAATCTGACTTTATCTTATATTTAATATTTTGTATTTGAAATAATGGATGTATCACCACCCCAGTGGTTAAAGCACACGCCTTTCACTACAGGGACTTGAGTTCAAGCCCCAGTGGTACCCTTTTGGTTTTTCTTATTTTCCCTTTGCAGATTCAATACAAGCACGCTTTGTACACGCGCCATGCACCCTCTTTTCAACACTATAAGATCCATCGAGTATTCTATCCCACACACCATAAGACAAGTCCATGGTACACCAAGGAAACCATCCACACTAGATTACAAAAACAAGCGTTGAACCTGTTTGTTTTGGGCTTAAGTTATTTCTAATTCTCACCCCCATTTACTTTTCATACATAGGCCCACATATTATGTATTTTATTTTCTGATTTCAAAACAAAAAAACCACATTTTGGACCCAGCGTCCTTTTTACTATTTTTAACCCCCATTTCCATTTTTAACCCCCTGTCCAACTATTTCCATTTCTTTTATATTTTATTATTTTTCATTTATATATTTAATTTACCTAAACCAAAAAACCACAAAAAAAATATTTTTTCATTAAATTAAAAATATTTTAATTTAGACATTTTATTTTATTTTACTAAATTAATATTTATCATTTCTTCTACAATATAAAATATTTTCTTTATTAATCTTAACTAAAGTCATTTTCTAAACAAAGTTGAATTTGGCTTAGGTTTTTTTTTATTATTTCAATGAACTTAGATTTAGATTTTGCGAATACTTAATTGACTTTTCTTGTAAATTAATTACCTTTAATTAGGTTAAAAAAATCATTAAAACCTTTTCATACAAAAAATCATAAAAAACATTTTTTCTTTTCTTTTGCATTATCTTTATATTCTTGTATATTTTATTTCTTATTATTCAATTTGGTTGTAATAGTAATTAGGTTTTAATTGCTTTCATCTCCACTTGAAATTTGTATCCCCATCCCCAAAAATGATGTAATAGCGTAGAACTTTAAATTTCCGCAATTTATCGCTTTCAATATTATTGCTAGTACTTAGGATTTGTATGGAAAGACTAAAATCAAGCAAGTAGACAACCCTAAATCAAGATAATTTGCGTGAAAACAATACACTTTTCACACTTGCACCTCTAGGGTTAATCCACACTTGTTGCCTTAGAATAAAACAATCACGTCCCTCGAACGTAGGATACTTTAGCAAAGACCCTCGAATAAAAGATCATAGTCCCTCGATGACCCTTCAAATATTGCCTTTGGTAAATGATATTAGTCCCTTACCAAAAATTTCTAAGGTATCCTACAATGTTGCCTTCTATGACTGTATGATGACCCACGCCTGTCCCTTCAATCCAATGATATGGTTTCTTACTAACTAATGGTAAGATAACACTATCTAAAGGAGGAGGAAAATAACAAAGACTTTTTGAATAGGTAGAACGCTCGTAGTTTCTGGCTAACAAACATTTCAAACAAAACATCTTTCAAACACACCAACAATTTTGTGAAATATTTTCAAAAGTCAACACTTTGTATACATTCTTATAGAGACAAGAGTCATTTCAAAGTTCGCCTAAACAAAGGCACTTTTCAAAAATACTTTCAAATAAACACAAACACATTTCACAAAGAATTTTCAAAGTGAGCTAGAAACTAAGAGCCCGTAGATAACTACGGATGAAAAGGGTGCTAATATCTTCCCTTTTCAAAACCTACCCCCCTCCCCCTAACTCAAGAAAATTATCGAAAGGTATTTCCTATTCTTTTCACTCTTTCCTTTATTGGATAAAAGAAAAGTCGGTGGCAACTCTTTCTATCCGCAAAAATTGCGATAAAACACAAAACACCTAAGTCAGTTCTCCCACCGTATTACAACTGCTAATAGTGGACTTCTTTCCTGGATTGGTAGCCCCCAGAGTAGGTGACGTTGCACTTAACTGGGTTATCATTTTCACGTGTTATTTATCTTTCTGTAGTTTTATTTTCGGTATTATGTTCAGCTTTATTGATCTGGTTTGTTACCAGATGTTATAACATGTGTCTCGACGTCTTTTGCTATTAAGACAGTTTTGTATGTATGCGTGTTGCATGTACCGAAACTTCAATTACTCATGGCAGTGGCACAAGATGGAAATATTAATATTTTTTCGATTTCCTTCTCTCTAGTTAAAGGTGAGATGGGTGGTGTAATGCCCGTAATTTAATTAATTATTTAATTAAATTATTTTTGGAATATTTGTGAAGTTGTGTTATTATTAATTGGATTTAATTATTTTATTAAGTGGAGAAATAATATTAGAGATATAATATTAAGTGGTGAAATAATATTAGAAGTATAATATTATTTGATGTGGGCTTATTTTGAAGGAATAGAAGTAATAATGGGGTGTATTGGTTTTAAGCCCATTAAGGAGTAAATAGAATAATAGGGTTATTTTATTGTTGTTAGAAAGAATAGAAAAGAGTAGGCAGTAGAAGAATAAGGATTAAGAAGAAGAACGTGAAGCTGCTGGAAAAAGAGGATAGAACGGCAGAACAAGAATTCAACCGGAAATTGTAGAGCGACCTTCAATCCAAGGTAAGGATGGGGTTCTAACTCTATAGTTGAGTTTATGATGATTGGTATGTGGGGTAATGGATGATTGTTGTTTTTTTCTTGAATGAAATGTTTATGATGTTGTATGATGTGAAATTGATGAATTTTAGATGAATAATGCACTTCTATATAAAAAAAATAGTAAGAATTTTTGGAAAAAAAAGGATATAAGGCAGCATTGAAAGCCTTTTCATTAGCTCACTTATTTTGACAGGTACCTCAAAAAGTTATCGTATTGTAATAAATACAAAACCTCTCCCTTTTTTGCCACGTAATAAAAAAAAAGTTGTGTTATTGTAAGAAATACAAATGTTGGACGAGAATAATATGAATTAGCTCGATTCAAAGAGTATTATTTAATAGTCATTTTATACTAATACTATTATAGAATATGAAACATATATAAACATATAATGTCCCGATGTTGTTTGATCGATGTAGAATTATAGGATAACTGTAAGTGATGACTATCTATGATTAGATTATGTTTTTAGGGCTTAAAATATGAAACCTGTAGTGAAAATGCAGAGAAAATCACAGAATTTATGCAGGATGTAACATGACGCGTCGACCTCAAATGCTATGCGTCGATACAAGGAGGTTGATAGACTCAAGATGAGTCGACACGAAGAGAGGATGCGTCGATACATGAGTGCTTTTAGACTCAGGATGAGTCGATCCATAGGAGCATGTGTCGATACATGCTGTGTGTTAGACCCAGGATGAGTCGATCCAAGAGAGAATACGTCAACTCATGTTGCGAGTCCAGTGCAGTACCCGTTGATCCAAGAGGTTTTGCATCGACCCATGTTCTCTGGTTTTTGACAGATTCAGTTTATAAATGTTGTAACTTGAGTTTTAGGATGCCATTTGAGATGTCGTTCGAAGCGTTGAATAGCTAACACGACGAACTTTATACTAGAGGATTAAGATGAAGAATAGGAAGTGTAATCCTAGTAGCCAATTTAGGATTTATAGTTAGTTCCCGTGTTGATCGTTATGTTGGTTTTTATGCAGAATGATGAGGATGAAATGTTTACAGACTGATGTTTGATTTGTAACAGTAGAGGTAATGATAGTAATGATGTACGATTACAGAATAACGGTGTGAATTACTGTCATATTAATGTATAACTGAGTTGTTGATGGGATTGTATTAATGAGGTTGTGATGATAATTTATGATGAATAAATGATGTTTGATGAATAAATGATGTTTGATGAATAAATGATGTTTAATAAATTATTTTGATGATATGAGATGTTGATGACGAGACGTTGAGATGCATTTGAAATGTTGTTATTTTGAGATGCTTTTGAGATGTTAATTGCGATGTTTTTGAGATGTTGTTAACTTGGGTGTTGTTATTACATCCATGATTTTGTCGCATACATTGCATTTTGAGATGGAGCTTATACTCGTTGAGATGGCATGTATTGGCGAATTTTGAGATGAAGGTTATGCCTTGTTGATGCCTCTATTAATTGGAAAAAAATTTAGATGGGACTTCTGCTCCAATGGTACCACATGCATTTGCATAGTATTGAGTCGCATTATATGATTGTTTAGAGAAGTGTATTTTAATGTTGATGAATGTGTATATGCGTTGTAATTATTGTAGATTATGAGATGAGAAATAGTGATGTTATTGATCTAATTTAATATATTAATTATCATGCGCTTTATTATATTGTTAGATATCCCACCCCTTCTGTTTGAATGTTGCCCTTATGTTGGTAACGTGCAGGTAATTGAGAGTGAAGGTTGTATTCATTCAATAGTTCGAGTCGGTGTCATTGCTCTGATATGTAATACTCGGGGGGATAAACGCTTGCTGTTTTGATTGTTGACTTTTCCATTGTTGAACTTTAAATTGACTATTATTAAATATGTGATGTTTAGAAGTTATTGTTTTGTTGTTAGAGATGCTATTGGGAATTCCGCTACGTAGATGTTGAGTTATTTGATTAAAGATATTATGTTGATGGTTCACCCGATGTTTTAAAAAGTGTTATATATCCACGATGAATGCAATGAATTTTGATATAAGAATTTGCGACGTCCTGATTCGTTTGTATGATTGAATTTTATAACTCTGATTTAATTATATAATTTTCTGGGATAGAATTGGGGGTGTTACAAAGTTGGTATCAGAGCAAAAGGTTGGTCTGACCTTGTCATCGAGTCGTAGTTGTCTAACAATCGAGTATTGTTAAATTAAGTTCTAATCGTTGTTTATGTTGTTAGTGAAGAATAAAGATGGAAGTATGAGGCTTTGTGTTGATTATAGACAGTTGAATAAAGTGTCGATTAAGAACAAGTATCCTCTTCCAAGAATAGATGACTTGATGGACCAATTGGTGGATGCTCGTGTGTTTAGTAAGATTGATCTGAGGTCGGGTTACCATCAGATTAGAGTGAAGGATGAAGATATCCAGAAGACGGCTTTCAGGACGCGTTATGGACATTACGAGTATTCGATGATGCCTTTCGGTGTTACTAACGCGTCAGGAGTATTCATGGAATATATGAGTCTTATCTTTCATACTTATTTGGATCGGTTCGTGGTGGTGTTCATTGATGATATTTTTATTTACTCTAAGTCAGAAGAAGAGCATGCTGAACACTTAAGAGTAGTATTGCAAGTTTTGAAAGAGAAGAAGTTGTATGCAAAGTTGTCCAAGTGTGAATTTTGGTTAAAAGAGGTTAGTTTTCCTGGTCATGTGATTTCAGGTAGTGGCATTGCTGTAGATCCATCGAAGGTTGATGTTGTGTTGCAATGGGAAACTCTGAGGTCAGCTACTGAGATTAAAAGCTTCTTGGGATTAGTTGGTTATTATAGAAGGTTTATCGAATGATTTTCTAAGTTGTCACTCTCGTTGACTAAGTTGACTTGTAAAGGTAGAGCATTTGTGTGGGATGTTCAGTGCGAATAAAGTTTTACAGAATTGAAGAAGAGGTTGACGTCAACTCCGATTTTGACGTTGCCTAATCCAGGAGAGCCTTTTGTGGTGTATTGTGATGCTTCTAAGATGGGTTTAGGAGGTGTGCTTATGCAAAATGGTAAGGTAGTTGCTTATGCGTCAAGGAAGTTAAGGACTCATGAGAAGAACTATCCTACGCATGATTTAGAGCTTGCTGCAGTTGTCTTTGTGTTGAAGATTTGGAGGCACTATCTTTATGGTTCTAGATTTGAAGTGTTTAGTGACCATAAGCGTTTGAAGTATTTATATAATCAAAAGGAGTTGAATATGAGGCAACGAAGATGGTTGGAATTGTTAAAGGATTATGATTTCAGTTTGAATTATCATCCAGGAAAAGCGAATGCGGTAGCTGATGCATTGAGTCGAAAGACTTTACATATGTCGGCAATGATGGTTAAAGAGTTGGAATTAATTAAGCAGTTCAGAGATATGAGCTTAGTTTGCGAGATTACTCCGCGAAGTATTATGTTGGGTAAGTTGAAGATTAATAATAAATTTCTAGACAGTATCAGAGAAGCTCAAAAGTTGGATGTTAAACTGGTAGATTCGATGGTTATAATCGATCAGTCTGAGAATATTGATTTTAAGCTAGATGCGCAAGGTGTGTTGAGGTTTCGAAACCGGATTTGTATTCCTGATGATGCTGAGATGAAGAAAGTGATACTTGAAGAGAGCCATAAAAGTAAGTTGAGTATTCATCCAGGAGCTACAAAGATGTATCAAGATTTGAAAGGTTTGTTTTGGTGGCCTGGGATGAAGAGTGATGTGGCTCGGTTTGTGTATGCATGTTTGACTTGTCAGAAGTCGAAAGTTGAACATCAGAAGCCTGCAGGATTGATGCAACCGTTGTAAGTTCCAGAATGGAAATGGGATAGCATTTCAATGGACTTTGTGACAGAGTTGCCTAATACTTTAAGAGGACGTGATTCGATTTGGGTGATTGTTGATAGGCTTACGAAGTCAGCTCATTTTATTCCTATTAACATCAGTTTTCCAGTGTCGAAGTTGGCTGAGATTTATATTAGTGTGATTGTGAAGTTGCATGGTGTTCCTTTGTGCATTGTGTCAGATAGAGATCCAAGATTTACTTCTGATTTTTGGAAGAGTTTGCAAGAAGCGTTAGGTTCTAAGTTGAGGTTGAGTTCAGCGTATCATCCTCAGACAGTTGGTCAGACTGAACGGACTATTCAATCGTTGGAAGACTTGTTGAGGACACGTGTTCTTGAGTAGGGAGGTTCATGGGATACTTATCTTCCGTTGATAGAGTTCACATATAATAAAAATTACCATTCTAGTATTGGGATGGCACCTTTTGAAGCGTTGTATGGTTGAAGATGTAGAACTCCGTTATGTTGGCATGAATCTGGTGAAAGTGTAGTACTTGGACCTGAACTTGTTCGTGAGACTACTGAGAAGGTGAAGTTGATTCAAGAAAAGATGAAAGCTTCACAAAGTAGACTGAAGAGTTATCATGACAAGCGAAGGAAAGATTTAGAATTCCAAGCTGGTGATCATGTGTTTTTGAGAGTTACACCTGTGACTGGTGTTGGACGAGCATTGAAGTCTAAGAAGCTCACTTCTCGTTTTATTGGACCGTATCAGATTTCAGAGAGGGTGGGGAATGTTGCTTATAGAGTGGCTTTACTGCCTAATCTTTCGAATTTGCATGATGTGTTTCATGTGTCGCAACTTTGAAAGTATGTTTCAGATCCATCTCATGTGATTCATGTGGATGATGTGTAAGTACGGGATAATCTTACGGTGGAGACGATGCCTGTACAGATCGCGGATCGTAAAACTAAGACTCTGAGGGGAAAGGAGATTGTTTTGGTTAAAGTGGTTTGGCTAGGAGCTGTCAGAGAAAGCATGACTTTGGAGTTGGAGAGCAAGATGCGAGACTCCTACCCTGAGTTGTTTGATTGAGGTAAATTTTTTAGGACGAAAATATTCTAAGTGGGGGAGAGTTGTAACGCCCGTAATTTAATTAATTATTTAATTAAATTATTTTTGGAATATTTGTGAAGTTGTGTTATAATTAATTGGATTTAATTATTTTATTAAGTGGAGAAATAATATTAGAGATATAATATTAAGTGGTGAAATAATATTAGAAGTATAATATTATTTGATGTGGGCTTATTTTGAAGGAATAGAAGTAATAAGGGGGTGTATTGGTTTTAAGCCCATTAAGGAGTAAATAGAATAATAGGGTTATTTTATTGTTGTTAGAAAGAATAAAAAACAGGAGGTAGTAGAAGAATAAGCATTGAGAAGAAGAACGTGAAGCTGTTGGAAAAAGAGGATAGAACGGCAGAACGAGAATTCAACTGGAAATTGTAGAGCGACCTTCAATCGAAGGTAAGGATGGGGTTCTAACTCTATAATTGGGTTTATGATGATTGGTATGTGGGGTTCAGGATGATTGTTGTTTTATTCTTGAATGAAATGTTTATGGTGTTGTATGATGTGAAATTGATGAATTTTAGATGAATAATAATGTCCTGATGTTGTTTGATCGATGTAGAATTATAGGATAACTGTAAGTGATGAATATCCATGATTAGATTAAGTTTTTAGGGCTTAAAATATAAAACCCGTAGTGAAAACACAGAAAAAATCGCAGAATTTATGCAGGATGTAACATGATGTGTCGACCTCAAATGTTATGTGTCGATACAAGGAGGTTGAGAGACTCAGGATGAGTCGACGCAAAGAGAGGATGCGTCGATACATGAGTGCTTTTAGACTCAGGATGAGTCGATCCATAGGAGCATGTGTCGATACATGTTGTGTGTTAGACCCAGGATGAGTCGATCCAAGAGAGGATGCGTCGACTCATGTTGCGAGTCCAGTGCAGTACGCGTCGATCCAAGATGTTTTGCATCGACCCATGTTGTCTGGTTTTTGACAGATTCAGTTTATAAATGTTGTAACTTGAGTTTTAGGATACCGTTTGAGATACCGTTCGAAGTGTTGAATAGCTAAAACGATGAACTTTATTCTAGAGGATTAAGATGAAGAATAGGAAGTGTAATCCTAGTAGCCAATTTAGGATTTAGAGTTAGTTCCCGTGTTGATCGTTATGTTGGTTTTTATGCAGAATGATGAGGATGAAATATTTACAGGCTGCTGTTTGATTTGTAACAGTAGAAGTAATGATAGTAATGATGTAAGATTACAGAATAGCAGTGTGAATTACTGTCGTATTAATGTACTACTGAGTTGTTGATGAGATTTTATTAATGAGGTTGTGATGATAATTTATGATGAATAAATGATGTTTGATGAATAAATGATGTTTAATAAATTATTTTGATGATATGAGATGTTGATGACGAGACATTGAGATGCATTTGAAATATTGTTATTTTGAGATGCTTTTGAGATGTTAATTACGATGTTTTTGAGATGATTTGTGATGTTGTTAACTTGGGTGTTGTTATTACATCCATGATTGTGTCGCATACATTGCATTTTGAGATGGAGCTTATGCTCGTTGAGATGGCCTGTATTGGCGAATTTTGAGACGAAGGTTATGCCTTGTTGATGCCTCTATTAATTGGCAAGTTTTTGAGATGGGAGTTCTGCTCCAATGGTACCACATGAATTTACATAGTATTTAGTCGCATTATATGATTGTTTAGAGAAGTGTATTTTGATGTTGATGAATGCGTATATGCGTTGTAATTATTATAGATTATGAGATGAGAAGTGGTGATGTTATTGATCTAATTTAATATATTAATTATCATGTGCTTTATTATATTATTAGATATTTCACCCCTTCTGTTTGAATGTTGCCCTTATGTTGGTAACATGCAGATAATCGAGAGTGAAAGTTGTATTCCTTCAATAGTTCGAGTCGGTGTCATTGCTCTGATATGTAACACTCGGGGGGATGAACGCTTGCTGTTTTGATTGTTGACTTTTCCGTTGTTGAACTTTAAATTGACTATTATTAAATATGTGATGTTTAGAAGTTGCTATTTTGTTGTTAGAGATGCTATTGAGAATTCTGCTGCGTAGATGTTGAATTATTTGATTAAAGATGTTATGTTGATGGTTCACCCGATGTTTTAAAAAGTGTTATATATCCACGATGAATGCAATGAATTTTGATAGAAGAATTTGTGACGTCCCGATTCGTTTGTATGATTGAATTTTATAACTCTGGTTTAATTATATAATTTGCCGGGGTAGAATTGGGGTGTTATAGGTGGTGCATGGATTTTCTTTCTCAAGCATCCATAATTACACGTTGCTCCTCAATGCAACCTCTGTTTAATTTCTGACAGACATCCATGGATTATGAATTCTTACAATAACCCTAATAATAGTTGGCAAGACCCCCTTCCACGCATGTCTATTGCATTAAACATATCGCCCAAAACATCATGCGGGAGATCAAAGACAAGGCACTTCAAAATAAAGTAGTTAATGAAGTGTATGCCTTAACAGATGGTCAATGATGAGACCACATGATAACAAATCTAGTGGAATCAATGAACTCTGTTAAAAGGCATCAGAAATCTACCGATTAACTGATTTGGTTAGAGTAACATATTTTAGGTTCAGGTCATTGTTCGATACCAGGAGTTCAAAATAAAGGACACTGTTAAAATCAGGGCAATTGTTTCGTGAATGCTCTATGAAATCACTTCAGGAGGAGGCTACCAAATTTAACACACATGGCATCACTGTGTTTGACCGTATTAAAGGTTGGTTCAGTGTACAAGAGATGATGGATCATAATGAGGGGAGGTCAAGGGGATACTATCGGGTCGAACTATATAGAAGTTGGTGCAGTTGTGGAAAGTTTCAAGCCTTTCATATGCCTTGCTCTCATGTCATAATGACATGTTCGCATGGACCCAACAGGACATATATCCCTCGTTCACAAAGCCGAAGGACTATTGCCCGACTTATCAAGGGGATATTGTTTGACACAATGAACAAATGCGAAGGAAGAAAAATAGTCGCCCTATTAACACACGTATTCGTACCGAAATGGATACGACAAATAAAATGATAAGCTTATGTAGTACATGTCGTTTACCCGAACACAGTCGAAGAAATGATCCGAATATTGGGTCTAGCTCCGCAATATTATTTTTTATATGGAAAACTTTCTTGAATAATTTATTTGTTGTAAGCAAGAAATTTCAATTTAAATTCGACTTTTCATTTCGTGTTCAAATTAATATTCAATTACAACAATCTTCAAACAATGACCCAAAAAATTACAACGCGACAAACTTAAGACAACCACGCAAAAAATAACAACACGATAAGCAGACAAAATAACTAAACACATCATATAACTAGGAGATTAAAATCATCAAGATAATATCGGCTGATCCAGGCATCATCATAAGGACATCAACATCGTTTTTCACGTTTTTCTATGAACGAGTTACTCCATTTTGGTTGGACAACCTAACTTGCCTTTCAATTTTTTTAGATTTGTTCACCATCAGGAATGTCTTTGTCCAACTAGCGAATCAAGAGCCTTTGAAAATGCTCAAATGTCTACGTGTTTCAGAGTTTGATCTTCATCGGAGGCTTTGTTGGCGAAAAATAACACAAGCATCTCTTTTGATAAGTGAAAACCTTGACAAGGGATTGAAAGACATTTTTAAGAGTGATGTGAGAAAAGGTGTGGAAATGGTGAAGATGAGTGGTTATATTTATAGAAAATACAAAAACAACCATCAATCCACAATGTGTGGCACCTCCTCTTTATATATATATATATATATATATATATATATATATATATATATATATATATATATATATATATATATATATATATATATATATATATATATATATATATATATATATATATATATATATATATATATATATATATATATATATATATATATATATATATATATATATATATATATATATATATATATATATATATATATATATATATATATATGTGACACTGCACGACACTACATAGGAGGGCAAACCATACAGTGTGACGTCTCATCCTAACTTTACATGTATGCGTAACACATAGTGATTTGACCTTTGTATGATGAATTTTTTTGTTTGAAAAATAATTAATTTGAGATTTTTTTTGAAAATATAATTATTTAAAAAAAATTAAATAAATTGGTTATTCAAAAAAAAAATCCCCACTTTCCCCTCCCATACCTATTTCATTCTCCTGAATTTTTTAAGACTACCACATTTTAAATATTATTTTGTTAAGTGTCACCTTATATTTTTAATAACAAAATGCTAACAACAAGAAAGTTTGTCTTTTTATTCTTTTCATTTATTTAATATTTATATATTAATTTTTTAAATTTTTACTTATATTTGATTTAAATAATAATTTAAATAAATAGTATTTTTAAATTATTATTAATTATATATCACTTTATTTTATTTGTGATTATTTTTTATATTTTATTTGTATTTATTTTATTTATAGTTGTTTGAATAATTAAATAAAATAATTATTTATAAATTTTAATAATTTAATAAAATTTAATAAATTTATTATTGAAGTACTGAATTATTATTATTTTTTGCTTGTTTTGATTTTTTTTATGCAGGTTCGCCAATTATATTGGCGTATATATGTGATTTTTTTTTATATAAATAGAGGTCTTTTGTCAATTATTTTTGCATACCTCTTCTCCTCTTCTTCTGATAATTTTTGTTTCGTTTTTCTTACTTATATGTTAGTGGTTATGAATTTTTTTCTTAAGGACAAGTCTTCTCTGAGGATTCATTTTGAGGTGGATTTGAAATTCCAATAGTTTGAGGCATTGCCAAAATTGTTTGCTAAGACCACCAGGAGGAGGGGGCAAGAAAAATAAGAACTGGAAAATGTTCCTCGAACATATCAATTGTGGATGATAATGATAATGATAATATTCAATATTACTATCAGCATGTTAAAAATGACATAGATGTCGCTGTTATGGAACATTGAAAATGATATCGGAAAAATTGTATTGGTTGTTACAGTGTAGGTGATTAAGAAGTGGCATTATTAATTTTTAATTGTTTTTATTATTGATGTTTTCTTGGGTTTGCTTATGGAAGTTAAATTAATATATATTTTTCAAGTAATGTATTAATAAAATGAATCCATTAAAAAGATAGACTTGTCTAATTAGAATAATTGGTTTCAATATTGGGACACGAGTTTTGTGTATGATCGGTAAGATAACATATCACACATTTTCTTTATAGTTTATTAGCGGTGTCTATTTCGATTCTAATCCATGGGTTATTTGGACGACCCTTCTCGTTTCTACACTTCTTTTCGTTTTGGAAAATTTTATCCCCTTAATAATTAGGTCAATATGAAGTATGGAAAACCATTGGTAACCTTTCATTGTATACATAAAATTTTATCCCCCTTAATAATTAGGTCAATATGAAGTATGGAAAACCATTGGTAACCTTTCATTGTATACATGAGCCAAATGTAAGAAAGCATTTTGGTGAATATTAGAACATGTTACAATGACATGCTATCGATAAGACACTCAAAAAGCTTGAAACTACTTGCACTCATACCGTCCTTTTTGCAAGTCAACACTATAATGTCTTATTGGTTGTCTTTCATTATCTGTTGTCACTATAACAAAATAACGTTTTTTATGATAAAATTTTCACCTCACCTAAAAAAAGTCGAGGTATAATGTTAATGCGCATCATCTTTATTTATTTATAAAAATAAAAAAACAACTATTCCATCGATTTTTAAAATATCTGAGAGAAAAAACAAATCATGACACACTTCAAATTCCAGTCATTGTAGTTTATGTTTTTATTTTTTTATAAGTGTAAACTAAATTATCTAACCCTTCAATTTTCTATAAAATCGAGGGATAAATTAATCATATTTTACTATAAAAGCACTTGATAAATAGATTTTACCATAATCCTTACTAATATGAAGCCGCTTAAAACTCACATGCATCATTATTTAGGATGAATTGTAAGACAGGAGAAATCTTTAATGTTCTTTTATCAATAACAAAATATTTTTTCTGCCCTTGCAATCTATCTCACATAATGGTGTTGATGTTGTTGTTGTTGTATTTTTGCTCATTTGATAGATTGTAAGTGCAGAAAATCATTCTTGCTTTAAGTTACACAAACAAATGAGCTCAATCTTTGAAAAGTTAAACAAAGAAGGGAACTTAACTTTTCACAAGATGGATCTCTAACATTTTGTATGAGACCTAAACAATCTTGGAGAGAACTTATAAATTTTAATATTAGCAAAGATTTGTTCCATACAATATATTTTTAATAATCTGGGTAACCTATGTACTTTGTATACAAACTAATGTATTAATATTCAGGATAAACAATGTAATATTTTTTGTAAAAAAAAAAGTAATATCTTTCCTCTCGGTTTTATTTAAAACCGACATGTAAGAGAAGCTAATATTTTAATAAAAATATCTTATTCACCTCAGTTTTTTTCATAACCGAAAGGATAGTTAAGAGTTTTATTTTTACTATATTCATCGGCCTTAAACAAATCTTTATCGTCCATTTAATGATTATCAACGCTCAAGACTCTTCCGTTAGTGATCCGCGTGAAACCTAAGAGACATCCATTATAAAAGTTCTCTATGAAACATGCTGAATATTGAAAATCATCTTAAACGAAACATGATGCGCTTGAAACCTAAAGACCCTTATTTTTTTGCGAGTAGAAAATTCTTTATGATGGATTGTAAGAGTAGAAAATTATTTAGGTTAAGGTTTGTTTTATGAAAATATTAATTTGAGTAGAAAATCATTTCTTCATCTAACTCTTATTTATCTAACCCTCTTTTTTTTTTCTATCAGAGACAAATGCAAAGAAAAGCAATTGAAAACATATTGCACCCAATATTTTCTCTTCCCTGAACTTGAATTATTCGAAGATATAAAATCTAGATCTTAATGGAAATTTATTTTTAATGTAATAATCTCTATATACAATGTAATTTGAATATTTTTCATCTTCTTGTTTCTTATTTGTAAGTTGGATTGTCTGTGATTTTGGTGTTGTTAGATCTAGTTTGTGAATCACTTTGAAACTCTCTTGTACCCTTATTTGATTATAGTGGAGCACCTTATCCTAATGTAATTTGTAAACAAATAACTATTAATATTATGGATATACAATGTAACAAAAAAAATTTATTAAAAAAAAGAATCTTACCCCTCAGTTTTATTTGTAAACCGAGAGATAAGATAAGTTAATTTTGAAAATAATAAAAATGAGGTTGTTGGGATTCAAACCAGTGTGCGTATAACTTTATCTCTTGATTATTATTCCATCGAGGTGATAAGTGGAGACACATCATGACACCCTTCGTTACCTTGTTTCTTTAGCCAAAGTAAATTGCTTTGTTACTTCATGGACACTGAAACCATAGTTTTGACGGTTAAATCCTGTTACTTGATGTGTGTTCAATTTTTCAGGTTTCTCTTTCATCACATTGATGGTATTTTAAATGAATAATTGGTTGGATTCTAACAATGTACTCTATTATAAACCTCAATTAGTGAATAGTGCTCCGAACCTATATTAGCTCACCCCGACCAACACTGTTATGGATATGTTGCAAGTACCTTTAAAGACTGAGTTCATTGATTCGAAAATGTTTGTTGTCATGTGATCTAATCGTGGACCCACACTAAATTCCCTTGTACATTATAATATTGTCATCCCTCCTTAAAGTTTGTGTGAGTGCAATGCAAAATAGAGATACTTACACATGTTTACAAATTTTTTACGAAGACTTTTGTCTTTGATTTCTCGAATAAATTTTTAAGCAATGTGTATTATGCAGTAGACATGTGTAGATGAAGGATTTTCCCAACCATTTTTTGGATTATTATATGTACTCTTAATCGATTATTGTTTATATGAAGTCAAATAAAGTTTGGCTTGTGAACTAACATGCATTCTCAAATTCAGGAGAAAGAAACCCCAACCACCACCTGTATCACCTTGTACTAGAGAAAAAACAATTGGAAAAATATTCACTACTAGGGAAAACACCTTCAGTAACACTATATTACCACGTTCATTTATCCAACGTACTCATATCTCATTTTTTACGCGCATGTTTTTTAAAAACATTTAATTAAGAAACTTTTCATCATTGTTCCTTTAAATAAATATTGTCATATAATTTAGTTGGCAAGGTTTGAATCTAAACATCAACATTTTTCTATTTTTCAGTAAAAATAAGCGTGCATCTTTAAATATTTATTTTAATTTAAAAATTGAAAGTATAACAACTACAGTTGTTTCAATCATTCGTGGTTATATGTTCCATATTTCACTACAGTTGAATCATGCAACTGTTGTGAAATTGTTTTCGACAAAATTAAAACATAACTGGTGCTTTATTCTTTTCATAACACATAAAGGTGCCCTAGAGAATGAGACGACAACGATAGAAAAATATTCACCATCCTCTTCGAATATCATTTATGGTACACTACCTCTCTCTCTCTCTCTCTCTCTCTCTCTCTCTCTCTCTCTCTCTCTCTCTCTCTCTCTCTCTCTCTCTCTCTCTCTCTTTCTCTCTCTATCTCTGATGTTTATGAATGTTTAGGGTTACTGGTTTCTTTCATGAATCAATGACTTTGGTTTATGTTCTTCGAAATTATCATGTGTATTGTTTATATTTTATTCAAATTTAGTGAATATGCTTTAGGTTTTTGTGTTGGATATGCATATGCTTTAGATTTTGTGTGTGAAGCATTAGTGTGCCATTCACATTTCCTTTATTTTCATCTTGTTGCAATTTTATTTTGGTTTTATTTATATTTTTTTAATGTTTTTTTTCGTATAAGGCTATGTTCGTGTAACATATAATCATAATATGTTTAGTATACATATAACCACAGTATATTATGTGTAGCATTAGTGTGCCATTCACAATAGTCTTTTTATATAAATTTCAGAATTTCTTATAAATCATAGTTGGATGAAAGATGATAGATTAGGTCCCGTGTATGAGAAAGGAGTTCTGGAATTCATTGAATTCGCCAAAAAAATATTCCCGACAATAATAGTATCTTTTATTGTTCTTGTGTTGTTTGCGGAAATATCAATAAACTGTTGAAAAAAGAAATATTCTATCACCTATGTTGTAATGGAATATTTCAAAATTATACAACATAGACATGACACGGAGAAGTGGATAATAATCAAAATGCCATGTCATAAATGGATGAAGATGATAAAGATATGGATGATCGACTAGAAGATATGATCTGTGATATGGGAGAACTGTCTTATATGAAAGTTCATATTTATGATAATATATACAACGCTAAAGATGCGCCTTTATATAAGGGGTGTATCAGTCTTACACGATTGTCTGCATTGTTAAAATTGTTTAATCTAAAGGCAAAAAGTGGGTGGTCGAATAAAAGTTTCACATAATTTCTTGATTTGTTGAAACAAATTCTACCAGAAGATAACAATTTTCCGAATCGTTGTTATGAGGCCTAGAAGATATTGTGTCCAATGGGTTTGGAGTATATCAAAATAAATGTATTCCCTAATGATTGCATATTATGCTGGAAAAAGTATGAAAATTTGGATCAATATCTAGAATATGGTGAGTTGTGCTACAAGTTGAAGAAGGACAATGGTGAAGACAATGACAGTGTTAGTAAGAAGCGTCATCTTTCTAAAGTGTTATGGTACTTGCTAATAATTTCAAGGTTCAATAGACTTTTTGCTAATGCGAATGATGCAAAGAATATAAGATGGCATGCAAAGAAAAGAAAGTGTGAATGAAACATTCGCCATGTAGATGATTCTTTGCAATGGAAGAAAATTGGTTCATTGTTTCTGGATTTTGGCCTTAATCTAATAAATCTTAGGCTTGGGCTTTCCACATATGGAATGAACCCCTTTGGTAATTTGAGTACTAACCATTCTTTATGGCATTTTCTTATGACGATTTACAACCTATCTCCTTGGTTGAGCATG
The DNA here is from genome assembly GCA_948472305.1 of Vicia faba. Lineage (NCBI taxonomy): Eukaryota > Viridiplantae > Streptophyta > Magnoliopsida > Fabales > Fabaceae > Vicia > Vicia faba. Next base: position 163,708,471 of record OX451738.1, read on the forward strand.
AAACGCAAGTATATAATGTTAAGTATGATGATTTATGGACCAAGACAATCTGGAAATGATATAGATATTTATATAAGTCCATTAATTGAAGATTTAAATTCATAATTTGGATTAATAAGAGGGTTTCTAATAATGATGGTGCATCTGAGACAATTAAATGGTTGTCGTACATGCCAAAATTTACTGTGATAACGTGGACAACATACGATATTTCTAATTATTCCTTTTATACAAAAGCAAAAGATGATCATAGTACAAAAGATAAGAATCTTATTTTGGCAACCACCACGTTCTATGGCGTTATTGAGGAGATTTTTGAGATTGATTATGTTACTTTCAAAGTCAATTTATTTAAATACAAGTGGGTCCCAATAACAATGGTGTACAAACTGATGAGTTGGGATTCACACGGGGTGACCTTGGCAAGGAAACTTATAAGACCGAACCATTCATCATGGCTTCTCAAGCGAAACAAGTTTTTTTATGTGACAGACCCTGCAGACTTATCGAGGAGATGGTCAATTATTCTAAAAAGATAATATCCTCATAGTGATGATGAAATTTTTGACATTGCTGCCACTCCTTCTTACGCAACACAAGTGCCTAATTCATTTGAAGAAGTTGATAGAGATGATGTGCATGCTATTCGTAAAGATCAACAAGGAGGCATTTGGAAAAATTAACAAGTATTTTATATTCTTCATTCACAATTTATTGTTTGTTATAATTTCTAATGATGATATTTAATTTCTAACAATTATTATTGTTTGAAATTATAGGTGTTTAAAGTGAAGACACCAAGAGACAAGACACCAAGGTAGTATAATTTGATGTAATAATGTGTACATTGTAGGTTCTTTTGTCTCAATTTTGATTTTTATGTAATATACGATGTTTGGTTCCTAATGGAATTGTGTCATTGATGTAATACAATTTTTGGTCTAATTGAATTCACAAATGGGTGTATTGTTGTTTCTGGTATGATACGATTAAAAAATATTTAGGTTGCAAAATTAGAAATTTTGTAAAATTGAAAAATATATTTAAAAAAAGCACAAATAATATCACAACAGTTGTTAATTCAACCATTGTTATATGTTGAGAGCTATCTAGAATAATAAAAACAAAAAATGGTGTTGTATTGTAGGATTCAATCCTAGGACCTTTCAATTATTTCATAACGGTTGTTTCCATAAACCATAGTTATAAGTGGCATGCTATCTAGTTTATAACAATGGTCATACGTCCGTTGTGGTAACCAACATACATACAATCACATGCTACCTAACAACGAACGTGCTACCATTATTATATGTGTTTCGCAACTGTTATTGTATGTGTTTTTTGTAGTAGTTGTTATTGCTACCATCTTATGTGAGTGCTATAAGTAGAGTTCCTTTATACTTATAATATAACCCTGTTCCATCAATTTGAACAACAACTTTTCAATATGAAAATTCTTAGATGCATGGTTGAATGTCCTAGAATAACTGATGGAATATTCTACTTCCATCAACACATGTGCCAACATGTGTATATGCAGGTAATGTCTCCATTACTACAATGTTAGGAACATATTTCTTCAATGTTAATAAATAATTTATAAGTTCATTGTAATAAGTCTCCCAAAATTGTCATAGATATATTCAACTGTTTTATTCCTTGTAATTCATGCTTTCTAGTACAAGAGAGTGTAATTAAATTGGACAACAATATGGACGATTATGATACTCACCTTGACCAACAAATCTTTTGCACAAGATAAAAAATTCTTCGACACATAAATTAAGAGCTAAGTTTATCAGGATACTACAAAATATTTATGGTTGTATGATTTTAGGGTGCATCAATAACACCTATCTCCCAAGTATCACTTCTTTTTCTATTAGACACTTTTAGGAAAAACTTGCAATATTCATTAACACTATTAACCACATACTTCTTTCTCACCTTATAATCAGCTAATTGTTCCATATGATATTTTTAGGGCAAGCGTGCATTCAACCTTTTCTGAAACTTGTATACCACCTTTAAGATCACATCCAATAGGGAAGTGTTGTTGTACCCAAATTGAGAGGAAAACTCACCTGCATTCAAACAAAAGTTTGTCAGGTGTTATGGGGGTAGTATGTGTTGTACCCAAAAAATTTCTCTCTCATTTTCTTCAAGATATCTCCTTATTCTCCTAGGTTTTTCAATTGCTCAAGGCTATTCAAGGTTAGACCAGACAAGCCATCCTCCTAAGTAGTTAACGGACAACTAGGGTTTCACTTTTCTCAAGGAATATCAGGCCTCTAATGTCTCAAGTGGATTAAATGGTTCCTCATATGTCTCAAGTAATGCTCATGCCAAATTTCAAGCCTTGCATCATAAGTTTGCTCAGTCAATTGCTCAGATGACTAAAAATCAAGTGTATTGGGTAAAAAGTCAACTATGGTCAACATACAATCAAACTTCAAGATTTTTGGTCAACATAAAGATTTTAAGGTTACATTCATAATTTGATCAAGGGTTTATCATGATTCATCAAGAAAAATCTCAATTTACCAAAAGTCAAAAGTTACTAAATTAGGGTTTTCTTAAGAAGTCAACTGAACTTTGACCAAACATAACTTTCACATGCTTCATCAGATTTTTCTTAACCAAATCTCATTTTGAAGGAAATTAAATTCTCTACAAATTTTTCTCTCTAAGCTCAAGTCCAAAAAATGCTTCCTTTGAGAGATATGGGCCAAAACATTATAGGTCATTTCAAAAGTCAACAAAAAGACACTTTTTGTCAAGGCAACTTACATCAAAATAAAGTTCAAATGGAAAAATGATCAACATAGAGGTTGTAGGGGACATCATGAGATTTCCAAAAATTCCAAGATCACCTTCATATGATAAATGTTGAGAGATTTATGATTGGTGCAAATTGAGCAATTTTGAGAAAATGCATGAAACCCAAATTGATCAAACTTGAATTTTTGGGCTAATGGGTTTATGTTTCAAGGTCCAAACGTGTTTTTGGCCTCATAGTAAACCTATGAATCTATTCATACACCCCTTTTATTTTTATTCCATTTATTTTATATTTTATTAATTTAAATTCAAAATTAAATTAAACAAAAATCAAAATTCTCATACAAAGGTCCAAGCCCATTCTTCTTGACCTAACTTTCCTCTATATATCCCACATATTTAGACAAAAGATGGACACGAAACCTTGCAAGAAAAAGAACACTTTCCAAAATCTCAAAAATTGTCAAACTAGGGGAAGATTCAAACCCAATTTTTAGCCTCTCTCAAAGCAAGCTAGTCATCCCAATCAACTCCAGGGACATTATAGAGTAGGTATCGATCGATCTTTATGATCCAAGACGCCTTAGATTTGCACACATGCATCATCGGTTTTTTATAGTTGCATGAATTCATATTTTCGTTTTCATTATGCTTTGATGGAAACTAACATTACTAATATGCTTATGAGATGTATTAGTGCAGGATATAACCATTGCATGAGTCCCATAATGCCTGGATAAGAGATTGCCATGATTGAACAATTTTAGGTTATCTTGTTCGTATTGCTTTATACAGGAAGAATTAGTGAAAACCAAAGGCACCATTAAACTCACAAGGCTCGATTTAGGGGGGTAGTGTCTCTTTGAATCACTAACATTATTTATTTTGCAGGTTTTGAAAAACGCCTAGCCGGAGAAGACGACCGGAGTTAGGGCTCAGACGCTTCTCCGGTCATCCTGATCAGAGTTATATTATATATATTTTGGTTTGAATAAATAAACGGATGTATGGCCACCCTATTGGTAGAAGCGCGTGCGTTAAGGAATTACTGCACTATGGCGTGGGTTCGATCCTTTCCTTTTGCAAAATTTCTTAGTTTTTCATATTTTTTGCAGGTTTCATATGTATTGCAACGCGTTTGTTTTCTTGACACCAATAACACGCTGGCCTAGTGGCAAGTGGGCACGCCTTGATATAAGAGGGTGTGGGTTCAACACCCACCCCTGATATTTTTTTGTTTCTCTTTTACTAACCCTTTTCCTTATCTTTTTAATTATTTTCTAACCCTAATGATTAACTAACCCTAATTAGTTTTAATTAACCTAATATTTTTCTAACCCTAATTAAATTAGGATTATGTTTTTAAAAATTTTATTTTTTTAATTAAATTAATTAACCTTTTTTTAATACTAAAATTAATTAGAATTTTTAGTTATTTTAGTTATTATCATTAAACTATTTTCTTCATAAAAATAACCAAAAAACATTTTCTTTTTATTTTTCTATTTTTCTAGATCAATTGTATAGGTAGCGCGTTCCTTATGTAATAGTTAGGTTTACTATTCTCGCACCTTTTTTTTTCCTATTATGTAATTTCTCAAAGTATGTAATAGTTTAGGGTTTTATTTCTCACACCTTTATTATTATGTAACTGCCCCAAAACTCTATAATAGTTTTAGGTTTACGCTTCCGCCTTTACCTTATGCTATTATATTTCTACGCAACTGTTAGTAACTAGTGTTTATATAGAAAGACAAAAACAAATGTTATAAAACCCTAATGTCAAGATAAATAACTGAATCAAACACACTTGCACACTTACACCTTTAGGGTAACCTCCCTTCGTTGCTTTTCGGAATAACGGTCATGTCCCTCGAATGTAGGGATGCTTTAGTAAAGACCCTCGAATAAAAGATCATAGTCCCTCGACGACCCTTTGATGTTGCCTACGAATAACATGATCTCGTCCCTTACGAAACTGCTAAATCATCCTTACAAGTTTCCTTTGATGACCGTACGATGACCCTTCGCCCGTCCCTTCACATCTAATAGATATGGCTACCTACCAACTGATGGTATGAATAAACTTATCTCTAAAGGAGAATGAAAAGAACAAGAACGACCTTGAGTGGGTAAAATTGTTAATCGCTCTCTTGTAACATTTTCTAAAAAACATTTCTCACATCACACTTTCAAAATAAACAAATATTTTCAAAACACTTTGTACGCGGTCTTGAGGACTGATACAAGAACCATTACAAAGTTAGCCGTACTTTGACTTTTCAAAAATATTTTCAAATCACACACACAAAGAAATTTTCAAAAAGTGAGCTAGAGAGATTAAGAGCCTGTAGATAACTATGGATGAAAATGGTACTAACACCTTCCCTTTTCATAACTTACCCCCCGAACTCAAAATCTTCAAGGTCTTTCCTGTTCTTTTAACCCTTTCCTTATTGTATTAAATAAAAGTCGATGACGACTCTTTCTATCGGCAATGTTTGCAATAAAACACAAAACAAGTCAGTTTTCCCACCATATTACAGAACTGGCAACTTTGTTGGGGAAATACTTAAAAGAGGGGTTACCTTAGAGTCTTAGATCACTTTTACTTGCTTTTACTTGTCTGCTTTGTTTTCTTGAAATATGAGGGTTGTTTGGGTTTAAATTCTTGCAAAGATCCTACATCCGGATCTAGGGTACCTTAGGTAAGTAGCAATAGATCATGGAAATTGTCTGGCATTGACCGATATGGTTGAAGTGATGGCTACGTTAGTGTGACACTTTGGTTTGTACCAATGTTCCTTGAGTCTGTCGAGGAAAACATTGGGTTGCCGCGTGGCGTCATAAGTAGTAACTGACTTTTAGAACCTTAATTGACCTATCTTGGCCATTAGAAGGTAGCGAGATAGCCGGCTTTGGTGCATTCTGAGGTTGGTTGATACTCGAAGCTACGCTCATTGAGATTCGAATTTTGGGATATTTTGGTGGCAAGTAAATTGCCGTTCTAAAATAAAACCTGCGAGAAATATCAGTGATATGAGATTTCTAGAACCCGGTTACTATTTTAGGTCAGGTTGAGTCAACTTAACTTCAATAGAGAAGGGTACTTACCTATAGACTCCATGAAGCCTTTAAACTGACGGCTCTTATGTGACTTGTTTGTGTTTGCTACTTGCTTAAACATGACATCACAACATTCATAACATCATGACATGGCATTTTCACTAACCATTTCAAGGATCTTAGGGACCTTTGATGCAGGGTTATCATATGTCGGACTGCTAGCAAGGGGTAAGAGGATTTATTTCCTTCTAACCAGGTGCCGTCAAAGACCGAAGTAAATTCTTTCAAGTCAAAGGCTAGGAATCACTTGACACAGTGAGCTTGATTCTTATAGAAGGACATTAAAAAACAAAGACGCAAAGTTCTTTAGACAAAGCTGCAGCAAAACTCAATTTCTGACATTTCATTCTTATCTACCCCGCAAGATCCTTGAAAACATTGCATATACATCTACATACCATACAAATCATTACATAATAGGTTTCCAAGACAGGTTTTCTCATCTTCTTGCTGTTTATTTCAGTAAAAGATGGCTCTCGAACAAACAGTAAAAGATCTTCAGGCCCATAATGCTCAGTTCCAATTTTGTTCCTCAATTTACCCAAGGGGCAGGAAGAACTGAATAACCTCATCACCAAAAAGAGGAAGAAAAAGACAAGGAAATTAATTGCCATCCTTAACATGAGAAAAAGGTTCAAATGTCTTATCAAGCAAGCTTAAGACTGTGAAGATGATAAAGGAAGCTACCTTGGTTCTGACTAATATTCGGATTAAGAAGAAGACTATTCAGATGAACAATATCCTCCCACTAATAAAAAATACAAACAACTGGAAGATCGTTTAAATTCTATAGAGATCCAGGGAGTGCCTGGCTTGGATTTTGAAGAGCTAGGTTTAGTCTCAGGAGTTGTCATTCCTCACAAATTTAAGGCCCCTACTTTTGCAAATTATGATGGTGTTTCTTGTTGAAAGCTTCATTTAAGGTCATATGTTCGAAAGATTCAACCATACACTGCTGATAGGAAATCATGAGTGCATTTCTATCTAGAAAGCTTGTCGGGAACACAGTTGGAATGGTTCTATCATCTAGAAGGGACCAATATCCGTACCTAGGAGGATTTGGCTGCTGCTTTCTACAAACAATACCAATATAATGCTGATCTTGCACCAACTCGTGTGCAGCTACAGAGCATGAGCAGGGGCTCGAAAGAATGCTTTAAAGAGTATACACAGTTTAATACGACGAGAGAACTAACTTGTTTTGCGTTTTATCACAAATGTTGCAGATAGCTAGAGTCACCACCGACTTTTCTTTTATCCAATAAGGAAAGGGTGAAAAGAACATGAAAGACCCTGATAGATTTTGAGTTCGGGGGGTAGGTTATGAAAAGGGAAGGTGTTAGCACCCTTTTCATCCGTAGTTATCTACGGGCTCTTAATCTCTTAACATATTTTGTTTTGAAAATTGCTTTATGTTGTGCATGTTTGAGAATACTTTGAAAATTCCAATTGTAAGGAGAACTTTGTAATGATTCTCGTATCCACCCTCGAGAATGCGTACAAGGTGTTTTGAAAATATTTCAAAAGTGTTTGCATGAAATGTTTTTATTTTGAAGAGATTTGTGAGCAAGCGATTAACAACAGTCTACCTACTCAAGGTATTTATTGTACTTTTCCTCCTCCTTTAGATAGTGCTACCCTACCATTAATTATTAGGAAGCCCTATCATTAGATGTGAAGGAACGGGCGTGGGTCATCATACAAACATCGAAGGCAACTCGTAAAGGCGATTTAGCAATTATCACTTAAGGGACTAGATCATTTACCAAAGGCAACGTCGAAAGGGTCATCGAGGGACTAAGATCTTTTGTATCAGAGGGACTTTGCTAAAGGGTCCCCACATTCGAGGGACATGACTGTTTAAACAAAAGGCAACAAGAGGGGCTACCCTAGAGGTGCACATATGCAATTGTTTTGTATTCAGTTATTTTCTCTTGAAGTTAGGTTATCCATCGATTGTTTTTATCTTTCCATACAATCCTAATTACTAAGCGGTAATTTAGCAAGTATAAAAAAAGACAGTAAAGGCGCGGAAAGTAAAAGCAGAAAAGATAAACTAAACCTATTACACGGCTTTGGGGAAGTTACATAATAGAAAGCGGAAAGTAAAAACCCTAAGCTATTACAACCCGAAAAACAGTTACACAATAATGAAAAAGGAAAGCAAGAAATCTAAGCTATTACAAATTGCGAACCCCATACACTTTATGTATGATAATAAAATAAAATTAAAATAGAGAAAAAAAAGAAATGTTTTTGATGATTCTTTATGGAAAAAGTTCTTTTAATGATGATTAAAATAAACCTAGAACCTAATAAGTTTTAATTAACAAAAACAATTGATTAATTAAATTAATAAAAAGGTTGATGATGAAAAACCTAAAAATTAATTAATTTTAATTAACAAAGTAATTGATTAATTAAATTAATAAAAAAGGTTAATGATGAAAAACCTAAAAATAAGTTAATTTTAATTAAAAAAATAATTGATTAATTAAATTAATAAAAAAGGTTAATGATGAAAAACCTTAAAATTATTTAATTTTAATTAACAAAATAATTGATTTATTAAATTAATAAAAAAAAGTTAATGATGAAAAACCTAAAATTTAATTAATTTTAATTAACAAAATAATTAATTAATTAAATTAAGAAAAAAGGTTAATGATAAAAAAACCTAAAACCTAATTATTTTTAGGGTTTACAAAAAATAATTATTTTAGGTTTGTAAAAAAAAAGGTTTGTGGTTTTATGGTTAGGTAAATTCAAGGTTTAAGGGAAAAAATAGGGGAAAAAAAAAGTTAGAAGCAAAATCACACAAAATGTCAGAGGTGGGTGTTGAACCCATGCCCTTAGCCTTCCACACTACATTAATGGGGAAAAATAGGGAAAAAGAACAAGTTAGAAGAAAAATCACACAAAATGTCAGAGGTGGGTGTTGAACCCACACCCTTAGCCTTTATCACTGCCTGCCTTGCCACTGAGATGACATATTATGCATCAAATCTGCTCTAATGATGTATATGAACACATGTAAACGTACTAAATTAGTTAACAATGCATAAATCAAAGGTTTGAATTTTAAAAAAACTACCAAAACCGGTGAGGATGAACATGATGTTTTAGGCACGATCTTGACTGCTTGAGGATTGGGATGGATTCCTGGGTACTTTAAGATGATAATGCAATGCTTGGTTTCAATTGAGAAGGGCTGGAAACAAGGGTTTTGTGTTGCCCTAGTTTCTTGAATTTTTGTAATAGTTTTCTCTACAAGGGTTTTCGTGTCATGTTATGTCTGAATGAAGAGCAATATATATAGAAGAATTAGGTTAAACCATTGTGGGCTTGGACCTTGTAAGAAAAGCGTTGACTTTATCTTATTTAATTTTGAATTTAAATAAATAAAATTAAAAATAAAAGGAATAAAAATCAAAGGGGTGTATGAATAGGTTTAGAGGTTCACTATGAGGCCTAATACACGTTTGGACCTTGAAACACAAGCCCATTATCCCAAAAATTCGAGTATGATCAATTTGGGTTTCATGCATTTTCTCGAAATTTCCCAACTTGCACCAATCATAACTCTCTCAATTTTTATCATTTAAAAGTGATCTAGGACATTTTGGAAAGCTAAATATGTCCCACACAATCTCTATATTGATCATTTTTTCATTTGAAGATTTATCTTGATGTAAGCTGCTTTGACAAAAAGTGTCTTTTTGTTAACTTTTGGAATGACCTATAATGTTTTGGCCCATATCTCTCAAATGAAGTATTTTTTGGACTTGAGATTAGAGAGACAAAGTTGTAGAGAATTGAATTTCCTTCCAAATAAGCTTTGTTTGAGGAAAATATAATGAAGCATGTGAAAGTTATGCTTGGTCAAAGTTCAGTTGACTTCTTAAGAAAACCCTAATTTTATAACTTTTTACTTTTGATGATTTGAGAGTTTCCTTGATGATTCATTATCAAACCTTGATCAAATGATTAATATGACTTCAAAATATTGATGTTGATAAAAAAATATTGAAGTTTGATTGTATGTTGACCAAATTTGACTTTTTGTTCAATATAGTTAATTTTCAGTCATCTGAGCAATTGACTGAGCAAACTTGTGATGCAAGGCAAGAAACTTGGTATGAGCATTCTTGGAGACCTATAAGAAACAATGGAAATCACTTGAGGCCTTACAAACCCAAACTTCCATGAGAAAAATGAAACCCTAGTTGTAAGTCCATTACTTAAGAGGAGAATTTGTCTGATCAATTCTTGAGCAACCTTGAGCATTTGAGAACCCTAGGAGAATGTATTGAAGGAAAAGGGAGGGAAAATTTTGGGGTACAACAACTTGCCCATTCAATCTTCTTAAACCTGAGGAGTTAGATTGGCATGTCCGCTATTTGTGATCTGAAGGTAGAAGAGGATTGAACACTTAAGTTCCCAGAAACTTGCACTCACATTTGCAAGAAGTAACACTGTTGGTTGATTGTATTGCTTGAATGGTCTTAAAGATGCCATTCAGAGATATGATAGAGTGTCATCAGAGATGGGCTTACAGATGCCCTCAAAATAACTGTTGATAGGAGTATCAAAAGGAGTCTACGCTTGACTATATCTGATGAATGCTTTCCATAATGAACCTCTGGGGAAGGTGCTTAAGTAGCTGCTTGTCAGATTAAGTCTCTGAGGGAAATGCTTGTCAGATTTCAGTCTCAGAGGTAAATGCTTGTCATGTAGATAGTCACCCCATCTTGTTTTAGGAATTGATCCACAATCCATTTCTGTTGGTAAACTCGTCCTGTTCCGGGAATTCATACCACCTGGTCATGTTGATAGTTTTCCCGTCCTGTTTTGGGAGTTAATCTTTTCCTGGTTATAAAGATAGTTTCCTCGTCCTGTTTTGAGAGTTAATCTTTGCCTGGTCATACATATAATTTACCCGTCCTGTTTCGGGAATTAATCTTTGACCCGTTTTTTGTTGACAAACCCATCCTGTTTCGAGAATTCATACCGCTTAGTCGTACAAATAGTTTCCCTGTCTTGTTTCAGGAATTAATCTTGGACCTGGTCATCTAGATAGTTGCCTCGTCTTGTTTCAGAAATTTAATCTTTGACCTATTTGAGAATTATTGATGATATTCCTTTGTTTGTAAATTTTTACTTGAAAAACAAAGTTAGTCTTTATGCAATGTCATGGTGTATGTAATGCATTGCTTAATGATGTTCTCAAAGTAAATGAGAGTGTGTTATATGCGTTTCATATGCATATGCTATGATACTTGTAAATTTTGTATGGATGCAAGATGTCGTTGAAGTGTATTGGTAGCTTTGTATAACATCTTTGTTGGGGAAAATAAATCCCTGACCGTTGTTGGGGACGAAGAATATGAATCTTAAATCTTGTTTAGAATGTCTCCGCTGGGGATTCTTGCTTTCTGTTTTGAGGATACACCGCTGGGAATGTTTAACTTCTAGTTAGGGATAGAAGAATTCAGGAACATTGGTCGTTCATCGCTCTACTAGGGAATTTAGTTCTTATATACCCTGACTGAGGATAAAAGAGATGAATAACCTTCAGCGGTGCCATATAACCGAGTTTCCGATATGGACGTCGACTCTTCTAGGGGAGGACAAAGTTAAATGATATCTGGCTCAGTTTAAGATTCCATAGAAACTTTCTAGGGGTAGCAACCTGGACTACACTTTGCTGGAGAAGAGAATCTTACCGAGGATTTGTAGTAATCGGAGGAATGAACTCTGCTTGAGAAGTTAAATTCTGTTGGGGAAATAAACCCTATTGGGGAAATAAACACTGCTGGAGAAGTAAACCTTGCCGGAGAAGAGAATTTTGCAGGGGATTTTGCAGTGTTGGAGAAATAACTCAACTGGAGATTTAAATCCCTGTGAACTGTACTAAGGGAATCATTTCTGATGGGAATTGGAATCCCGTAAGTTGTGTTGAGGAAGTTCCTATTATATGTTGGAGAAATGATCAAACTCCTTTATCCACTAGGGGGATCTATTGGGGAGTATGGTCATGTTAACTGCTGGAGGATGCCCCAATTTCTATCTTGAAATCATATTAGACTTGCGGGGGAATGTATCTTCGTCGGGGATAAGCTTGCGAAGGTAACTCTGGGGATAATCCCATGGAGGTTTTTGTGTGGGGATAATCCCATGGAGGTTGCTCTGTGGGGATTTATGGACGACTTGAATTTTATCCCAACTCCTAGAGTCTTGAGTAAATGCTTGTTCCTGTTTTTATGCATATATTTGTTAACAATAATCATATTCATATGTATATATTCGTTCAATTTAGTCATTTGACGTTTTTGCAAACAAATCAGAGAAAGTAAAACAAATTTGAATTCTGAAATTGTATTTGTATTGATAATTCACCTATAAACAGGTGATTTTTGTACATAGAGACAGAAATCCTAGTAAGAGGAAATCGTCGTAAAATGAAAAGAGTACAAAGTAAAACACAGAAAAAACAGCTACGTGGAAACAATTTTATTGAGTTTCAACTCTGCTATTGCCCCTATGTCTTCGAGCATCTCATCCCTTTCTGTCTGTTATACCCACTAATTTTCCATCTCATTTTTATTCAAGACATTCTCATAAGATCCTCAAATGCTCAAGTTGGCTCAAAGAATTGGTCAGACAAATTCTCCTTCTAAGCAATGGGTCCATAACTAGGATTTTGTGTTTCACAAGGATGATTGGGTTATCAATGTGTCAAGTGGTTTTCATGGTTCTATATATGTCCCTAAGAATATTCATGTCAATTTTCAAGCCTTGCACCACAAGTTTGCTCAGTCAATGACTCAAATGATTGAAAATCAACTGTATTGGGTAAAACATCAACCATGGTCAACATACAGTCAAACTTCAATATTTTAGGTCAAAATCAACATTTTGAAGTCACAATCATCATTTGATCAAGATTTTATCATGGTTCCTCAAGAAAATCCCTCAAATCATTAAAAGTCAAAAGTTGCCAAACTAGGGTTTCCTTAGGAGAAGTCCACTAAAATTTGACCAAGCATAACTTTCACATGCTTCATCATCTTTTCCCTAACAAAAGCTCATTTTGAAGGGAATTCAATTCTCTAAAACTTTGTATCTCTAAGTTCAAGTCCAAAAAATGCATCATTTAAGAGATATAAGCCAATACAGTACATGTCATTTCAAAAGTCAACAAAAAGACACTTTTTGTCAAGGCAACTTACATTAATATAAATCTTCAAAAGAAGAAATGATAAACCTAGAGGTTGTAGAGGACATCTTGAGATTTCCAAAAAGTCCTAGATCACCTTCAAAGGATGAAAATTGAGTGAGTTATGACCATTGCAAGTTGGGAAATTTTGAGCAAATGCATGAAGTTCAAATTGAGCAAGCTTGATATTTTGGGCTATTGGGCCATGGTTTAAGAGTCCAAACATGTATTATACTCTTCATAAACCTCAAACCTTATCCTTACACACCTTGACCTATTTTTATTTTAATTATTTTTGATTTATTCATTAATAATATAAAATAAATAGGATAAAATTATATTTTATTACAAGAGTCCAAGCCCATCATATCTTTTCCCTAATTTTCTCTATATATTCATATCAATTCAGACATCAAGAGGAGAACCCCTTACACACGAAACCTTGCCTCACAATTTTTCCAAAAATATCAAACTTTTCTCAAGAACCCTAGAATTTCAAATTCCTTATTACATTGCCTTTCACCACCAACTTGCAATCCCAATCAATTCCATTCACTCCAAGGGTAAGATTGGATCGTTTATAATGATCCAAATGGCCAGAAAACACTCATGCAAGCATCATGATTTCATTCTTGTTTAAATTATGTATTTTCTTATTTTACTACATTCTAACGTTTACTAATGTTTGCTATGTGTTCATGAGATCCAATAAGGTAGAATAGAACAATCGTGGAGGTCCCATGCATGCTAAATTTCAAATTGCCATGTTTGCTCCGATTTGTCTTGTATGTGCCATAACTAAAAAACCAAGCCTTTTCAATCCAAAAAAGTTGCACCATTGAATTCGTAGCCCTCGATTTAGGGAGGTAAGTGTCGTTTGCTTTCTAATAATGATTACTTTGCAGGTTTAAACAAAACAAGTCCTCAGAGAAAACGACCTGAGCTAGGGCTCTGGCGCCTCTCTGGTCAATGCAATCAGGCATATAATATATATTTATTGTTTCAGTTATGCTAATGGATGTATCACCACCCTAATGGTTAAAAAGTGCGCGCTAAGTCACTCTTATACAAAGGAATGGGTTTGATCCCTGCCTTTTGGTCATTTTTTTTGTTTATTTTTGCAGGTCGTATGCAGTGTGTCTTCGTACATCAACCAGACATCCTCAGGTTTCACAGCCATTCGATCCCTACCTTTTCGTCATTTTCATGTTTCCACAGTTTTGCAGGTCATATGCCGCGTGTCCTCATACATAAACCGGGCACCCTCAGTCTTGCAGCCCTTGGATCCAAATCTGATGCCCAGTTCTATACGCCCACGGTGAACCTCCTGGAACTGTCCCCACTGGAACTCATGCAGGATTTGAGCTCGCAGCTTTGGGCCTAATGATTTTTTCTCCTTGCACCCCCCGGTTGCTTTATAACAGGCCCAAATTCTTTGTTTTATTATTTTGACTTAACTTTTTTTGACACAATTTAATTAACTTTTTTTAAAATTAACATTAATTTAGACTTAGGTTTTTAATTAAGTTAATTAAATTATTATTTTTTAATTAATTAAATTAATTGAATTAATTTAACTTAGTATTTAAGAATTAATTATTTAAAATCAACTTAGGTTTTTTTAATCAATTAATTCCTTATTCTAAATTAAAATCAATAGGGTTTTTTAGATTAATCATCAAACGATTTTAAAATTTTTATTTTTCTCTTTTACAATCTTTGCGCACTTTATTACTTTCACATTAGCTTATTTTCCCAATTTTGTAACTGCTACGGTTTGTAATAGTTTAATTAGGATTTTTTATTTGCTTTCTTTTCCCCCCATTTTTTGGTTTTATTAACCCCACTTTCGAAGCCCTGTAATATTTTAGGTTTACTTTCCTCACCTTTACTACTTTCCCTATAACTACTAGTAATTAGGGTTTGTATGGAAAGATCTAAAACAAACGCTAGATAACTCTAATCAAGATAAATAATCGAATTGAATCCCTTTTCACACACTAACCTCTAGGGTATTCCCCACTTGTTTCCTTCGAGTAAAAGCAGTTATGTCCCTCAAACATGGGGATGCTTTAGCAAAAACCACTCGATTAAAAAGATCATAGTCCCTCGATAACCCTTACGATGTTGCCTTCAGTAAACGATCTTAGTCCCTTACGATAAATTGCTAAAGCGTCCTTACGAGTTAGCTTTATGACTGTACGATGACCCGCACCTGTCCCTTCACATCCAACGATAGGTCTTCCTACCATTTTTTATCAACATCAACATTTGAAGTTATATCCATCATTTGATCAAAATTTGATCATGATTCTTCAATAAAATCTCTCAAATCATCAAAAGTCAAAAGTTGCCAAATTAGGGTTTCCTTAGGAGAAGTCAACTGAAATTTGACCAAGCATAACTTTAACATGCTTCATCAGCTCTTCCCCAAAATAAGCTCATTTTAAAGGGAATTCAATTCTCTATAACTTTGTGTCTCTAAGCTCAAGTCCAAAAAATTCATCATTTGAGAGATATAAGCCAATACATTATAGGTCATTTCAAAAGTTAATAAAAAGACACTTTTTGTCAAGGCAACTTATATTAAGATACAGTCTTCAAAGTCAAATATGATCAACATAGGTTGTAGAGGACATCTTGAGCTTTCCAAAAAGTCTAAGATCATCTTCAAAAGATAAAAATTGAGAGATTTATGATTGTTGCAAGTTGGTAAATTTTGAGCAAATGCATGAAGTCCAAGTTGAGCAAGCTTGATATTTTGGGCTAATGGGCCATTGTTTAAGAATCCAAATGTACTCTATACTCCTTATATACATCAGAACTCATTCATACACCCCTTGGTTTTTATTTTTTTTATTTTTTATTTTTTTATTAATTTAAAGTCAAAATAAAATAAGTTAAAATCATATTTTATTACAAGAGTCCAACCCATCATATCTTTGCCCTAATTTTCTTTATATATTCATATCAATTCAGACATCAAAAGTGAACCCTTACACACGAAACCCTTGCCTATCAATATTGTCAAAAAATAGAAAACTTTTTTTAAGAACCTTAGAATTTCAAAACTCTTGTTACAAACCCTTTTCACCACAAGAAGCCATCCCATTCACTCCTAACAATCCTGCAGAGAAAGGATGGATCGATTTTGAGGGTCTAAAACGCATGAAAACACCAAACCGTGCATCTCCGATTGCATAATGTTGTGAATTTTAAATCTTAATTTTTGCATCATTTTAAGTCATATTGTTATTACTAACGTGCTTCTGAGTTACATTTGAACAGGTCTGGACCATCGTAATGGTCCCATGCCCACTGAAACGAAGAATGCCATGTTTGCTCCGATTTTTTATGTTTGCGCCATAACTCAAAAACCAAGCCTTTTTAGTCCAAAATGATTGCACCATTGAATTCATAGCGCTCGATTTAGGGGGGTAGGGTATCATTTGCTTACTAATAATGATTATTTTGCAGGTTTAAACAAAATAGTTTGCCGAAGAAGACGATCAGAGCTAGGGCTCTGGCGCCTCTCTGGTAAATGCAATCAGGCATATAATATATATTTATTGTTTTAGTTATGCTAATGAATGTATCACCACACCAATGGTTAAAATGCATGCTCTAAGTCACTACTATACCAAGGCATGGGTTTGATCCCTGCCTTTTGGTCATTTTCATTGTTTTTTTTTGTTTTTTTCACAGGTCGTATGAAGTGTGTCCTCGTACATCAACCGGACATCCTCAAGATTCACAGCCATTCGATCCCTACATTTTGGTCGTTTTCATGTTTCCATAATTTTACAGGTCGTATGTCGCGCGTCCTCGTACATCAATCGGGCACCCTCAGTCTTGCAGCCCTCATATCCAAATTTGACGCCCCAGATCTATACGCCCACGGTGAACTTCCTAGAACTGTCCCCACTAGAACTCATGCAGGATTTGAGCTTGCAACTTTGGGCCTAATGATTTTCTCTCCTTGCACCCCCCGATTTGCTTTATAACAGACCTAAACCCTTATTTTTTTATTTTGCTTTAACTTTTTTAACACAATATAATTAACTTTCATAAAATTAACATTAATTTAGACTTGGGTTTTTAATTAAGTTAATTTATTTTATTTTATTTTTTTATTTAATTAAATTAGTTGAATTAATTTAACTTAGTCTTTAAGAATTAATTAGTTAAAATCAACTTAGGTTTTTTAATCAATTAACTATTTTTTCTAAATTAAAATCAATTAGGTTTTTTTAGATTAATCATCAAACGATCACAAAAAAACCATGTTTTTTGTTTCCCTTTATTTTACCGCTTCACGTGTTTACTTTTGAACTTGTTTATTTTTCCCAATTATGTATCTGCTACATTATGTAATAGTTAATTAGGGTTTACTTGCTTTTCCCCCCGATTTTATGGTTTTGTACCCCCTTCCCCGAAACTTTGTAATAGCGTATGACCTTTACTTTCTGTAATTTACTGCTTTCCTTATAACTTCTAGTAATTAGGGCATGTATGGCAAGATCTAAAACAAAATGCTAGATAACGCTAATCAAGATCAAATAACTGAATTTAATCACTTTTCACACAATCACCTCTAGGGTAACCTCACTTGTTGCCTTCAAGTAAAAGCAGTCACGT
Organism: Vicia faba; assembly: GCA_948472305.1. Classification (NCBI taxonomy): domain Eukaryota; kingdom Viridiplantae; phylum Streptophyta; class Magnoliopsida; order Fabales; family Fabaceae; genus Vicia; species Vicia faba. The sequence continues at coordinate 163,726,238 of OX451738.1, forward strand.
CCCTCGAACATGGGGATGCTTTAACAAAGACCCTTGGTTAAAAAGATCGTAGTCCCTCGATGACCCTTACGATGCTGCATTCGGTAAACGATTTTAGTCCCTTACGATAAATTGCCAAAGCGTCCTTAGAAGTTACCTTTATGACTGTATGATGACCCGCGCCTGTCCCTTCACATCCAACGATGGGGCTTCCTACTAACTAATGGTAGGGTAGCACTATCTAAAGAAGAGGAAAATAACACGAAAGATTTTTGAGTAGGTAGATAGCTCGTAATCGCTTGCTCATAAAAACAAAAAAGTTTTCACACAAAACACTTTTCTCTGAAATATTTTCAAAAAAATAAACATTTTATACACATTCTTAACTTATACGAGAATCCTTACAAAGTTGCCGTACTTAGGCATTTTTCAAAATATTTTCAAACACACACACACAAAAGTAGATTTTCAAAAACAAAGTGAGCTAGCGATTAAGAGCTCGTAGATGACTCTAGAAGAAAAGGGTGTTAACACCTTCACTTTTTATAACCTACCCCCCGAACTCAATAAAATCTCGAAGGTCTTTTCCGTTCTTTTCACCCTTTCCTTATTGGATAAAAGAAAAGTCGATGGGGACTCTAGCTATCCACACATTTTTGATAAATACAAAATAAGTCAGTTCTGCCACCGTATTATAAAACTGGCGACTCTGTTGGGGAGAACTAAAAAGTGGGGTTATCTTAGAGTTAGATCACTTTTAAATGATTTCCTTGTTTGATTTGTGTGCTTTATACTTAAAGGGTTGTTTGGGTTTTGTAATACGGTGGCAGAACTAACTGTTAATACTGGTTTGCGTTTGTTGTTTGCAAAATGTCGCGTTAAGCAAGAGTCGCCACCGACTTTTATTTTATCCAATCAGGAAAAGGAAAAGATTAGAAAAAACCTTTTTTGAGAATGTTTGAGTACGGGGGGGGGGGGGGGGGGGTAGATTATAGAAAGAGAATGTGTTAGCACCCTTTCTATCCATAGTTTTCCATGGGCTCTTAGGTACTTGCTCATTTTGAAATTGCTTGTGTGTGCTTATTTTGAAAAGTTTTGTTTTACTTCATTTTAACCCTTGTTTCTGTCCCCAAGAGTGTTACGAAGTTGTTTTTGAAAACTTTGTGTGAAAAGTGTTTGTGTGAAAAAATTTGTTGTTTTGAGCAAGTACCTAATAATTATCTACCTACTCGAAAAAGGAATTCATTTCCTCCTATCCTTTAGACCGTGTTATCCTACTATTACCGAGTAGGTAACCCTAGTCGTTGGATGTTTGAGGGACTATCGAAAGGGACGTAATGGCCATTGAAGACAACATGTAAGGATACCTTATCATTTCAAAGGGACTATCATCATATAGGCAACATCGAGGGACAAGATCATTTCTCGTAGGAAACTCGAGGGACATTGAGGGACTATGATCTTTATGATGACTTTAACCGAGGGTCTTTTCTAAGATACCCCTAAGTTCGAGGGACATGACCATTTTTTCTGAGGCAACCAAGTGACGTATACCCTAGGGGTACAAGTGTGCAGCAGTGTTTGTTTTCAGATATTTATCTTGTAATTAAGTGATGCTATGTTTAATTAGTTTACTGGTCTTTCCATACAATCCTATTAGTCTAAGCATTGCATAAAATATAGTAGCAGAATGTAAAGGCGGAAATGTAAACCTAGGCTATTACAGAGCTTTGGGGCAGTTACATAATAATGAAGAGTGCGGAAAAGAAATCCTAAAACTATTACATCCCGGAAACAATTACATAATTAGAAAAGAATGCAAGAAAAAATAAATCTACGCTATTACATTGATAATGCGATCTATACAGTTTTTCTAGAAATTAAAATGTAAAAGAATAAATAAAAAGAAATTAAGGAAAAATTAAAACCTAAAATTCTAAGTTAATGTTTTTGTAGAAAAATAATTTTAAGTTAATTAAAAAAACCTAATTCTAACTAATTTTAATAAAAAAAAAGTTAATTAACTTAATTTATTAATAAATGAAAAAAGCCAAAAATTCAGTTACTAACTAAAACAAAAACCTAATCCTAATTTGTTAAAAAATGGTTAATTAAAGGGTTAATTACAAAGAAAACCTAAAATCTAATTATTTTCCTAATTTGCAGAAAAAAAGTTAATTAATTAAATTAAAGAGTTAATAAAAAAATGAGTTAATAATAAAAAAAAAACTTAAAACCTAAATTAATTAGGGTTTGTAAAAAAAAGTCAAGTTTGCCAATTAATAGGGTTTTTGATTTAAATAAAATTAGAGTTTATATGAATTTAGGGTTTTTAAGGAAGATATTAAGGAGAAAGAAATGAGGCAAAAAGGGTTAAAAATAAACAAAATTATACATATTGCCAGGGGTGGGTGTTGAACCAAAAATTAATTTAAAACCTAAAATTAGATTAAAAAAACCTTAAAATTAATTATTCGAGTTTATTATGAAAAATCAAAGGTTTGTGAAAAATGTTAAGTTTTATGAAAAATGTTTTAAACAGAAAGAATGAAAATAGGTAAAAGGATAAATAGAAAGGAAGAAAACCAAAACCAACAGGGGTGAGTGTTGAACCCACGCCCTTAACCTCCTTAATCTCCTCAGCATGTCTGCCTTACCATGAGTCATGTATTGGTGGTCGTTCTGTTTTAGTGTTTTTGCCTCAGCATTCTGTAATGAACCTACATGGGACCCTATCTAAATCTGCAGTGTTGGATCTAATGAACACATTAAATAAATTACTATATCATGAAATACAAATAAAGAAAATATATGAAAAAAATTTAATGTTAAAACCGATATGGCATGTATGAATACTTCTACACACTTTTGATCATATAGATTAAACTAGTCCTACTCTTACTAGAGAAGTAGTGAGATGTGGGTTTGTAACAAGGATGATTTGTTTGTAGTGAGATGATGGTTTGTTGGGGGTTTGTAACAAGGATTTCAAGATTTTTAGGATTCTTGAAAAAATTTGATATTTTGACAGGGTTGTGGCAAAGGTCTTTTTTCGTTTGTCGTTTGTATGAAAAGAATGAGATTATATAATGGAAGTTAGAGGAAAAAACGGGTTTTGAATTTTCAATTGGGCCTCCAATAACCACAAGCAATAGTGCAGATTTTTATTCACTTGAGTCTGTCACGTTCTAGGCTAAATCGTAGGGGCTTAAGTGAAATTTTGGAAGTTGAAATGTGAAAACAAAATGTATCCTACATCGATAAATAACTCTTGTCCAAAAATAGGCTCAATCGGATAAACGGTGAATTAGTTATAAATTTTTGAAGTTTCGCCTCAAACAAACTTATTTTGGGCTCCAGTGTCAACTCTGACACGTTATTCAATAAAAAACTGGTATTGATCGGAGCATAACCCGGTCTTGACTTTGAAAGAAACGTTTTAGATCTCTGAGTCAGTGACCTTGTGTAAAAATATGGGCCCGATCCGATAAAAATTGACCGAGTTATGAATTTTCGATGTTTCGACCCAAATGAAATAATATTCAACATTCAGAATTTTCGGCGCGTCACGCGCACTCTGAGCAAAAAAAGAAGGCCTTTTGGATACCGTTCAAACTTGATATCTCCTGTGAAAACGTAGTTAACTCAATTTTTGAAATTTTGGCACTGGAACCAGCTCGATACGATGAAAATCGACCAAGTTATGATTTTCTGAACATGACGCAAATAAACTTCTGTCACAAATTTTCTGTATGAAAATACCTGATAAATCTGCATTTTTGAAGACCTTATGATCGAAATTGGCTTCCATCTATGAGAGATGAAAACGTAGATGACGTCAAGGCGGAATTTTGGCCACCGGAACGGGTTCAAAACAAGCCACGATCTTCAAGTTATGAATTTTTTAGTGCGTAAAAACTGCACTTTCAGCACACTTTTTCACCACATTTTTCGAGAAAACTCACACATTCGAAGACCTTCTTTAAAGAATTGACTCTTGAGTCAAACCTGAATTTGAGAATATGTTATCAGAGATATCTTGGCGAAAGAACACCTGAATATGACGCGTCGGGTTGGACTTGTGAATCTTTGAACCCCAAATCATTGCGAAACGGTGAACCGATCTTCAGCACCAAAAATACTCTTAGAACATCCATTGATGAAATAAACGTCGCTTGTAACCTGAATAAGTTTGCTAAATATACCTTGATTCCATAAACATAAAACCAATGATATGCAAGTATGTAATGATTAAATGTAAATCGAAAAGGTCGAAATAAAGAGGGTAAATTTTGGGGTACAATAGCTGCCCCTGTTTAATCTTCTTAAACCTGAAGATGTAGATTGGCAGGTCTGCCTTTCATAATCTGAAGGTGGAAGATGATTGAATACTAGAGTGCCCAGAAATTTGCACTCGTCTGAGATGGTGCTGGACTGTGTAGGTAGTATCGAGAATGGGCTTATAGATGCCATTTAGAGAAGATGATTGGAAGTCGTCAGAGATGGGCTTAATGATGCCATCCAGAAGATATGACAGAGAATCGTCGGAGACGGGCTTAAAGATGCCATCTAGAGAATGTTGATTTCCCAAGATATTCCTTCAATGAGAATTCCTGTTCCTGTCATTGAGAAGTCTACTGAGGAATGTTGGTCTCTGTCTTGGGAGAAATATAATTTTAGGAGCTTCAGTTGTCCGTTACTCTACTGGGGAATCATCTCTTAGTCGAGGAGATGAAAATGAACTGCTATCTGGTCGTGCTCCAGGCCTTACAGTGATTTGTTAAGGATAATAAAATTGACTGCTATCTGGTCGTGCTCCAGGTTTTACAGTGACTTACTGGGGAGATGAGGTTAAACTTGTTATCTGGTTGTACTCTAGGCTTTGCAATTTCTCAATTCTTATCTGGTCGTATTCCAGGCTTCAGAAGGAATTAAGTGGTTATCTGGTCGCATCTGGGTTTCAACTTGAATTTGAGGCATACTAACATCCGGTCGTTTCCAAGCTTCATAGTAATTGGCCGAGTAAACTGCTATCTGGTCGAAATCCAAGCTTTGTAGTACCTCATACTGTTATCTGGTCGTGCTCCAGGTTTCATGGTGTCTCTTGCCGCTATCTGGTCGTGCTCCAGTCTTCACAGTGTCTTATACTGTTAACTGGTCGTGCTCCAGGCTTCACGGTGCCTTATACCACTATCTGGCCGATTCCAGGCTTCATAATATTTTGGAGAAATCAAGATATTATCCGGTCGATTTCTGGGCTTCATAGGTTGAATCGGAATTATACCACTATCTGGTCGATTCCAGGCTTCATATTATCTTGTACTGTTATCCGGTCGATTTCCAGGCTTCACAGTATGACGGGGAAATTAAACTGTTATCCAGTCAATTTCCGGGCTTCATAGCTTGAATTTAAGATATACCACTATCTGGTCGATTCCAAGCTTCGTAGTATTTGGGAGAAATCAAGATATTATTCGGTCGATTTCCAGGCTTCATAGCTTGAACTGGAATAGAAATCTTAGTATCGATTTGACTGAACCAGGGAAAATTTGTGAGAACTTCAACTAGGAGAGAAATCTTAGTATCGATTTGACTGATCTCAGGAGAGGTCTTGGATTAACTTTGTCTGGCATATAAATCAGGGGAATCTTAACAGCGATTCGGCTTACCCAGATGAAAGTCTTAGAATATCTTCAACCAGAATAGAAACCTTAGTGCCGGTTTGACTGAACCAGAGAAAATGTTGGAATATCTGCAACTGGAATAGAAACTTTGGTGTTTGTTTGACTGAACCAGAGAAAACTCGTGAGAACTTGATTGCATCTTTCCCTGAAAGGTAAAGAGTTAGTCATATGTAATGTCATGATGTATGAAATGTATTAAGTAATGATGCTCTCAAAATAAATGAGTTTGTGTTGTATAATATGTATGCACATGTCATGATGTATGGATATGTGTTTTACCCCAAAATTTGCCCTCTCATTTTATCAAGATTCTCCTCAAAAGACTCTTTGGATTCAAGACCTGATTAAGGTTTGCTCAGCTCAAGACATCTCCTTGCACTGTTGACCTAAAATTAGGGTTTGAGTTTGCACAGGGATTTTTGGACTTCCAATGCCTCATGTGACTTTCATACTTCCTATTGGACCTATAAGATTGCTCATACAATGTTTCAAGCCTTGAATCACAATTTTGCCTAGTCAATTGGACAGTTGACCTAAAAATCAGTTGTATTGGGGAAAAAGTCAACTGTGGCCAATTTACAGTTAAAACTCATAATTTTTTATCCACATAAACATTATATACTCATATGAACCATTTGATCAAGTTTGGACCACAACTCCTCAAGAAATTTGATCAGATCATCAAAAGGGCAAAATGGTCAAAATTAGGGTTTTGACTGTAGAAGGGAAATTTCTGATTTTTCACCTAGCCAATGGCAAATTGGGTTCAAGAATGGTTTCAAGGACTCAATGGAATCATCTTGACCTAATCAAAAGGTTTAAAAGATCTCAAATGCATTGGATTGATAGATGAATTTTCCAGTAAACTGATCAAAAATCAATTGTACACTGAAAAGTCAAACTTTGACTTTTTGGTCAAAATCAAGTGCCAAGGGTCATTTTTCATCAAGATGTGTCAAAACATGAAACCTTTTCACCAATAAACCTAATTTTGGAAATTAGGGTTTAAAATGGAAAATTTTCATAACTTAGAAATTTTCTAAATTATTAAAATTTCTTAATTTTCCCCAATTTTTTCACCATGATGCAATTGGATTCAAAGAAAACTTCCAACATGAAAGTTTTAGTCCTACACAAAATCTACAACTTTTATTCACAAAGTTTTCACAAAATATGCTTGGATATCAAGTTATGATTTTGTGAATAAGGGTCCATGAAACTTTTAACTTAGTGAAATTTTGCCCTAGTTTTTTAGGCAGGATTTTAACCTATCTTCATGGCAATTTTTCACATAGTTACAAGTGGAATCTCAAAATGCATTTCTAAGATGGATTGTAGAGCATGTTACAAGCTTTCCAAAATGTTAAATAACTCTCCAAGATCATTTATGGTTATGGAGAATCGAAGGAAAGAAAATGGCAATTTCTCACTTTTGTCCATGGCATTTTTAACATTGATACAAGTTGCAAATCAGTTTGGATCATGCTTGTACTTGGTTTACTGGTTCTAATCCTTTCTACACTCATAAATTAAATGCAAGTACATTGTTTAATGGCATTGTTTTGATCTTTGAAGATTTGCACAAAGGTTTAATCCAAAAATGGCATAAAGGTGACAATACCATTTCCATAAAGCATACTTTTTGCATTTTTGTTTATCTTGAGCATTGGACCTGATCTCTTGATAAAAACAACATCCAAAAACTTCAGGAAAAGTGTACCAACTATGTGCAGACCCTGAGCTAGCTTGTACAAGCCTTAGCCTTTATCAACTCACTTTTGCTTCAAAAACAAGAAAGCTTGCAAAAGGTCCACAAATTGAAAATCTGATAAAACCAAGTCTTGTAACATTTTCAAACAAGTTCATCACATTATACCAAGCCTAAAACACAAGCTCATAGCATCTCAAACACCCTTAAGCACAGAAATCATAAGCTCTTTCCCAAACAGGGCATCTTCTGCAGAACCACTTCCAAAACAAATTTTCCTAGTGCGTTTTGCTTGAAACCATTTCAAACACATTCAATACAACACACCTAAACTGTCCAGGCCCTTACTTTGCAACTGTAACCTCGTTTGCACACTTCACCATTTTCACTTTGAAGCTTTTCAGGTTGAGTTCTACAAGGAGTTTCAGACCATTTCAAAGCAAGCTGAGCATTGGGAAATGTTGAGGGAACATCAAGCAAGCTCACAAGTACCTCAGGCCTCATTCAAAGTTGCTACATTGCCATATTTGAACTTGACTGAACAAGGTAATTTCCAACTTTCTATCTCCTTATTTAGACATCCTTAGGCTTAGGTTTGTGAAGCAAAAATGTAGTCTTTAATGTGTTTGAGTTGTACATATGCGTAGATTTCATTTATATTAACTGAGCTAGGAGAATTTGGATGATGAACATGCTGAAAAAACTAGGTCAAGATTTAGGGCCACTTAAATTCTCCCTGGTTTCTTGGAGTTAGATCAAGTTTTTTATATCATTGAAATCGTGAGTTAACAAGCTACAAGTTTCATGTTGCAAGATTGCATTTTTAAGCACGTATGCAAGAGTTACAATTTGTACATGGCGCGCGCATTTTTATGGTTTGAAGGACAGGGATGAAGTGATATTGGGCTGGGCCTGGCTTTTCTGGCTATTAGCACCCTCCATTGTGTTATTTGCACCCCCTTGGCCCATTTCTTTTATTTTTCATATTTTCTTGCATATTTCACATTTCTGACTTTTATTTATTTTTTTCTAAAACTTTAAAAATCACAAAAATATTTTCTTTATTTTTTTGCTTTTTTACATATTTTTTATTTTTATTTCTTGCATAATATTTAGTTTATTAGGTTTAATACTTTTATTTTCTTAAATAAAAACTTGTAAATAATAAAAAAATATTATATATTTTTATTTTTATTATTTATACACTTAAATTAATATTTTCATATAATATTTAATTTTTTTAACATTTTTGTATATATTATTAGTTTTCTTAAACAAAAATGAATAAATAAATAATATAAAGCATATTTTCTTTTAAACCAAAAATTAGGGTTTTCACCCTTTTCAAAAATAATCATTTTTATTTTCTTATTTTTAAGACTTGAAAAAATTTATTTTACATACATAAAATAAATACAAAAACATTTGTGCATATTTACATTTTATTGTACATTTAAATGATTGTTCATTTATTTATTGTATCAATTCAATTGGGTTGTAATAGTATTAGGGTTTTTATTTTGTGCAAATCCCCCCTATTCAAACTTGTATCCCCCTCCCCATAATATTGTTGTAATAGTCTTAGATTTACTTTTACGCAATTTATCGTATTATATGCATGATAGTAAGATTAGGGTTTTGTATGCAAAGACCAAAATCAAAACAAATAGCATGACTAAACACAAGACAAAAATGCATGAAAAATGACAACACAATGCACACAAGCACCCCTAGGGTTTCATCCACTTTGTTGCCTTAAAATGGCCATGGTATACATGCTAGGTATCTTGGCAAAACAAAACAAAACAAAAAGATCATAGTCCCTCGATGACGCTATCTTGGTTGCCTAAACAAAAATGATCTAGTCCCTCAAAAACTTGCTAAGATACTTGGCAACATTGTTATCATGGTCATACGATGACCCACGCCCGTCCCGTTTAACATCCAAATATAAGGTTTTTTACCAAATGCAATGGTAAAACAACAACATCATAGGAATAAAAATGTGTAGGAAAGATTTTTGATTAGGGTAGACAACTCCTAGTTACTTGATCAATTTGCAAACATCCTTGCTATTTTCCAAAACACATAACACAATTTCAAAACATTTTCCAAACAAACTTTCAAACAATGAAACATTTTTCAAAAGACAAACACCTTTGTATACATTCAAACAAGAATCATTACAAAGATTGCCAAAACAATGGCCTCTTTTCAAAATACTTTCAAAACCACACACAAAATCACCATTTAAAATAATTGAAAAGCAAAAGTAAGTGATCTAAAACAAGTAACTAAGAGCCCATGGAAAACCATGGATGAAAAGGGTGCTAGCACCTTCCCTTTTCATAATCTACCCCCCGAACCCAAAAACAATCTCAAAGGTCTTTCCTGTGCTTTTTTACCTTTCCTTTTGGATAAAATAAAATTCGGTGGCGACTCTTGCTAAACCGCAACATTTGCGAACACAAACGCAAAACCTCAAGTCAGTTCTCCCACTGCATCACAGAACTGGTGACTCTGCTGGGGAAAATAATACTAAAAGTGGGGTTACCTTAGGGTTTTAGATCACCTTTACATGCTTATCTTGCTTGACTTGTATGCTTTACACTTTGGTTCTATTGTTTGGGTTTGAATCCTCTACCCGGATTTGGGAAACATTCATAGGTAAATAGCAATACGTTGTGGAAACTGTGCGAGGTATACCGACATGGTTGAAGCAATAGCTATATTAGTGAGACATATTTGTGGGTACCGGTAGCCTTTGAGTTAATCATGTTAGAACAAAGTTTGAATCTACTACCCTAAGTTTAAGTTTTGATGATAACAAAATGCAAAGATATATTAATTGTATGATTCATGTAAGAACTATTTGCTACCTAAAAATTACACTCTGTTTTACAGAAACTCTGATAGGTATCAGCATGAGAACATCCTCATCAGCATCAGAATATTGGATATCAACATTAGCATCAGAAGATGGTATATCAGATTCCAGAATCAGAAGATCAACTTGTGCTTATGCTGAAGCTTGATGAACAGATCTGCGCTTAACACTCTGAACTCTGATAAAGACAACAATAGTTCATCATCACCTAAGCAGCGTCAGAATGAGCCAAAGCCAGAACACGCTTAAGTGGCAACGGTACTATGCATTCAAGATGAGTTATTACCAACAACATCATTCCAGACAAGATCTGCTTAATAAGGAAAGATTGTTATTGGCATTGAAACTGAATTATTGCTCCAACATACACTATTTACAATGCTATATAAACAAGTCAATGAAGATTGAGTTGGCTAATGCTCTACAACACTTTACACGCCAAAAGCTAATCATCATCTTCCTTACTCTCAGTTTTCTAAAAGCTTCAAAATTCCTTACTCAATTATTTTAGCAATCTAGCTCTCTTAAGCTTAATTTGTGTAGTATCACAGTTGTGATAAAAAGTTTTGTAGAAAACATTCACACACCTAGATTTCAATTCTTTGTAAGAAAGTATTTCCTTGAGAAACCGGTTTGTGGTTTGCTTCTAGAAGGCTTTAGTAGTTGTTAAAGCAGATTGAATATTCAGTTGAATATAGTGGATTAAGACCTCGTTGGAGAGAGGCGAAATCACCTTGACAGGTGGACTGGAGTAGTTTGAGATCAAACGAACCAGGATAAAAATATCTTGTTGATTGCATTGATTTTCAGTTTTACAATTCAACCCCCCTTCTTGTGTTTTTCACTTCTTCAATTGGCATTAGAGCGCCTGGTTCTGAGCTAAAACACTTAACCGTGTCAGTACAAGATCCAGCGTTAGAAAAACACAATGGCAGGAATTTATCAACACACCAGCAATGACAACAATGAAGATAGAGACAGATTCAGCGGCAAACCTCCAGTCTTTGATGGAGAAAATTTTGATTACTGGAAAGACAGAATTGAAAGCTTCTTTCTGGCACATGATGCTGATTTGTGGGACATGGTGACAGATGGATACACGCACCCTGTGAATGCAAGCGGTCAGAAGATTGATAGGAAAGCAATGTCTGACCAACAAAAGCGTGACTTCAAAAATCACCACAAGGCCAGAACCATCCTTCTCAACGCCATCTCTTATGCTGAATATGAAAAGATCTCTAACAGAGACACAACAAAGAACATGTTTGACTCACTCAGAATGACGCATGAGGGCAATGATCAGGTCAAAGAAACTAAAGCTCTTGCGCTCATTCAGAAGTATGAGGCATTCAAAATGGAAGAAAGTGAATCCATTGAAACAATGTTCTCAAGATTCCAAATTCTGGTAGCTGGTCTCAAGGTTCTGGACAAAGGATACTCTACTGCTGATCATGTCAAGAAGATCATCAGAAGCTTACCAAAGCAGTGGAGGCCAATGGTTACAGCTCTGAAGCTAGCAAAAGATCTCAAAAAAATTTCTCTGGAGGAACTTATCAGCTCCCTCAGAAGTCATGAGATAGAGCTAGAAGCTGATGAACCTCAGAAGAAAGGTAAGCCTTTAGCATTAAAATCTAACAAAAAATATGAGTCTAAATTTTTGCAGGCAGTTGAAGAAACATCTAATGGATCCTCATCAGAAGAAGACGAACTTTCTCTCCTCTCCATAAGAGTGAACCAACTGTGGAAGCAGAGGCAAAGGAAGTTCAGGAATCCCAGAAGATCTGATCAGAACGAGTCTTCTTCCAGATATAGAAGGACAGATTCTTCCTCTGGATACAGAAGATCTGAAGGCTCCTCAGGAAGCAGAAAGCCAAACACCAAGGACATCATCTGCTATGAGTGCAATGAGCAAGGACACTACAAGAGTGACTGCCCAAAGCTTCAGAGGGAAAAGCCCAAAAAGAAGTTTGGAAGAGAAAAGAAGAAAAGTCTCATGGCTACATGGGATGAATCTGACTCGTCTGAAGCTGACTCAGAATCAGATGATGAGAGAGCAAACATAGCTCTCATGGCCAACATTTCAGAAGACAGTGAAGCTTCTGAATCAAACTCAGAATCAGATACTGAAGAGGTATTTCCTGACTTTGCAATTAATTTTACTAAGGCTGAACTTGCTGAAAGCCTTAATGAAATTCTGGAAAGGTACCAGCAGATTAGAGTTAAATTCAGAAACCAGAAAAGGAATCTTGAATCTGACTCTGATAAGACTGAGAGTCTTAAATTGGAAAATTCTGAGCTGAGAAATAAAATTTCAAAATTAGAAAATGTTTTACAAAACTCTCAGAAGGAACCAATTTCTGAAACTCCCAGCAGCGCTGATGAGATCATCAAGGAGTATGATCACAGTTTCCAGAAGTTCCTTGCTAAAAGCATAGATAGAAGCAAAATGGCTTCAATGATCTATGGAGTTAGCAGAAATGGCAGGAAGGGAATAGGATACCAAGGTAAGGTTCCTACACCAAAGAATGTCATGGATTTAACCATTAAACACACTCCTCTGAACTCACATTTTGTGTATGGTCACACACATGATATTAAATACACCAGTAGTAAGTATTTTGTGAAACCAAAATTCAACCAGAGTTTTGGTAAATCTAACAAATCAGGACCCAAGAAAATCTGGGTACCTAAGGATAAAATAATACATGTTGCAGATATCTTTAGCAGCAAATCAGAAACACCAGTCATGGTACCTGGACTCTGGCTGCTCGCGACACATGACGGGAAGAAGGCATATGTTCCAAAGCCTGGAACTTAAGCCTGGAGGCCACGTTGGCTTTGGAGGCAATCAGAGGGGAAAGATAATTGGCTCTGGAACTGTAGGTAATGGAAATCTTCCCTCTATAAATAATGTTCTGCTAGTAGATGGATTAATGCATAATCTGTTATCCATAAGTCAATTAAGTGATAACGGTTATGATATAATCTTTAATCAAAAATCATGTAAAGTTGTTAGTCAGAAAGATGGGACTATCCTGTTTAATGGAAAGAGGAAAAATAACATCTATAAAATCAAACTTTATGAACTGAAAAGTCAGAATGTAAAGTGTCTTCTGTCTGTTAACAACGAGCAGTGGATCTGGCACAGAAGATTGGGGCATGTTAGTATGAGAAGAATATCTCAGATTAACAAACTCAATCTGGTCAGAGGACTTCCTAACTTGAAGTTCAATTCAGATGCTCTGTGTGAAGCATGTCAGAAAGGCAAGTTTGCAAAACCTTCTTTCAAATCTAAAAATGTTGTTTCTACCTCTAAGCCATTAGAACTTCTGCACATTGACTTATTTGGACCAGTTAAAACTGCTTCATTCAGTGGCAAGAAGTATGGGTTAGTAATCGTAGATGACTATAGCAGATGGACATGGGTAAAGTTCTTAAGACACAAGGACGAGTCACACTCTGTGTTTGTTACCTTCTGTAACCAAGTTCAGAATGAAAAGGATCTTAGAATCGTTAAAGTCAGAAGTGATCATGGGGGAGAGTTTGAAAACAAAGATTTTGAGTCATTCTTTAATGACAGAGGAATTTTGCATGATTTCTCTTGTCCTAGAACTCCCCAAAAAAATGGAGTTGTAGAACGAAAGAACAGAACATTGCAAGAAATGGCCAGAACCATGATCAATGAGACAAACGTTGCTAAGATCTTCTGGGCAGAGGCAATAAACACAGCGTGCTACATTCAGAATAGAATCTCAATAAGACCTATTCTGGAAAAGACTCCATATGAATTGTGGAAGAACAGAAAGCCCAACATTTCATATTTTCATCCATTTGGATGTACTTGTTTTATGTTAAATACAAAGAATTATTTGAACAAGTTTGACTCTAAAGCACAGAAGTGTATTATGTTAAGATACTCTGAACGCTCAAGAGGGTACAGAGTATACAATACAGAAACACAAATTGTGGAAGAATCAATCAGTGTTTGTTTTGATGATAAGCTTGACTCTGAAAAGTCAAAGCAGAATGAAGTTTTTGCAGGTATGGAAATTGAATTTACAGGTTCTGAAGACAAGTCATCAGAAGCTCTCAACACAGACACTCCCTCATCATCTGAAAGGAGCACTGCTAGCAATCCTACAACAGCTGCTGAACAACCTCAGAAGAGACCACCCAGAAGCAGCTTGGATCACCCAGAAGAAACTATCTTAGGAAGAAAGGGAGATCCAATCAGAACAAGAGCAAGCTTCAGAAACTCTGAAGAATCCCTCATGGGACTTGTGTCTCTGATTGAACCTTCTTCTATTGTGAAGCACTTCTGGACAACGACTGGATTCTAGCAATGCAAGAAGAGCTGAATCAATTCTCCAGAAATGACGTATGGGATCTTGTTCCCAGACCAAAAGGATTCAACGTCATTGGAACAAGATGGGTGTTCAGAAACAAGCTTAATGAACAAGGTGAAGTCATCAGAAACAAAGCACGACTGGTAGCACAAGGTTAAAGTCAGCAATAGGGGATAAACTATAGAGAAACCTTTGCTCCAGTCGCCAGGTTAGAATCTATCAGACTTTTAATTTCATTTGCTGTTAATAGAGGCATCACTCTGTATCAGATGGATGTCAAGAGTGCATTCTTAAATGGTTATATAGAAGAAGAGGTTTATGTGCACCAACCCCCTGGTTTTGAAAATACAAAACATCCAGAACATGTTTTCAAACTAAAGAAGTCACTATATGGTCTGAAACAAGCTCCCAGAGCTTGGTATGAAAGACTAAGTAATTTTCTGTTAGAAAATGAATTCACCAGAGGGAAGGTGTACACTACCTTATTCTGTAAATCAGTTAAGAATGACATCTTAGTCTGTCAAATTTATGTTGATGATATTATTTTTGGATCTACTAATCCTTCTCTTGGAAGAAAATTTGCTAAGTGTATGCAGGCAGAATTTGAGATGAGCCTCATGGGGGAACTGAAATTCTTTCTAGGAATTCAGATCAATCAAACTCCAGAGGGAACTTACATTCATCAGAGCAAATATGTCAGAGATCTTCTGAAGAAATTTGACCTCTCAGAATGTAAGCCATCAAAGATTCCAATGCATCCCACGTGCATTCTGGAAAGAGAAGAGGTAAGCAAAAAGTTAGAACAGAAGGTCTACAGAGGTATGATTGGTTCTCTCCTTTATCTGACAGCTTCAAGACCTGATATCTTATTCAGCGTATGTATTTGTGCTAGATTCCAATCAGATCCTAGAGAATCTCACTTAACAGCTGTTAAGCGAATTTTCAAGTATATGAAAGGTACTACTAATCTGGGTTTATTTTATAGAAAATCTAGTGATTACAGCTTAGTAGGCTACTGCGATGCTGACTTTGCTGGAGACAGAGTAGAGCGTAAAAGTACTTCTGGAAGCTGCCAGTTTCTGGGAGAAAATCTGATCTGTTGGTCCAGCAAAAGGCAATCCACAATTGCGCTATCAACAACAGAAGCTGAGTACATAGCAGCAGCAGGATGTAGCACACAAATGCTCTGGATGAAAAGTCAGCTTAAAGACTTCCAGATTTTTGAGAGTAACATCCCTATACTCTGTGACAATACTTCTGCTATTTGCTTAAGTAAGAATCCTATTTTACATTCTAGGGCTAAGCATATAGAAGTAAAACATCACTTCATTAGGGACTACATTCAGAAAGGAATTTTGAACTTAAAATTTATTGATACAGACCATCAATGGGCTGATATCTTCACTAAACCCCTTTCTGAAGATAGGTTCAATTTCATTCTGAAACATCTCAGCATGAAAATCTGCCCAGAGTGAAAAATGCTTTAATTCTATATATTATCCTTCAGAATGTATTTGTTTTACTGTGAACTTCTGATCAATCTCTTTTCAGAAAGATAGACATGCAGATTGTATCAGATGCTATTCTTAAAGATCTGAGCGTTTCAGCTCAAGGATAGACGTGCTGCTCACTAAATCAAACAAGTGTCATCCAATCATCAGCAAATCTCTGAAGCAGAACGCGTGCACACTTCTGAGAAGGCAAAACGCTGATTGGGTGCATTGAGACACATGTCTGGTAACCGTTTCAAGTATCTTTCTCAAATCCCCCAAAATCAACAAGCATTAAATGAAAGTAATCATGTTTTAAAACGTAATCATGAATTATTTCTCTTTCTTGAAACCGTTTACACTTTCAAAAATTATTTTGAAATCTATTTAATCCCATTAACATCTCACATTAATCTTTTACCGTTTCTTACAATCTTATAAAATATTTTCTTCATTTTCCTTGTGTGTTCATCTGTCTCAAAAGAAACCCATTTTTCAAATTTCTCAGAAAAACCCTAAGTGTGAACATGGCAACCTCCAACAATGTTTCTGCAGGTTCTCAGAAGGAGGCTTCTTCTGAACAATACCAAGTTCCCTTCAGAATACTCCTTACACCAGTGAAGAATTTGGAAGTGCTGTCTGAACTGATTGTTGACTTCTCTAGTCTGAAAGAAAATGGATTTGACTTGACAGAAGAAGTTAGGGCACATGGATGGGAGAGATATTTTGATAGGTTGGTTAGACCAACATTCCCAGTCTTGGTCAAGGAGTTCTGGATTCATGCGTACTCATCAACGCATCAAGTTACCTCCTACATAATGGGAAAGAAGATTGTGATCACTGAGGATCACATAGCAATATTGATTGGATATAGTGGCGGTGGTATCCGCTGTATCGACATGGCTGAAAGATGCTCTGACGTTGTTGTCATTGCAAGGCAGATTTTCACCCATGGGGTCCCCAGCAGCAAAATCAGAGACTTAAAGGATCAAGACAGAATATGGGCGAAGATTATTCTGGGGTGCTTTAATCACAAGAAGCCAACAAGCTCTCCTGATTATATAAATATAGATCAGTAGTTTCTGATCTATTTTATTAATCAGAAGGTAAAAATTAACTTGGCTCATCTTCTGTTTAATCACCTCAGGACCAGCGTCAAGGAGACAAGGGAAGAAGAAAGGACAAAAAGGGACTGGATACCCTTTGGTAGGTTAATATCAGATATTCTGACTGAGAATAGGCTGATAGAGCACCTTACAGAAGCTCAGGAATTAAGTTCTATTGAACCAACTGTTGGCAAGCCTCTGAACGCCAAGAATCTGAATAAAATGACACTGATAGAGAATATCAGAAAGGAGTCCAGTGTTACTCCTCTTGCTGACATCACCAGCAGAAAAGTCCCACTGAACGACTTTCCACTATTCTCTGAGATTGAATCAAAACCAATTGTGGTTCTCAGATACTTGGACGCTTGCAAGGCTGATGGTACAGATCCCAAACTGAATATCAAAGATCTGCACCAACAACAACCAGAAGTTACACTGAAGAAGATGAAGAAAAGAAAGGCCACTTCAGAAGGACCATCCCAGCAGACTCCTAAGAACAGAGGTAATATATCTGCTGCTTCTGTTTTAAATTCTTCTGCTATTCCAACATCAATCCCAACCCCAGCTTCACATGAACTTCCAATCCCCATACCAACTATTGATGAAACTGAACCAGAAGATGACCCTTCTGAGTCACTGACTCTCAGGAGACCCCGCACCAAATCCCAAACTCCAAAACCCACAACATCAACAGCATCAGAACTTGACAAAGTTCTGTCTGAAATTGATGAACGTGTTTCCGCTCACCTCTCAGATAATCCAAACACTGAACTAGAAAATGCCCACTCTCCTCAACCAGAACATACTCTTTCACCCATACCAGAAGAACCACAAATTCCACAACAACCATAATTTCCTCCTCCTTCTCCACAACCAGCAATTCCTCCTCCCTCTCCTCAACCAGAAATTCATCCACCATCACCTCCACCATCACCTCCACAACCTGAGTTTCATCATTCTGAAACTCCATCTCCTGAACCTCATTCTCCTCAATCCTCTGAGCCACAACCCTTGGCAATTCAGCTGCCATGTGGAACAACTATAACCATGGCCCAGCTGCCATCCTCTCCAGAAACTACCCCTCCAAACACTCCAAACAGTCCTACTATCATCTCTGATTCTCCCACTCCATCTCCCAAACAAACATCTCCCAAACAAACTACTAAAGACAACAGCAGGACCTTCATCGATTTAACAATTCTTGACCGTCTTGCTGATCTCAAAAATAAAATAGCCATTCCAAAACCAAAACAGCTAGATGTTGGCTATGGCATTGTGAATTTTGAAACAGGCTTGCAGCAGTGGATTGCTTCTCTAAAGCAAGTTTGTCCTGGAATGATTGATCCTGCTGCCTCAGACCAACTCTGGACACGATTCAGAATATGGGTACGTGCTGAAGCCCTCAAATTGCAAGACATCAACTATGAGCAGGCACAACAGAATTTCAGCAAGCTGCTGAAGGAAGTTGGAAGTCAACTGCTGAAGGAAGAAGTGCTCCTTCTGGATAGTGAGCCATGGTCTGAGAAGCGCCCAGCTTCAAAAGCGCAGCCAGAAGAAGATCAGACTACTCAAGCTGAAGTCAGTCAAGCTGAAGATGTTGCAGAAAGCTCTCAGAAGCTTCCTACTTCTGACGTTTCTCAAGCTGCCTTGGACAGGCAGACTCTGGAAGAGCTGAGGCTGAATGATATTCGTCTGCAGCAAAGAATGGATGAAAATGATCAGAAGATGGAGGAAAGGATGGATGTGCAAGACAACAAGATAGATACAATAGTCAGCATGGTGCACAAGCAGAATGAAACTGCTGATCAGATTAAGGCAATGTTGGAGACTCTGTTCACACGCTTTCCTCCCCAACCTTAGTTTTTCATTCATGACATTTTTAATGTTTTCTTTGCATATCTTCTGTACTGTTTTGTCTGGATCTAAATTCTAATACAACAAGTTTTTCTGCTCTGATCGTTTTAGCACATCACTTACACTTTTTGATTGCTGACAAAAAGGGGGAGAACAAGAATGGTATTTTTCAATAACAGATTAATGAGACAAAAAGTCTCAAACATTCTAACACTCTGATATACTTGAATGTTTTCTGTTTTTGCATAAGTCTACAGGTACAAGAAGGTAATCACCTCTGATACACTGAAGCTCTGAAGCTCTGATATTCTGATCTGAAGCTCTGATATTCTGATGTTCAAAGAAAGTCAATAAAGATCTGATCCTGAAGAACTCTTGGAATTAAAAAGGGAAGTAATAAATTCAGAGGGAGTATCTCCGATCTAAACTCTGATATCTCTTTATCCCTTATCTTTGATACCTTCCTAATTAATTCTGATACAACTTATTATTTAGTTATCTCCGATACTCTTCACGCTTATTTTCAATTAAAAAAATATCTAGTTTTTGTCATCATCAAAAAGGGGGAGATTGTTAGAACAAAGTTTGAATCTACTACCCTAAGTTTAAGTTTTGATGATAACAAAATGCAAAGATATATTAATTGTATGATTCATGTAAGAACTATTTGCTACCTAAAAATTACACTCTGTTTTACAGAAACTCTGATAGGTATCAGCATGAGAACATCCTCATCAGCATCAGAATATTGGATATCAACATCAGCATCAGAAGATGTTATATCAGATTCCAGAATCAGAAGATCAACTTGCGCTTATGCTGAAGCTTGATGAACAGATCTGTGCTTAACACTCTGAACACTGATAAAGACAACAACAATTCATCAGCACCTAAGCAGCGTCAGAATGAGCCAAAGCCAGAACACGCTTAAGTGGCAACGGTACTGTGCATTCAAGATGAGTTATTACCAACGCATCATTCCAAACAAGATCTGCTTAATAAGGAAATATTGTTATTGGCATTGAAACAGAATTATTGCTCCAACGTACACTATTTCCAATGCTATATAAACAAGTCAATGAAGATTGAATTGTCTAATGCTCTACAACACTCTACACACCAAAAGCTAATCATCATCTTCCTTACTCTCAGTTTGCTAAAAGCTTCAAAATTCCTTACTCAATTATTTTAGCAATCTAGCTCTCTTAAGCTTAATTTGTGTAGTATCACAGTTGTGATAAACAGTTTTGTAGAAAACATTCACACACCTAGATTTCAATTCTTTGTAAGAAAGTATTTCCTTGAGAAACCGGTTTGTGGTTTGCTTCTAGAAGGCTTTAGCAGTTTTTAAAGCAGATTGTAATATTCAGTTGAATATAGTGGATTAAGACCTCGTTGGAGAGAGGCGAAATCACCTTGACGGGTGGACTGGAGTAGTTTGAGATCAAACGAACCAGGATAAAAATATCTTGTTAATTGCATTGATTTTCAATTTTACAATTCAACCCCCCTTCTTGTGTTTTTCACTTCTTCAAATCAAAGAGAATACGGTGCCGCTGAGTGATGTCATGAAGCACTAATGGACTTTTAGAACCTTTACTTGACCAACTTGGCCTTTTTAGGGGTAGTGGGATGACCGGCTTTGGTGCACTCCGAAGTTGGTAGATACTTGATACTACACTCATTGAGGGTTGTTTTCTTGGAATATTTCGGTCGCCAGTAAAGTGGCTAAACTGAAATAATGAACACAGAAAATAATCCAGTGATTTTGAGCTCCTTAGAACCCGATTACTATTTCTAGGACAAGTTGAGCCAACTAAACTTCAAGAGGGTACTTACCTATGAAACCCCATGCAAGCCTGAAACTAGGAACTTGTGTGATTTGTTTGTACATATATACTTGTGCATAACATCATGGACATCATGAAGCATCATATGCATCCACTAACCATTTCAAGGATTTAGATTTTTATCTTTGTTCCTATTTTGTAGGTAATGGATTCACTTCGCAGGAAAACTATCCAAGTCAACCTTGTAAGAATTCCTCCTCAACTCAAGGAGCTAGCTTCAAGGATTCCTGAGAATTCTCCATTCACCGAGAGGCATGGTCGTCTTCTCAACTTAGTCACTGTCAACACTGAGGAGGATATGCTGAAAGTTCTCTTCCAGTTCTCTGACCCTTTGCATCATTGCTTTACATTTCCTGACTACCAACTTGTGCCTACTTTGGATGAATTTTCTCAACTCTTGAGGATTCCTATTCTCAATCAACTACCCTTCAACGGTATGGAAAGAGATCCAAAGCCTGAAGATGTTGCTCAAGCCCTACACTTGCAACCATCTGATATCATAGGTAATTGGGAAACTAGAAGTGGTGTCAAAGGTTTCTTGTCAAGGTTCTTGTTTGAGAAGGCCCAAAGCTGCTGGAATTCATTGGACTTACAAGCTTTTGAGGAGATTGTAGCTCTTCTCATCTATGGATTGGTCTTGTTCCCCAATCCTGACCAACTCATAGACGTGAGTGCTGTCAAAATCTTCATGGCTCGCAACCCGTTGCCTACATTGCTTGGGGATATCCTCCACTCTTTTCACACTCGAACAATGAGGAAAAGAGGTGTTCTCATGTGCTGTACTCCTCTACTGGAAAGATGGTTTATTTCTCATCTTCCCCAATCAGTCTTGAAGAATGAGCAAGGTTTGAGGTGGTCACAACGATTGATGACTCTTACACATTCAGGTGTTCATTGGTGTTCTCGATCTAGAGAAAATGTTATCATCATTTATCATTATGGGGAATTCCCTAATGTCCCTCTACTTGGCATTAGGGGAGGAATTACCTACAACCCCTGCTTGGCTCTGAGATAGTTTGGGTATGCCCGAAGGGATGGCCCACATGACATGCAGATTCTAGACTTGGTTTTTGACTTCGACAACAATGATCAAGGACTTCGACAAAGGTTTATCCGAGCTTGGAGAATGCCCAACAAGGTGGACAGTAAGACCTTGGGACACAAGAATTCCATCCCCCTTGAGCCTTACCTCAAGTGGGTGCGAACCCGCGCCCAAAGTCTTATGATGCCTTACCCCTACATTCTCCCTGTGATTAAAGAGCCTGTTATGGAAGGAGATGTTCCATACACCCTCCTACATCCTGACATGCCAACATCACTAGAAGATTTACAAAGGAGTTGGATACAACTCAAGGGAGAAAGCGACACTTTCAAAGCCCAATTCTACGCCAGTGAGAAGAAGGTTTTAGAACTTACTCGTCAACTTCACGAAGAGCATACTCTCAACACCTACATTGCACCAAAGAGGATGCGTAACGTCTTTTTACCTTAGAATTTTGTATTATTTTGCCCATGGGGTATTGATGTACTAACAAATTCTATCCTATTAATATGACGTGTGTTCTTTTTGTTTAAAACAAATTTGAATTTCTGAATCCTTGAATGCATTACATGAATACATACCATTCATCATATGCATAAATAGGTCTTCACACCAGGTTTCCTTATCTCTCTGCTGTTTATTTCAGCAAGATGGATATAGAACAAATGGTCAAAGACTTATAAGTGCAGAATTCACAGTTTCAACAGCTACTTCTGACCTTGGCAAAGGGTCAGGAGGAGTTCAAAATCTTGCTGGAAAAGGAAAAAGAGAAAAAGAAAAAGAAGAAGGCTAGTGTGGCTACCTTGGGTAGAAGATTTGAAGGTCAAGCTAGAAGGGTCCTGGATTTCCCCTCAACATCTGATGAAGGGGTGAGAAAGGGTAAAGAGACTGCAGTGCCACCTGACTCTGAGGAAGAAGAGGAAGAAGAGGATGAAGACTATTCTGAACAGTAGTACCCTCCTGCAGATGATAAGTACAAGAACTTGGAAGAGCGGCTAGCTGCCACAGAGATACAAAGAGTGCATGGGCTGGACTTTGAAGAGTTAGGGTTGGTTTCTGGAATTGTAATTCCCCCTAAGTTTAAGGTTCCTCTTTTTGCTAAGTACGACAGTTTGTCTTGTCCCAAGATGCACCTACAATCTTACGTCAGAAAAATTCAACCACATTCTTCTGACAAGGATCTGTGGGTTCATTTCTTCCAGGACAGTCTATCAGGGACGTAACTGGATTGGTTTTACCAGTTAGAGAGGTCTGATGTGCATAATTGGGAAGATTTGGCGGTCGCCTTCTACAGACAGTATCAATATAATGCGGACTTAGCACCAACCCATACTCAATTATAGAGTATGGGCATGGTCTCAAATGAAGGTTTCAAAGAGTACGCCCAGAAATGGAGAGACTTAGCGGGACGAGTACAACCACCTCTATCTGAGAGGGAGCTAGTAGATATGTTCTTGGGTACACTGTCAGGCCCCTTTTTCAATCACCTAATTGGAAGATCGTCTATGGGGTTCACCGAGTTGATTCTAACTAGTGAAAGAGTTGAAGCCGACATAAAAAGCGGGAAAATTCAAAAAGATGCATCTGCTTCTGCTTCCATCAAAAAGACTTTTCCAGCAAAGAAGGAAGTATCAGCTGTCTACTCTCAAAGAGGTCAAGGAAGAGTTGAGCGCCGACCGGCGGTGGGGGCCGTAATGATTCAGAAGTCTACAGCTCATCATCCTAGAAATAATCAACCCAGAACCAACCAAGCAAGGGTGGAAAGGCCTGTACGGCAATTCACCCGGATAAACATGACTCTCGCTCAGGTTCTACCCCATCTCTTGAAGTTAAACCTTGAAAGTTTGAAAGAGGCCCTGAAGAATCCGAATACATCTTCTCCTTACTACCATGCGAATGCCAAGTGTGCTTATCATTCAGACAGCCTGGGGCACGACACCAACAATTGTTGGGCCCTCAAAAATAAGATTCAGGATTTGATAGATGCTAAAGAAGTTCAATTCGACGCCCCTGAAAAGCCGAATGTAATCTCTGCTCCAATGCCAAAGCATGGCCACAATGCTCATGCTGTTGAAGAAGATCTTTTTGTTTCTATTGTTGATGATTTGATGACTCCGCTACCGATAATCAAGTTGAATTTGCTGAAGGATGGGATTTTCCCAGGATGTGAAGAAGGTTGCTTCCTTTGTTCATCCTTACCAACCGACTATCCATGGTTGAAGTTAGGTATCCCACGCCTAATGGATAACCAAGAAATCATTTTTTAAAAGACTCCTGTTACATCGACTCCTGTCAATGATATTTCAACAATTACCATATCCGCCAATCTTTCCAAGGTCTCCAAAAGACCTGTTAAGATTACATCCGATTCGAAGATTTCACCTTTGAAGATAACCATGTCGGGGCCCGTTCCGTACAAGTCCGACAAATCAATACCGTGGAACTATGGTGGAGAAATCTACTACCACGGTGTTAAACAGATTGAATCAACTGAAGAGAGTTTTGATGAAGAGACTTCCGACATTGGAAACATTGCTGGAACGAGTAAAATCACCCGCAGTGGAAGAATTTTCTCTCCGGAGATTGCCCCTCCAAAGGCAATCTTCGGACCCTCAGCCGCTCCTAAGGTTACCCCTGTACCGGTCAACATATCTACGAGAACTCCAATATTGAAGAAGTTGTGACTCCTGTGGATGTCCCTTCTACTGCTACTAATGATAGAGGGAAAAGGATCCAAGAAGAGTCTGCCAGGACGAGGGCTCAGCCATTGGTCATCCGTAAGACCTCTCAAAAAGAAATGGAAGAGATTTTGAAAATAATCAAGAAAAGCGATTATAACATTGTGGAACAACCCGGGCAAACCCCCTCAAAGATCTCCATGTTGGCCCTGTTGCTTTGTTCAGAAGCTCATGCTAAAGCCCTGATCGGATTTTTGAAGACGGACCATGTGCCTCAGGAAACCTCCACAGATCAGTTCCAGGAATGTGTAGCTAGCCTAATAGCTGACAATGGTCTAGGATTCTCTGATGCCGATTTAACATCTAAAGGGAGAAAACATAATGACGCTTTGCATGTCTCGGTGGAATGCAGAGGGACTACTCTAGCATGCATACTGGTAGACACTGGTTCATCGCTGAACGTCCTTCCGAAGAAGGCATTGGATAGGTTGGATTGTGAAGGCCTAACTTTGAAGCCCAACAACATCATTGTCAGAGCCTTTGATGGTTCTAAAAGGATGGTCCACTGGGAGGTGGACATCCTGATTAAAGTGGCAACTGAAACCTTCAACTCCACATTCTATGTGATGGACATCCGTCCTTCCTATTCTTGCTTGTTGGGAAGACCCTGGATTCACCATGCTGGAGCCGTCACTTCTAATCTGCATCAAAAGCTCAAGTACCCTATCCAGGGGAAAATTGTAACTGTTCACGGCGAAGAGGAATACATGATAAGCCATCTAAATTCTTTCCGCTATGTGGAATTGGATGGTGAATTCATCGAAAACCCCTTTCAGCATTTTGAAGAGGTAGCTCAGGAGATTGCGGCAACCAAGACAGTGTCTTCTGTACCCATGGTTACCAGACCTCCGCCTAGGATTTCGTCTCTCAAAGATGCAAAGGTTGTGATTGAAGAAGGAGGAAGCACAATCTGGGGGCAGCTTCCCGACTTTCCCTTTAAATCAGATAAATTCGGCTTGGGTTTCACTTCGGATAGTCAAAAGGCTGTACGCTGCTCCCGTGCTGGAGTGCCACCTGTGAAGATCACCCATCATGGAGTCAATGCTTTGGAGTATAGTGAAGAGGATAGCAACTTGGAAGACTGGATTTTCACTACTGTTGACGGAGGACTGTGCAATTGGGAGGTAAAGGACTTTTTTCCCATTACTTTCATAAATCAGTAATTTATCTTTCAAACATTTATGTTGGTTTGTAATAATTCTCAAACAATTCGTACACTTTTAACCTTGTGCCTTACCCGAGGCACATAGGTCCATTTGTAAGGGTTTGATTTTTCATCTTCATATGCCATTTTAATGAATCATGGACGTTTTCACATATAAACTTTTGTGTTCATTGTCTTTCTTTTTACATTTTATTTGTTTAAAGGTGGCTATCCCTTACACATACCCACACTCACAAATGCAGGTACCCTTCCATTCCGGATTCCATGGGTAACAATCCTGCTTTGGCCTTCAGTAACTCTGAAGATCTGGTCTACCATGCCGAATACGAAGGTGAGAAAGACTGTGGGGTGCCTGGAGAATTGGATAGACTGCTACAACAGGAAGAAAGGGCTATTCTACCTCATGAAGAGCTGTTAGAGACAATCAACTTGGGAACTGAGGAAGACAGAAAATAAGTTTGAGTGGGTGCCAACCTAGAGCCAAGTGTCAAGGAGCGCTTAATTCAGCTGTTGAATGAATATGTTGAGATCTTCGCCTGGTCCTATGAAGACATGTCGGACTCGATACAAATATTGTGGTTCACCGTCTACCCACAAGAGAAGACTGTCCACCAGTTAAACAAAAAGTCCGCCGCATGAGGCCCGACATGTCTGAAAAGATCAAAGCAGAAGTTGTGAAGCAGTTCAATGCTGGATTTATTGCTGTTAATTCCTACCTATGATGGGTTTCTAACATTGTTCCCGTGCCTAAGAAGGATGGCAAAGTCAGAATGTACGTGGATTACAGAGACTTAAAAAAGGCCATCCTTAAAGATGACTTTCCACTGCCGCACATTGACATCTTGGTTGACAATACACCTCAGCACAAGGATTTTCTTTCATGGACGGATTCTCAAGCTATAACCAGATTAAAATGGCCCCTGAGGACATGGAGAAAACTACTTTTGTTACACAGTGGGGTACGTTCTGCTACAAAGTGATGCCATTCGGACTGAAGAGCAATGCGCCATGGTAGCTTTGTTTAATGATATGATACATCATGAGATAGAGGTCTACGTAGATGACATGATAGCCCGATCACAAACTAAAGAAGAACACCTCGACCATCTGCAAAAGCTGTTTGTCAGGTTGAAGGAGTACAAGCTCAAACTGAACCCTAACAAGTGCACTTTCGGAGTCAGGTCCGGTAAACTCTTGGGTTTCATTGTCAGCAACAAGGGCATCGAGGTTGATCCTGACAAAGTTAAAGCTATATAAGAAATGCCTGCTCCTCGCACTGAGAAGGAGGTCAGAGGTTTCTTGGGACGCCGAAACTACATTGCAAGGTTCATTTCTCACCTAACATCTACCTGTAAGGCAATCTTCAAGTTGTTGAAGAAAGATCATATGGTTAAATGGAATGATGACTGTCAAGTTTCTTTCGATAAAATCAAGGAGTATTTGCTAGAACCTCCTATCTTGATGCCACCCGTCGAAGAAAGACCGCTAATCATGTATCTGACTGTCCTAGAGAATTCAATGGGGTGCGTATTGAGCCAACATGATGAGTCTGGCCAAAAAGAGCATGCCACTTATTACCTTAGCAAAAAGTTTACCGACTGTGAGACCCGATACTCATTGCTCGAGAAAACTTGTTGCGCTTTGGTATGGGCTGCTCGCCGGCTAAGGCAGTATATGTTGACTCATACCACTTTGCTGATCTCTAAGATGGATCCGATCAAGTACATCTTTGAGAAGCCTGCTTTATCTAGAAGAATCGCTAGATGGCAGATGATCCTAACGGAATACGATATACAGTACACGACCCAAAAAGCTATAAAGGGGAGTGTGCTAGCCGATCATCTGGCCCATCAAGCTGTTGAATATTACCAATCCATGAGGTTCGACTTCCCCGACGAGGATATCATGACATTGGACAACATTGAAGAGAATAGACCATATGACGGACCTGAACAAGGATCCTGATGGACCCTGTACTTTGATGGGGCCTCCAAAACACTTGGCAACGGTATCGGCGTGGTACTCATCTCTCTAGAAGGTTGCCATACACCTTTCACTTCCAGACTCTGCTTCAGCTGTACCAACAACATGGCCGAGTATGAAGCTTGTATCTTTGGTCTAAAGGCCGCTATTGACTTGGGAATCAAATATTTGGTTGTGTTTGGGGACTCAGCTTTGGTCATCAGTAAGATCAAAGGAGAGTTGGATACTAAACATCCAAACCTCATCCCTTATAAAGAACATGTCTTGACATTGTTACCACATTTCGAGCAGATTACCTTCGAGCACTTCCCGCGAGAAGAGAATCAGCTAGCAGATGCTCTAACTACAATGTCATCCATGTTTAAACATAACTGGGATAATGAGCCTCCCCAAATCACCATTGAACGGATGGACGAACCTGCACATTGTCACGAGATTAATATCGAAGAAGTAGTTGACCGACCTTGGTTTCTTGAAGTCAAAAGGTATCTCGAGGATCAAGAATATCCTGAAGGAGCTTCAGTCAACGACAAAAAGTTCTTAAAGGAGATTCTCTGCCAAGTTCTTACTGAGCAATGGTATCCTATACAAGCGCAATCATGATTACATTCTGCTCCATTGTGTGGACAAAGTTGAAGCTGAGCAGATCATGGCTGAACTACACAATGGTACCTTTGGCACTCACTCTAGCAGACATACGATGGCTAAGAAGATTCTACGGGCAGGCTATTACTGGCCTACCATAGAAGCTGACTGCTATCAATATTCCAGAACTTGTCACAAATGTCAAATCTATGCAGACAAGGTACATATACCTCCAGTTCCACTCAATGTCTTAACAACTCCTTGGCCGTTCGCTATGTGGGGAATCGACATGATTGGGGATATCAAGCCTACAATATCCAATGTACACCGTTTCATCCTGGTGGCCATTGACTACTTTACCAAGTGGGTCGAAGCAGCGTCCTTCGCATCTGTCACAAAGAATGTTGTTGCCCGGTTCATCAAGCAGAACCTCATTTGTCGATACGATATCCCCAAAAGGATCATCACTAACAACGGTACAAACCTTAACAACACTATGATCACTGCCTTGTGCGAGCAGTTCCAGATTCAACATCATAATTTATCTCCCTATCAGCCAAAGATGAACGGCATTGTCGAAGTTTCGAACAAAAATATCAAGAAGATCATCCAAAAGATGACAGTCACCTACGAGGACTGGCATGAGATGTTACCGTTTGCTCTTCACGGGTACCGTACCACGACACGAACATCAACTGAGGCAACACCTTATTCCTTGGTATATGGCATGGAAGCTTTTTTACCTATCGAGGTTCAGATTCCCTCCTTGAGAATCATGAAAGATGCTGGTTTGAGTGAAGACGATTGGATTCAGACCCGGGTTGATCAACTTAACTCGATTGATGAGAAGCAACTTACTGCTGTTTGTCATGGTCAGACGTATCAAAAACGGATGATCAAGGCCTTCAACAAGAAAGTCAGGCGCCAGATATATCAAGTCGGGGACCTTGTAATCAAGGGGATCATCTTGCCGCAAAGTGATCCCAGGGGCAAATGGACTCCTACCTACGAAGGACCATTTGTGATCAAAAACATCTTTTCTGGTGGGGCAGTGATATTAACCACCATGGACAGTGATGACCTGCCGCACCTTGCGAATGCAGACATAGTCAAAAGACACTACGCATAAATGACCCGACAAGTTGAAAACGCGAAAGGGCGACTTGGGAAAAACAAGGCCATCCCGGTGAATTGAAAACCTGAAAGGGAGGTTGAGGCACAAATTAGGGATAAATAAAAAAAATCTGTACACCCGGCAAGTTGAAAACCCGAAAGGGCGACTTGGGAAAAAAAGGGTTTCCCAGTGGACTGAAAACCCGAAAGGGCGGTCCAGGAAAAAGTTAGGGAATTAAAGCGTATGACTATGTCTCGTCGGATCACTTTAAGGACAATCCCTTCACAGACAAGCTCCGGGCTTCCGATCAATTCAATCATCTTCATACGAAGCAACAAATGGACAAGATATTCAGAGTTACGAAGGCTATAGCAGAATGGGAACCCCATGGAATTTTCAAACATAGCCATCTTTCTTTGTATAAATCTTTCTCATTTTTTATTACAACATTCTCTTACTAGGATGTCTGTCTCCTTTGTATAAAATACTTACACAAAGGTAATACAAAGATACTTCAAAGTGCAGAAAACTATTTGCCTTTTCTTCTTTTTTACAACTTGTGTTTTATTTGAAAATGTCCAATGATTTATTAAATAAGCATATGCATTTGAATATAATCACTGTTTACAAATAAACAAAATGAGAAAGAATAATTACTGACAGGTTGAAAGTATAGGAAAACGTCTTTAGGCTATTCCAAGAGAAATCCCCTGCAGTACATCATCTAGGTCCTCAGCGGAGCTAAAACCTTGAAATACGTATCCCCAGCGGAGTTATAATTTCAAATCTTTAATTCCCATCAGAGTTAAAACTTCAAACTCCCAATCCCCAGCGGAGTAAAAACTTTGAACTACAGACCCTCAGCAAAGATGAAACCTTCTTCCCCAGTCAAGTCAAATTTCCTACTATCAATCCCCGGTGGAAACCATCCAGATTTCCCCAACAAGTTGTCTTAAAGTCTGAGAATCAACCAGATAACAATTAACTTTTATCCCCAACCTAGGATAACTCCCCAGTAGATTGGTATATAACCCAAACTCCTGATCTCCTCGGCAGTATGGCTACTCCCACAGAGTTTTCACTTACTCTCCAGCAGTAAGCCTTCTTCCTCACAGAGTTTTTACTCCCCAACTGGATGAAGATTCTCATTCTTGATTCCCCAGTGAAGTTGCCAGAGTCTTCATTGCTCCCCAACATGAATTTGTCATAATTTTTAACCCCCTGCAGATCAAAGATTCTCATTCTTGACTCCTCAGCATGAAGTCCCCAAGGATTTAAATTCCCCAGGAGATTGAAGATTCTCATTCTTAGTTTCCTGTAAAAGCCATCAGAGCCTTCCTTATTCTCCAGCAGATCAAGGTTTTCCTTTGCTTGATCCCCGATAGAGATCGCAAAAGTTTTCCCTATTCCCCAACCGAGTAAGGATTCCCATTATTTAACCCCCAGTAGAAGTCTCAAAGTTCTCTGGATTTCCCAAGCTGATTTCTCAAGCAGTTTGACATTACTCTCACAACAGATTTTGTCAATACTCCAACTTCAAGACTTAAAGGATCCCTATATCCCCAGGAAAGTCGTGAAGGATTCTCACATCCCCACAGAAGTTGTCAAAATTTTTGAATCTCCAACGGTCAAGGATTTATTTTCCCCGGAAGTAGTCAAATATTTTTATTATCCCCAGCTATTAAGGACTTATTTTCCTCAGCAATACACCAAATCAGCTTAATTGCGCATACATTACATTCATATATCATAAAATTGATAAAACACATTTTACTGCATCATACATTTCATGCAACATAACTTTGTGTTTCAGCTAACATTTTACCCTTTTCAGGATAAGATTAAAAGCTATCTTTAACAAATATTCAAAGATTTCAGATACAGTAAAGATACATTCCAAACACGGAAGTCATTCTATTACTCATTCAGATCTCTTAATTCAGATACAGTACGAATACACTCCAGACACGGAAGTCATTCCATTACTCATTCAGAATTCAAAGTCAAGATACAGTACGGATACGCTCCAGACACTGATGCCATTCTGTCACTCATTCAGACTTCAACAATCAGATACAAATTAGATACGCTCCAGACACGGAAGCCATTCTATTTCTCATTCAGATTCAACTATCAATTTCAAGCACAGAGATGCTCCAGACACAAATGCTATTCTGTCACTTATTCAGATCCCAGTTACAGTTCAGATACACTCCAGACACAGAAGTCATTCTGCTATTCATACAGATCTCAACCTCAAGATACAGTCCAGATACGCTCCATACACGGTTGCCATTCTGTCACTTATTCTGACTATTTCCCCAACCCATAGATGCTCCAGAAATGGATGTTATTCTGTCGCTTATTCAGACTCAGATACAATACAGATACACTCCAGACACGACAGTCATTCTGTTATTCATTCAAATTCAAATACAATTACAGCTCAGATACGTTCCAGATACAGATACCATTCTAATGTCCATTCTCCTGATTTTCAACAAACATTCTTGGATGGCATCTTTAAGCCCATCTCCGACAAGATTCTATCACCTCCCCAAATGGAATCTTTAAGCCCATTCCCTCAACTACATTTTGACGAGTACAAATTTACAGGCACTCTAGTGTCCAATCATCTTTTACCTTCGAGTCACGAACGACAAAACTCGCCAATCTAACTCTTCAGGTTCAAGAAGATTGAAAAGGTTCAGCTGTTGTACCCTAAAATTTTCCCTCTCATTTTATCAAGATTCTCCTCATAAGACTCTTTGGATTCAAACCAGATTAGGGTTTGCTCAGCTCAAGACATCTCCTTGCACTATTGACCTGAAATTAGGGTTTGAGTTTGCACATGTATTTTTGGACTTCCAATGCCTCATGTGACTTTCATACTTCATATTGGACCTATAAGATTGCTCATACAAAGTTTCAAGCCTTGAATCACAATTTTGCCCAGTCAATTGGACAATTGACCTAAAAATCAGCTGTATTTGGGAAAATGTCAACTTTGGCCAATTTACAGTTAAACCTCATAATTTTTTATCCATATCAACATTATAGACTCATATGAACCATTTGATCAAGTTTGGACCACAACTCCTCAAGAAATTTGATCAGATCATCAAAAGGGCAAAATGGTCAAAATTAGGGTTTTGACTGTAGAAGGGCAATTTCTGATTTTTCACCTAGCCAATGGAAAATTGGGCTCAAGCATGGTTTCAAGGACTCAATGGAATCATCTTGACCAAATCATAAGGTTCAAAAGATCTCAAATGCATTGGATTGACAAATGAATTTTCCAGTCAACTGATCAAAAATCAACTTTATACTGAAAAGTCAAACTTTGACTTTTTGGTCAAAATCAAGTGCCAAGGGTCATTTTTCATCAAGATGTGTCAAAACATGAAACTTTTTCACCAAGAAACCTAATTTTGGAAATTAGGGTTTAAAATGGAAAATTTTCATAACTTAGAAATTTTCTAAGTTATGAAAATTTCTTATTTTTTCCCAACGTTTCCTAACTTTTTCACCATGATGCAATTGGATTCAAAGAAAACTTCCAACATGAAAGTTTTATTCCTCAAAAAAATCTAAAACTTTTATTCACAAAGTTTTCCCAAAAGATTCTTGGATCTCAAGTTATGATTTTGTGAATAAGGGTCCATGAAACTTTTAACTTAGTGAAATTTTGCCCTAGTTTAGGCAGGATTTTGACCTATCTTCATGGCAATTTTTCACATAGTTCCAAGTTAAATCTCAAAATTCATTTCAAATATGGATTGTAGATCATGTTACAAGATTTCCAAAATATCCAAGAACTCTCCAAGATCATTTATGGTTAGGGAGAATCGAAGGAAAGAAAATGGCAATTTCTCACTTTTGTCCATGGCATTTTTCACATTGATACAAGTTGCAAATCAGTTTGGATCATGCATGTACTTGGTTTACAGGTTCTAATCCTTTCTACACTCATAAATTAAATGCAAATACACTGGTTAATGGCATTGTTTTGATCTTTGAAGCTTTGTACAAAGGTTTAATCCAAAAATGGCATAAAGGTGACAATACCATTTCCATAAAGCATACTTTTTGCATTTTTGTTTATCTTGAGCATTGGACCTGATCTCTTGATACAAACAACATCCACAAATTTCAGGAAAAGTGTACCAACTATGTGCAGACCCAGAGCTAGCTTGTATAAGCCTTTGCCTTTGTCAACTCACTTTTGCTTCAAAAACCAGAAAGCTTGCAAAAGGTCCACAACTTGAAAATCTGATAAAACCAAGTCTTGTAACATTTTCAAACAAGTTCAGCACATTATACCAAGCCTAAAACACGAGCTCATACCATCTCAAACACCCTTAAGCACAAAAATCAAAATTTCTTTCCCAAACAGGGCATCTTCTGCAGAACCACTTCCAAAACAAATTTGCCTCGTGCGTTTTGCTTGAAACCATTCCAAACACATTCAATACAACACACCTAAACTCTCCAGGCCCTTACTTTGCAACTGTAACCTCGTTTGCACACTTCACCATTTTCATTTTGAAGCTTTGCAGGTTGAGTTCTACAAGGAGTTTCAAACCATTTCAAAGCAAGCTGAGCATTGGGAAAGGTTGAGGGAACATCAAGCAAGCTCACAAGTACCTCATGCCTCATTCAAAGTTGCTACATTGCCATATTCGAACTTGACTGAACAAGGTAATTTCCAACTTTCTATCTCCTTATTTAGACATCCTTAGACTTAGGTTTGTGAAGCAAAAAAGTAGTCTTTAATGTGTTTGAGTTGTACATATGCGTAGATTTCATTTATATTAACTGAGCTAGGAGAATTTGGATGATGAACATGCTGAAAAAACTAGGTCAAGATTTAGGGCCACTTAAATTCTCCCTGGTTTCTTAGAGTTAGATCGAGTTTTTTATATCATTGAAATCGTGAGTTAACAAGCTACAAGTTTCATGTTGCAAGATTTCATTTTTAAGCATGTATGCCAGAGTTACAGTTTGTACATGGCGCACGCGTTTTTCTGGTTTGAAGGACAGGGATGAAGTGATATTGGGCTGAGCCTGGCTTTTCTGGCTATTTGCACCCTCCATTGTGTTATTTGCACCCCCTTGGCCCATTTCTTTTATTTTTCATATTTTCTTGCATATTTCACATTTCTGACATTTATTAATTTTTTTCTAAAACTTTAAAAATCACAAATATTTTCTTTATTTTTTTGCTTTTTTTCAAATTTTTTTGTTTTTATTTTTTGCATAATATTTAGTTTATTAGGTTTAATACTTTTATTTTCTTAAATAAAAACTTGTAAATAATACAAAAATATTATATATTATATATTTTTATTTTTATTATTTATATACTTAAATTAATATTTTCATATAATATTTAATTTTTTAACATTTTTGTATATATTATTATTTTTCTTAAACAAAAATGAATAAATAAATAATATAAAGCATATTTTCTTTTAAACCAAAAATTAGGGTTTTCACCCTTTTCAAAAATAATCATTTTTATTTTCTTATTTTTAAGACTTGAACAAATTTATTTTACATACATAAAATAAATACAAAAACATTTGTGCATATTTACATTTTATTGTACATTTAAATAATTGTTCATTTATTTATTGTATCAATTAAATTGAGTTGTAATAGTATTAGGGTTTTTATTTTGTGCAAATCCCCCCTATTCAAACTTGTATCCCCCTCCCCATAATATTGTTGTAATAGTCTTAGATTTACTTTTACGCAATTTATCGTATTATATGCATGATAGTAAGATTAGGGTTTTGTATGCAAAGACCAAAATCAAAACAAATAGCATGACTAAACACAAGACAAAAATGCATGAAAAATTATAACACAATGCATACAAGCACCCCTAGGGTTTCATCCACTTTGTTGCCTTAAAATGGCCATGGTATACATGCTAGGTATCTTGGCAAAACAAAACAAAACAAAAAGATCATAGTTCCTCGATGACGCTATCTTGGTTGCCTAAAAAAAATGATCTAGTCCCTCAAAAACTTGCTAAGATACTTGGCAACATTGTTATCATGGTCATACGATGACCCACGCCCGTCCCGTTCAACATCCAAAGATAAGGTTTTTTTACCAAATGCAATGGTAAAACAACAACATCAAAGGAATAAAAATGTGTAGGAAAGATTTTTGATTAGGGTAGACAACTCCTAGTTACTTGATCAATTTGCAAACATCCTTGCTATTTTCAAAAACACATGACACAATTTCAAAATATTTTCCAAACAAACTTTCATACAATGAAATTTTTTTCAAAAGACAAACACCTTTGTTTACATTCAAACAAGAATCATTACAAAGGTTGCCAAAACAATGGCCTCTTTTCAAAATACTTTCAAAACCACACACAAAAGCACCATTTCAAACAATTGAAAAGCAAAAGCAAGTGATCTAAAACAAGTAACTAAGAGCCCATGGAAAACCATGGATGAAAAGGGTGCTAGAACCTTCCCTTTTCATAATCTACCCCCCGAACCCAAAAACAATCTCAAAGGTCTTTCCTGTGCTTTTTTACCTTTCCTTTTGGATAAAATAAAGGTCGGTGGCGACTCTTGCTAAACCGCAACATTTGCAAACACAAATGCAAAACCTCAAGTCAGTTCTCCCACCGCATCACAATATGAAATGCTATTGTGATATTCTCTAGCTAGGGAAAATAAATCCTGAACTGCTGCTAGAGAGTATAAGGAGTCGAGTTCTTCGTTTCCGCTGGGGATAGTGACCAAAGATGATTAGCTGGAGATTTACATCTATTCTGCTTGAGAATATTCTGCAGGGAGAGATTCTATCTGAGAATAATCCTGTGGAGGAATGACTATGTGGGGAAGAAAGATACTCTATTGGAAGATCTGCTAATTTGGAGAAATAAACTCAGCTGGGGATGAACTTCCATTACTGGAGAGAAGAGCTTTGTTGGAGATCGAGCTTCCACCGTCAGAGAAATAAACTCTGCTCGGGAAAAAAACTTTATAAATTGTTTATGGTTATAAAGCTCGGCTGGGGAATGCAGGCATTAGCTTTATGAATGAACCCGTTGGGGAAGGAATTCCTGCTTGGGGATACGGAGGTCGGACCTTGGTTGTCTCGGCTCTGTGGGGAATGTAGGTATCACTGGCTTGTATGTGATAGTGACTTTGCTTCCAACTGTCTCTGCCCCTTGTACCATGCTGGAAAAAGTACATGTGGAGATTTTGTGGATGGATCTATGTCGTGATTGTACTTGAACATGTATTTAATGAGTGTCAGGATGACATCCATCTCTGGATCGTATCTAAACTATACTTGAAACATGTGTTGAATGAGTGTCATAATGACATCCGTCTCTGGATCGTATCTGAACTGTACTTTGAAACATGTGTCGAATGAGTGTCAAAATGGCATCCGTATCTGGAGCTTATCTGAACTATATCTGAAAGCTGAGTCTGAATGAGTATCAAAATGGCATCCGTATTTGGAGCGTATCTGAATTGTATCTGAAAGATGAATCTGAATGAGTATCAGAATGGCATCCGTATCTGAAGCGTATCTGAATTGTATCTGAAAGATGAATCTGAATGAGTATCAGAATGGAATCCGTATCTGGAGCGTATCTGAACTGTATCTGAAGAGAAATCTGGAATAAGTACCAGGATAAAATCCGTATCTAGATCGTACCTGAACTGTTTCTCAATGTATGAAAATCTTGAATAAGTAACAGAATGACACCCATATCTGGATTGTATCTGAACCATTTCTCGATGTATGAAAATCTTGAATAAGTAGAAGAATGACATCTGCATCTAGATCGTATATGAATTGGTTCTCGATTCTGGTGCTCTTGATGAATGTTGATCAAGGTATAAGTCTTCCACTGATAGACATGTGACAGGACATAGTCGTACGTTTTAAATCCCTAACTTTTTCCTGGACCGCCCTTTCGGGTTTCCAGTCCATCGGGATACCTTTTTGCCCAAGCTTCCTTTTCAGGTTTTCGACTTGTCGGGTGTACAAATTTTTTTAATGTATATCCCTAACTTTTTCCCGAACCCTTTTGGTTCGCCGGGATTCCCTTATTTTTACCTAGGTGTGTCAACCTAGCGGGTCTTTTTTTTTTCATGCATAGTATTTTTCGACTATGTCCACACTTTCAGGATGTAGAGAGTTGTCATTGTCCATAGTGTTGTGTTGTAGTACTGTCCAAAATGTTTTCTTGATGGCACATGATTCGTTA
This sequence comes from Vicia faba, assembly GCA_948472305.1. Classification (NCBI taxonomy): domain Eukaryota; kingdom Viridiplantae; phylum Streptophyta; class Magnoliopsida; order Fabales; family Fabaceae; genus Vicia; species Vicia faba. The sequence continues at coordinate 163,764,029 of OX451738.1, forward strand.
CTGGAATGCGTGCATAATTCCCCAAGTGATTCAGATGGAGATCTGCCCATGGTTATTTGACACTTTTGGAGAGACTGCCCCAGGTGTGTTTAGACATCATGTCATGCCCCTTTCTTATGGAAGACCTGTTATTGGAAGTGTCTTTCCCACTGAGGTGATTTTGTCCATTGAGAGCATGTTTGTTCATTGAATAACCATTGTGCGGATTTCTCTGCGGTCAAACAATTAGTCATATGCAAATAATGTCATTTAAAGAATGCAAAACTCATGTATGTCTTGAATATTTTTTTTTGAAAATGGGAGAAGTGTAGTAGAACGAAATTTGCAAGAATATGATATCAACTCAGGATTCGTAACAAAGCCTACATGAGTCAGGATACCTTTGTAACAATATGCTCTCAAACTAACCCATGCTTCAGCTAGGACTTTTAAGAGTTATAATGTGGCCTGGTTCACGGTTCAAGAAACAAATGATAAAGGCTCAAATTTTATTTGTACCCAACCCGCTCTTCGTGATGTTCTTCAGTCTTATGCTCAGTTAATTGCGCGTTTAGATCCCGATTGAGTCTGGAATCTTTGCTCTGATACTTGGTGATGATTCAGAAATTGAACATTTATTTTGAAAAGGCAGTCACTTTTGTAATCTTCTTTTTGTCGAGGATTTGTAGTAACCTCTTTTTTTTTCTTTCGTTATCCCTTCTTTTGCCTGAACTGTTTCTTTTGTGATTAAAGTCAGCGGGATACCCCAATTTTTCTCTTAAGTCTCCTTCATAGGTTTTGACTTAATGGGATTTTATTTTGAGAGATAATGACTTCCTGTCTTGACGATTATACAGAACCATCACCGTCTTCAGTTTTGGAAGGACGTCTTCCATGCCCTTCATTGTGTACGAAGCGGCAAATTGTGACTGAATGCGCCTCTGAATTAACTGAGAAAACTACCCTGCCCCAGGTTATGATTAAGGGTTTTAATTTGTGTGAAAAGAAAAACAACCACTTCTTTGGCTTGAAGGGGTTGACTAGGGATTATCTTCCTTATAACTCCACTGTTTAGGATTTGAAACAACGCATGTACATCATCAGCAGGGTCTGTTCAAAAGCATATTGTAGAGATTGTGATATCATTTTCGTCATCCTCCCTCTAAGGCTTAGAGTTTTTTTAATCGGGAGTTGAATATGACAAAAGGAAATAAGAATGCATTTTTGAAATAGTGAATATGAATGAATTGATTCAAGACAAACATGTGCAATGGATTGATGAAATAATGAGGTTTGATATGAATAAATGTTCAAACAAATCAAAAGAAAATTAAACATTGAAAATTCTAATGAACGAAAAGTCTTCCTGTGAGAACTTGTCACTTCAGATGGTATGCCTTGGAGGGATGGCAGAAGAACTCAGCCTGACCATCTTGTGCGAATTCTAGCGCTCCTTCATCAATCAGGTCTTAAATTTTATTTCTTAATACCCAACAGCTGTTGGTGTCATGTCCAGGACTATTGGAGTGGTACACACATCTTGCATTTGGATTGTACCTTGGGGAGTCTATGTTGGGATTCAGAGGAGGGTCCCTTAACATATCTAACTTGTCCTTCAGCATGTGTTGCAATGCTTAAGCCAATGACATGTTGATTTCGGTGAAGCGTCTTTCAGATGTATTCTTATTATGCCGATTGCCCCGTTGTCGTTAGAGAGGTTGTGGTTGGGCTTGTGATGTAGTAGAAATCTGGAAAGGTATGTTCCTGGCTAAACCAACCTCTTCTCTCACTGGGGGCTGATTAATGCCTTGATCCACAATTTTAACTGTTTGTTTTATGGATCTGCATCCATCTTGGTGAAGCTTGTTGAGGAAAGCTCTTAGCCCTTTTTGTCCTTGAGCTAAGTTTTGGATAAGAGCCATCTGCCCCAGCATCTGGATTCTCATTGCTTCTACCTCAGCTCACAGTTGTTCCAATTGTTCATCCTTGTTGTTGTCAGGATGTTCCTTGGTTAGATTCCCGACGAAGACTGTTTTCAGGTCTTCTTGACCTTTGGCCAGGGCCACAATCATTTGCTGGAATTGCGTGTTCTGAGTCTGAAGATCTTTCATAGTTTGTTCAAGAGCCATTGCTAAAATAAACAGCGGAGGGGATGAGAAACCTGTTATGAATCCTGTTATGCAATGGTATGCATGATATGTATGCAATGTTTTCAAGGATCTCACGCGGTAAACACAAGAGACTGTCAGAAGTTAAATTTTGCAGCTTTGATTGAAGAACTTTGTATCGTTGAGAGTCCTTCTACGAGAGTCAAGCTCACCATATCAAGTGGGTCATAGCCCCTGACTCAAGTTGTTGAGTTTTGATCTTATGATGACATTGGCTAGAGGAAAATAAATCCCCTTGCCCCTTGCTAGACGTCTGGTTCATCATAACCTGCATCATAGGCCCTCGAGATCCTTGAAATGGTTAGTATGATATGTCATGTTATGATGCTATGATGTGTATGCTATGCATCAGGCAAAAATGCAGGGTAAAAAACCAATTTATTACATTTATACAAACAAGGTCCTGCAAGGAATACATATAAAGCCCTGCAACGAGTTCAAATTGTTAGGGAAAGAAAGCAAACAAGTCACACAAGTAGCCTTAGGTTTATGCTTGCATGGATTCCATAGGTAAGTACCCTCTTGAAGTTTAGTTGGCTCAACCTGTCTTAGAAAAGTAACCGGGTTCTAAGGATTCTCAATATCATTGATCATCCTTTATCGGACATTGTTTCAGCTCAAGCAATCTTTTCTTGCGGCTGAAATATCCCAAAATTCTGATCTCAATGAGTGTAGTATCGAGTATCAACCAATCCTCAGCTTTATACCGAGGCCGGCTATCTCACTACTTTCTAATGGCCAAGTTTGTTCAACTAAGGTTCTAAGGTCCGTTAGCGCTTCAGGACACCACACGACCGCCCCGTATTATCCTCGTTTCCACACGAAGGATACCGGTACCAACCAAAGTGTCACATCAACATAGCCATCGCTTAAACCATATCGGTCTACGCCGTATAGTCTCCACGATCTATTGCTGTTTACCTAAAAAGTGTCCCCAGATCTGGGTGTAGGATCTTTAATAATACCCAAACAAAACCCCTTAAAGATAAAGCAAGCAAAGTAAAACAAGAAAGCAATTTTAAAATGACCTAGATCCTAAGGTAAACCCCACTTTATATCCCCAGCAAATTCGCCAGTTCTGTGATACGGTGGCAGAACCGACTGTTAATACTGGTTTGCATTTTTTGTTCGCAAATGTCACGGTATGCAAGAGTTACCACCGACTTTTATTTTATCCAATCAGGAAAAGGAAAAAAAACAAAAACAACCTTTTTTGAGAATTTTTCTGAGTACGGAGGGTAGATTATAGAAAGGGAAGGTGTTAGCACCCTTTCTATCCATGGTTTTCCATGGGCTCTTAAGTACTTGCTCATTTTGAAATTGCTTGTGTGTGCTTATTTTGAAAAGTTTTGTTTTACTTCGTTTTAACCCTTGTTTCTGTCCTCAAGAGTGTTACGAAGTTGTTTTTGAAAACTTTGTTTGAAAAGTGTTTGTGTGAAAAAGATTTGTTGTTTTGAGCAAGTACCTAACAGTTATCTACCTACTCGAAAAAGGTGTTATTTTCCTCCTATCCTTTAGACCGTGTTATCCTACTATTAGTGAGTAGGTAACCCTAGTTGTTGGATGTTTGAAGGACTATCGAAAGGGACTTAATGGTCATTGAAGGCAACATGTAAGGATACCTTAGCATTTCGAAGGCACTATCATCATATAGACAACATCGAGGGACAAGATCATTTCTCGTAGGCAACTCGAGGGACATTGAGGGACTATGATCTTTATGATGACTTTAACCGAGGGTCTTTACTAAGATACCCCTACGTTCGAGGGACATGACCATATTTTCTGAGGCAACCAAGTGAGGTATACCCTAGGGGTGCAAGTGTGCAGCAGTGTTTGTTTTCAGATATTTATCTTGTAATTAAGTGATGCCATGTTTAATTAGTTTACTGGTCTTTCCATATAATCCTATTAGTCTAAGCATTGCATAAAATATAGTAGCAGAAGGTAAATGGGGAAATATAAACCTAGGCTATAACAGAGCTTTGAGGCAGTTACATAATAATAAAGAGTGCGGAAAAGAAATCCTAAAACTATTATATCCCGGAAACAATTACATAATTAGAAAAAAATGCGATAAAAGATAAATCTACGCTATTATATTGATAATGCGATCTATACAGTTTTTCTAGAAATTAAAATGTAAAAGAATAAATAAAAAGAAATTAAGGAAAAATTAAAACCTAAAATTCTAAGTTAATGTTTTTGGTGTTTTTTTGTAGAAAATAATTTTAAGTTAATTAAAAAAACCTAATTCTAACTAATTTTAATAAAAAAAGTTAATTAACTTAATTTATTAATAAATGTAAAAAAACCAAAAATTCAGTTACTAACTAAAACAAAAACCTAATCCTAATTTGTTAAAGAATGGTTAATTAAAGGGTTAATTACAAACAAAACCTAAAATCTAATTGTTTTACTAATTTGTAGAAAAAAAGTTAATTAATTAAATTAAAGAGTTAATAAAAAAAAGAGTTAATAATAATATAAAAAAACTTAAAACCTAAATTAATCAAGGTTTGTAAAAAAAAAGTTAAGTTTGCCAATTAATAGGATTTTTGATTTAAATAAAATTAGAGTTTATATGAATTTAGGGTTTTTAAGGAAGATATTAAGGAGAAAGAAATGAGGAAAAAGGGTTAAAAATAAGCAAAGTTATACATATTGTCAATGGTGGGTGTTGAACCAAAAATTAATTTAAAACTTAAAATTAGATTAAAAAACCTTAAAAATAATTATTCGAGTTTATTATGAAAAATTAAAGGTTTGTGAAAAATGTTAAGTTTTATGAAAAATATTTTAAACCAAAAGAATGAAAATAGGTAAAAGGTTAAATAGAAAGGAATAAAACCAAAACCAATAGGGGTGAGTGTTGAACCCACGCCCTTAACCTCCTTATCCCCCTCAGGATGCCTGTCTTGCCATGAGTCATATATTGGTGGTTATTCTGTTTTAGTGTTTTGGCCTCAGCGTTCTGTAATGAACCTGCATGGGACCCTGTCTAAATATGCAGTGTTGGATCTCATGAACACATTAAATAAATTACTATATCATAAAATACAAATAAAGCAAATATATGGAAAAAATTTAATGTTAAAACTAATATGGCATGTATGAATGCTTCTACATCCTTTTAATCATGGAGATCAAACAAGCCTTACCCTTACTAGAGAAGTAGTGAGATGTGGGTTTTTAACAAGGATGAGTTGTTTGTAGTGAGATGAGGGTTTGTTGGGGGTTTGTAACAAGGATTTTAAGATTTTTAGGGTTCTTGAAAGAATTTGATATTTTGACAGGGTTGTGGCAAAGGTCTTTTTTCGTTTTTCGTTTGTGTGAAAAGAATGGGATTATATAATGGAAATTAGAGAAAAAAATGGGCTTTGAATGTGCAATTGGGCCTCCTATAACCACAAGCAATAGTGCAGATTTTTATTCACTTAAGTCCGTCACGTTCCAGGCTAAATCGTAGGGGCTTAAGTGAAATTTTGGAAGTTGAAATGTGAAATCAAAATGTAGCAGACATCAAGAACTAACTCCTGTCCGAAAAGGGGCTCAATCGAATAAAAGGTGAATTAGTTATGAATTTTTGAAGTTTTGCCTCATACAAACTTATTTTGGGCTCCAGTGTCAACTTTGACACGTTCTTCAATAAAAAAATGGTATTGATAGGAACATAAACCGGTATCGAATTTGGAAGAAAAGTTATAGATATCTAAGTCAGTGACCTTGTGTAAAAATATGGGCCCGATCCGATAAAAATTGATCGAGTTATGAATTTTCGAAGTTTCGACCCAGATGAAATAATATTCAGCATTCAGGATTTTCGGCGCGTCACGCGTATTCTGAGCAAAAAATGAAGGCCTTTTGGATACCGTTCGAACTCGATACATCCTGTGAATACGTAGTCAACTCAATTTTTGAAATTTTGCTGTTGGAACCAGCTCGATACGATGAAAATCGACAAAGTTATGATTTTTTGAACATGGCGCAAATAAACTTCTGTCACAAATTTTCTGTACGAAAATACTTGATAAATCCGCATTTTTGAAGATCTTCTGATCAAATTGGCTTCTAGCCGTGAGAGATGAAAATGTAGATGATGTCAAGACGGAATTTTGGCCACCAGAATGGGTTCAAAACAAGCCACGATATTCAAGTTATGAATTTTTTAGTGCGTAAAAACTGCACTTTCAGCACACTTTTTCACCACATTTCTTCGAGAAAACTCATACATTCGGAGACCTTCTTTAAAGAATTGACTCTTGAGCCGAACCTGAATTTGAGAATACGTTATCAGAGATATCTTTGCGAAAGAACACCTGAATATGAAGCGTCGGGCTGGACTTGTGAATCTTTGAACCCCAAATCGTTGCGAAACGACGAACCGACCTTCAGCACTAAAAATACTCTTAAAACACCCATTGACGAAATAAACGTCGCTTGTAACCTGAAGAAGTTTGCTAAATATACCTTGATTCCATAACCATAAAACCAATGATATGCATGTATGTAATAATTTAATGTAAGCCAAAAAGATCGAAATAAAGAGGATAAATTTTGGGGTACAACAGGTTTTATCTCTTGCAAAGATCCTATACTCGGATCTGGGGAACATTTTAGGTAAGTAGCAATAGATCATGGAAACTATACGGCGTATACCGATATGGTTGAAGTGATGGCTATGTTAGTGCGACACATTGGTTTTTATTGGTATCCCTCGAGTCAGTCGGGGAGAATACTAGGCTGCCGCGTGGTGTTATAAGCACTAACAAACCTTAGAACCTTAATTGACCCAACTTAGCCATTAGAAGATAGTGAGATAGCTGGATTTGGTGCAGTCTAAAGTTGGTTGATACTCGATACTACACTCATTGAGATTCGAATATCGAGTTTTGTTTGGTGGCAAGTCAGTTACCGTGTTAGACGAAACTTGTGGGAAAAATCAGTGATATTGAGATCCCCAGAACCTGGTTACTTCTTTAGGACAGGTTGAGCCAACTAAACTTCAAGAGGGTACTTAACTGCAAAATCCATGCAAACCTAAACCTAAGGCTTTTGTATGGTTTTCTTGTGTTTGATTAATTGTTTGAGCATAACATCATAACATCATACCATATCATTTTCACTGACCATTTCAAGGACCTCAAGGGCCTGCGATGCAGGTTATCATGAACCAGTTGTCTAGCAAGGGGAAAGAGGATTTATTTTCCTCTAACCAAACACCGTCAAGGTATCACAAACCTACGTTTAGAAAGGGACAAGGGGATTTATTTTCCTATAACCAATGTCGTCAAAGACCTATGTAATGATGTATGATATGTACATTATATTGAGTCAAAGGCTAGGACCCACTTGGCATGGTGAGCTTGATGAAGGACGTTCAATGATGCAAAGTTATTCAGTCAAAGTTGCATCCAGATTTAACTTCTAACACTTCTTTCTTTTGTTTAACCCGCGAGATCCTTGAAAACATTGCATCTACATATCATACATCATTACATAACAGGTTTTCCCATACAAGTTTTCTCATCTTCTTGCTGTTTACTTCAGTAAAAGATGTCTCTTGAACAAACTGTTAAGGAACTCCAAGCTCAGAATGCTCAATTCCAGGAAACCCTCCTGAACCTAGCTCAAGGACAGAAAGATATGATGGCGCTCATCGCCAAAATGAATATGACTCAGAAGCCTATTCCTATCCTCAACATGGCAAGAATATTCAAAGATCCTGCTAATCCAATTCAAACTATTGATATCACCTCAGATGAAGACGACAACCAAGAGGAGGATGGTAGAAGTGTTAGGGCTAAAGGTGGAAGCAACCTTGGTTCTGGTAAAATTTCTGAGGACAAAGACTATTCTGATGAACAATATCCTCTTGCTGATGACAAATACAAGAAGCTAGAAGATAGCCTCAAGGCCTTGGAAATCCAAAAAGTGTCTGGATTGGTGTGTTTTGTCCGAAACTTCATATGCAATCTTATGTTCAAAAGATACAACCCCATACTATTGACATGAAGTTATGGGTTCACTTCTTTCAGGAAAGTTTGTCTGGTACAAAACTCGAGTGGTTCTATCAACTGGAGGGAACCAACATCCGCACTTGGGAAGACTTGGCTGCTTCTTTTTACAAGCAGTATCAATATAATGCTGACCTTGGACTGACTCGTGTGCAATTAAAAAACATAACTATGGGTTCGAATGAAGGATTCAAAGAATATGCTCAGAAATGGAGAGACTTAGATGGAAGGGTGCAACCTCCCTTGTCTGACTGGGAGCTAGTTGATATGTTTATAGGCACTCTGACAGGTCCATTCTTTAATCATCTGATTGGGACTTCCTCATCTAGTTTTACTGAGCTAAATCTAACTGGGGAACATGTTGAAAGTGGTATTAAGAGCAAAAAAATTCAAGTGGTTACGTCTTCAAATGTTGTGAAGAAGACATTCAATGGTAAGAAGGAGACTAATGCTATTTATGGCCAGAAGGGTCGTGGCTAAAATGACCGCAATCAGTCTGTGGGAGAGGTATTGATTTCTAATCCCGCGCCTGTTCAAGAACAACAACAGGGTAATAGGCGCAGGTCATACACTCCGGGAAGGCAGTTTACCAAGATTAATATGCCTGTGCCTCAGGCGTTATAACATTTACTAAAAGCGGAACTGATTACGCTAAGGGATCCTCCTCAGAATCCCAACACTTCCTCTCCTAAGTACAATCCAAATGCGAAATGCGCCTACCATTCTAACAGTCATGGGAACAACACCAACAACTGCTGGACCTTGAAAAAAAATTCAGGACATGATTGAAAACAATGAAATTGAGTTTGATCCTCCGGAGACCCCGAGTGTAATTACTGCGCCTATTTCGAAGCATGACAAAGGAATAAGTGCAATTGACGATGTTCTTTATGTGGCTACTATAAGTGAATTGCTTAATCCTCTATCAATAATCAAGAAGAATTTGCTGCAGGCCAGTTTATTTCTGGGCTGTATTGAAAAATGTTACTCCTGCCCAGCCCAACCCAATGGCTGCAAATTACCGAAGGAAGGCATTCAACGCCTAATGGACAATTATATAATTCTGATCGAGAAGGTTCTGTCTGCTGAGAATATGTGCCATCACTTCTACTCTGCATCAAAAGCTCAAGTACCCTGTCCATGGGAAAATTGTAACTGTTCATGGTGAAGAGGAGTACATGATAACCCATCTTAACTCTTTCCGCTATGTGGAATTGGATGGTGAATTCATCGAAACCCCCTTTCAGCACTTTGAGGAGGTAGCTTAGGAGATTGAAGCAACCAAGACAGTGGCTTCTGTACCCATGACTACAAGACCTCTGCCTAGGATGTCTTCTTTGAAGGATGCTAAGGCTGTGATCGAAGAAGGAGGAAGCATAATCTAGGGGTGTTGTACCCCAAATTTTGACCTAAGATACCATCTCCCATCTGCATCATTACATTGCAAAGGTTTTAACCTATTTTTATCAATTTTCAAAGCAGATTTAAAATTCATAACTTTTTCAAGTCAAGAGCTGTTTATTTTTTGAACGCTAAATTTATTAATTGATCAATGCTAAAACAATGTTTATTAATTATTTATTATCTTAAATTTAAATAATTGGAATTTATTTTCAGTTATTATATAATTTAAAGATTTATAAATAATAAAGTAAATATTTGAAAAAAAGTTTATTAATTGATCAGACGATGTTTATTAATTATTTATTATCTTAAATTTAAATAATTGGAATTTATTTTCGGTTATTATATAATTTAAAGATTTATAAATAATAAAGTAAATATTTGAAAAGAAGTTTATTAATTGATCAGACAATGTTTATTAATTATTTATTATCTTAAATTTAAATAATTGGAATTTATTTTCAGTTATTATATAATTTAAAGATTTATAAATAATAAAATAAATATTTGAAAAGAGTTTATTAATTGATCAACAATGTTTATCTAATTATTTATTATTCTAAGTTTAAATAATTGAAATTTTATTTTCAGTTATTATAATTTAGAAGAATTATAAATAATGAAGTAAATGATTGAAGAGAAGTTAATTGATCAACGATGTTTATTTAATTATTTATCATTCTAAATTTAAATAATTGGAATTGATTTTCAGTTATTATATAGTTTAAAGAATTATAAATGATAAAATAAATAATTGGAAAGAAGAAAAGAATTAACTGAAATAATAGAATTTTATTCATCTTTATTCTAATTATTACAATTGTTGTTTAAATACTGTATTATGTACAAAGTATTTACAATGACAATTACATAAAATGTTTAAAGTAAAATAAAAACTATTTTTCTAAGATTCTAAATCTTCATCTTCTATCCAATGCTTCTTTAATGCTCATTTGATTTTACCTGCAAAAGAATTAAAAGAAAAGTCAAAAATGAATATATAATTAAAAGCAGAAAATTAATTTAAGCGTTCATCATTAAAAGCAAACGACTGGAATCAGTTTTTACCCTTTTTGCAAATCACGGGATTTCTCCCGGTTCACAAAAAGGGATGAATTTTTATTGATAAAAATGAATTCACAAGTTAAAAGTATGCACAAATTCATTTTTTGTCAAAACTGCATAGTTCAAATCAATTGCACATTTTCAAAAGCCAACTGCATTTTTCAAAAGCAAAACATCATATGCATAGTTCAACAGCATATACAAAGTCATGTTACATTTTCAACACAAGTCCAACGTAAACTACCCCAAGTGTGGGAAGAAGTCAAAAAACACAAGGCTCCTCTACTGTTACATTGCAGTTTACAAAGAGGAAGTGTGCAAATCAAACTATGCAAGCAATATATTTCTAATTCTCATCATTTTCCAGCTTATGCTTTTTCATAACTTAAAAGTACATACAACATTTTAGTGTTTCAACTGTACTTAGGAGAGAGAAGAGAGAAGAGTGTGGGTTTTACAGGTTTTGGCTTAGGCAGAAAAGGAATAGAAACAAAACTGCAGCAGCATCCAATAAGAAAAGGAAAGCATGAAAAAGAATATGGACAAACTGATGGAGCAGTAAGAGTGCAGAGTATCAAGAAAAATATAGTTAAATATACCAAAACCTGAGTTATCAAGATGGAGGCCAGCAAACTGTAATAACAACAACAAACCCTTCAAGAAAAAGAGAGGAGCTCATAACCTGTTGTAGGCTCAAACTCAAAAACTGTTAACAAATACCAAGTCACTTTTCTTAAGGTCTCAAAAACAAAAACCAGTGAACAACCTACGGTCCATCAAAAAAGCCTTAACCCTTTCAAAATGATAACCCGTAACACCCAACCAAAACCTCACGCCTTAGTTCAAAAATGCCCAACATAACCTGCACAAACTGGTAAGCTCTCAAACCATCACCAAACCTGTACCATCCTAAACCATAAAACCTGTTCAAGCCTTACCAACGCCTTGGTTCAAAAAACCTGTAATGGCCTGAAAAACCCAAAACCAGTAAATCCATTACCAAAACAAAAACCAATATGGCCTAAACCATAAAACCCATACAACCTGCATTCAAGACAGCCAAAACCATGGCCAAAAAACTAGTATACCCCAAAACCTGCATAAGCTTATAACCAGCATAAACAAATCTGAGCTAAAACCAATTTCCAAACCCACAAAAGCCCTCAGACAATATCATCACTGGGCAAAAGCAATTGAAGCAAAACAAAGAAGAGAAGAGGAAAAAGCATACAAACGAAGGCGACAGTCAAGCATCAACATTGGGAAGCTAGTCAAAACAAAAATATTTCAACAATAGCATTCAAAGCGTCCAAGGCAACATAAGCGTGTAAAGGCAACAGAAGTGAGGAATAGGCAACAGAAGAAGTAGACAGAAGCAACGTTCAAGGCAAACATCAAGGCAACAAAAAAGGAGACAAAGAGTACAGAGTACCAGGGTCACCAAAAAGCAAGCACAACCTCATCAAACTCCCCTCACTGTCAAAGCCTCCGGAGCGCCTCCGACCCCACCTCTTCTCCATATCCAGAAAACAAAGGTAGTAATTTCTTTTCTCATCCCTTTTCACAACCTCGTTAAATAAACAAATGAACATAAAAGCAATGAATACCAAATCTTAACATACCAATTCATAACATGCGAAAATCATAAAAAACGTATAAAAGATCAAAAATCAAACCTTGCTTCGTAAAACCACTGGGCTCGAATATTGGAGGAAGGAGAGGTTAAGTGATGGCGCTGGTGGCTAAGCGGAGGGAGTTGTATTCAGAAGACCTAGCGAAGAAGACGGAGCAAAACAAGAAGAACGGCGCTGCAAACCACAAACCCTAACATTTCTAAATGAAACAAATATCATCAACCCTAAAACCTTTGTCTCACCCACTTGGGCCTAACCCGTTTCCTGCCTAAGAGCCCAACGACTTCTACTAACACCCCCCATCCCTTTTTCTGTTTATTCTTGTTTTGGGCCCCCTTGAAACCCCTTTGGCCCATGCGAATTGCTTACCTACCCCCCTTTGATTCTGGACACATCTCTTTCTATTTGTTTTCTTTAGCCTTTTTTTTAGAATTTTTATTAATTAGTTAATTAGTAATTTAATTAAATAGTAGGTGTAATTTAATTAAAACATTTTTAAATAATTTGACCATTTTTATTAAGTTTAACCTTAAGATTAATTTAGTAATTTTTGTATTCCCTTTTTAATTAGATTTAAGTTAATAACTTTTAAGTTTTAATTTAGTTTATATTATTTAATAACTCTTAAAATAAATACTTTATATTAATATTAAAAAACATATAAAAATAGAAACATATGAAAAACATTTTCTTTAATTAAATCTCTTGCTTTATCCATATTAAACAAAAATCTAAAAAATACATGTTCACATCATTTAATCTGTTATTTAATCATTGTTATGGTTGTATATCATTTATCTATCTAATTTTCTGTTTAATTATTTCATCTTTACTTGTTTATTCTGTTTACGTCTAAATCCAAGGGAAAAAATGATTAAATTTGTTGACTTCATCTCCTCAAGTCTAATCACGCGAATATCTTCATCTCATTAAAACTTAAGACAATTTTTCCTCAAATATTCGATCTTTTCAAAACTCATACCTTTTAAGCAAAAACTTCGACATTAGGTCGTCGTATTTTCAAAAACCTGTCCGTATCCCTTTTCAGCCAAAACAATTTATTTTAATCAAACGAATATTTTAATAAACAGATATTTCAAAAGGTTCCTATAGAGTACTATAGATGCATTGGGTGCTAATACCTTCCCATTGTATAACCAACCCCCGAACCATAGACTTCTTTTCAAAAACGCCTTGTATTTTTATTACTTTTAAAAAGTATTATTTTACATTGTATATTTAGGGTTTTATTTCGCTCTTTTCCCTTTTCCCTTGGAAATAATAAAGCGCGATGGCGACTCTTGCTTTTGTCAGACGAATTAATCAATAATTCGATCTCCGATTTACCCCGCTACATTTTTTATCGCTACAGAATTGACAACTCTGCTGGGGAATGATTGACCTCTTGCTGGTCCATCCCTAAGTGGTTTTAGCCTAGTTTGTTTTATCTGTTTTATTATTATTTGATTTGTTTGATTATGTGTTTAAATTGGGGTTGTTTGGGTTTTTTGCAAAGGACGAATCCTATACCCGGATTAAGTTACACTTAAGGATAGGACGGGCGGTACAGTCATGTTAACTTTGAGGGAGTAATCCCGAAGAAGGAGGCATGAGATCCCCCACTCAATGGAAGGCCCTTTTGAACTTAATATTTGTTTACTGAGTAATCGAGAAGACATTATTATTTTCGACCTAGGAGCCAGAGAAATTGAGGACCGTAGAACCCTAACCCATCTCTGCCTTTAGGTGTAGCGCGGAGACTATAACGGAGTAATTCGGAAGTAGTTGTTACGCGATGCTACGCTCGGATGAGTTTCTCTTGAGAATATTGCTAATTATTGAGTAATCAAGACGTTGGCAATATCCGAAGGAGGAATGTAGACTCTGGGAACTCTTAGAACCTCGTCTTACAGGTTCGATTGAACCATTAGTACATACCTTGGGGTGGGCTTTACCCTCGACTCCATGCTGAAACGTTGAACCTTTGAACCCCATGTTTGTGAACTTGTGTGTAACTGTTGCATTATCATTCATTCATGCATTCATCAACATTTTTGTAAAAAACTTGTTTTTCAAGGAACTTAGGAATGATTTTTGCAGACATCTCAGGTACTATTATTATGGAATTTGGAAGGAGAAACACTCAAAGTTTTAGTTTTAAGGAGCCCGAGATTGAAAAACTGAAGAGTTTAATTCCTAAGATCAAGAACCCGACAGATTTTCAGAAAAAGTATGGGTCCATTATACCTCTCATGAAGCGCAAGATGAAAGAAGGCATCCTTAATACGTTGGTCCAATTCTACGATCCTTTGTACCGATGCTTCACCTTTCCGGATTACCAGTTAATGCCCACCTTAGAAGAGTACTCCTACATACTTGGTTTGCCGATCACCGACTGTGTTCCTTTTTCTGGATTAGAAGAGGAACCCAAATCTCACGAGATAGCGACCATCACCCACTTGAAGAAGTCAGAGATAGAGGAGAACATGACTACAAAAGGGGGAATCCGAGGCTTGTCTGCGCAATTTTTGTTGAGGAAAGCTTGTCATTTTGCTGAGATAAAAGATACTATTACCTTTGAAGACGTCTTTGCTTTACTCGCTTATGGTCTATTCTTGTTCCCTAACGTTGATAAGTTTGTGGATATCAACGCCATCAGAATCTTCTTAATTGGAAATCCAGTCCCTACGCTGCTCGGAGATACCTACTACTCCATCCATCTTCGAAACTCTTATCAAGGAGGGATGATTATTTGTTATGCACCGTTGTTGTATCAGTGGTATGTTTCTCATCTACCTAGGTCTGATGTTTTCTGGGATCTCGAGAAGGAGCCGCGATGGGCGCCAAAAATTATGGCTCTCACTCATTTCGACATTGATTGGTATAATCGAGCTTACTATGACGTGAAGATCATCGATAGCTGTGGTGCTTTTCCTAACGTGCCTCTTCTTGGTACGAAAGGTGGAATTAATTATAACCCTGTTCTCGCGCGCCCTCAGTTTGGGTACCCGATGAGGGACAAGCCAAACAACATCCATGTGAGGTGTTTCTTTCTACAAGAAGAACAAGATCACCAGGCAGCTAAGAGGGAGATCGAAGGAGCTTGGCGCCACATCCATAGGAAAGGGAGAGATATGTTAGGGCATAGGGGTGCCGTTTCTTTGGAGCCTTACCTACAATGGGTCCGTGCTAGGGCTTGTGCTCTCAAGATGCCCTATAAACCTGAGAAACCTTTATTCCCTGCCGTTGCATCATTATCTGTTGATATCCCTATCGAGAATATGGGAGAATACCAAGGAAATCTGGCTAGGATGAAGTCCGAGAGAGATGCTTGGAAAGAAAAGTATAATATGTCTGAATATGAGAATCGGGTCCTGGCTCGACAACTAAAGGAAAAGGAGGATTTGCTATTTATTCAAGACGGCTGGTTCATTGATCATGCTGAGAAACTTCGTCAAAAGGATGCTTTACTGAAGAAATATGCTAGTGAAAGGAAGAGAAAGAAGGAAGGTTCGGGAAGCGTTGCTCTCGTTCCTAATCCACAAAAGGAAATCATTGATCGACTGGTAGCTGAGAAGAAAGAGATGGAAGACTTTTATGAAGAGAAGATCAGGAAGCTCCAGTTACAGTTGGCATTTGGCCCTTCATTTGATGATTCTGAGTGATCTTTAGCTTTTAGTTTTATTTTTACTGAGGTCATTTTGTAAAACTCTGTAAAAGGGCTTCATGTTCCAAAGTTTTAATTTACTGCTTTTATTATGGGCTTCATGTTCCAAAGTTGTAATTTACTGCTTTTATTATGGGCTTCATGTTCCAAAGTTGTAGTTTACTGCTTTTATTATTAGGTTGTTATCCTAAAGTTGTAATTTATTGTTTTGTTGTTCCAAAGTTGTAAGTTGTAATTTACCGCTTTTGATTAATGGATGAGTTTTGTTGTTCCAAATTCCTTTACCATTGATGTGTGCAAAATTATTGAAGTACCTTGAAAAACTATTAAAATGAATTATCATTTGCATCACATATCATGCATCATCCAACATTCCACTTCACGTGTTTTCTAGAGTCTCATCCTTGTTTCTTTTTCCACTCCGATAGATTGTCAAGCTGTCTCATCGATACGATACTCGAGCCAATCGACAGAGGAAGATGGAAGATCTGGAACAGGAAAACCACGAGCTTCGTGAGGAGGTCGCTACCCTTCGTGTCGGTATGGAAAATTTAACTGCGCTAGTGGAAAGTTTGATGGCTGCTCAGAATCAGCCATCGACTACAGCTGCTGAGATTCAGACTTCAACTAATGTGGTTTCCGAGATTGTCACCGTTCCAACATCTGTGACTCAAATCAACTCTCTGCTTCAACATCAGATGCCAAAAGGTTTTCCGTGGGGAATGCCTTACAACTTTGTGCCAGAGGGGTATCAGCCTGTCGTACAACCTTTGTTTCAACCTGCTTTGTCTCTTCCTCAACCAGAGACAACTGCCATGCCTCCAGTAATCCCGTCTGTAACACCTTTCCCGCAACCGTTGATGTCAACTGTCGCTCCTGTGGTTCACTCCGTGCCATACTTGAATGAACCTACTTATCCTGCCGAGCATGCTGAAAGTTTGGGTCTTTTTGATAGAATGGAAGAATTTCAAGACCAATTCCAAGAAATGCAGAGGGAGCTCAGAGCGTTAAAGGGGAAGGATTTGTTTGGAAAGAACACGCATGACCTTTGTTTAGTTCCGAATGTCAAGATTCCAGCAAAATTCAAAGTGCCAGACTTTGAAAGATATAAGGGTGATTCGTGTCCTCGGAGCCACTTGACTATGTACGTGAGAAAGATGTCTACGTATTCCGATGATCATGACTTGTTGATTCACTATTTTCAAGACAGTTTGACGGGTGCTGCTCTAAAGTGGTATATGGGTTTAGACAACATTCGGATCCGCAACTTCAACGATCTTAGCGAAGCTTTTGTCCATCAGTATAAGTACAACGTTGACATGGTGCCGGACAGGGATCAACTCCGAGCGATGTCCCAGAGAGACAGAGAATCTTTTAAGGAATACGCCCAGAGGTGGCGTGAAATTGCTGCTCAAATCTATCCTCCTCTTGAGGAGAAAGAGATGACGAAGATATTCTTGAAGACTTTAGGTTCCTTTTACTATGAAAGAATGATCGCCAACGCACCCAGTGACTTCACCGAAATGGTGAGCATGGGCATGCGGTTGTAGGAAGGGATTCGTGAAGGGCGTTTGGTTAAAGAAGGAAGTCCGTCTAGCAGTATCAAGAAATTTGGAAGTGTTTTCCCGAAAAGAAAAGAACAGGATGTCAGCGCAATCTTCCCAGGGAGACCGAGGAGAGGTTACTCACACGTTGCGGCAGTCACTCCGGCTGTCCGCCCAGCTTTGATGACCCCAGCTCATCAAACCCCACCAACTCAACAACGGCCATTTCAGCAGCAGCCTCGACAACAGGCTTATCCATTCAACAACCAGAACCGTTCACCAAGAAAACTGCAATTCGATGCCATTCCTATGACTTATACTTAATTGTTCCCTGCTCTTATCAGAAAGAACCTCATAACAACGAAGCCTCATCCTGTCGCACCAAATAGTACTTCTCCGTGGTACAAGGCAGATCAGTTTTATGAATATCATCAAGGGTCGCCGGGGCACAACCTTGAAAATTGTTTTGCTCTAAAGGCGGACGTGAAAAGGTTGATTAAGAATGGTATCTTGTCTTTCAAGGATGTTAATCCAAATGTTAGAGATAATCCTTTGCCTCGACATGGGGCAGCATCAGTGAATATGGTGGAAGGTTGTCCGGGAAAGTTTCGAGTTTTTCAAGTTGAGCACATAAGAGAGTCGTTAATCAGGTTACATCAGAGCTTAAGAAGACTTGCCTTTGTTAGGCATCAGCATGATTATGATGTTTGTGAATTTTGTTCAAGAGAGGTTGATTGCCCTATTGTGAAGGAGGATATTCAAAAGTTGTTAGACCAGAGGGTTATCACTATTACATATGACAGAGATCCGGAGGATGAAGTGAATGTTATAATACCGCAATTCAATTTGCCTGAATCAGTAGAGATCGTTTACGACAGTCAGACTGCACCTGTTGCTCCTTTGATCATTTACCCACCGGGTCCTGTGCCTTACAACTCAGACCAAGCTATACCGTATAAGTATAATGCCACAATGATTGAGAATGGGGTAGAAGTCCCTATACCAACAAGGCCGTCTTTTGTTAACATCGCTGATGTGAGTAGAGTTACGAGAAGTGGACGTGTCTTTGCAGCAGTACCTTTGAAGAGACCAGAAGTTCAAGTCAGGAGGCTCATACCGGCAGAAATTCCAGCGAGAAATGTTGAACCAAGGGTTGAGATAGGCTGATCCAATGAACCTATCCCTCATCCTGAGGATGATGAGATTCTGAAGCTCATCAAGAGAAGTGAATATAAGATTGTGGACCAACTTTTGCAAACTCCTTCCAAGATTTCTTTGCTTGCTTTACTGAGAGATTCTGGTGCCCATAGAGAAGCTTTGATGAAGGTCTTGGACCAGGCATTCGTGGATCATGATGTGACGGTTGACCAATTTGATGGAATTGTGGGAAATATTACTTCATGTAACAATCTTGGTTTCAGTGATGAAGAGCTCCCGGAGGAGGGAAGGAACCATAATATGGCTTTGCATATCTCCATAAGTTGTGGAAATGATACCTTATCAAGTGTGTTGGTAGATACAGGTTCGTCGTTAAATGTAATGCCCAAAACTACATTATCTCGACTCTCATATCCAGGTGCTCCCATGAGACCTAGTGGAGTAATTGTTAAAGCGTTTGATGGTTCTAGGAAGACTGTCATTGGTGAAGTGGATCTTCCTATAGTAATTGGTCCTCATACTTTTCAGATCACTTTTCAAGTAATGGACATTCGTGCCGCCTACAGTTTCCTATTGGGTCGTCCATGGATCCATGATGCAGGGGCAGTCACTTCCACGCTCCATCAAAGATTGAAGTTTGTAAGGCACGGAAAGCTGGTAATGATTGGTGGAGAGCAGGCTATGGTGGTAAGCCATTTGTCATCTTTCTCTTTTATTGATGCTGATGAGGATGTTGGAACCCAATTCCAAGCTCTATTTGTTGCTAATAATGAAGTGAAGAAGCAAGGGACATCTATTTCTTCTTTTGAGGATGCGCGACGAGTGGTTGAAAGTGGTTCGGCTGAAGGTTGGGGCCAGGTGTTGACTCTGCCCGAGAACAAGTCTGGAGAAGGTCTTGGTTTTCATCCCGTGTCTACAAGAGTCAAGCAAGAGGTAGTTACTCGTCCGATTCAAGAGGTTTTCCGAAGCGCATGTTTTATCCATCCGACTCCTCCTGAAGTTGATGCTATAATAGGAGACGATTCTGAAGAGGATTTACCCGATTTTGTGACGCATGGAGTGGTTTTCCAGAACTGGATTGCTGTTGATGTTCCTGTTGTGATGCACATTTCTGAGTAATGTTTTGTTTTATTTTTGAAAAAAAACTCTCTCTGCCCAAGGCGAAAAGTATTTGTGTCGGGCTATGTTGAAAATAAATCCTTTTGCTCTGCCCAAGGAAAAAGAGAAATGTCTGGGCTCTTTGTTTCAAGTATTTCCCTTCATGAATAAAAATGTTATTTTGTCCACTACTGTTTTATTTTTCACTTTTTTTGGGAAATAGTAATGAAAATTAATTGGAAGTAATAGGAAAATATAATAACTTTTTGTTTTATTTGTACAAATCGATTTCTAAAATAAAGCATAATCATATGTGCAGATTAATCCATGACTTAACCATTGAAAACAATGATCCTATGCCCTCTCCCAACTTTGAATTCCCTGTGTTCAGAGCCGAAGAAGAGGATAGTGAAGAGATTCCTGATGAAATTTCCCGATTACTTGAGCACGATGAAAAGACTATTCAGCCGTTTGAAGAACCGATAGAGTTGATTAATTTGGGTGATGAAGAAGATAAGAAGGAGGTCAAGGTCGGAGCTTTGCTTATCCCAGAGGTCAAAGAGAAAATGTTGGAGCTTCTCAAAGAGTACGTTGATGTGTTTGCTTGGTCCTACCAAGATATGCCAGGTTTGGACAACAATATTGTGGAGCATCGTTTACCGTTGAGACCTGAATGTCCGCCGATTAAGCATAAGTTGAGAAGGACTCGTCCCGATATGGCTGACAAGATCAAGGAAGAAGTTCAAAAACAAATTAATGCAGGTTTCCTTGTTACATCAGTCTATCCTCAGTGGTTAGCCAATATAGTGCCTGTTGCTAAGAAGGACGGCAAAGTTCGAATGTGTGTAGACTATAGAGATTTGAATAGAGCTAGCCCAAAGGATGACTTCCCATTACCGCACATTGACGTATTGGTCGACAGTACCGTAAAGTTCAAAGTATTTTCTTTCATGGATGGTTTCTCTGGTTACAATCAAATCAAGATGGCACCAGAAGATATGGAGAAGACAGCCTTCATTACACCTTGGGGAACATTTTGTTATCGGGTTATGCCGTTTGGTATGAGGAATGCTGATGCAACATACAAAAGAGCCATGACTGCTTTGTTCCATGACATGATGCATAAAGAGATAGAAGTGTATGTAGATGACATGATTGCCAAATCACAAACTGAAGAAGATCATTTGGAACACTTATTGAAGTTATTCTAGCGTTTGAGGAAGTATAAACTCCGTCTGAATCCCAACAAGTGCACTTTTGGTGTTCGTTCTGGAAGACTTCTGGGTTTCATTGTCAGTCAGAAAGGTATTGAAGTAGATCCTGATAAAGTCAAAGCTATTCGGGAAATGCCCGCACCCAAGACGGAAAAACAAGTAAGAGGATTCCTTGGGAGACTGAACTATATTTCTAGATTTATATCTCATATGACTGCTACCTGTGGGCCGATTTTCAAGCTTCTCCGAAAGAACCAAGGATGTGTGTGGACAGAAGATTGTCAGAGAGCTTTTGATAGCATCAAAGAATATTTACTTGAACCTCCCATTTTGATTCCTCCGGTGGAAGGAAGACCTTTGATTATGTACCTGACTATATTGGAAGATTCCATGGGATGTGTGCTTGGTCAACAAGATGAGACTGGAAGAAAGGAACATGACGTATATTATCTGAGTAAGAAATTCACAGACTGTGAGTCTTGATACTCATTGCTTGAGAAAACCTATTGTGCTTTAGCTTGGGCTGCTCGCCGTCTGCGCCAGTATATGATTAACCACACCACTTGGTTGATCTCAAAAATGGATCCGATCAAGTATATCTTTGAGAAGCCCGCCTTATCTGGAAGAATAGCCCGTTGGCAGATGTTGTTATCCGAATATGACATTGAGTATCACACTCAGAAAGCAATCAAAGGGAGTATTTTAGCCGACCATTTGGCTCACCAACCAATTGACGATTATCAATCCTTCAAGTGTGATTTCCCAGATGAAGATGTTATGTACTTGAAAGCTAAAGATTGTGAAGAGCCGTTACCTGAAGAAGGACCTGATCCCGAATCGCAATGGGGTTTGATTTTTGACGGAGCTGTGAATTCTTATGGAAATGGAATTGGGGCAACCATCGTCACTCCCCGAGGTACTCATATCCCGTTTACGGCGAGATTGAAGTTTGACTGCACGAACAACATGGCTGAATATGAGGCATGTATTATGGGTCTCGAAGAAGCAGTGGATCTAAGGATTAAGATTCTTGATATTTACGGAGATTCGGCATTGGTAATTAATCAAATCAAAGGAGAATGGGAGACTCGTCATCCTGGTTTGATCCCTTACAGAGACTATGCTAGATGATTGTTAACTTTCTTCAAGAAAGTGGAATTACATCATATCCCTAGAGATGAGAACCAAATGGCTGATGCTTTGGCTACTTTGTCTTCAATGTTTCAAGTGAATGGTTGGAACGATGTGCCTACAATCCGGGTTATGCGCCTCGACAGACCTGCTCATGTGTTCTCAGTAGAAGAGGTTACCGACGACAAACCATGGTTTTATGACATTAAACGTTTTCTTCAAACTCAAGAGTACCCGCCTGGGGCATCCAATAAATATAGGAAGACGTTGAGAAGATTAGAAAGCAGTTTCTTCCTCAATGAAGAAGTTTTGTATAAGAGGAATTACGACATGGTCTTTCTCAGATGTGTAGACAGACGTGAAGCGGACATGCTGATGCAAGAAGTACATGAAGGATCCTTTGGCACTCATGCCAACGGACATGCGATGGCTAAAAAGATGTTGAGAGCTGGTTACTATTGGATGACAATGGAATCTGATTGCTGCAAATATGTGAAGAAATGTCATAAATGCCAGATTTATGCGGACAAGATGCATGTGCCACCGACCCTCCTCAATGTTATCTCTTCACCTTGTCCTTTCTCTATGTGGGGCATTGATATGATTGGAATGATTGAACCCAAAGCTTCAAATGGTCATCGTTTCATCTTGGTAGCGATCGATTATTTTACTAAATGGGTGGAAGCAACATCTTATGCTAATGTAACCAGACAGGTGGTAGTCAGATTTATCAAGAATCAGATCATTTGTCGATACGGCATCCCGAGCAAGATCATCACTGATAATGGTTCGAATTTGAATAACAAGATGATGAGAGAGCTTTATGAAGAGTTCAAGATCGAACATCATAATTCTTCTCCTTATAGACCGAAGATGAATGGGGCTGTTGAAGCTGCTAACAAGAATATCAAAAAGATTGTCCAGAAGATGGTGGTAACTTATAAAGATTGGCATGAAATGCTTCCGTTTGCTTTACATGGATATCATACTTCAGTTCGAACTTCAACAGGTGCAACCCCATTTTCCCTAGTTTATAGCATGGAAGCAGTACTTCCCGTGGAGGTTGAGATCCCGTCTATGAGAGTGTTGATGGAAGCTAAACTTTCTGAGGCTGAATGGTGTCAAAGTAGATATGATCAGTTGAATTTAATTGAAGAAAAGAGATTGACAGCATTGTGTCACGGTCAATTATATCAGCAGAGAATGAAGAAGGATTTTGATAAGAAGGTTCGACCACGCGAGTTCAGAGAAGGTGACCTTGTACTCAAGAAGATATTAACTTTCCAACCTGATTCTAGGGGCAAGTGGGCTCCGAATTATGAAGGACCGTATGTTGTTAAGAAGGTTTTCTCTGGAGGTGCTTTGATTCTCACCAATATGGACGGTGAAGAGCTCCCGCGCTCCATGAACACCGATGCAGTCAAGAAGTATTTCGCTTAGGTTTGAGTTGACAGTTCGCTAAGTTGAAAACCCGAAGGGGCGGCTTAGGCAAGCTTTTGGTCAGACCAGTCTTGGCATTTGAACACATTTCGGAATTCGAAGTTGTTAGGGAGAATAATGATCATTGTTTTTATGTAACCTTTTTCTTTCATGTACTATTTCCCAAACTTTTGTAAACCGTTGGAGTCGCGTTGTTAGCGAACTACCATCTTATTAATGAAATTTGAACATTTACCTTTTGTGGGCAAGATTTTAATTTTTATGGAAATATTTGAAACAAAATTATTTAAAATGTTCTTATTTTTAAAAGGTGTCGTGAATAATGAAAGGAATATTAACATTTGTTCCGAGGATGGTCAAGCCATGAAATGCAAAACAGTACAGTAATATATCCTTGCATGATGAACATGTTTTATTTCAAAATCGTCATGAGGTGTTGGTTGTGTTAAACTTGTGTTTCTCGTGGTACTAAGTTTGTTGACTCCCCCAGTTGTTCCAGTTAAGCGTTGTTTTGGCTACCTTTATTTGGGCAATTTCTGAAGTGTGGTACGCTTTGTCTCATGCCAATGGTCTATTGGTATTAGAAAATTGGATTTGAATACTTTTCTACTCAGAAGACTTGAGCCTTGTGGCGTGTTACGCTCCGACGTTGCTTTGGGGTTCCAGTTCCAGTTATTTTCCGTCTTTTTTTAAGATTGGCCGAGTATCTATTATGTCGTGACATCTTATTGTCTTCAAGATATTACGTCTGTTCGTTTCGTCAGCATAACATTCATTTACTCATTTACACTTACATCAGTATGCATATTCACATTTGCCGTTGATTTTGGGTCGTTTACTTTGTTTTGATACATTGTACATGTTTCTTTCCAAGTAAAAGGTTAGCTTAGGCAGAAAATGTGCTTCTTTTTTTAAATTCCCCAACTGAGCTAATCCTCGTGGATGTTTTTTTGAATTAGTTTGCCTTGTCCATTTCTAGATAGGATGAATCCCCAATCAAGTTACTTTCTCATTGGGTGGAGCCTTGTTTGACTATGTCCTTTCTAGTTTATTCCTGGAGGGAGTTGTTGTCTCTTGCATAGGCTATCTCATGATTTTTCCCAGTGAAGTCGCGACCTAGACGAATGGTGCATTTATTTTGCACATTTAAGTATGTGATCTCTTCGGGAAGGATTGATTCATGATTCTCTTTGACGAAGATTTTATTCTCTGCCAGTGTCATCGCAACTTCCTTCTGAGTTACTCTTCAGAAAAGACAAGCAGCAGCTCTTCACGAGCAACTTGTACGTTATTATTTTGGAAAACGACAAGCGGCAGCTCTTCACGAGTAACTTGTACGTTATTATTTTTGGAAAACGACAAGCGGCGGTCTCTTCATGAGCAACTTGTACGTTATAGACATTGGAAAACGACAAGCGGCAGTCTCTTTATTTGAGCAACTTGTACGTTATAGACATTAGAAAACGACAAGCGGCAGCTCTTCACGAGCAACTTGTACGTTATTATTTTTTGGGAAACGGCAAGCGGCGGTCTCTTTATTTGAGCAACTTGTACGTTATTATTTTTCTGGAATACAGCAAGCGGCAGCTTCTTTATTTGAGCAGCTTGTATGTTATTGGTATTTTTTTGGAAAACAGCAAGTGGCGGCTTCTTTATTTGAGCAACTTGTATGTTATTGACATCCCTGGACGACAGCAAGTGGCAGTCTCTTTATTTGAGCAGCTTGTATGCCATAATATTTTTGGGAAGACAGCAAGTGACAGCTTCTTTATTTGAGCAGCTTGTGTATCTACAACCATATTATATCTCAGCATTAATTGTTATATCTCGGGAAATCTCGCAGAGAAGTTTGTTATGAATCTTTACCTTCAGAAGTCGGTAATCCGTCGCCAGCAAATTTGATACTCTCTGTCTATCTTGGACCTTGAGTTGTGAGCTCACCGATGTATTTTTGGGTCAATAATCTGTTTATGGCCTATGCAAGATACCTTCTTCGTTAGGGTCAGAGTCCGTATTCGTTCAAAAATTTTATTCGCCGTCAAGAGTCTATTACTTGAAGTCGATAGTTTATTTCCCCAGTATTGTATAGTCCTTGTCCCTGTGTTTTGTTGGTTTTTGATTTCTCCAGCATTGTCTTGTTTCATACAATATCTTTCTCTGTGAATTCAATCACTACATTCATATCAAACATAATGGCGGTATCTTAGGGTAAAAATTTGCGTATTATGTATTTAAGTACCTTCAATCTCGTCGAGACGAAGATTTTAATCTTCATATCTCCGGACAGAAGAAACTTAAATAGGGGCAACTGTTGTACCCCAAATTTTGACCTAAGATACCATCTCCCATCTGCATCATTACATTGCAAAGGTTTTGACCTATTTTTATCAATTTTCAAAGCAGATTTAAAATTCATAACTTTTTCAAGTCAAGAGCTGTTTATTTTTTGAACGCTAAATTTATTAATTGATCAATGCTAAAACAATGTTTATTAATTATTTATTATCTTAAATTTAAATAATTGGAATTTATTTTTAGTTATTATATAATTTAAAGATTTATAAATAATAAAGTAAATATTTGAAAAGAAGTTTATTAATTGATCAGACGATGTTTATTAATTATTTATTATCTTAAATTTAAATAATTGGAATTTATTTTCGGTTATTATATAATTTAAAGATTTATAAATAATAAAGTAAATATTTGAAAAGAAGTTTATTAATTGATCAGACGATGTTTATTAATTATTTATTATCTTAAATTTAAATAATTGGAATTTATTTTCAGTTATTATATAATTTAAAGATTTATAAATAATAAAATAAATATTTGAAAAGAGTTTAGTAATTGATCAACAATGTTTATCTAATTATTTATTTTTCTAAGTTTAAATAGTTGAAATTTTATTTTCAGTTATTATAATTTAGAAGAATTATAAATAATGAAGTAAATGATTGAAGAGAAGTTAATTGATCAACGATGTTTATTTAATTATTTATCATTCTAAATTTAAATAATTGGAATTGATTTTCAGTTATTATATAATTTAAAGAATTATAAATGATAAAATAAATAATTGGAAAGAAGAAAAGAATTAACTGAAATAATAGAATTTTATTCATCTTTATTCTAATTATTACAATTGTTGTTTAAATATTGTATTATGTACAAAGTATTTACAATGACAATTACATAAAATGTTTAAAGTAAAATAAAAACTATTTTTCTAAGATTCTAAATCTTCATCTTCTATCCAATGGTTCTTTAATGCTCATTTGATTTTACCTGCAAAAGAATTAAAAGAAAAGTCAGAAATGAATATATAATTAAAAGCAGAAAATTAATTTAAGCGTTCATCATTAAAAGCAAACGGCTGGAATCAGTTTTTACCCTTTTTGCAAATCACGGGATTTCTCCCGGTTCACAAAAAGGGATGAATTTTTATTGATAAAAATGAATGCACAAGTTAAAAGTATGCACAAATTCATTTTTTGTCAAAACTGCATAGTTCAAATCAATTGCACATTTTCAAAAGCCAACTGCATTTTTCAAAAGCAAAACATCATATGCATAGTTCAACAGCATATACAAAGTCAAGTTACATTTTCAACACAAGTCCAAGGTAAACTACCCCAAGTGTGGGAAGAAGTCAAAAAACACAAGGCTCCTCTACTGTTACATTGCAGTTGACAAAGAGGAAGTGTGCAAATCAAACTATGCAAGCAATATATTTCTAATTCTCATCATTTTCCTTCTTATGCTTTTTCAGAACTTAAAAATACATACAACATTTTAGTGTTTCAACTGTACTTAGGAGAGAGAAGAGAGAAGAGTGTGGGTTTTACAGGTTTTGGCTTAGGCAGAAAAGGAATAGAAACAAAACTGCAGCAGCATCCAATAAGAAAAGGAAAGCATGAAAAAGAATATGGACAAACTGATGGAGCAGTAAGAGTGCAGAGTATCAAGAAAAATATAGTTAAATATACCAAAACCTGAGTTATCAAGATGGAGGCCAGCAAACTGTAATAACAACAACAAACCCTTCAAGAAAAAGAGAGGAGCTCATAACCTGTTGTAGGCTCAAACTCAAAAACTGTCAACAAATACCAAGTCACTTTTCTTAAGGTCTCAAAAACAAAAACCAGTGAACAACCTACGGTCCATCAAAAAAGCCTTAACCCTTTCAAAATGATAACCTGTAACACCCAACCAAAACCTCACGCCTTAGTTCAAAAATGCCCAACATAACCTGCACAAACTGGTAAGCTCTCAAACCATCACCAAACCTGTACCATCCTAAACCATAAAACCTGTTCAAGCCTTACCAACGCCTTGGTTCAAAAAACCTGTAATGGCCTGAAAAACCCAAAACTAGTAAAGCCATTACCAAAACAACAACCAATATGGCCTAAACCATAAAACCCATACAACCTGCATTCAAGACAGCCAAAACCATGGCCAAAAAACCAGTATACCCCAAAACCTGCATAAGCTTATAACCAGCATAAACAAATCTGAGCTAAAACCAATTTCCAAACCCACAAAAGCCCTCAGACAATATCATCACTGGGCAAAAGCAACTGAAGCACAACAAAGAAGAGAAGAGGAAAAAGCATACAAACGAAGGCGACAGTCAAGCATCAACATTGGGAAGCTAGTCAAAACAAAAATATTTCAACAATAGCATTCAAAGCGTCCAAGGCAACATAAGTGTGTAAAGGCAACAGAAGTGAGGAATAGGCAACAAAAGAAGTAGACAGAAGCAACGTTCAAGGCAAACATCAAGGCAACAAAAAGGAGACAAAGAGTACAGAGTACCAGGGTCACCAAAAATCAAGCACAGCCTCATCAAACTCCCCTCACCGTCAAAGCCTCCGGAGCGCCTCCGACCCCACCTCTTCTCCATATCCAGAAAACAAAGGTAGTAATTTCTTTTCTCATCCCTTTTCACAACCTCGTTAAATAAACAAATGAACATAAAAGCAATGAATACCAAATCTTAACATACCAAGTCATAACATGCGAAAATCATAAAAAACGTATAAAAGATCAAAAATCAAACCTTGCTTCGTAAAACCACTGGGCTCGAATATTGGAGGAAGGAGAGGTTAAGTGATGGCGCTGGTGGCTAAGCGGAGGGAGTTGTATTCAGAAGACCTAGCGAAGAAGACGGAGCAAAACAAGAAGAACGGCGCTGCAAACCACAAACCCTAACATTTCTAAATGAAACAAATATCATCAACCCTAAAACCTTTGTCTCACCCACTTGGGCCTAACCCGTTTCCTGCCTAAGAGCCAACCGACTTCTACTAACACCCCCCATCCCTTTTTTTGTTTATTCTTGTTTTGGGCCCCCTTGAAACCCCTTTGGCCCATGCGAATTGCTTATCTACCCCCCTTTGATTCTGGACACATCTCTTTCTATTTGTTTTCTTTAGCCTTTTTTTTAGAATTTTTATTAATTAGTTAATTAGTAATTTAATTAAATAGTAGGTGTAATTTAATTAAAACATTTTTAAATAATTTGACCATTTTTATTAAGTTTAACCTTAAGATTAATTTAGTAATTTTTGTATTCCCTTTTTAATTAGATTTAAGTTAATAACTTTTAAGTTTTAATTTAGTTTAGATTGTTTAATAACTCTTAAAATAAATACTTTATATTAATATTAAAAAACACATAAAAATAGAAACATATGAAAAACATTTTCTTTAATTAAATCTCTTGCTTTATCCATATTAAACAAAAATCTAAAAAATACATGTTCACATCATTTAATCTGTTATTTAATCATTGTTATGGTTGCATATCATTTATCTATCTAATTTTCTGTTTAATTATTTCATCTTTACTTGTTTATTCTGTTTACGTCTAAACCCAAGGGAAAAAATGATTAAATTTGTTGACTTCATGTCCTCAAGTCTAATCACGCGAATATCTTCATCTCATTAAAACTTAAGACAATTTTTTCCTCAAATATTCGATCTTTTCAAAACTCATACCTTTTAAGCAAAAACTTCGACATTAGGTCGTCGTATCTTCAAAAACCCGTCCGTATCCCTTTTCGGCCAAAACAATTAATTTTAATCAAACGAATATTTTAATAAACAGATATTTCAAAAGGTTCCTATAGAGTACTATAGATGCATTGGGTGCTAATACCTTCCCATTGTATAACCAACCCCCGAACCATAGACCTCTTTTCAAAAACGCCTTGTATTTTTATTACTTTTAAAAAGTATTATTTTACATTGCATTTTTAGGGTTTTATTTCGCTCTTTTCCCTTTTCCCTTGGAAATAATAAAGCGCGGTGGCGAATCTTGCTTTAGTGAGACGAATTAATCAATAATTCGATCTCCGATTTACCCCGCTACATTTTTTATTGCTACAGGGGGCAGCTTCCCGATTTTCCCTTTAAATCTGATAAATTCGGCTTGGGTTTCACTGCTTCTGCTCAGAAGGTTGTGCGTCGCTCCCGGGATGGAGGGACACCAGTGAAGATCACCAATCATGGAGTCAATGATTTGGAGGATGGTGAAGAGGAGAGCAACTTGGAAGACTGGATTTTCCCTACTGTTGATGGAGGATTATGCAATTGGGAGGCAAAAGACTTTGTTCCCATTACTTTCATAAATCAGTAATTTATCTTTCAAACATTTCTGTTGGTTTGTAATAATGCTCAAACAATTCGTACTTCTTTTTTAACCTTGTGTATTACCCGAGGCACAAAGGTCCATTTGTAAGGGTTCTTATTTTTCATCTTCATATGCCATTTAATGAATCATGGACGTTTTCACATATAAACTTTTGTGTTCATTTTCTTTCCTTTTGCATTTTATTTGTTTAAAGATGGATATCCCTTACACACACACACACTCACAAATGCAGGTACCCTTCCGTTCCGGATTCCATGGGTAACAATTCTACTATGACCTTTAGTGACTCTGAAGATCTGGTCTACCGTGCCAAATACGAAGGTGATGAAGACTGTGAAGTGCCGGGAGAATTGGCTAGACTGCTACAACAGGAAGAAATGGCTATTCTACCTCATGAGGAGCTGTTAGAGACAATCAACTTGGGTACTGAGGAAGATAGAAAAGAAGTTATAGTGGGTGCCAACCTAGAGCCAAATGTCAAGGAGCACTTCATTCAGCTGTTGAAGAATATGTTGAGATCTTCGCTTGGTCCTACGAAGACATGCTGGGACTTGATATAGACATTGTGGTACACCGTCTCCCCATAAGAGAAGACTTTCCACCAATTAAATAGAAAGTTCGCCGCATGGGCTCGACATGTCTGACAAGATCAAAGCAGAAGTTATGAAGCAGTTCAATGCTGGATTTCTCGCTGTTACTTCCTATCCATAATGGGTTGCTAACATTGTGCCCGTGCCTAAGAAGGACGGAAAAGTGAGAATGTGCCTAAGAAGGACCAAAATTTTCCCTCCCATATTCTTCAAGATTTGTCAAGATCAATCTTCAAATGGATCAAAGGGTTGCACAGTCAAACATCCTCCTAAGCCAGTCAAAATTAGGGTTTTGGTTCTTGCAAGGAAGTTGAGGTTTTCAAGGGCTCAATCAAGTCCCATAGGCCTATATACATTGTCAAGCATCTACATGCCAAGTTTCAAGGCTCACAGCATCAAGTTGCACAGTCAAAGGCCCTATTTGGTTCACAATCAACTGCAGGGGCAAAATGGTCATTTGGCAGTCAAAAGTCAAAAAATTTGGTCAACATCTTATTTTGAAGCCACAATCATCATTTGATCAAGTCTTGATCATGATTCCACAAGAATGGCTCAAAAATCATCAAGATGCAAAAGTTTCTATTTTTGGACAGTTGAAAAGTCAACTGTAACTTGACCAAGGCATAACTTTTTCATGGTTCATCATAAAAATCCCATCCAATGCTCATTTTGAAGGGGAGGACATTTCCTACAACTCATCTTCACATTCCAAGTCTAAGAAATGCTCTCACAAAAAGTTATCAATTTCTACATTATAGGTCAATTTCAAAAGTCAACAAAAAGGCATTTTAAGTCAAAGACCACAACTTGAGATTGGTAAATCCAAATGACATGGGAAAAAGGCATTGGTTAGAGGACTTCAATACCTTTCCAAAATGTCCAAGAACATGTTCATAGGATCAAAATTGAGCAAGATATGCATTGGAGAAGTTGGGAAATATTTGGGAATTTGCAAAAGTCAACTTTGCCTAAAACACTTCATTTTTGCTAATGGGCCTCAAATTATTTCTTGAAACATTGTCCAAGGACTATGCACGACCCATTGAGCTTAAATTGATTTATTTTCTTATTTTTAATTAATTAATTGAATTTTTATTAATATTAATTCATTTAATTCATTTAATTGTAGGAAAATTCAAAAGATATTATTTTCAAATCTTTTGTGGAGCAAATATGACCAACACATGCTGAAGATTTCGTTTGCCAATCAAGGGGACCAAAATATCCAATTTTAGCAAGTTTTATCAATCAAAAAGATGCAAAAATATTTGATTGGAAATCAAAGATGCAAAACTTTATTCCATGGATTCTTGGACAAAAGATTTAACCTAATTCGTTTCAATACAAATACTTAAGCAAACCCTAAAGCCTTGGACGTGCAAAACTGCTGCAAAGAACCCTTACCATATTGAAAAAATTCAAAGAAAGCTTGAAACTGAATTCCACTTTCCAGGCCCTTTCAAGGAGATTTAAAGATTCGAACACGTTGCTAGCATACTTAGAAACAATTTGCAATCAAAACCAAGTGTTTAACCTCAAGAAATCGCCTCTAACAGATTCACGGTTTGCCTAACTTTGTCAAAATCGAAACTCATAATTCATGCATCTTTACTATGATTTTTTGTGTGTTTTGAGTTGCTTGCATCCACAGGAATCTTTTGGCATAAATTAATTGCATTGAAACGCCTTGAAACAGAATCTACCATTGATGAAATTTAGGGTTTCGATGCTTTCAAAATAGGGCTTTTCTATACAAGAAAAATTAGACCTCAAGACGCACATGGTTGAAACTGTCTGAATGAAACGAAGACTTTGAGACCCTCGCGATGAATTTATATAAACCATACGCCTATTCGCTATTATTTGACATTCCATATTGTGGGGGTTAAAAACCCCCGCTATTTGATTTGTTTTTCTGCAGGTTTCAACGAAGAAGACAAGATGTGGAAGCAGGCTATTGGTCTATTCAAATAATATGCGCGCGTTTTGCTTTATTGCATAATTGTTTGGTTTATTAATATATTATTTATTGATCATTGTATTAACAAAAGCAAGCAGGTGGTTGAGTTGGTGGAAAGCGTGTCCAATAACCATTGGGACCTGGGTTCGATCCCCAGGTCCCCCTAAACGCATTATGTTATTTTTCTTCTCATACTTGCATGTAGCTTTCCAAGGGTGGTACACCATATTCCCTCCAGGCATCATCATGCCATGTGTCCCCATCAACAATCCAAAGGCCAGGAATGGATGACCACCATGTTCCTCAGTCAACATGCACGTGGGCAATTCCAAAGTCAACGCAGGCTTAAGCTTACTGGGCCTCAAAGTTACAAACACACCTCCATTGGGCCATCAAACCCCCCCTGGTTTTACTATTCTTTTTATTTTCTTTTTTCTTTTATTTCTTTTAACTAATTATTATTATTATTATTATTAACTAACAAATTAATTTTCATAATAAATTCAGACTATTAAAATGTAAATATTTTTTATTACTAATTGTTAATTTCACTTTAATTCATTATTTTGTAAATAAAATACTAACAAAGTAATTAGTTTGATTAGGTAATTTTGACCTTTTTTAATAATAAATAAAATAAACTTAGAACTAGGGTTTTCTTGACTTTTAATTTCCTTTTTCTTTTTATTTTCATTAAAAACTTAAAAAACACAAAAAAACTTTTTTTATTTTAATTAAAAAATTAATTAATTAGTTTAGGGTTAATATTTAATTAAATACAAAGGACCAAAATTTCTTTATTTCTCAAAAGGGTCAAAACCCTAAGGACGTCCCGATTTAATTTCTTTCGCGCGTTATTCTTATTTTTGATTATTTATGTATCTGATCAAAGGATGTAATAGTTAATTAGGATTTTACTGCTTTATTTACTTTTCCGCGTTTATTTTCTAAAACGGGTTTTTGTTTTTGGCGATGTATAGACCCGCGCCTTGTAATAGCGTAGATTTACCTTTCCGCAATTTACTTTCCGCACAATTATTAACTGTTAATATGCATGCAAGACTTGTATGAAAATAAAACCAACTCGTAGCTCACAAATGCATGATCAAAGATAATATAACATGAAAACAACACACATGCACATGCCACTCCTAGGGTACGCCTCACTGGTTGCCTCGAACGTGGTCGTCAAGTATAGGGTGTTTTAGAGGTAGCCCTCCTGTCTAAGATCCAGTTGCCTCGAAACGGTTGCCTCAGATAAAAAAAGGATCTAGGACATTAGGGTTATTTCTAAGGTGTCCTACTATTGCTTCGGTGACCATACTGTCCCTATAATCGAATTGACCCGAATAACTCCAACGATGGTGCTACCTACCTCTCAATGGTGGGATAGCACTATCTTAAGGACTCTTACACAGCCTAATTCCTTAGAGTAGGTAGATTCTCGTGGGTACTTGCTCTCTCAAAAACAAACAAAATACTTTTCACACCTACACTTTCTAAAAGTTTTCAAACAAATTTTTCATACACTCTTGAGGACTGATACAAGAGTTACCTAGAAGTTTTTCAAAACGAAACTTTTTTTCAAAACCCACAAACACTTGAAAGGCAAACATTTTTGAAAACATAGAGAGCAAGTACCTAAGAGCTCGTGGATAACCACGGATAGAAAGGGTGCTAACACCTTCCCTTTCTATAATCTACCTCCTGAACCGAGAAACATCTCGAAAAGGAATTTTGCTGTGCTTTTGTCCTTTCCTTGTTGGAGAAAATAAAAAACGGTGGCGACTCTTGCTTACTGCGACATTTCACGAACTAGCATTTCAAAAACAGTCAGTTCTATTTCCACCGATCACAGAACTGGCGACTCTGCTGGGGACTTTTATAAGTGAGGTGTACCTTAGGATTAGATCATTCTATGTTTTCAATTGTATGCCTTGTATGCTTTAATATTGTGGGCTTGCATCGGAGTTTCATAGATCCTAACCAGGATATGGGGGATACCCTTTAGGTAGCATAAGCTGTGAGGGACCTGTCCGGCGTAGACCGACACGGGTGAAGCAGTGGCTACGTTGGTGTGACACCTTGGTCTGTACCGATATCCCTTGTGTTGCAACGAGGAGAATATGGGTCTTCTGAGGAGTCATTAAGCACCAACCGACCTT
The DNA here is from genome assembly GCA_948472305.1 of Vicia faba. Taxonomy (NCBI): domain Eukaryota; kingdom Viridiplantae; phylum Streptophyta; class Magnoliopsida; order Fabales; family Fabaceae; genus Vicia; species Vicia faba. The sequence goes on from OX451738.1 coordinate 163,798,924, forward strand.
AGAACCCTAAATTGACCCAACTTGGCCATAGAACAGTAGCAGTATGCTACACTCATTGAGGCTAAACTCTCGCAATGGTTCTGGCTGCAAGAAAAGATTGCGATGCTGGAGTTATGACCGATTGAGGGTAGTCAGTGATATTGAGATCCTCTAGAACCCAGTTACTATTTTCTAGGACAGGTCTTAACCAACGAAACTGAAAGAGGGTAGTACCTAAACTTCATGCTGGCCTAAACTCTAAGGGCTTTCTGGTGTGACTTGTGTGCCTTCAAACTTGATTACTTGCATGCTTGTTATCTGACACTCGAGTTTCTTGCACGTTTTGTTTACAGTCCTTAATCTGGACTCATAACAGGGTTTACTTACATCACTCCACGCATAGCATAACATCATACCATCATACCATTGCATACATCCTGCATAAGGACTAATCCATTTCAAGGATCTCAAGGGTTTGTGATGCAGGTCATGATGAACCAACATGTCTAGCAAGGGGCAAAGGGGATTTATTTTCCTCTAGCCAAGGTTGATGACTTGAGTCAGGGGCTATGACCCACTCGATATGGTGAGCCTTGACTCTTGAAGAAGGACTCTCAACAACATGAAGTTCCTTCCATCAAGCTACCGGATTCAAATTCTGACAATTTTTTCTTGTTTACCGCGCGAGATCCTTGAAAACATTGCATGCATACATACACATCATTGCATTACAGGTACCCTTTTGACAGGTCACTTACCTTCTTCGCTGTTTATTTCAGCAATCATCATGAATCCTGAATCATCCAATGAACAAGCTATCAAGGCCCTCCAGGCCCAGAATGCCCAGTTCCAAGAGATGGTTATGAGCCTAGCCCAGGGTCAACAGGATTTGAAGACTCTGCTTCTGAAAGAGAAGAAGAAGAAGAGGAGGACTGTTTTGTTCAACCCTAGACGTAGATCTGGGAATGGATTACCGAATGAGGCTGATCTGGCTACTTCCTCTGTAGGGAAAGACAGTCCCCAAGAGAGAAGGGTTCCTAGTCCCGTGGTCTCCGACAACGAGACAAATTTCAATGATGAACATTATCCTCCTGCCGAAGACAGGTACAAACAGCTGGAGGACCGGTAAAGTGCTATGGAAATACAGAAAGTGCCCGGCCTGGACTTCGAAGATCTAGGTCTATCCTCTGGGGTGGTAATCGCGCATAAGTTTAAAGCACCTGCCTTTGCAAAGTACGACGGAGCTTCTTGTCCTAAGCTGCACCTCCATTCATACATAAGGAAGATCCAGCCCTACACGACTGACAAGAATCTATGGATCCATTTCTTCCAGGAAAGTCTTTCAGGGACTCAACTCGAATGGTTCTATCAGCTGGATGGAGCCAACATTCGTAACTGGGAGGACTTGGCTACTGCATTCTATAAGAAGTATCAGTACAATGCCGACCTCGCTCCTACGCGTACCCAACTCCAGGGTATGTCATTAGTGATGGGTGAAGGATTCAAGGAATATGCTCAAAAGTGGAGAGACCTTGCTGGAAGGGTGCAACCACCTCTGACCGACTGTGATCTTGTCGATATGTTCTTGGGGACCCCGTCTGGTCCTTTCTTCCACCATCTGATTGGGAATTCTTCTGCTGGGTTTACAGATTTGATTTTGACCGGGGAGAGGATTGAAGCTGGTATCAAGGCTGGGAAGATTCAAGAAGCTGCACCTTCTGATGCTCATAAAAAGCCTTACCATGGGAAAAAGGAGTCCAATGCTGTGCATGGTAAAAAGAGTCGTCATGATCAACATGTAGGGGCAACCCAGATCTCTAATCATATGCCTGCTCAGCAAAGACAGGGGCAGCAGCGTAAGGAGGTCGCACCCAAACGACAGTTCACCAAGATCAATATGTCACTGGATCAAGCGCTACAATAGTTGTTGAAGGCAGGGCTGATTACCTTAAGGGCTCCTCTCCGGAATCCAAACACTTCTGCTCCTAACTATCATCCCAATGACAGGTGCGCATATCACTCTGATAGCCCGGGGCATACTACGGACAACTGTTGGGCTCTGAAGAACAAGGTCCAGGACATGATTGATGCTAAGGAAGTCCAGTTTGAAGCACCAGAGACTCCAAAAATAATCACTGCTCCTTTGCCAAATCATTAAAGGCTTTTGTTTATTTGAATTTCCGAGTTGTATTTTTCTTTGCTTATACAAATAATTAATGTCATATCAAACTTGTTTATTCCATTAATGCATCGCATATGTCTGTTTGAATTAATCTATTCATGTTCATTATATTCAAAATTGCTTTCATTTTTCTGTGATGATCAACTCTCGGTTAATAATTCTAAGCCTCTTGAGGGAGGATGACGAAAAAGATACCACGATCTTTACAGTATGCTATTGAACAGACCTCGCTGATGAAGTACAGGCATTGTTTCAATTCCTAAACACTGGAGTTATAAGGATGATAATCCCTCGTCAACCCCTTCGAGCCAAAGAAGTAGGAGTTTTTCTTTTCACAAAAAAATTAAACCCTTAATCATAACCCGGGGCAGGGTAGTTCTCTCAGTTGATCCAGGTGCACAATGAACATCATCAAAGGAATCCTTCCAAAACAAAAGACAGTGATGGTTCAGAATAATTAAAGACAGGCAGCCATTACTTCTCAAAATAAAAGCCCAATAAGTCAAAACCTATGAAGGAGACTTACAAAACTGGGGCATCCCGCTGACTGTAATCACAAAAGAGACAGTTCAGGCAAAAAATAGGGATAACAAAATCAAAAAGAAAGAGGTCCTACAAACCCTCAACAAAAAAAGAAATGACTGCCTATTCAAAATAAACTGTCAACATCCGAACCATCACCGGAATATCAGAGCAAAGACTCAAACAGGATCTAAATGCACGATTAGCTGAGTTTAGGTTTGAAGAACATCACGAAGAGCGGGTGGGTACAAATAAAATTTGAGCCTTTATCCTTTGTTTCTTAAACCGTGAACCAGGCCACGTTATAACCCTCAAAAGTCCTAGCTGAAGCATGGGTTATTTCGAAAGCATACTATTACAAAAGGTATCCTGACTCCTTAAGGCTTGCGGTAAAATAACGAGTTGACATCACATTTTACAAAATTTACTTGTTTTATTAAAAACTTCATTTTTCAAAAACTTCAAGACAGACATAAGCGTTGCATTTCTGATATAACATTGTTTGCATATGACTATTTGTTTGAACAACAGAGAAATTCACACGAAGAATATCTAGTGAACAAAAGCACTTCCAATCCAGGGGCACGACATGATCATTGTCTATCATCTGGGGCAGTCAGGTCAAGATTTAGAGAATCTCTCAAAGGCCAACCAGCTTGGGGAAAATCTCCATCTGGATCACTGGGGGCATTGGACGATCAAACGAAGATCTTCTGGTGGTATGTCAATGCAACACTACTGACAGGGGCACCTCCTTACATCCTGAGAGCATGGACATAGTCGAAAAAATACTACGCATAATCAAAGACCCGCTAGGTTGACACACCTAGGAAAAAATAAGGGCTTCCCGGCGAACCAAAAGGGTTCGGGCAAAATAAGGGATGAAATGAAAAAATTTGTACACCCGGCAAGTCGAAAACCTGAAAAGGCGGCTTGGGCAAAAATGGGTATCCCGGTGGACTGAAAACCCGAAAGGGCGGTCCAGGCAAAAATTAGGGATCAAAGCGTACGACTATGTCCTGTCATCTCGTCAATTGCCTACCAGAAGAAGATTTGTCAATCGGCAGTCATCAAGCACCTCTACAGGTACCTTCTCCCAATCAGCCTGAAAAGGCACAGTATCTCCAGCAAGTCAGCGATACTCTCCCCAAGCAGAGTTAGCCTACTGTCAGCCTTAAGGAAGTTGGGTATCCCCAGAAGATCTCAATATTCCCCAGCGGAGTATACAGATGTTCCTAAGCAAGCATCCCCGGTAGTCTTAATTTAAGATTGTTCCCCGGCGGAATACCAGACATCCCAGTGGAGCCACTTCCCCAGTGCAATCCAAAAGTTTCCCCAGGAGAGTTGAATCATCCTCCCCAAAAGATTCTGGAAGCTTATCCCCAGTAGATTCTGGAAGCTTATCCCCAGTAGATTCTGGAAGCTTACCCCTGCAGAGTACATATCTCTCCCCGGCTTTATTCAGAAGGTTATTCCCCACCAGAGCTTATAACTGGGTTATCCTCAGCTAATTACCACGGAAAGATCGTCCTCGGTGAAGTTCTTCCTATCCCCTAGCAGAGTTCATCAAATTCCCCGACATAACATATCAACGGAATCCCCAGCGGAGTTATCATCAAATTCTCAGCGAAGTATCTCTTCCCACAAAGTAATTCCGCGCAGAGTAACCTCTCCGACAAGCTTATTCCCCAACGGAGTCATCTTCTCCTACCGGTTTATTCTTGCAATCATCCTCCCCAGCGGAAGCGAAGAATTCTACTCTTCAACATCAGCCCAGGATTCAACAAACTCCCGGTATTCGTCAAGGATTTATTTTCCTAGACGAAAATACATTCATAGACATTTCACATTTCATACATCCTGCTTACATACATGATAAAGTGCATACGACACGATCTCATTTTGAGAACATCATGACATCATGCATTTCATACATCATGACATTGCATACAACTGATGTTTTGCCTTTTCAGGAAAAAGGTTAATCCAAAGATGATTACTATCAACTGTCGCAGTTTCGGATTCGATACCTTATCTAGCCAGGGAATATCTGTGAGCGATTGATTATGGATTCGATACCTGTATCTAGCCAGGGCATATCTACATTAAAGAGATTTCAGAGATAGCTTAGAAATGCTCCAGATACGGATGTTGTTCTTTTGCTTATTCAAGAATTTCCTTTCAGATATAGCTGGGAAATGCTCCAGATATGGACGCTATTCTTTTGCTTATTCAAAGTTTCCTCTCAAAGATAGCTTGGAAATGCTCCAGATATGGATGTTATTCTTTTGCTTATTCAAAGTTTCTTCTCAAAGATAGTTCAGATATGCTCCGGAACCGGATGCTATTCTGTTGCTTATTCAGAGTTTCTTCCCAGAAATGGCTTAGAGATGCTCCAGACACGGATGCTATTCTTTTGCTTATTCAGATGTCCTTCTTGAAATGGTTCAGATGCGACCCAGATATGGCTACCTTCTGATACTTATTCCAGATTCCCTTCCAGAGATAGCTTAGAGATGCTCCCGACGCGAATGATATTCTATCGCTTATTCAAAGTTTCTCCTCAGAGATGGCTTAGAGATGCTCCGGACCCGGATGCTATTCTATCGCTTATTCAGAGTTTCCTTCAGATATAGCTGGGAAATGCTCCAGATATGGATGTTGTTCTTTTTCTTATTCAGATTTTCTCTTCAGAGATAGCTTGGAAATGCTTCTGATATGGATGATATTCTTTTGCTTATTCAAGAGTTTCCTTTCAGATATAGCTTGGAAATGCTCCAAATATGGATGCTATTCTTTTGCTTATTCAGGGTTTCTTTTCAGATATAACTTAGAGATGCTCCGACCACGGATGCTATTCTATTGTTTATTCAGAGATTCCTTCTAGATATGGTTCAGATGCGACCCAGATATGGCTACATTCTGATACTTATTCCAGATTCCCTTTCAGAGATAGCTTAGAGATGCTCCTAACGCGGATGATATTCTATTGCTTATTCAGATTTCCTTTCAGAAACGGCTAAGAGATGCTCCCGACGCGGATCATATTCTATTGCTTATTCAAATTTCCTTTCAGAAACGACTAAGAGATGCTCCAGATGCGGATGCTATCTTATTGCTTATTCAGAGATAGTTCAGATGCGACCCAGACATGGCGATATTCTGATACTTATTCCAGATTTCCTTTCAGATATAGCTTAGAGATGCTCCTGACCCGGATGTTATTCGATTGCTTATTTAGATTTCTCTTCAGAGATAGCTTAGAGATGCTCCTGACCCGGACGCTATTCTATTGCTTATTCAGATTCCAACTTCTAAAGACAACTTAGAGATGCTCCAGACCCGGATGATATTCTATTGTTAGACCTGATTCATTCAAAATACATTCCAGATATGATCCAGATTCAGATGACATTCTGTCACTCACTCAGATACAATATGGATATACCCCAGACGCGGCAGTCATTCTACTATTTTTTCAGACGTCGGCAATCAGATATAGACTAGATATGCTCCAGGCACAGAAGCTATTCTATTTCTTATTCAGATTCCTCCTATCCATCCTATCTCCAAATGGCATCTGTAAGCCCATTCCCGACATCACATTGCTGATACCACACTATGCGAGTGCAAATTTCTGGGCACTCTAGTGTTCAATCATCTTCCACCTTCGGATCACGAAAGGCACGCAAGCCAATCTACATCCTCATGTCTAAGAAGATTGAACATGGGCAACTGTTGTACCCCAAAATTTGCCCTCCCATATTCTTCAAGATTTGTCAAGATCAATCTTCAAATGGATCAAAGGGTTGCACAGTCAAACATCCTCCTAAGCCAGTCAAAATTAGGGTTTTGGTTCTTGCAAGGAAGTTGAGGTTTTCAAGGGCTCAATCAAGTCCCATAGGCCTATATACATTGTCAAGCATCTACATGCCAAGTTTCAAGGCTCACAGCATCAAGTTGCACAGTCAAAGGCCCTATTTGGTTCACAATCAACTGTAGGGGCAAAATGGTCATTTGGCAGTCAAAAGTCAAAAAATTTGGTCAACATCTTATTTTGAAGCCACATTAATCATTTGATAAGGTCTTGATCATGATTCCACAAGAATGGCTCAAAAATCATCAAGATGCAAAAGTTTCTATTTGTGGACAGTTGAAAAGTCAACTGTAACTTGACCAAGGCATAACTTTTTCATGGTTCATCAGAAAAATCCCATCCAATGCTCATTTTGAAGGGGAGGACATTTACTACAACTCATAATCACATTCCAAGTCCAAGAAATGCTCTCACAAAAAGTTATCAATTTCTACATTATAGGTCAATTTCAAAAGTCAACAAAAAGGCATTTTAAGTCAAAGACCACAACTTGAGATTGGTAAATCCAAATGACATGGGACCAAAGGCATTGGTTAGAGGACTTCAATACCTTTCCAAAATGTCTAAGAACATGTTCATAGGATCAAAATTGAGAAAGATATGCATTGGAGAAGTTGGTAAATTTTTGGGAATTTGCAAAAGTCAACTTTGCCTAAAACACTTCATTTTTGCTAATGGGCCTCAAATTCTTTCTTGAAACATTGTCCAAGGCCTATGCACGACCCATTGAGCTTAAATTGATTTATTTTCTTATTTTTAATTAATTAATTGAATTTTTATTAATATTAATTCATTTAATTCATTTAATTGTAGCAAAATTCAAAAGATATTATTTTCAAATCTTTTGTGGAGCAAATATGACCAACACATGCTGAAGATTTCGTTTGCCAATCAAGGGGACCAAAATATCCAATTTTAGCAAGTTTTATCAATCAAAAAGATGCAAAACATTATTCCATGGATTCTTGGACAAAAGATTTAACCTAATTCGTTTCAATACAAATACTGAAGCAAACCCTAAAGCCTTGGACGTGCAAAACTGCTGCAAAGAACCCTTACCATATTGAAAAAATTCAAAGAAAGCTTGAAACTGAAGTCCACTTTCCAGGCCCTTTCAAGGAGATTTCAAGATTCAAACACGTTGCTAGCATACTCAGAAACAATTTGCAATCAAAACCAAGTGTTTAACCTCAAGAAATCGCCTCTAACAGATTCACGGTTTGCCTAACTTTGTCAAAATCGAAACTCATAATTCATGCATCTTTACTATGATTTTTTGTGTGTTTTGAGTTGCTTGCATCCACAGGAATCTTTTGGCATAAATTAATTGCATTGAAACGCCTTGAAACAGAATCTACCATTGATGAAATTTAGGGTTTCGAAGCTTTCAAAATAGGGCTTTGCTATACAAGAAAAATTAGACCTCAAGACGCACATCGTTGAAACCGTCTGAATGAAACGAAGACATTGAGACCCTCGAGATGAATTTATATAAACATACGCCTATTCTCTATTATTTGACATTCCATATTGTGGGGGTTAAAAACCCCCGCTATTTGATTTGTTTTTCTGCAGGTTTCAACGAAGAAGACAAGATGTGGAAGCAGACTATTGGTCTATTCAAATAATATGCGCGCATTTTGCTTTATTGCATAATTGTTTGGTTTATTAATATATTATTTATTGATCATTGTATTAACAAAAGCAAGCAGGTGGTTGAGTTGGTGGAAAGCGTGTCCAATAACCATTGGGACCTGGGTTCGATCCCCAGGTCCCCCTAAACGCATTATGTTATTTTTCTTCTCATACTTGCATGCAGCTTTCCAAGGGTGGTACACCATATGCCCTCCAGGCATCATCATGCCATGTGTCCCCATCAACAATCCAAAGGCCAGGGATGGATGACCACCATGTTCCTCAGTCAACATGCACGTGGGCAATTCCAAAGTCAACGCAGGCTTAAGCTTACTGGGCCTCAAAGTTACAAACACACCTCCATTGGGCCATCAAACCCCCCCTGGTTTTACTATTCTTTTTATTTTATTTTTTCTTTGAATTCTTTTAACTAATTATTATTATTATTATTATTATTATTATTATTATTATTATTATTATTATTATTATTATTATTAACTAACAAATTAATTTTCATATTAAATTCAGACTATTAAAATGTAAATATTTTTTATTACTAATTGTTAATTTCACTTTAATTCATTATTTTGTAAATAAAATACTAACAAAGTAATTAGTTTGATTAGGTAATTTTGACCTTTTTTAATAATAAATAAAATAAACTTAGAACTAGGGTTTTCTTGACTTTTAATTTCCTTTTTCTTTTTATTTTCATTAAAAACTTAAAAAACACAAAAAAACTTTTTTTCTTTTAATTAAAAAATTAATTAATTAGTTTAGGGTTAATATTTAATTAAATGCAAAGGACCAAAATTTCTTTATTTCTCAAAAGGGTCAAAACCCTAAGGACGTCCCGATTTAATTTCTTTCGCGCGTTATTCTTATTTTTGATTATTTATGTATCTGATCAAATGATGTAATAGTTAATTAGGATTTTACCGCTTTATTTACTTTTCCGCATTTATTTTCCAAAACGGGTTTTTGTTTTTGGTGATGTATAGACCCGCGCCTTGTAATAGCGTAGATTTACCTTTCCGCAATTTACTTTCCGCACAATTATTAACTGTTAATTTGCATGCAAGACTTGTATGAAAATAAAACCAACTCGTAGCTCACAAATGCATGATCAAAGATAATATAACATGAAAACAACACACATGCACATGCCACTCCTAGGGTACGCCTCACTGGTTGCCTCGAACGTGGTCGCCTCGAACGTGGTCGTCAAGTATAGGGTGTTTTAGAGGTCGCCCTCCTGTCTAAGATCCAGTTGCCTTGAAACGGTTGCCTCGGATAAAAAAAGGATCTAGGACATTAGGGTTACTTCTAAGGTGTCCTACTATTGCTTCGGTGACCACACTGTCCCTATAATCGAATTGACCCGAATAACTCCAACGATGGTGCTACCTACCTCTCAATGGTGGGATAGCACTATCGTAAGGACTCTTACACAGCCTAATTCCTTAGAGTAGGTAGATTCTCGTGGGTACTTGCTCTCTCAAAAACAAACAAAATACTTTTCACACCTACACTTTCTAAAAGTTTTCAAACAAATTTTTCATACACTCTTGAGGACTGATACAAGAGTTACCTAGAAGTTTTTCAAAACGAATTTTTTTTTCAAAACACACAAACACTTGAAAAGCAAACATTTTTGAAAACATAGTGAGCAAGTACCTAAGAGCCCGTGGATAACCACGGATAGAAAGGGTGCTAACACCTTCCCTTTCTATAATCTACCTCCCGAACCAAGAAACATCTCGAAAAGGAATTTTGTTGTGCTTTTGTCCTTTCCTTGTTGGAGAAAATAAAAGACGGTGGCGACTCTTGCTTACCGCGACATTTCGCGAACCAGCATTTCAAAAACAGTCAGTTCTATTTCCACCGATCACAGCGGGGTACGTTCTGCTACAAAATGATGCCATTCGGACTGAAGAATGTCGGGGCAACCTATCAACGCACCATGGTAGCTTTGTTTCATGATATGATACATCATGAAATAGAGGTCTACGTGGATGACATGATAGCCCGATCACAAACTGAAGAAGAACACCTCGACCACTTGCAAAAGCTGTTTGTCAGGTTGAAGGAATATAAGCTTAGATTGAACCCTAACAAGTGCACGTTCGGAGTCCGGTCTGGAAAACTCTTGGGTTTCATTGCCAGCAACAAAGGCATCGAGGTTGATCCTGCCAAAGTCAAGGCTATACAAGAAATGCCCGCTCCTCGCACTGAGAAGGAGGTAAGAGGTTTCTTGGGACGCCTAAACTACATTGCAAGGTTCATTTCTCACCTAACATCTACCTGTGAACCAATCTTCAAGCTGTTGAAGAAAGATCAGGTAGTTAAATGGAATGATGACTGTCAAGTTGCTTTCGATAAAATCAAGGAGTATTTGCTAGAACCTCCTATCTTGATGCCACCCTTCGAAGGAAGACCGCTAATCATGTATCTGACCGTCCTAGAGAATTCAATGGGGTGCGTACTGGGGCAGCATGACGAGTCTGGCCAAAAAGAGCATGCCATTTATTACCTTAGCAAAAAGTTTACCGACTGTGAAACAAGATATTCACTGCTCGAGAAAACTTGTTGCGCTTTGGTATGGGCTTCTCGCCGGCTAAGGTAGTATATGTTGACTCATACCACTTTGTTGATATCTAAGATGGATCCAATCAAATACATCTTTGAGAAGCCTGCTTTGTCTGGAAGAATAGCTAGATGGCAAATAATCCTCACTGAGTATGACATATAGTACACGACCCAAAAAGCTATAAAGGGGATTTTACTAGCCGATCATCTGGACCATCAAGCTGTCGAAGACTAACAATCCATGAGATTCGACTTCCCTGACGAAGACATTATGACATTGGAAAACATTGAAGATTTCAGACCGCATGACAGACCTGAACACGGATCCCGATGAACACTGTACTTTGATGGTGCCTCCAATGCACTTGGCAACGGTATCGGCGCGGTACTTATCTCTCCAGAAGGTTTCCATACTCCTTTCACCGCCAGACTTTGCTTCAACTGCACCAACAACATGGCAGAGTATGAAGCTTGCATCTTTGGACTCAAGGCTGCCATAGACTTGGGAATCAAATCTTTGATTGTATTTGGGAACTCAGCTTTGGTCATCAGTCAGATAGAAGGAGAGTGGGACACTAAGCATCCAAACCTCATCCCTTACAAAGAACATGTCTTGACATTGTTACCACATTTCGAGCAGATTACCTTCGAGCACTTCCCGTGAGAAGAATATCAGCTAGCAGATACTTTAGCTACAATGTCATCCATGTTTAAACTTAATTGGGATAACAAGGCTCCCCAAATCACCATTTAACGGATGGACGAACCCGCACACTGTCACGAGATTAATACCGAAGAAGTAGTGGACCGACCTAGGTTTCACGAAGTCAAAAGGTATCTCGAGGCTCAAGAATATCCTGAAGGAGCTTCAGTCAATGATAAAAAGTTCTTAAGGAGATTCTCAGCTAAGTTCTTCCTGAGCAATGGTATCCTATACAAGCGCAATCATGATTGCATTCTGCTCCGTTGTGTGGACAAGATCGAAGCTGAATAGATCATGGCTGAACTACACAATGGCACCTTTGGCACCCACTCTAGCGGTCATACGATGGATAAGAAGATTCTAAGGGCAGGCTACTACTGGTCTACCATGGAAGCTAACTGCTATCAATATTCTAGAAGTTGTCATAAATGTCAAATTTATGCGGAAAGGTACATATACCCCCAGTTCCTCTCAACGTCTTAATAGCTCCTTGGCCATTCGCTATGTGGGGAATCGATATGATTGGAGAGATCAAGCCTACAACATCCAATGGACACCGTTTCATTTTGGTGGCCATTGATTATTTTACAAAGTAGGTCGAAGCATCTTCCTTCGCATCCATTACAAAGAATGTTATTGCCCGCTTCATCAAGCAGAATATCATTTTTCGGTACGGTATCCCCGAAAGGATCATCACTGATAACGGTACAAACCTTAACAATACTATGATCACCGCCTTGTGCAAATAGTTCAAGATTCAACATCACAATTCATCTCCCTATCGGTCAAAGATGAACGGTGTTGTCGAAGCTGCGAACAAAAATATCAAGAAGATCATACAAAAGATGACAGTCACCTATAAAGACTGGCATGAAATGCTACTGTTTGATCTCCACGGGTACCTTACCACGACTCATACTTCAACTGGGGCAACACCTTATTCCTTGGTATATGGCATGGAAGCGGTTTTACCTATTGAGGTTCAGATTCCTTCCTTGAGAATCATGAAAGATGCTGGTTTGAGTGAAGACGATTAGATCCAAACCCGGCTTGATCAGTTAAACTTAATTGATGAGAAGAGACTTACTGTTGTTTTCCACGGTCAGACGTATCAAAAACGGATGATCAAAGCTTTCAACAAGAAAGTCAGGCGCCAAGTGTATCAAGTTGGAGATCTTGTGATCAAGCGCATCATCTTGCCACAAAGTGATCCCAGGGGAAAATGGACTCCTACCTATGAAGGACCATTTGTGATCAAGAATATATTTTCTGGTGGGGCAATGATTTTAACCACCATGGACAGCGATGATCTGCCACACCCTGCGAACGCAGACATAGTAAAAAGATACTACGCATAAGAGACCCGCTAGGTTGATACACCTAGGCAAAACAAGGGCATCCCGGTGAATCTAAAACCCGAAAGGGTGGTTCAGGCAAAAATTAGGGATAAAACAAAAAAATTTGTACACCCGGCAAGTTGAAAACCTGAAAGGGCGACTTGGGCAAAAAAGGGTTTCCCGGTGGACTGAAAACCCGAAAGGGCGGTCCAGGAAAAAGTTAGGGAATTAAAGCGTATGACTATGTCTCGTCAGATCACTTTAAGGACAATCTCTTCACAGACAAACTCTGAGGCTTCTGATCAATTCAATCATCTTCGGACGAAGCAACGAACGAACAAGATATTCGGAATTACGAAGGCTATATCAGAATGGGAACCCATGGAATTTTTTAAACTTAGCCATCCTTCTTTGTATAAATTTTTCTCATTTTTTACGACACCATCCTCTTACTAGGATGACTGTCTCCTTTGTACAAAACACTTATTCAAAGTAAATACAAAGATATCTCTTTCAAAGTACATAAAACTATTTGCCTTTTTCTTTAAACTTTTGTTTTATTTGCAAAAACGTCTAATGATTCATTAATGAACATATGCATTTGAACATAATTACCGTTTACAAATAAACAGGATGAAAAAGAGTAATTACTGACAGGTAGAAAGATTAGGAAAACTTCTTTAGACTATTCCATGAGCAATCTCTACAGCACGTCATTGATATCCCCCAGCGGAGCCAAAACTTTGAACTACAGATCCCCAACGGATATGAGACTACCAACTACCAATTCCCAGCGGAGCTGAAACTTCTAACCCACGGCGAAAATTATCCAGTTTCTCCAGGTTTCCCCAGCAAATTATCTTGAAGCCTGACAATCAACCAGTTAACAGTTAAATTCTGTTTCTCCCCAACCTAGGGTAACTCCCCCAGTAAAGTGGCATACATACCAAACTCCTGAACTCCCCGGCGTATTTAAGCTTTCCCCCACAGAGCTTTCATTGTAGGATAAACTTTTTCCATAAAGTTTTATTGCTTCTCGGCAGAACAAAGACTCCCGTAAGTAATCCCCAATAGAAGTCTTTAAAATTCTCTGGATTCCCCAAGAAGATTCCTCAAGAAGTATATGGAATTATTCTCACAGCAGGAATCCTCAGCAGTCAAGGGTTTATTTCCCCCGGCGGCAGTCAAGGATTTACTTTCCTCAGCAATACAACAAATCAGCTTACATGCGCATACATTACATCATAAGCATGGATAAAACACATTTATTGCATCATACATTTCATGCAACATAACTTCGTGTTTCATCTAACATTCTACCCTTTTCAGGATAAGATTAACAGCTATTTGTAACAAAATATCCACAGATCACTGATACAGTCCAGATACGCTCCAGCCACTGAAGCCATTCTGTCACTCATTCAAATCTCAACTTCAGATACAGTACAGATACACTCCAGACACCGAAGTCATTCTGATACTTAATCAAATTCCAAGTTCCGATACATTCCAGATACGCTCCAGACACGGAAGCCATTTTGTCACTCATTCAGACTTCAACAATCAGATATATATTAGATACGCTCCAGATACGGAAGCCATTCTATTTCTCATTCAGATTTAACTATCAATTTCAAGTCCAAATACACTCCAAACACGGAAGTCATTCCGTCACTTATTCAGATCCCAGTTATAGTTCAGATATACTCCAGACACAGAACTCATTCTGCTACTCATACAGATCTCAACTTCGGATACAGTCCAGACACGCTCCGTACACGGTTGCCATTCTGTCACTTATTCTGACTTTTCTCCCAGCTCAGATACACTCCAAGATATGGAAGTCATTCTGTTTCCTATTCAAGATACAGTACATATACACTCCAGACACGGAAGTCATTCTGTCACTCATTCAGTCTTAATTTCAAGATACAGTACAAATACACTCCAGACACGGAAGTCATTCTGTCACTCATTCAGACTTAATTTCAAGATACAGTACAGATACACTCCAGACACGGAAGTCATTTTCTCACTCATTCATACTTAATTTCAAGATACAGTACAGATACACTCCAGACGCGGAAGTCATTCTATCGCTTATCCAGATTCCGAGTACAAATATAGTTCAGATATGTTTCAAATGCGGACACCATTCTGATGCTTATTCTGTCGATTTACAACCAAACATTCTTGAATGGCATCTTTAAGCCCATTCCCTCCACTACAAATTGACGAGTGAAAATTTACGAGCACTCTAGTGTCCAATCATCTTTTACCTTCAAGTCACGAACGACAAAAATCGCCGATCTAACTCTTCAGGTTCAAGAAGATTGAACATGGGAAGCTGTTGTACCCCAAAATTTTCCCTCCCATTTTTCACAGAAATCACAACCCTAGGGTTACTCAGATATTCAAGAATGGCTCAGGAATCGATCAGACAAATTTTCTCCTTTGGCAATAAAACAACAATTAGGGTTTTTACTTGCAGTTCTTAGAAAAAATGAATTCACCAAGATCCAATTGGCTTTCACACGTTCTCATGCTTTTTCAAGTTTACTGAAAGATTACTGTTTGTTCTCAAGGCATATTCATTTGGGACAAGAGATGGGATCTAAGACTGTTCATTTGGAATATTCATGTTTTGTTTGATCTAGGTTGAACAGATAATTTGCGTCTGTTAAAACATTTGATGGTTAATGGAATAAGACATTTGCTGGTTTATGGAATGAACATTTGTTTGTTTATAGAATACACAATGCGTGTTTATTTGGAATGCAGTGGCAAGATTACATGATCACTGGAATTTAGGTTATCTTGGTTGGAATTATTGGAATGCAGTTTCAATTATCTTAATCAGGAATCTTAAAGAATTAATGAAGATGCAAAGAGAAAATTGCAAGTTATTGACAGTAGAAGATTTTAATGGATATCAGAATACCTCATAAGACTTTCTTTCATTTATTTCAAAAAATTGTTACAATACAATTTATTATTAAAATGCTTTAAGTTTTACAACTTATTGTATTTGAAAAAAATAAATTAGTACAATTATTTGAGTATCCCTATCTAAATTATAAAGGAAAAATTTAAGCCTAAGAGTGACTAAGCTTCCATTGCTTCCATGCATGCCAAAGAATCTTCTGCTTCCTCTGCTTTGCTACCATCCAGTTTGCGCTCACATGAAAAACAAAAGACAGAAAAATAATCAGTACAGTTAGATGGATATGTTTAAGAAATTTCAAAAGAAAAAATGTGTTCATCATTAAAGTTTGCAATTTGGAATCAGAGGGCTATTTTTAATTCATCATGTTTTTATTTTTCTATTTTGCAAATCACAAGAAGATTGCTCTTCTTGGTTCACAAAAAGAAAGATAAAAATGAAAGCAAAGCTGTCCAAATAAAAATGCAAGCAATTTATCCAAATACAAGCAAAACTGCCCAAACAAGTGAAAATAAACAAGCAGCATGGCCAAACAGGCAGCAGGCGCGCAAAGCTGCCCGAACAAGTGAAAATATACAAGCAGCATGGCCAAACAGGCAGCAGGCGCGCAAATTGCCCAAACAAGTGAAAATATACAAGCAGCATGGCCAAGCAAGCAGCAAGCGCGCAAAATCCACAAGACAACAACATATCAGCATGCAAACAAAATACAAACAGCAAGAACGAGGCAACATAGGCAGTAGCAGACAAAGCATAAGCAGACAAAAGGGCATTAGCAAGAAGAAAATATAAAACTAAGTCAACAAGCAAGAGGCTTGTTCTTAATCTTTTTCATCATTTTCCAAATTAAAAATTGCAAACTTTTCAGAAAATATTTGGCTTAGGGTCATTAAGAGAGGAAGAGGAAAGAAGTCACCTAGGGGATGTTGCCCTGCTGTCACAATTGCAACAAAAATGCTAGCAAACAAAACTGCAAGGAAAATAGCCTAAGAAGAAAATCCCAAAGTATTCAAAATTTGGTGGTTTCCCACCATTTTGAATAAGCTGCAAAACTGTCAAAGAGAAAAGCCAATATAACAGTAGAGAGGGTGTAAGAGAGGGGGGACAGAAAAAAATTATCAAACACAAACTGCCACCAAACCTCCAAAAGAAATCCCATAACCAATTTTCAAACCTGTTAAACCATAACCAACAACAAGCCATCAATCTACAAAACTGTAACAATCAAAAAACTTGCATAACCACTGCCACCAACCTCAAACAGTTTGCAAACCATCAGCAAAATCACAAAACAGTTCAAACAAATCCCAAACTCATCAAAACTGTCAAGAAATCAACGAAACTCCCAAACCAAAACCAGTTCATAACCAAACTGTCAAAAAAATCGCCAAAAAACATTCAACAAAACTCCTCAAACTGTCAAACAAAAACAGTCCAACATCCTCATCAACCTCCAAAACATAACAAGTTCAAACAACCCAAACTTGTTAGCAAAAAAATCAAACACAACCAAAACTTGTTTCCTAACCTGCAAATTGTCAAAATTAATTCTAAAACTTACCAAAAAACTGTGAAACAAGTTCAAACACCAAACCCGTCAATACCAAAAATCTTGTAAAACCATTTCAACATCCAAAACAACAAAACTCTCTCAAAAACAACCAAAAACCAAGCAAACTCACAAAACTCAGAATTAGAATATACCAAACTGTAACAAAAGAACAGTTCATACCAAACTGTAACTCAGAGCAATCACAGAAACAAGCATCATCATCATCAAACAGCATCATTCAAAGCACAAAATAACAAAGTCTCATAAGCAAACATCATCGTTGTTCAAAGCAAAGAGGGAAGGTTACCTAGCACCTTCGTCATCATTTCCTCCTCCTTGCCTAGCCCGTCACCAGGGAGCATCTCATCTCAAATCTCACTATCCTTTCACAAAAAAGCTCCAAAGGTATATTTCTTGTCAAACTATTTACTACATCTCAAACATATAGCACAATAGGTTAACAGAGAAAATGTGAATAAGGCAAAACAACAAAAAAAACTCGTTTAACCATCAAACAAAATCGTAACAAAAGAACAGAATCATACCCTTTCAAGAGCGAAGCCATTAGGGCTTGGCAAGGTAGTGAAAGAGAGGCTCTGGTAACAAGGGTGAGAGGAAGATCAGAATAAGCGTGCATGTCAAACCCTTTAGATGATTCCATCTCAGAACCTAGGTTTTACCCAGAAAAAAAGTGTTTCTCTCATAAATCAATAACGATTAGGGACTCAGAGCGAGAAAGATGAATGAATTTGATAGAAGTGAGAGAGACGAACAGAGCGGCACCATTGTGAGACTCACAAAGCATAAACCCTAATTTGTTTACCCTAATCCGTTTCCCCTAATAAAAAAACCATAAACTAAATTAAGAAGCTTTGCGCCAATCCATTTGCAAAACCATAAGCCCACATATGCCTTTTTGGCTCACACCCCCCATCCTGGCCTTGTTTCTTGTTTTGTTTCAGCATTGACAAATGTGCCTTTGGGCCTAACCTCCCTTTAATTCACCCAAGCCCATTTTCACTTGTTTTGTTTCAATTTAATTTGATTTGTTTTATCTATGTGTTAATAATATGTTAAAACTTCATTTTTGTAAAATAAATTTGATTTTCTTAATTAGTTTTCTTTTATCATTTTCTTTTTTTATTAATTTTATTACACTTAATAAAAACATCAAAACATTAACTTTAACTTAATTTATTTTATTTATTTAAAGTTAGGTTACGTAATTAATAAAAATACATAAAAGAATAATAATGATAAAAAATTTTAATCTTTTTAGAATAGATTTTTATTTATCTCTTTTCAAGTAAATACATACATTTCACACTTTATTGATTTTATTTTCGTAAATTGTCTTAGCTTTATATTGAATCGCACAACAATTCGATTTGGTTGTAATATTTGGACATTGTTATTTTTTTTATGTGACTCATCCCCATTTGTAATAATTACCCCCATTCCCAGATACTTTTGTAATAGCTTAGACTTTTAATTCCCGCAATTTATTGCTTTCTATATACTGTGTAGTAATTAGGCATGCATGGTAAGATTCAAAAATCAATCGCTAGATGACCTAATCCAAGAATAAATAACTTGAAATCAACACACTTCTCACACGCGCACCTCTAGAGTAACCTTGCTTGTTGCCTCAGAAATACAGTCATGTCCCTCGAATATGAGACACTCTAGCAAATGACCCTTCGATAAACAAAGATCATAGTCCCTCGATGACCCTCAATGTTGCCTTCGATAAAACGATCTCGTCCCTTACAAAATTGCTAGAGCGTCTCACAAGTTGCCTTCAATGATTGTAAAATTGACCCGCGCCTGTCCCTTCATCTCCAAGGATGGGGGTTCTTACCAAATTAATGGTAAGATAGCACCATTAAAAGTAAGAAAAAAGAACAATTTAAGACCTTTCGAGTAGATAGATTCTCTCTTAGTTACTCGCTTGCTCACGACAAAAACTTTCACCTACACTTCCATTTCAAAATATTTTCAAAAGATAAAACGTTTTGTATACGTTCTTATGGAGACGAGAACCATTACAAAACCTCTTTTTCAAAACACTTCTCAAAACACAATTCACAAACACATCTTTGAACCATTTTTCGAAACAAAGCTTTGTATACGTTCTTATAGAGACGAGAACCATTACAAAGAAACTTTCCAAAATACTTTCAAAACCCACACCACAAGTACACAATCAAACAAAAGCAAGTGATCTAAAATGAATAACTAAGAGCCCATGGAAAACCATGGATGAAAAGGGTGCTAGCACCTTCCCTTTTCATGATCTACCCCCCGAACCCGAGAAAATTCTCGAAAGGTCTTTCTTGTGCTTTTTTACCTTTCCTTTTGGATAAAAGAAAAGTCGGTGGCGACTCTTTCTAACCGCACAAGTGCGAACGAAACACAAAACCTCTAGTCAGTTCTCCCACCGTATCACACAAAGTTACTAGTGTTTCGCCCAAGATGGCTTCAATGAAAGATGCTAAAGCTACTATAGAAGAAGAGGGTCAGAGGGTTGTTCATCAGGATCGAGCTGGAAGGCCACCATTCCGCATCAACAATAACATAATCAACATGATAGAAGATGCTGACAATGATTATGACCTTAACGTATGAATCTTTCCTACCATTGGCAATAGGCTTAGCAACTGGAAGCCCGAGGGCATTATCTATATCTCCTTTAGTCAGAAGTAATAGCTACATTTCTATTTTTTATTTCTTTCAAGTTTTGGCTTTATAATATTTGAACAATGACTTTAAGCCTTGTGCCTTACCTGGGGAACAATGGTGTATTTATTAAGGGTTATCATTTCATCAACATATTTTCATTTAATAAAGCATTGAAAGTTTTGCATTCAAATTTTGTGTTCTCTATCTTTCTTTTCACTTTTATCACTTTCAAATAGCTATGTGTTCTTACACACACCCACACACTAAATTTCAAATCTACATCCACTCTGGATCCCGTTAATAACGATTATGCTATTTCCACTTATGACTTTGAAAATCCGATCTACCAAGCCGAGGACGAAGGTGAGAAAGATTGTGAGATACCAGGAGAACTTGCCAGACGGTTAGTGCAAGAAGAAAAGGCTATCCAACCACATGAAGAGCCAGTTGAGGTGGTAAACTTGGGTACTGAAACAAACAGAAAAGAAGTCAAGATAGGCGCCAACTTAAAGGGCAGTGTCAAGAACAAGTTAATATAGATGTTGTATGAATATGTTGAAATCTTTTCTTGGTCCTATGAATACATACCAGGGCTTGATACCGATATTGTGATTCACCATCTGCCGATGAAAGTGGTTGTACTCTGATAAAGAAAAATGTTCATCCCATGCGTCCCGAGATGTCAGAGAAGATCAAAGCTCAGGTAATGAAATAGTTCAACACAGGTTTCTTAGCAGTGACATCATATTCTAAATGGGTTGCAAATGTTGTTCCGGTACCGAAGAAAGATGGCAAGGTACTTATGTGCGTAGACTACAGAGATCTGAACAGGGCGAGCCTCAAAGATGACTTCCTGCTTCCATATATTGATATTTTGGTTGACAACACCACTCAACACAAGGTATTCTCTTTCATGGATGGTTTCTCAAGGTATAATCAGATCAAGATGGCACCCGAAGACATGCAAAGGACTACTTTTGTTACACATTGGGCACATTCTGCTACAAGGTTATGCCTTTTAGGTTGAAGAAAGTCGGCGCAACATATCAGCGTACTATGGTAGCTTTGTTCCATGAGATGATTTATCACGAGATAGAGGTCTATGTGGATGATATGATAGCCAGATCACAGACTAAAGAAGAGCATCTGGACCATCTGCATAAGATTTTTGAGAGACTGGAGAAGTATAAGCTGAGACTGAATCTGAACAAGTACACCTTTGGGGTGAGGTCCGGTAAACTTCTGGGTTTTGATTTTTGCGGTAAAGGAATTGAGGTTGATCCCAATAAATTCAAAGCTATTTAAGAAATGCCTCCTCCACGTACCGAGAAGGAAGTCAGAGGTTTCTTGGGACGACTGAATTATATTGCCAGATTTATTTCTCATTTGACCGCTACTTGTGAGCCGATCTTTAAGTTATTGAAGAAAGACCAGGTAGTGAAATGGAACGACAATTGTCAAACAACTTTTGACAAAATCAAGGAGTACCTACAAGAACCTCCAATTCTAATGCCACCAGTTAAAGGAAGACCTCTAATCATATATCTAACAGTGCTAGAGAATTAAACGGGATGTCTATTGGGCCAGCATGACGAGTCTGATCGAAAAGAGCATGCAATATACTACCTTACCAAAAAGTTTACCAACTATGAAACAAGAAACTCACTGCTCGAGAGTTCTTGTTGCACTTTAGCATGGGCTGCTTGTCGACTAAGACAATATATGTTGATTCATACTACCTTGTTGATCTCTAAAATGGATCCCAAAAAATACATATTCGAGAAGCCAGCTCTACCCGAAAGAATAGCCCGATGGAAAATGATCTTGGCAGAATACGAAATTCAGTACACCACTTAGAAAGCAATAAAAGGAAGTGTATTGGAAGATCATTTGGCACATCAAGCCGTATATGACTACCAATCTATGAGCTTCGAATTCCCAGACGAGAACATTATGTTAGTTATAGATTATGAAGAACCTGGATCATATGAAGGACCTGAGCCAGGATCACGATGGACTATGGTTTTTGATGGAGCTTCTACTGCATTTGGTAACAAAATTAGTGATGTACTTATCTCCCCTCAGGGTTTCCATACGCCCTTCACTGCCAGACTTTGCTTTGACTGTACCAACAACATGGCTGAGTATGAAGCATGCGTCATGGGCATCAGAGCTGCTATTGATTTGAGGATTAAGTTCTTGAGCGTATATGGGGACTCATCCCTGGTAACCAGTCAGATTATGGGAGAATGGGATATTAAGCATCCCAATCTCATTCCGTACCGAGAGCATGTGTTGACCTTAATCTCGTACTTCAAGGAGATCACTTTTGAGAATATCCCAAGGGAAGAAAGTCAGTTGGAAGACACATTAGAAACTATGTCGTCTATGTTTAAAGTCACATGGGACAACGAGGCTCCAAAAATTCACATTGAGAGGCTAGACAAACCTGTACACTGCTACGAAGTTAACATTGATGAAGTATAAGAGAAGCCTTGGTTTAATGAAGTGAAAAGATATATTGAGGCTTCAGAGTATCCTAAAGAAACATCTATCAATGACAATAAATTCCTAGGTAGGTTCTCAACTAAGTTCTTCCTAAGCAACATAATTCTTTACAGGCGCAACCATGATTCAACTCTTCTTTGTTATATGGACAAGAAAGAGGCGAACAAGATTATGGAGGATATGCACGAAGGTATCTTTGGTACTCATTCCAGTGGACATACCATGGCTAAGAAAATTCTAAGAGCAGGTTACTATTGGTCGACTATGGAAACTGATTGTCATCACCACTCGAGAACTTGTAACAAGTGCCAGATCTATGCTGACAAAGTACATGTGCCTCTAGTACCTTTGAATGTCTTCACTGCTCCTTGGCCGTTGGCAATGTGGGGCATTGATATGATCAGAGAGATCAAACCTATTGCTTCCAACAAACATCGCTTCATCGTCTTTGCCATTGGTTACTTCACAAAGTGGATTGAAGCAGCCTCGTCTTCCTCTGTTACTAAGTATATGGTTTCCCGGTACATTAAGCATAATCTTATTTGTCGGTATAGCATCCCCTAAAGGATTATCACAGATAATTATACTAGCCTCAACAAAACTATGATCACGGAACACTACACGCAGTTCAAGATCAAGCACCACAATTCTTCTTTGTATCGACCGAAGATGAATGGCACAGTGGAAGCCGCTAATAATAACTTTAAGAAGATTATAAATAAGATGACAGTGACATATAAAGGTTGGCATGTGATGTTACCATTTTCTCTTCACGGTTATCACACTTCAGTTCAGACATCAACTGGGGCAACCCCATTCTCTCTGGTCTATGGTATGAAGGTTGTCTTACCTGTCGAAGTTTAGATTCCTTCTTTGAGAATTATGAAATATGCAGACTTGGACAAAGACGAATGGATTCAGACTATGCTGGACCACTTGAATTTAATTGACAAGAAGAGGCTTGTGGCTGTCAGTCACAATCAGATGTATCATAAGCGTATGATCAAAGCTTTCAATAAGAAAATCAAGCATCGAATATATCATGCTGGTGACTTGGTAATAAAGCACATCATCCTACCGCAAGGTGATCCCGGAGGAAAATGGACTCCCACCTACGAAGGGACATTTGTGATCAAGAAGATATTTTAAGGAGGTGCTATGATACTTACCACTATAGACGGTGAGGATCTCCCACACCTCGTGAACGTGAACATAGTAAAAAATTACTACGCATGAAAACGATCCGCTAGGTTGACTGGCCTATACAAAAATAAGGGAATCCCGACAAACCAAAAGGGTTCAGGAAATTTTTTTGGATATATATATATATATATATATATATATATATATATATATATATATATATATATACATATATATAAGATTTTACACCCGGCAAGTCGAAAACCTGAAAAGGAGGCTTGGGCAAAAAAGGGTATCCTGGTGGACTAAAAACCCGAAAGGGAGGTCCAGGCAAAAGTTAGGAATCAAAGCGTACAATTATGTCCCATTGGATCACTTACATCCAACTTTATTACCAACCGCAAATTCAAATGGTATAGATTGATTCAATCAACTTCTTCCGACATCAAGGGATGAAATGCTCGAAGACATAGGGGTAATAGCAGAGTTAAAACCCGATGAGATCATTTACACATAGCTATATATTTTGTACTCCTTTCATTTCATGATGATTTCTTATTACTAGGATGTCCGTATCTTTGAACAACAATCGCCTGTTTATAGGCAAACTATCAATCTAAACACAATTTCAAAATTTAAATTCTGTTTTACTTTTTCAGTTTTGTTTGAAAAAAAGTCCAATGACTAAATTGAGTAAACATATGCATATGAATATGATTACTATTAACAAATACATGCATAAAAACAGGAATAAGCATTTACCCAAGACTATAGGAGTTGGGATAATTTTCAATTCGTCTACAAATCCT
The DNA here is from genome assembly GCA_948472305.1 of Vicia faba. Classification (NCBI taxonomy): domain Eukaryota; kingdom Viridiplantae; phylum Streptophyta; class Magnoliopsida; order Fabales; family Fabaceae; genus Vicia; species Vicia faba. The sequence continues at coordinate 163,823,386 of OX451738.1, forward strand.
CACAGAGCAGTTTCCGTAAGATTGTCCCCCGCGGAGTCATCTTCATAAAACTCAATGCATTCCCCAGCAATATCGTCAACCTATATAGTCCCAATACTCTTCAGAGGGTATATCATCAACACAGTTCACAAAAAGTCTCTCCCCCAGCTGAGCCTATTTCTCCAACACGGTAAAATTCCTCAGCAGAGTCTATTCCTCAACAAAGCATATTCCATAACAGAGTGTTTCTCCAGCAGAGTTTATTTACCCAACAGGGTTTATTTCCCCAACAAGATACAATCTCCCCATCTTGAGCCTATCACTTCGACTACTAAAAATCATCTACCAAACTTCTCTCTCCAACAAAGGGTGGTCCAGACCAGTATCCTCAGAGAACTTTTACAGAATCTAAAATCGGACTAGATATCAGTTAATCTTATCCTCTCCAGACGAGTCAGCATCCGTATCAGAAGCGGTCAGACGGCACCCCAGAAGGTTATCCATCTCTTTTATCCCTAGTCAGGGTATATAAGAATTAAAATCCCCAGTAGAGAAATGAATGAACAATGTTCTTAAACTCTTCTCCCCAAACAGAAATCAACATTACCCAGCGGAGTTTCCTCAAACTGCAAGCAGGATTCCCTAGCAGAGGCATTCTAAACAAGATTGAAGAATTACTGTCACTATCCACTGTTGGTGTAAGCCCTAGAGGCCAATACTTTTGGTACTTGTATCGAATTATTTATTAATAATAAAAGGCATTTCTTTATTATGTTTTCCAAAATAATAAAGTCCCTAGAATGGTTTATTGGTTTAATGAAATGTTAAGTGTGACTTAATCATGAGATCCCATTAAACATAAGAAACTATTCTTAAAGTATCCGTAGTCAAGCTTTAATGTGAAGTGGGATAACATTAAAGCATTAAGATTATTATGAAGATAGATTGATGATCACATCTCATGGATCATAGATAAGGAGTTATCAAGTCTTGACATAGGTATGAATATTAGGAGTAATATTTATACTGGATTGACCCGTTATGAGAATACTACATAGAATGTTATGCAAAGTGTCATAAGTTATTCTCATGATGATAATGGTGTATACCACCCTTCGACCTGAAACCACTATGGACCCTAGATGTAGAGTCAAGTACTTTATTGCTGATCAAACGTCATCCGTAACTGGATGACTATAAAGATGGTTGATGGGTACTTCACAAAGCATGCTAAGGGACATGAGTGACCTAGATGGAATTTGCTCATCCTGCATAACAGGATAAATGTCTAAGGGCCCAATATTGAACTGGACAAGGGTGACACAGTGTATGCCTTGTGTTCAATATAGACATGAGGGCAAAAGGGTAATTGTACAACACAAATATTATCACGGAAAAGGTTTGGTCAGATCACATGACATTTTCGTGACTTGGGTAACAGTGATGTGTTGCTAGATACCGCTCACTGTTTATTATATTAAATGTGTAATTTAATATAATTGCCAACGTCGCGAAAACCTACAGGGTCACACACATAAGGACAGGTTGATGAGAGATAGAATAAATAAGGAACACCGTAAGGTACGGTGCACTTAAGTGTAATACGGAAAGTGGTAAGGTACCACGTGGATAAGTGATATATGGTACATCATAAGGTATGATGTCCATAAGCTTAATTGGGCTTTTAGCTTATAGCCTTAATTGGGCTTTTAGCTTGTAGCCCACACGAGTGATTCTATAAATAGATCCCTTGTGATGAAGTTTTTTCACTTGATGCATTTTCGTTTTTGACTCTCTCTCTCACTCAAGGTTTCCGTTCGTGATCAGCTAGCACTGTGACCGGAAGCGATCTGTTCGTGTGGACTGAGTAGAGGCGTTGTTCTTCATCAACGCTCGTGATCATAACCCAAAGGTCTGAATCGCCACAAGAGGTAAAACTTTCTATCACTGACCATGCTCATTCGTAAGGATCTCTAAAGGAAAATTTTATATTCCGCTGCGTTTTGATCGCAATTTTCCTTCAGTGGTATCAGAGCCACTTACGAAACCATGGATCTGATAGTTGTTTATGTTCTATATTTTCTGTTTTGATTCGATTAAAACCAGAATGAATTGAATAATAAACGATTAATTAAATTTGGCATCTGTTGTGTACGATTTGGATGATTGATGTTGACTATGCTTCGGAATCCGACATTAGTATGGTGAAGCAGCGATACATCGATCGTCCATAGGTTACACAAATAAGATCGATCACTCTTATATATGATATAAGTAAATCTGATGCAACGATGGTATATGTGATATACTGTTTCTGTTTCGTTCATTCAAACACTTGATGATTGTTATTCCTTTGACCGATCACTGTTCATATGCTTCGGAATCCGACATTAGTATGGTGAAGCAATGGCATGTGATTAATCATACTGAATTATCAATCGAGATGTGTTTGACAGCATGAAACTGTTGCATTAGGGTTCATGACGGCACAAGGGTTGTGTTGTTGCAGAGTTGTGCGATTAGGGTTGTGAATGCACAAGAGTTGTGCGAAAATGACGCCGATTTCAAATGAATTGTTCATTAAAATTTTGCGCCGGGGCGCTGCCCCTGACAACCCCGCAAAGGGGCGCTGCCCCCTTGACCCCCGTCCGCTGAACGGTCAGCGGAACCACCGTCCGCTGACCGGGCAGCGGAACCCCCGGCTAACTCTGCGTAGTGTGATCAATCATCGAAATTTAATTTGCCTTTTTTAATTAACAAAATTTAAACTAATAATAAAAGTGTGTTTATTATTATTGTCTTGTGGTGATCAGTTATGGCCTTAGTTTTTTCCTTTATTTTGTTTTGAGATTGTAAAATACGGCCTGCGTGTCGTGCCTCTCTCTAAAATTCTTGATGTAACTTCTTTTCTCATCTCACTCCCTCGTATGTAAAACGAGTTTCTTTTATGTAATGTAATGTTATGAAGAAAGAGAAGAATACAATATCAAAGGAGGATAACCTTGGAGATCTTGCTTGGAGAAGTTTAGATCATTATTAGGTTAGCTTAGGTTCTCTCATTGGCTTGGGAGAACAATTGCGCTAGGGGCCATAACTGTATCCTTTTATGTATATTGATGCATGTGTTTGTATGTTGATGCATGAGAGAGACGAATTGCATGTTAAGCCGGTGAGATCAAACTAATAACAAAATCCCTCAAGTTAAATATTAAGTTCATGCTTTCCAAGTTTTAGCACTCATCAAGACTAGTATCGAATAATGTAGGTTTCGCCTACGCGAGGTGCATGTTCTATATTAGTAAGGTGCGATGGGATAATTGTAATATCCAACTGCTAAAACAATGGGTCAAACTTAACTAAACACATTATAATAAGATTATACATGTTTAGAAGCAAGAGTTGGGAATGATTCATATGATGAATTAGAATAAGGAGTTATTCACCCAACTGAAAATATTCGAGAGTTGTATGAGATACAATTGGAAGGAGTTCCTACCTAAATAACCTAGTTTTGTGTAATCAGCCTAACGCTGACTTAGAACGAAGTGAAATGTGGATCTCGACCCACTAGAAAGTCTTCCAACGGGATTTTCCGAATCAAATGATGAGGGTCATTTGGTTTGAGTAAAATAGTGGGAGCATATTTGATTAAAGGCCTAATTAAATATGTTGTTTTAATGATACTTATATTTTCATTTTTTTTGTAGATTACCATGACAACAAACAACCATATTTTGCGATCAATCCTAGATAAGGAAAAATTGTCTGGGACAAATTTCCTGGATTGGCACCGAAATCTGAGGATTGTCCTCAAGCACGATAAGAAGCTGTATGTCTTGGAGACACCTGTTCCTGAAGAGGAACCGCCTAGTTCGGCACCTAAGGCAGAAAGAGAAGCTTATAAGAAGCATCTTGATGATGCTAATGAAGCCGCTTGTCTCATGCTAGCTACTATGAACTCGGAGTTGCAAAAGCAACACGAGAACATGTCAGCGTTCGATATGATCGGACATCTGAAAATGCTCTATCAAGAGCAGGCAAGAAATGAGAGGTTTCAGGTTTCAAAGGCCCTTTTTAACAGCAAGTTATCTGAGGGAAACCCTGTAGGTCCCCATGTACTCAAAATGATTGGGTATGTGGAGAACCTTGAAAGGTTAGGGTTTCCGCTTGGAAAGGAACTTGCAACTGATTTTATCTTGCAATCGTTGCCAGATAGCTTTAATCAGTTTGTCATGAATTTCAACATGAATGACATGGATAAGAGTCTTCCAGAATTGCTAAGCATGTTGAAAACTGCTGAGCAGAATATGAAGACAAAAGGGAAGTCCATTCTGATGGTCAGTAATGGAAAGAAGCTGAACAAGAGGCCTACCAAGCAGGTTGGTAAAGGGAAAGGCAAGGAAGTTGCCAAGCCTAAACCTACTGTTCCTGCTTTGAAGCCTAGTGGAGGCATAGCAAAGGAGGGCACTTGCTTCCATTGCGGTAAGACCGGACATTGGAAGAGAAACTGCCCAAAGTACCTGGAAGATAAGAACAATGGAGTAGAGACTTCAAATTCAGGTATTTTTGTTATTGAAATTAATTTATCTACTTCTGCATCATGGGTATTAGATACTGGATGCGGTTCTCACATTTGTACTAATGTGCAGGGGCTAAAAAGGATTAGAGATTTGGCAAAAGGTGAAGTTGACCTACGAGTTGGAAATGGAGCAAAGGTTGCTGCTTTAGCCGTAGGAACTTATGTTTTAACTTTACCTAGTGGTTTAATAATTCAGTTAGAGAACTGTTATTATGTACCTGCAATTAGTAGGAATATTATTTCCGTTTCTTGTTTGGACAAGTTTGGTTTTTCATTTATAATAAAGAACAATTGTTGCTCTATTTATTTGAATGATATATTCTATGCTTCTGCACAAATGAACAATGGACTATATGTCCTTGATCTTGAAATGCCAATTTATAACATTAATACTAAACGGATTAAACCTAATGAGTTAAATCCAAGCTACCTTTGGCACTGTCGCTTAGGCCACATAAATGAGAAACGCATTTCCAAACTCCATAAAGATGGACTCTTGGACTCTTTTGATTATGAATCATATGAGACATGCAGATCTTGTTTAATTGGAAAGATGACAAAGTCCCCATTCACAGGAAAAGGTGAAAGGGCTAATGATCTTTTGGCCCTCATACATACTGATGTATGTGGACCACTGAACATACCAGCCAGAGGAGGTTTTCAATACTTCATCACATTTACTGATGATTTCAGTAGATATGGTTATGTGTATTTAATGAAACACAAATCTGAAACCTTTGAAAAATTCAAGGAATTCAAGAATGAAGTACAAAACCAACTAGGTAAGAATATTAAAGTTCTTCGATCAGATCGAGGCGGTGAATATTTAAGCCTAGAGTTTGATGACCATCTAAAGGAATGTGGGATTTTATCCCAACTTACTCCTCCCGGAACACCACAATGGAATGGTGTATCCGAGAGAAGAAATCGGACCTTGTTAGACATGGTTCGATCCATGATGAGTCACGCCGATCTTCCGAACTCCTTTTGGGGACATGCACTATTGACTGCAGCTTACACACTTAACCGAGTTCCATCCAAAAAGGTTGAGAAGACACCATATGAGATATGGAGTGGTAAGAAACCACATATGTCTTACATGAAGATTTGGGGTTGTGAAGTTTATGTGAAACGACAAATTTCAACTAAGCTTGAGCCCAAATCTGACAAATGCTTATTTGTTGGGTATCCTAAAGAAACAAGAGGGTATTACTTCTACAATCCTTCTGAGGGCAAAGTGTTTGTCGCTCGAACTGGAGTTTTTCTGGAAAAGGATTTTATTTCCAAAAGAATCAGTGGGAGGAAAATAGAGCTTGAAGAAATTCAAGAACCACAAAGCATTGATACACCTATGGAGGAATTAGAGCAGGAAACACAAGTAGTTGTGGAAGAGCAACCTGCTCAAGTAGAACAAGACCAGCGTAGGTCAAGCAGGATACGTCAACAACCTGAGAGATATGGATATCTCATAAGTGATCAGGGTGATGTATTACTCATGGATCAAGATGAGCCTGTGACCTACCAAGAGGCCATAACTGGTCCTGAGTCCGAGAAGTGGCTAGAAGCCATGAAATCTGAAATGGATTCCATGTACACAAACCAGGTTTGGACCTTGGTAGAGCCTCCTATAGGAGTTAACCCTATAGGATGCAAGTGGGTCTTCAAAAAGAAGACTGACATGGATGGTAAGGTACATACCTATAAGGCAAGACTGGTTGCAAAAGGCTATAAACAAATTCATGGGGTGGACTATGATGAAACCTTTTCACCAGTTGCAATGCTTAAATCTGTTCGGATTTTACTTGCTATCGCTGCATATCATGATTATGAAATATGGCAGATGGATGTCAAAACTGCTTTCCTTAATGGGAATCTTCTTGAGGATGTGTACATGACACAACCTGAAGGATTTGACATACCAGAGGAAGCCCAAAAGATATGTAAGTTACAGCGATCAATTTATGGATTAAAGCAAGCTTCCAGAAGCTGGAATCTTCGTTTTGATGAAACAGTAAAACAATATGGATTCATCAAGAATGAAGATGAGCCTTGTGTCTACAAGAAGGTTAGTGGGAGCATGATCGTATTCCTGGTATTATATGTAGATGACATATTACTCATTGGAAACGATGTCCCTACCTTGCAACAAGTGAAGACTTGGTTAGGGAAATGCTTTTCAATGAAGGACCTAGGTGAAGCAGCCTATATATTAGGAATCAGGATCTATAGAGATAGGTCACAAAAACTGCTTGGCCTAAGTCAGAGTACATACATAGAAAAAGTGTTGAGACGCTTTAATATGCATGATTCCAAGAAAGGATTCATACCTATGCAACATGGCATGTGTCTGTCAAAAACACAATCCCCTTCAAGTAAGGAAGAAAGGGATCGCATGGATAAGATTCCATATGCATCTGCAATAGGATCTATCATGTATGCCATGCTATGTACTCGACCAGATGTCTCGTATTCTTTAAGTGCAACAAGTAGGTACCAGTCTAATCCCGGTGATGCACATTGGGTAGCTGTCAAGAATATCCTTAAGTACTTGAGAAGGACTAAGGATTCATTCTTGATATATGGAGGTCAGGAAGAGCTTGCTGTAATTGGATACACTGATGCTAGCTTCCAGACAGATAAAGATGACTTTAGATCGCAATCTGGTTATGTGTTTTGTTTAAATGGTGGCGCTGTGAGCTGGAAAAGTTCAAAGCAAGATACAGTTGCTGATTCTACAACCGAGGCTGAGTATATTGCTGCCTCAACTGCAGCAAAGGAAGCTGTTTGGATCAAGAAGTTCATTAGTGAACTTGGCATAGTCCATAGCATTGTGGATCCCATTGATCTCTATTGTGATAACAATGGTGCTATCGCACAAGCTAAGGAGCCTAGATCTCACCAACGATCCAAACACATACTTAGGCGTTATCATCTCATTCGAGAGATAATCGATCGGGGAGATGTGAAAATATGCAGAGTACCTACACTTGACAATGTTGCTGACCCATTAACAAAGCCTCTTGCGCAGCTAAAGCATGATGGACATACTAGATCTATGGGTATTAGGGGTATGCCTGATTGGCTCTAGTGCTAGTGGGAGATTGTTGGTGTAAGCCCTAGAGGCCAATACTTTTGGTACTTGTATCGAATTATTTATTAATAATAAAAGGCATTTCTTTATTATGTTTTCCAAAATAATAAAGTCCCTAGAATGGTTTATTGGTTTAATGAAATGTTAAGTGTGACTTAATCATGAGATCCCATTAAACATAAGAAACTATTCTTAAAGTATCCGTAGTCAAGCTTTAATGTGAAGTGGGATAACATTAAAGCATTAAGATTATTATGAAGATAGATTGATGATCACATCTCATGGATCATAGATAAGGAGTTATCAAGTCTTGACATAGGTGTGAATATTAGGAGTAATATTTATACTGGATTGACCCGTTATGAGAATACTACATAGAATGTTATGCAAAGTGTCATAAGTTATTCTCATGATGATAATGGTGTATACCACCCTTCGACCTGAAACCACTATGGACCCTAGATGTAGAGTCAAGTACTTTATTGCTGATCAAACGTCATCCGTAACTGGATGACTATAAAGATGGTTGATGGGTACTTCACAAAGCATGCTAAGGGACATGAGTGACCTAGATGGAATTTGCTCATCCTGCATAACAGGATAAATGTCTAAGGGCCCAATATTGAACTGGACAAGGGTGACACAGTGTATGCCTTGTGTTCAATATAGACATGAGGGCAAAAGGGTAATTGTACAACACAAATATTATCACGGAAAAGGTTTGGTCAGATCACATGACATTTTCGTGACTTGGGTAACAGTGATGTGTTGCTAGATACCGCTCACTGTTTATTATATTAAATGTGTAATTTAATATAATTGCCAACGTCGCGAAAACCTACAGGGTCACACACATAAGGACAGGTTGATGAGAGATAGAATAAATAAGGAACACCGTAAGGTACGGTGCACTTAAGTGTAATACGGAAAGTGGTAAGGTACCACGTGGATAAGTGATATATGGTACATCATAAGGTATGATGTCCATAAGCTTAATTGGGCTTTTAGCTTATAGCCTTAATTGGGCTTTTAGCTTGTAGCCCACACGAGTGATTCTATAAATAGATCCCTTGTGATGAAGTTTTTTCACTTGATGCATTTTCGTTTTTGACTCTCTCTCTCACTCAAGGTTTCCGTTCGTGATCAGCTAGCACTGTGACCGGAAGCGATCTGTTCGTGTGGACTGAGTAGAGGCGTTGTTCTTCATCAACGCTCGTGATCATAACCCAAAGGTCTGAATCGCCACAAGAGGTAAAACTTTCTATCACTGACCATGCTCATTCGTAAGGATCTCTAAAGGAAAATTTTATATTCCGCTGCGTTTTGATCGCAATTTTCCTTCATCCACAACAGTAGTCCAGGATTTATCTTCTCGATCAGAAATTTTATACAAAGCTATCGATACACATAAGCGACATCTCACATTCATACATAATTTATCATAGCATATACATACGAAACGCATATAGCACGCTCTCATTTTCTTTAAGAACATCATTACACAATGCACTACATACATCATGACATTGCATAAATACTAACTCTATCTTTTCAGGTAAAGTTCACAAACATACGAACATCATCAATGATTTTCTAACAGGTCACAGAGTAACTCCTGAAATAGGACGAGGTGACTATCTACATGACCAGAATATTTCCTTCAGAAACTGAATTCTGACAAGCATTTCGCTCAGAGACTAAATCTGACAAGTATCTACTTGAGCACTTTCCCCAGAAAGTCATTCTGAAAAATACCTCTTCTAGATGAAGTCGAGCATAGACATCTTCTAGTACATCATTCTAGACAAAGTCGGGCGTAGACTCATTTTAGTATATCATTCAGATAAAATTAAGCGTAGATTTATTCTGATATTCTTTTTGGACAAAGTCGGGCGTAGACTCACTCCAAAAGTTTCTTCTAGATGAATTCAGGCGTAAACATCTTCTAGTTCAGATGAAATCAAGCATATATTCCTTATGAAACTCTTTTGGACAAAGTCGGACGTAGACTCATTCCCAACGTATCTTTTAGGTAAAGTTGAGCGTTGACTCATTCTAGTATGTCATTCGGAAAAAATCAAGCGTAGATTTATTCTGATAATATTTTTAGACAAAGTCAGGCGTAGAATCATTCCAAACATATCTTCTAGACAAATTCGAGCGTAAACTCATTATAGTATATCATTCGGATAAAATCAAGCGTAGATTTATTCTGATATTCTTTTTGGACAAAATCAGGCATAGACTCATTCCAAACATATGTTCTAGACAAAGTTGAGCGTAGACCCATTCTAGTACATCATTCAGATAAAATCAAGTGTAAATTCACTTTGATATTCTTTTAGGCAAAGTCGGGTGTAAACTCATTCCATATACATTTTCTAAGACAAAGTCAAGCGTAGGCTTATTCTGATATTCCTATCAACAATTACTCTGGATGGAATTTATAAGCCCATCTTTGATGACTCTCCATCATCTCTCTAAATGACATATTTAAGCCCGTTCCCGGTATAATCAACCAACAATGTTACTTCGTGCACAGGCGAGTGCAAATTTCTGGGCACTTAAGTATTCAATCATCTTTTACCTTCAAGTCACGAATGGCGGACATGCCAATCTAACTCTTCACGTATAAGAAGATTGAACAGGGGAAGCTAATGTACCCAAAAATTTTCCCTCCCATTTTTCTTCAAGACATTCTCAAAAGGTCCTCAAATGCTCAAGGTGGCTCAAGAATTGATCAGACAAATTATCCTCCTAAGCAATGGGTCCACAACTAGGTTTTGATATTTATCAAGGAATATTTGGTTTCCAAGCTATCAAGTGGTTTTCATGGTTCCTCATATGTATTAAAGAATTCTCTTACCAAGTTAGAAGCCTTGCATCATAAGTTTGCTCAGTTAATGGCTCAGATGAATGAAAATCAACTATATTGGGTAAAAAGTCAACTATGATCAACATATAGTCAAACTTCAAGATTTTTAAGCAAAATCAACATTTTGAAGTCATATCCATCATTTGATCAAAAGTTGATCATGATTCCTCAAGAAAATCCCACAAATCATCTAAAGTCAAAAGTTGCCAAATTAGGGTTTCCTTAGGAGAAGTCAACTGAACTTTGACCAAGCATAACTTTCACATGATTCATCAGGTTTTCCCCAACCAAAGCTCATTTTTAAGGGAACTCAATTTTCTACAACTTGGTCTCTCTAAGGCCAAGTCCAAAAAATGCATCATTTGAGAGATATAAGCCAATACATTACAAGTTAATTCAAAAGTCAACAAAACGACACTTTTTTATCATGGCAACTTATATTAAAATAAATTCTTCAAAGTAAAAAATGATCAATATAGAGGTTGTATAGGACATCTTGAGCTTTCCAAAAAGTCCTAGATCACCTTCAAAAGATAAAAATTAGGAGAGTTATGACCATTGCAAGTTGGGAAATTTTGAGCAAATGCATGAATTCCAAGTTGAGCAAGCTTGATATTTTGGGCTAATAGGCCATTATTTAAGAATCCAAATGTGCTATGTACTCCTTATACACCTTAGAACTCATTCATACACTATTTGGTTTTTATTTTATTTATTTTTTATTTTTTTCATAATTTAAAGTCAAAACAAAATAAGATAAAATCATATTTTATTACAAGAGTCGAAGCCCATCATGACTTTGCCCTAATTTTCTCTATATATACATATCAATTCAGACATCAAAAGAGAACCCTTACACACGAAACCCTTGCCTTTCAATATTGTCAAAAAATAGCAAACTTTTTTCAAGAACCCTAGAATTTCAAAACTCTTGTTACAAATCCTTTTCACCACAAGAAGCCATCCCATTCACTCCTAACAATCTTCCAGAGCAAGGTTGGATCGATTTTGAGGGTCCAAAACGCATGAAAACACCATACCATGCATCTCCGAATGCATAATGTTTTAAATTTCACATCTTAATTTTGGCATCGTTTTAAGTCATATTGTTATTACTAACGTGCTTCTGAGTTACATTTGAACATGTCTGGACCATCATAATAGTCCCATGCACACTAAAACGAAGAATGCTATGTTTGCTCCGATTTTCTATGTTTACACCATAACTCAAAATCCAGGCCTTTTCAGTCCAAAATGATTGCACCATTGAACTCGTAGCCCTCGATTTAGGGGGTAGGGTATCATTTGCTTAATAATAATGATTATTTTGTAGGTTTAAACAAAACAGGTCGCCAGAGAAGATGACCGGAGCTAGGGCTCTGACGCCTCTCTGGTCAATCCAATCAGGCATATAATATATATTTATTGTTTCAATTATGCTAATGGATGTATTACCACCCTAGTGAATAAAACGTGCGCGTTAAGTCACCACTATACCAAGGCATGGGTTCAATCCCTGCCTTTTGGTTGTTTTCATTGTTTTTATTTTGTTTTTTTTTGCCGGTCGTATACAGTGTGTCCTCGTACATCAACGAGGCATCCTAAAGTTTTACAGCCATTCGTCCCCGCCTTTTGGTCCTTTTCATGTTTCATCAATTTTATAGGTCGGATGTTGCGTGTCTTCGTTCATCAATCGGGCACCCTCAGACTTGCAGCCCTCGGATCCAGGTATGACGCCCCAGATCTATACGCCCATAGTGAACCTCCTAGAACTGTCCCCACTAGAACTTGCGCAAGATTTGAGCTTGCAGCTTTAGGCCTAATGATTTTCTCTCCTTGCACCCCCCAGTTTGCTTCATAACAGGCCTAAATCCTTTTTTTTTTGCTTTATCTTTTTTAACAAAATATAATTAACTTTCTTAAAATTAATATTAATTTAGACTTAGGTTTTTAATTAAGTTAATTAAATTAATTTTCTTTTTTAATTAATTAAATTATTTGAATTAATTTAACTTAGTCTTTAAGAATTAATTAGTTAAAATCAACTTAGGTTTTTTTAATCAATTAATTATTTTTTCTAAATTAAAATCAGTTACGTTTATTTAATTAATCATTAAACGATCACAAAAAAACCATGTTTTCTGTTTCCCTTTATTTTACCGCTTTGCGTGTTTACTTCCGCATTAGTTTATTTTTCCCAATTATGTATCTACTACAATATGTAAAAGTTACTCAGGGTTTACTTGCTTTTTTCTCCAATTTTACGGTTTTGTACCCCCTTCCCCGAAGCTTTGTAATAGCGTAGGACCTTTACTTTATGCAATTTACTGCTTTCCTTATAACTGCTAGTAGTTACGACATGTATGACAAGATCTAAAACAAAACGCTAGATAACCCTAATCAAGATCAAATAACTGAGTTGAATCAATTTTCACACACTCACCTCTAGGGTAATCTCACTTGTTACCTTCGAGTAAAAGCAGTCATGTCCCTCGAACGTGGGAGCGCTTTAGCAAAGACCCTCGGTTAAAAAGATTGTAGTCTCTCGGTGACCCTTACGATGCTGCCTTCGGTAAATGATCTTAGTCTCTTACAATAAATTGCTAAAGCGTCCTTACAAGTTTCCTTTATGACTGTACGATGAACCACGCCCGTTCTTTCACATCCAACGATAGGGCTTCCTACTAACTAATGGTAGGGTAGCACTATATTATGTGCATGTTACACTGACTAGAGAGGCGTCGGAGCCCTAGCTCTGATTGTCTTCTCCAGTGACCTATTTTGGTTAAACCTGTAAAATAGTCATTATTAGAAATAAAATTATACCCACCCCCTAAATCGAGGGCTACGAATTCAATGGTGCAATCGTTTTGGACTAAAAAGGCTTGGTTTTTGAGTTATGGCGTAGACAAGACAAATCAAAGCAAACATGGCATTTTGTAATTTAGCATGCATGTGACCTCGATGATTGTTCTATTCTACCTTATTGGATCTCACGAACACATAGCAAACATTAGTAAACGTTAGAATGCAGCAAAAAAGAAAGTATAGAATTCAAACAAGAATGAAATCGTGATGCTTGCATGAGTGTTTTCTGGCCATTTGGATCCTTGTAAACAATCCAATCTTACCCTAGGAGTGAATGGAATTGATTTGGATTGCAAGTTGGTGGTGAAAGCCAATGTAATAAGGACTTTGAAATTCTAGGGTTATTGAAAAAACTTTGATATTTTTTTGACAATATTGAGAGGCAAGGGTTCGTGTAAGGGTCCTTCCTTGATGTCTGAATTGATATGAATATATAGAGAAAATTAGGGCATATATATGATGGGGTTGGACCCTTGTAATAAAATATGATTTTATCTTATTTTATTTTGACTTTAAAATAATAAGAATAAAAAATAAATAAAAAATAAAAAACCAAGGGATGTATGAATGAGTTATTAGGTGTATAAGGAGTATAGAGAACATTTGGACTCTTAAACAATGGCCCATTAGCCCAAAATATCAAGCTTGCTCAATTTGAACTTCATGCATTTGCTCAAAATTTCCCAACTTGCAATGGTCATAACTCACTCAATTTTCATATTTTGAAAGTGATCTTTGACTTTTTTGAAAGCTCAAGATGTCCTATACCACCTTTATGTTGATCATTTTTTCTTTTGAAGAATTTATCTTGATGTAAGTTTCCTTGACAAAAAGTGTCTTTTTGTTGACTTTTGAAATGACCTGTAATGTATTGGCTTATATCTCTCAAATGATGCATTTTTTGGACTTAAGCTTAGAGAGAAAAAGTTGTAGAGAATTGAATTCTCTTAAAAATAAGCTTTGGTTGGGGAAAATCTGATGAAGCATGTGAAAGTTATGCTTAGTCAAAGTTCAGTTGACTTCTCCTAAGGAAACCCTAATTTGGCAACTTTTGACTTTTGATGATTTGAGGGCTTTTCTTGAGGAACTATGATCAACCCTTGATCAAATAATGAATGTCACTTCAAGATTTTGATGTTGACCAAAAATCTTAAAGTTTGTCTGTATGTTGACCATAATTGATTTTTTACCCAATACAGTTGATTTTCATTCATCTGAGCCACTGACTGAGCAAATTTATGATGCAAGGCTTGAAACTTGACATGAGAATTCTTGAAGATCTATGGAGAACCATGAAAGCCACTTGAGACCTTAAGAACCCAATATTTCTTGTGAAACACAAAACCCTAGTTGTGGACCCATTGCTTATAGGGAGAATTTGTCTGACCAATTCTTTGAGCCAACTTGAGAATTTGAGGACCTTATGAGAATGTCTTGAAGAAAAATGGGAGGGAAAATTTCGGGGTACAACAGATGCCCCTGTTCAATCTTCTTAAACCTGAAGCGTTATATTGGCATGTCTACCATTCGTGACGTGAAGGTAGACGATGATTGAACACTTAGTGCCCAGAAATTTGCACTCGCCTGTGCACGAAGTAACACTATTGGTTGATTATACCAGGAATGGGCTTAAATATGAACTTCAGAGAGTGATGGGATGTCGTCAGAGATGGGCTTATAGATGTCATTCAGAGTAAATTTTGATAGGAATGTTAGAATAAGTCTACGCTTGACTTTGTCTTATAAGATGTATTTGGAATGAGTTTATGTTCGAGTTTGTCCAAAAGAATATCAGAGTGAATCTATGCTTGATTTTATCAGAATAATGTACTAGAATGAGTGTACGCTCCACTTTCTCTAGAAGATACATTTGGAATGAGTATACTCTCGACTTTGTCCAAAAAGAATATCAAAATAAATTTGTGCTTAATTTTATCCAAATGATTACTAGAATGAGTCTACGCCCGACTTTGTCTAGAAGATATATTTGGAATGAGTCTACGCTTGACTTTGTCCAAAAAGAATATCATAATAAATCTACACTTGATTTTATCCGAATGATATACTAGAATGAGTCAATGCTCGACTTTGTCTAGAATATATGTTTGGCATGAGTCTACGCCCGACTTTGTTCAAAAAGAATATCATAATAAATCTACGCTTGATTTTATCTGAATGACATATTAGAATGAGTCTACACCCGACTTTGTCTAGAAATACATTTGGAATGAGTCTACATCCGACTTTGTCCAAAAGAGTTTCAAAAGGAATCTATGCTTGATTTCATCTGAACTAGAAGATGTCTACGCCCAACTTCAACTAGAAGAGGTATTGGAAAGAGTCTACGCCTCACCTTTTTCCGAAAGAGTTTCAGAAGGAAATCTACGCTTGACTTCATCTGAATGATGCACTAGAAGATGTCAACGCCCAACTTCATCTAGAAGAGATATTTTTCAGAATAACTCTCTGGGGAAAGTGCTTAAGTAGCTACTTGTCAGATTTAGTCTCTGAGGGAAATAATTGTCATAATTCAGTTTGTAAAGGAAATTGTCTGGTCATGTAGATAACCGCTCTGTCCTATTTCAGGAATTACTCTGCGACCTGTTAGAAAATTGTTTACGATGTTCGTCTGTTGGTGAACTTTACCTAAAAATATAGAGTTAGTATTTATGCAATGTCATGATGTATGTAGTGAATTGCGTAATGATGGTCTTAAAGCAAATGAGATCGTGCTATATGCGTTCTGTATACATATGTTTGATGAATGATGTATGCATGTGTGATGTCATTGAAGTGTATCGATAGCTTTATATAACATTTTTGATCGGGAAAATAAATCCCAGACTACTGCTGGGGATGGCGACAATAATTCTTTAATCTTGATTAGAATGCCTCTGTTAGGGAATCTTGCTTGCTGTTTGAGGAAACTCTGCTGGGGAATGTTGATTTCTGTTTGGGGAGAAGAGTTCAAGAACATTGGTTGTTCATCGCTCTACTGAGGAGTTTAATTCTTATATACCTTCATTGGGGATAAAAGAGATGGATAACCTTCCAGGTGCCGTCTGACCGCTTCTAATATGGATGCTGACTCATCTGGAGAGGATAAGATTAACTGATATCTAGTCCGATTTCAGATTCTGTAGCAACTCTCTAGGGATAGTGGTATGGACCACCCTTTGTTGGAGAGAGAAGTTTGGCTGGTGATTTGTAGTAGTCGAAGTGATAGACTCAAGTTGGGGAGATTGTATCCTAATGGAGAAATAAACCCTGTTGGGGAAATAAACCCTGCAGGAGAAACACTCTATTGAGGAATATGCTCTACTGAGGAATAGACTCTGCTGAGGAATTTTACCGTGTTCGAGAAATAGGCTCAATTGGGGGAGACACTTTTTATGAACTGTTCTGATGATATACCGTATGACGAGTATTGGGACTCCATAGGTTAACGATATTGCTGTGAAAAATCATACTCCTTTATCTGCTAGGGGATTTTCTAGTGAGTATGATTAGGATATTTCAAACTTGCGGGGAATGCGTTGAGTTTTGTGAAGATGACTCTGCGGGGGACAATCTTATGGAAACTACTTTGTGGGGATTTGTGGGTGACTTGAATGTTATCCTAACTCCTATAGTCTTGAGAATATGCTTATTCCTATTTTTATGCATGTATTTGTTAATATTAATCATATTCATATGCATATGTTCACTCAATTTAGTCATTGGACGTTTTTGCAAACAAAACAGAAAAAGTAAAACAAAATTTGAAATTTGAAATTGTGTTTAGATTGATAGTTTTCCTATAATCAGACGATTGTTGTACAAAGAGATAGACATCCTAGTAAGAGGAAATCACCGTGAAATGTAAGGAGTATAAAATATATAGCTATGTGTAAATGATCTTGTCGGGTTTCAACTCTGTTATTGCCCCAATGCCTTTGAGCATCTTATCCCTTGCTATCGGAAAAAGTTGACTGAATCAATATATACCATTTGAACTTGCCGTTGAAAACAAAGCTGGTTGTGAGTGATCCAACGGGACATAGTCGTATGCTTTAATCCTTAACTTTTTCCCGGACAGCCCTTTCAGTTTTTCAGTCCATCGGGATACCCTTTTTTCCCAAGCCGCCTTTTCGGGTTTTCGACTTTCCAGGTATATAATCTTTACATTTATATCCCTAATTTTTTCCCGAACCCTTTATGGTTCGCCGATACGCCTTTATTTTTGCCTAGGCCAGTCAACCTAGCGGGTCATATTTTATGAGTATTATCTTTTAACTATGTCCGCTTTCACAGGGTGTGAAAGATCTTCACCGTCCATGGTGGTAAGTATCATTGTGTAGCGATAAAAATGTAGCGGGGTAAATCGGAGATCGAATTATTGATTAATTCGTCTCACAAAAGCAAGATTCGCCACCGCGCTTTATTATTTCCAAGGGAAAAGGGAAAAGAGAGAAATAAAACCCTAAATATGCAATGTAAATAGTACTTTTAAAAGTAATAAAAATACAAGGCGTTTTTGAAAAGAGATCTATGGTTCGGGGGTTGGTTATACAATGGGAAGGTATTAGCACCCAATGTATCTATAGTACTCTATAGGAACCTTTTGAAATATCTGTTTATTAAAATTGTTCGTTTGATTGAAAACTGAATCGTTTTGGCCGAAAAAGGGGTACGAACGGGTTTTTGAAGAGACGACGACCTAATGTCGAAGTTTTTGCTTAAAAGGTATGAGTTTTGAAAAGATCGGATATTTGAGGAAAAATTATCCTAAGTTTTAATGAAATGCGAATGTTCGCGCGATTAGACTTGAGGACATGAAGTCAACAAATTTAAACGTTTTTCCCTTGGATTTAGAAGTAAACAGAATAAACAAGTAAATATGAAATAATTAAACAGAAAAATTATGCGGATAATGACTAAATAACAACAGTTAAATAAATGACTAAATGGTGTAAATATGCTTTTTTGGATTTTTGTTTAATATTAATGAAAAGAAAATGTTTTAATAGTTTTCATTTTTTTACGCATTTTTTAATATGGATAAAAGTAATGAGAATTAATTAAGGAAAACAAAAATATTTTTTAAGTTTTAAGTTCTATTTTTTTTATATTTTTAGGGTTCTATATGAGGCATTATTTTTAAAGAAATATTAAATAATCACACTAAATGAATACTTAAAAGTTACTAACTTAAACCTAATTAAAAACGGGAATATTTAAAATTACCAAATAAACCTAAAATTAAACTTAATAAACAAAAGGTAAAATGATTAAAATGTTTTAATTAAACTTATTAATTGATTAAATTACTAATTACTAAATTAGTAATAGTTAAAAACTAACAAAAGGAATAAAATAGAAAAAAAAGGTGTATAAAAAAATTAGATGAACAAACATATATGGGCCAAAGGGTCTGAGGGGCCCACACCAAAACTGAAGACAGGGGGGGGGGTGCGTAAGCAGCTTCGCTGGGCTTGAGGCATAACAGGCTGGTCCAAACAAGCTCATAATTTTTGTTAGGGTTAAACGTGATTTGTTTAGTTGAATTAGGGTTAAGGTTTTTTGGCAGAGCGGCGCTCACTTGTACCGTCTTCTTCGTTCTCATCTCTCTTCGCCTTTTGCTTCTGAGTCCCTGAGTTTCGCTTCCGAGCTCTTTGCCACGGCCACCAGCGGTCTTCAACCTCCTCTTCCCTCCGGTCAAGGCGTTAGGGCGATAGTTACGGATTCACGGTACGAACGTTATATTTCAATTCATTAAGTTTTGGTTACGATTGCGTGTTTGTGATTTATGTTCATTTCTGATTCTTGTTCTTATTGCAATGATTATTTGAGGTATTGAAAGAGAAGAAGGATAAAAGTTACCCTTGGAGACGGAGGAGAGAGGTTGGAGCGCGTAGGAGGCTGGGACGGCGAGGAGGGCGCGTGCTGCTTCGGACCACCGGTATTTCGTTCCTTTTGTCCCTTTTGCTTCGCTTCTATTGCTTCTTGGATTGGCCCTTTAGGTTCTGAGAAATGTTGCCTTTGATTGCATGCTTTCTCCTCTTCTTCTCTTGCTACTGTTGCTTCAATGTCGCCTTGATGCTATTGTTGAAATGAATTTTTTTGACTAGCCTTCCCTCTTCTTTTTTCTGGCTTCTGTATGCTTTTGTTGGAATGGTTCGACAGTTTCTTTTCTTCTTCTCGCCTATACTACTGTATGATTTGCTTATGGCCAATGATTAACATATTGAGGCCTTCGTGTTTGGACATTGGTTTTGATTTTTGGTGATACAGGTTTGTGGTTTTAGACCATATGGTTCTGATATGGTTTATGCTGGTTCTACTGGTTTAGGCCAAGATTTGTGTTTTACAGGTTATGGAATAATTGATTTTTGTGATGGTTGTACTGGTTTGGAATGGTTTAGGCCAAGATTTGTTTTGTTTAGGCCATAAGGTTCGGTATTGGTTATGGTCTTATGGAGGGTACAGGTTTGGTATGGTTTGACAGTAGGTTTTTGAAAAATGGTTCTATGCAGGTTTTGAAATGGTTATATGCAGGTTTTGCATTTTTTAACAGTAGACTCTATTGGTTTTTGTTTTAGACTTGGAGAACAAAGGTTTTTTGCTTCTTTGTTTTACAGTTTGAACGTGGAAGGCTTGTGTAGGTTATGAACTCTCTCCCTCTCTTGAAGGGGTTTTGTGTTATGTTATACAGTTTTCCTGGCATCTCCTTTATGCCACAGGTTTTTGAATTATTTAACTAGCTTGGTAATTCTGCACTCTGCTTCATACAGTTTGTTTGTATTCTAATTCCATGCTTCTTTTCCCTTACTGTGTTACTGCTGTAGTTTTGTAACTCCTTCTGCCTAAACCAAAACCTGTAAAACCATCTTTCTATCTCTCTTCTCTCTCTTAAGTACCATTTAATATCAAAATGATGTGTACTTTATTTGGTTCTGAAAAAGCAGGCTGGAAGATGATGAGAAAAATGGAAAATATTATGCTTGCAAAATTGTTTTTTAGACTGCACATTTCCTTTTGACTTGCAATGGCACAGTGGAGCCTTATGTTTTGGCCTCTTCCTATGTTGTATGGCAAGGTTTACGTTGGCTTTTGGTGGGAAGCTTGCATATGCTGTTGATTTTGTATGCTGTGTATATTTTTGAAATATGCATTTTTTGACAAAAGAAATTATGCATATTTGAAATATGCAGTTGGCCTTTTTTTTTTTTTAAATGCAATTGATTTTAATTATGCAGTTTTGAAAATAAAAATGAATTTGTGCATGTTTTAAATTGTGCATTCATTTATGAAAATAAAAATTCATCCCTTTTTTGTGAACCGGGAGAAATCCCGTGATTTGCAAAAAAGGGTAAACTGATTCCAGCCGTTTGCTTTTAATGATGAACGTTTAAGATTAATTTTCTGCTTTTAATTATTTATTCAATTCTGACTTTTCTTTTAATTGTCTTTTGCAGGTAAAATTAAAATGAGCAGACAAAAGGCATTGGATAGAAGATGAAGATTTAGAATTTAGGAAAATAGTTTTTATTTTACTTTAAACTCTTTACGTAATTGTCATTATAAATATTTTGTAAATAATACAATATTTAAATAACAATTGTAATAAATAGAATAGAGTGAATAAAATTCTATTATTTCCCAATTAATTCTTTTTCTTTCCAATTATTTATTTATCATTTATAATTCTTTAAATTGTATAATAATTGAAAATCAATTTCAATCACTTAAATTCAGAATAATAAACAAATAAATAAACATCATTGATAAATTAATAGTTCTAATTATTTAATTCATTATTCATAATTCTCTAAATTATAATAATTAAAAATAGAATTTCAATTATTTAACTTAGAATGATAAATAATTAAATAATCATTGTTGACCAATTCATAAACCTCTTTTCCAATATTTATCTTATTATCTATAAATCTTTAAATTATATAATAACCGAAAATAGATTCCAATTATTTAATTTTAAGATAATAAATAATTAATAAACATTGTTTTAGCATGAATCGATTAATAAATTTAGCGTTCAAAAATAAATAGCTCTCGACTCGAAAAAGTTATGAATTTTAAAAATCAAAAGATCAAAACACTTGCAATGTAATGATGCAGATGGGAGATGGTATCTTAGGTCAAAATTTGGGGTACAACAGCTGCCCCTATTTAAGTTTCTTCTATCCGGAGATATGAAGATTAAAATCTTCGTTTCGACGAGATTGAAGGTACTTAAATACATAATTACGCAAATTTTGTCCTAAGATGCCGCCCTTATGTTTGATATGAATGCAATGATTGAATTCACAGAGAAAGATATTGTATGAAACAAGACAATGCTGGAGGAATCGAACACCAGCAAAACACAGAGACATGGATTATACACTACTGGGGAAACGGGTCATCAACTTCAAACGGCAGACTCTTGACAGCGAATAAAATTGATGGAATACGACCTCTGACCCTAACAAAGAAGGCATCTTGCATAGGCCATAAAACAGATTATTGACCCAAAACAGTGAGTTCCCAACTCAAGGTCGAAGATAGACGAAAAGTATCAATCTTGCTGATGATGGATTACCTACTTCTGAAGGTAATGATTCATGACAAACTTCTCTGCAAGATTTTCCGGAGATATACTCATTAATGATGAAAGAATAAGATTGTAGATACGCAAGTTGTTCAAATAAAGAAACTGCCACTTGCTGTCGTCCAAAAAATATTATGACATACAAGCTACTCAAATAAAGAGGCTGCCACTTGCTATCGTCCAGGGGTGTCAATAACACACAAGCTGCCCAAATAAAGAAGCCGCCACTTGCTGTTTTCCAAAGAAAATACCAATAACATACAAGCTGCTCAAATAAAGAGGCTGCCACTTGCTGTCTTCCAGAACAATAATAACGTACAAGTTGCTCCAATAAAGAGACTACCGCTTGCCGTTTTCCAAAATGATAACGCACAAGTTGCTCGTGAAGAGCTGCTGCTTGTCGTTTTCCAAAAATAATAATAACGCACAAGTTGCTCATGAAGAGTTGCCGCTTGTCGTTTTCCAAAAATAATAATAACGCACAAGTTGCTCATGAAGAGCTGCCGCTTGTCGTTTTCCAATGTCTATAACGTACAAGTTGCTCATGAAGAGCTGTCGCTTGTCGTTTTCCGATGTCTATAACGTACAAGTTGCTCGTGAAGAGCTGCCGCTTGTCGTTTTTCTAAAAAAATAGTTCAGAAGGGAGTTGCAATGACACTGGCAGAGAATAGAATCTTCGTCAAAGAAAATCATGAATCAATCCTTCCCGAGGAGATCACATATTTACATGTGCAAAATAAATGCACCACTCGTCTAGGTCGCGACTTCACTGGGGAAAATCAATGAGATAGCCTATGCAAGAGGCAACAACTTCATGCAGGAATAACTAGAGAGAAAAACAGTCAAACAAGACTCTACCCAATGAGAAAGCAACTCGATTGGAAAATTCATCCTATCTAGAAATGGACAAGGTGAGCTAAATCAAAAATCATCCCTGAGGATTAGCTCAGTTGGAGAACTTAGAAAGGGAGCACATTTTCTGCCTAAGCTAACCTTCTACTTGGAAAGAAACATGTACATTATTTGAACAAACAAAGCACAACCCGAAATCGATGGCAAATGTGAATATGTATGCGTGATATAAGTGTAAATGAATAAATGAATGTTATGCTGACAAAACGAACAGACGGAATATCTTAAAGACAATAAGATGTCACGACAAGATAGATACTCGGCCAATCTTAAAAAAAGACGGAAGATAACTGGAACTGGAACCACAGAGCATAACGCGCCACAAGGCTCAAATCTTTTGAGGAGAAAAGTATCCCAAATCCAATCTTCTAGCACCAATAGACCACTGGCAAGAGACAAAGCGTACCATACTTCAGAAATCTCCCAAATAAAGATAACTGAAACAAATCTCAACTGGAACAAACGGGGAGTCACCAAACTTAGTACCACCAGAAACAACGAGCTTACACAACTAACACCTCATGATGATTTTGAAAGAAAACAAGCTCATCATGCAAGGATAAATTACTGTACTGTTTTGCATTTCATGGCTTGGCCATCCTTAGAACAAACTGTTAATATTCCTTTCGTTATTCACGACACATTTTTAAAACAAGAATACTTTAAGTAAATTTGTTTCAAGTATTTCCACAAAAATTAAAATTTTGCCCACAAAAGGTAAATGCTCAAATTTCATTAATAATATGGTAGTTTGCTAACAATGCGACTCCAACGGTTTACAAAAGTTTGGGAAATAGTACATGAAATAAAAAGGTTACACAAAAACAATGATCGTTATTCTCCCTAACAACTTCGAATTCCAAAATGTGCTCAAATGCCAAGATTGGTCTGACCAAAAGCCTGCCTAAGCGAAATACTTCTTGACTGCATCGGCGTTCATGGGACGCGGGAGTTCTTCACCGTCCATATTGGTGAGAATCAAGGCACCTCCAGAGAAAACTTTCTTAACGACATACGGTCCTTCATAATTCGGAGCCCACTTGCCCCTAGAATCAGGTTGGAAAGATAATATCTTCTTGAGCACAAGGTCACCTTCTCTGAACTCGCATGGTCGAACCTTCTTATCAAAAGCCTTCTTCATTCTCTGCTGATACAATTGACCGTGACACAAAGCTGTCAATCTCTTCTCTTCGATTAAATTCAACTGATCATATCTACTTTGACACCATTCGGCCTCAGAAAGTTTAGCTTCCATCAACACTCTCAGAGACGGAATCTCAACCTCCACGGGGAGTACTGCTTCCATACCGTAAACTAGGGAAAATGGGGTTGCGCCTGTTGAAGTTCGAACTGAAGTACGGTATCCATGCAAAGCAAACGGAAGCATTTCATGCCAATCTTTATAAGTTACCACCATCTTCTGGACAATCTTTTTGATATTCTTGTTAGCAGCTTCAACAACTCCATTCATCTTCGGTCTGTAAGGAGAAGAATTATGATGTTCGATCTTGAACTCTTCACAAAGCTCTCTCATCATCTTGTTATTCAAATTCGAACCATTATCAGTGATGATCTTGCTCGGGATACCGTATCGACAAATGATTTGATTCTTGACAAATCTGACTACCACCTGTCTGGTTACATTAGCATAAGATGCTGCTTCCACCCACTTAGTAAAATAATCGATCGCCACCAAGATGAAACGATGACCATTTGAAGCTTTGGGTTCAATCATTCCAATCATATCGATGCCCCACATAGAGAAAGGCCAAGGTGAAGAGATGACATTGAGGAGGGTCGGTGGGACGTGCATCTTGTCCGCATAAATCTGGCATTTTTGACACTTCTTCACATATTTGCAGCAATCAGATTCCATTGTCATCCAATAGTAACCAGCTCTCAACATCTTTCTAGCCATTGCATGTCCGTTGGCATGAGTGCCAAAGGATCCTTCATGTACTTCTTGCATCAGCATGTCAGCTTCACGTCTGTCTACACATCTGAGCAAGACCATGTCATAATTCCTCTTATACAAAACCTCTTCATTGAGGAAGAAACTGCCTGCTAATCTTCTCAACGTCTTCCTATCTTTATTGGATGCCCCAGGCGGGTACTCTTGAGTTTGAAGAATACGTTTAATGTCATAGAACCACGGTTTGTCGTCGGTAACCTCTTCTACTGATAACACATGAGCAGGTCTGTCAAGGCGCATAACCCAGATTGTAGGCACATCGTTCCAGCCATTCACTTGAAACATTGAAGACAAAGTAGCTAAAGCATCAGCCATTTGGTTCTCATCTCTAGGGATATGATGTAACTCCACTTTATTGAAGAAGGTTAACAATCTTCTAGCATAGTCTCTGTAAAGGATCAAACCAGGATGACGAGTCTCCCATTCTCCTTTGATTTGATTAATTACCAAACTCGAATCTCCATAAATATCAAGAATCTTAATCCTTAGATCCATTGCTTCTTCGAGACCCATAATACATGCCTCATATTCAGCCATGTTGTTCATGCAGTCAAACTTCAATCTCGCCGTGAGCGGGATATGAGTACCTCGGGGAGTGACGATGATTGCCCCAATTCCATTTCCATAAGAATTCACAGCTCCGTCAAATATCAAACCCTAATGAGATTCGGGATCAGGTCCTTCTTCGGGTAACGACTCTTCACAATCTTTAGCTTTCAAGTACATAACATCTTCATCTGGGAAATCAAACTTGATGGATTGATAATCGTCAATTGGTTGGTGAGCCAAATGATAGGCTAAAATACTCCCTTTGATTGCTTTCTGAGTGTGATACTCAATGTCATATTCAGATAACAACATCTGCCAATGGGCTATTCTTCCAGATAAGGCGTGTTTCTCAAAGATATACTTGATCGGATCCATTTTGGAGATCAACCAAGTGGTGTGGTTAATCATATACTGGCGCAGACGGAGAGCAGCCCAAGCTAAAGCACAACAGGTTTTCTCAAGAAATGAGTACCGAGACTCACAGTCTGTGAATTTCTTACTCAGATAATATACATCATGCTCCTTTCTTCCAGTCTCATCTTGTTGACCAAGCACACATCCCATGGAATCTTCCAATATAGTCAGGTACATAATCAAAGGTCTTCCTTCCACCGGAGGAATCAAAATGGGAGGTTCAAGCAAATATTCTTTGATGCTATCAAAAGCTCTCTGACAATCTTCTGTCCACACACATCCTAGGTTCTTTCGGAGAAGCTTGAAAATCGGTCCACAGGTAGCAGTCATATGAGATATAAACCTAGAAATGTAGTTCAGTCTCCCAAGGAGACATCTTACTTGTTTTTCTGTCTTGGGTGCGGGCATTTCTCGAATAGCTTTGACTTTATCAGGATCTACCTCGATACCTTTCTGACTGACAATGAAACCCATAAGTCTTCCAGAACGAACACCAAAAGTGCACTTGTTGGGATTCAGACGGAGTTTGTACTTTCTCAAACGCTGGAATAACTTCAACAAATGTTCCAAGTGGTCCTCCTCAGTCTGTGATTTGGCAATCATGTCATCAACATACACTTCGATCTCCTTATGCATCATGTCATGGAACAAAGCAGTCATGGCCCTTTGGTATGTTGCGCCAGCATTCCTCAAACCAAACGGCATAACCCGATAGCAAAAAGTTCCCCAAGGAGTAATGAAAGCGGTCTTCTCCATATCTTCTGGTGCCATCTTGATTTGATTGTAACCATAGAAACCGTCCATGGAAGAAAAGACTTTGAACTTGGAGGTACTGTCGACCAATACGTCAATGTGAGGTAATGGGAAATCATCCTTTGGGCTAGCTCTATTCAGATCTCTGTAGTCTACACACATCCGAACTTTGCCATCCTTCTTAGCAACAGGCACGATATTGGCTAACCACTGAGGATAGACCGATGTAACAAGGAAACCTGCATTAATCTGCTTCTGAACCTCCTCTTTGATCTTGTCAGCCATATCGGGACGAGTCCTTCTCAGCTTCTTCTTAATCGGCAGACATTCAGGTCTCAACGGTAGACGATGCTCCACAATATCATTGTCCAAACCTGGCATATCTTGGTAGGACCAAGCAAACACATCAACATACTCTTTGAGAAGCTCCAACATTTTCTCTTTAACTTCCGGGATAAGCAATGCTCCGACTTTGACTTCCTTTCTATCTTCTTCATCACCCAAGTTGACCAACTCTACAGGTTCTTCAAATGGTTGAATGACTTTCTCATCATGCTCAACCAAACGGGAAATTTCAACAGGAATATCTTCAACATCCTCTTCTTCGGCTCTGAACACAGGGAATTCAAAGTTGGGAGAGGGCATAGGATCATTGTTTTCGATGGTTAAGTCATGGATTAATCTACACATATGATTATGCTTTATTTTAGAAATCGATTTGTGCAAATAAAACAAAAAGTTATTATATTTTCCTATTACTACCAATTAATTTTCATTGCTATTTCCCAGAAAAAGTGAAAAATAAAACAGTAGTGGACAAAATAACATTTTTATTCATTGAAGGGAAATACTTTAAACAAGGAGGCCAGACATTTCTCTTTTGCCTTGGGCAGAGCAAAAGGAATTATTTTTCATAGCCCGACACAAAATACTTTTCGCCTTGGGCAGAGCGAATTTTTTCAAAGAAAAACAAAACAAAACATTACTCGGAAATGTGCATAACAATAGGAACATCAACAACTATCCAGTTTTGGCAAGCCAGTCCAGGCGTCACAAAATCGGGCAAATCTTCCTCGGAATCAACTTCTATGATAGCATCCACCTCAGGATGTATAAACCCTGCACTTCGGAAAACCTCTTGAATCGGACGAACAACCACCTCCTTCTTGACTC
Organism: Vicia faba; assembly: GCA_948472305.1. Classification (NCBI taxonomy): domain Eukaryota; kingdom Viridiplantae; phylum Streptophyta; class Magnoliopsida; order Fabales; family Fabaceae; genus Vicia; species Vicia faba. The sequence goes on from OX451738.1 coordinate 163,851,144, forward strand.
TTGCAGACACAGGACGAAAACCAAGACCTTCCCCAGACTTGTTCTCGGGCAAAGTCAACACCTGGCGCCATCCTTCGGCCGAACCACTTTCCACTACTCGTCGCGCATCCTCAAAAGAAGAAATGGATGCCCCTGGCTTCTTCACTTCATTCTTGGCAACAGATAGACCTTGGAACTGGGTTCCCACATCCTCATCAGCATCAATAAAAGAGAAGTAAGATAAATGGCTTACCACCATAGCCTGCTCTCCACCGATCATCACTAGCTTCCCATGCCTTACAAACTTTAGTCTCTGATGGAGCGCAGAGGTGACTGCCCCTGCATCATGGATCCATGGACGACCCAATAAGCAATTGTAGGCAGCACGAATATCCATCACTTGGAAAGTGATTTGAAAAGTATGAGGACCAATTACTATAGGAAGATCCACTTCACCAATGACTGTCCTCCTAGAACCATCAAACGCTTTGACAATTACTCCACTAGGTCTCATAGGAGCACCTGGATATGAGAGCCGAGATAACGTAGTCTTGGGCATCACATTCAACGACGAACCTGTATCCACCAACACACTTGATAAGGTATCATTTCCACAACTTACTGAGATTTGCAAGGCCATATTATGGTTTCTCCCCTCCTCCGGGAGTTCTTCATCACTGAAACCAAGATTGTTACACGAAGTAATATTTCCCACAATCCCGTCAAACTGGTCAATCGTCACATCATGATCCATGAACGCCTGGTCCAAGACCTTCATCAAAGCTTCTCTATGGGCACCAGAATCTCTCAGTAAAGCAAGCAAATAAATCTTGGAAGGAGTTTGCAAATGTTGGTCCACAATCTTATATTCACTTCTCTTGATAAGCTTCAGAATCTCATCATCCTCAGGGCAAGGGATAGGTTCACTGGATCGGCCTATCTCAACCCTTGGTTCAACATTTCTCACTGGAACTTCTGCAGGTATGGGTCTCCTGACTTGAACTTCTGGTCTCTTTAAAGGTACTGCTGCAAAGACACGTCCACTTCTCGTAACTCTACTCACATCAGCAATGTTAACAAAAGACGGTCTTGTCGGTATAGGGAGTTCTACCCCATTCTCAATCATTGTGGCATTATACTTATACGGTACAACTTGGTCTGAGTTGTAAGGCACAGGACCAGGTGGGTAAATAATCAAGGGATCAACAGGTGCAGTCTGACTGTCATAAGCGATCTCTACTGATTCAGGCAAATTGAATTGCGGGATTATAACATTCACTTCGTCCTCCGAATCTCTGTCATATGTAATAGTGATAACTCTCTGGTCTAACAACTTCTGAATATCCTCCTTCACAATAGGACAATCAACCTCTCTTGAACAAAACTCACAAACATCATAATCATGCTGATGCCTAACAAAGGAAAGTCTTCTCAAACTCTGATGTAACCTGATCAACGACTCTCTTATGTGTTCAACTTGAAAAACTCGAAACTTTCCTGGACAACCTTCCACCATATTCACTAAAGCTGCCCCATGTCGAGGCAAAGGATCATCTCTAACATTCGGATTAACATCCTTGAAAGACAAAATACCATTCTTAATCAACCTCTGCACGTCCGCCTTCAAAGCAAAGCAATTCTCAAGGTTGTGCCCCGGCAACCCTTGATGATATTCACAAAACTGGTCTGCCTTGTACCACGGAGAAGTACTGTTCGGTGCGACAGGAGGAGGCTTTATCGTTATGAGGTTCTTTCAGATAAGAGTAGGGAACAATTCAGTATAAGTCATAGGAATGGCATCAAACTGTGGTTTTCTTGGTGACCGATTCTGATTGTTGAATGGATAAGCCTGTTGTCGAGGCTGCTGCTGAAATGGCTGTTGTTGAGTTGGTGGGGTTTGATGAGCTGGGGTCATCAAAGCTGGGCGGACAGCCGGAGTGACTGCCGCAATATGAGAGTAACATCTCCTTGGTCTCCCTGGGAACAAAGCACTGACATCCTACTCTTTTATTTTCGGGAAAACACTTCCAAACTTCTTAGTACTGCTAGACAGACTTCCTTCTTTAACCAAACGCCCTTCACGAATCCCTTACTCTAACGGCATGCCCATGCTTACCATTTCGGTGAAGTCACTGGGTGCGCTGGCGATCATCCTTTCATAGTAAAAGGAACCTAAAGTCTTCAAAAATATCTTAGTCATCTCTTTCTCCTCAAGAGGTGGATAGATTTGAGCAGCAATTTCACGCCACCTCTGGGCGTATTCCTTAAAAGATTCTCGGTCTCTTTGCGACATCGCCCGGAGTTGATCCTTGTCCGGTGCCATGTCAACGTTGTACTTATACTGGTGAACAAAAGCTTCGCTAAGATCGTTGAAGTTGCGGATCCGAATACTGTCTAAACCCATATACCACTTTAGAGCAGCACCCGTCAAACTATCTTGGAAATAATGAATCAACAAGTCATGATCATCGGAATACGTAGACATCTTTCTCACGTACATTGTCAAATGACTTCTAGGACACGAATCACCCTTATATCTCTCAAAGTCTGGCACTTTGAATTTTGCTGGAATCTTGACATTCGGAACTAAACAAAGGTCATGCATGTTCTTCCCAAACAAATCCTTCCCCTTTAACGCTCTAAGCTCCTTCTGCATTTCCTGGAACTGATCTTGAAACTCTTCCATTCTATCAAAAAGACCCAAACTTTCAGCAGGCTTGGCAGGATAAGTAGGTTCATTCAAGTATGGCACGGAGTGGACCACAGGAGCGATAGTTGTCATAATCGGTTGCGGAAAAGGTGTCACAGACGGGATTACTGGTGGCAAGGCAGTTGTCTCTGGTTGAGGAAGAGACAAAGCAGGTTGAAACAAAGGCTGTACGGCAGGCTGATACCCCTATGGCACAAAGTTGTAAGGCATTCCCCACGGAAAACCTTTCGGCATCTGATGTTGAAGCAGAGAGTTGATTTGAATCACAGATGTAGGAACGGTGACAATCTCGGAAACCACTGGAGTTGAAGTCGGAATCTCGGCAGCTGTAGTCGATGGCTGATTCTGAACAGCCACAAAACTTTCCACTAACGCAGTTAACTTTTCCATCTCGATACGAAGGGTAGCAACTTCCCCATGAAGCTCATGGTTTTCCTGTTCCAGATCTTCCATTTTCCTCAGACGATTGGCTCGAGTGTCGTATCGGTGAGACAGCTTGACAACCTTTGGAGTGGAAAAAGAAACAAGGATAAGACTCTAAAAAGTGTGAAGTGAAATGTTGAATGATGCATGATGTGCGATGCAAATGATGATTCATTTTAATAGTCTTTCAAGGAACTTTAATAATTTTGCACACATCAATGGTAAAGGAATTTGGAACAACAAAAACTCAATCCATTAATCAAAAACAGTAAATTACAACTTACAACTTGGAATAACAAAACAATAAATTACAACTTTGGGATAACAACCCAATAATAAAAGCAGTAAATTACATCTTCGAAACATGAAATCCATAATAAAGTGATAAATTACAACTTTGGAGCATTAAAGCCCTTAATAAAGCAATAACTTACAACTTTGGGACATGAAGTCCATAATAAAGCACTAAATTACAACTTCGGAGCATGAAGCCCTTTTACATAGTTTTACAAAATGACATCAATAAAATAAAATTAAAAGCTAAAGATCACTCAGAATCATCGGATGAAGGACCAAATACCAACTGTAACCGGAGCTTCTTGATCTTCTCTTCATACAAGTCTTCCATCTCTTTCTTCTCAGCTACCAGTCGATCAATGATTTCCTTCTGTGGGTTAGGAACGAGAGCCACGCTTACCGAACCTTCCTTCTTTCTCTTCCTTTCACTAGCATACCTCTTCAGTAAAGCATCCTTTTGACGAAGCTTCTCATCATGATCAATGAACCAACCGTCTTGAATAAAGAGTAACTCCTCCTTTTCCTTTAGTTGTCGAGTCAGGACTTGATTCTCATACTCAGACATATTATACTTTTCTTTCCAAGCATCTCTCTCGGACTTCATCCTAGCCAGATTTCCTTGGTATTCTCCTATATTTACGATAGGGATAACAACAGATGATGATGCAACGGTAGGGAATAAAGGTTTCTCAAGTTTATAAGGCATCTTGAGAGCACAAGCCCTAGCTAGGGAGAGCTAACATTACTGTCTTTCTCTTACTCTGCGGGGAGTGAATGTCACCTTAGCCATATTCTTCAGCTGAATCTACCTTTGTACTTGGTGGGTAGAGCAACTGTACAGTTTGGACATTCTTATTTGCCCCTGTTTATGATATTACAAGTAATGGTCTTTTGTTTTGCATGTAAATATTTATGAGCAGCAATTAATGTCAAATGCATATATAAAAAATGAACATTGGATGTTCTTTGCAAGATAAGACAGAAAAAAGAAAAACAGTTTGAAATTTCTCTGAAAATTAATTTGTATTGATTTTGAAGTTTGGCCTGTAAATAGGCGTTTTTGTACAAGAGGTCGACGTCCTAGTGAGAGAACACCGCCGAATAATAGAATTTACACAATTAGTGAAAAACTAAACAAAACAGCTATGTGAATAATCCCATTGGGTTCCAACTCTGCTATTTCCTTTATATCCTCGAGCATCTCATCACTTTGCCACTTGATTGAAGGTAGATCAGATTGATTAGTGCCATCCGAGCTTGATAGTCGATACCGAAGTCTGGTAGTAAGGTGATCCAATGAGACATAGTGTTATGCTTTGATCCCTAATTTTTTCCTGGACCGCCCTTTCGGGTTTTCAGTCCACCGGGATACCCTTTTTTGCCCAAGCCGCCTTTTTAGGTTTTCGACTTGCCGGGTGTACAGATTTTTTATTTTCATCCCTTATTTTTGCCCGAACCCTTTTGGTTCACCGGGAAGCCCTTATTTTTTCCTAGGACAGTCAACCTAGAGGGTCTTTGATCATACATAATATCTTTTTAGTATGTCTGCATTGACGGGGTGAGGAAGGTCGTCACCATCCATGGTGGTCAGAATCATAGCTCCTCCTGAGAAAATGTTCTTAACCACAAATGGCCCTTCGTAAGTAGGGGTCCATTTTCCCCTGGGATCACCTTGGGGTAAGATAATGCGCTTGATTACCAGATCCCCAACTTGATACTCTTGTCGTCTAACTTTCTTGTTAAATTCCTTGATCATCCGCTTTTGATACGTCTGACCATGACAAATAGCAGTAAGTCTCTTCTCGTCAATTAAATTCAGTTGATCAAGTTGGGTCTGAATCCAGTCATCTTCGCTCAAACCTGCATCCTTCAGAATCCGAAGAGAGGGTATCTGAACTTAAATGGGCAATACAGCCTCCATACCATATACCAAGGAATAGGGTGTTGCCCCTGTTGAGGTACGGTACCCATGAAGAGAAAACGGTAACATCTCGTGCCAATCTTTGTATGTCACCGTCATCTTCTGCACAATATTCTTAATATTCTTATTAGCCGCTTCTACATCCCCATTCATCTTCGGCCGGTAAGGAGAAGAGTTGTGATGCTTTATCTTGAACTGCTTGTAGAGCTCGGTGATCACCTTATTGATGAGATTTGTACCATTGTCCATAATGATCCTCTCTGGTAGACCATATCGGCAGATCAGATTATGTCGAATGAACCGTGCCACGAAGTTCTTGGTTACAGTAGCAAAGGAAGCTGCTTCAACCCACTTTGTAAAGTAATCAATTACTACCAGGATGAAACGATGCCCGTTGGATGCCGTAGGTTTGATTTCGCCGATCATATCAATGCCCCACATTGCAAAAGGCCACGGAGTTGTCAAGATGTTCAGAGGTACTGGAGGTATGTGCACCTTATTAGCATAGACTTGGCACTTGTGACAGGTCCGAGAATGCTGATAACAGTCGGCTTCCATTGTGGTCCAATAGTATCCTGCCCGAAGGATTTTCTTTGCCATGGTATGTCCACTACAATGAGTTCCGAAAGTACCTTCATGTAACTCTGCCATGATCCTTTCTGCTTCGTTCTTATCCACACATCGCAGTAGGGTTGAATCATGGTTGCGCTTGTAAAGAATACCATTGCTGATGAAGAACTTCGTAGCGAACCTCCTCAAAAACTTCTTATCATTAACAGATGCACCCTCGGGGTACTCCTGAGCTTTAAGATACCTCTTTACCTCATGAAACCAGGGTTTATTCGTTGCCTATTCAGTCTCAATGTCACAGCAATATGCAGGTTCGTCCAATCTTTCAATGATAATCCGGGGAGCTTCGTTGTCCCAATTGACTTTGAACATAGAAGACATAATAGCTAGCGCGTCCTCCAACTGATTCTCCTCTCTAGGGAAGTGTTCAAAGGTTATCTCCTCAAAGTGGGGAAGCAACGTAAAAACATACTCCTTATAAGGAATAAGATTTTGGTGTTTCGTATCCCACTCGCCTTTGATCTGACTAATCACGAGAGCGGAATCTCCGAACACACTCAAGAACTTAATCCTTAGGTCAATTGCTGCTCGAAGACCCATAATGCACGCTTCATACTCCGCCATGTTGTTGGTGCAGTTGAAACATAGTCGGGCGGTAAACGGAGTATGAGATCCTTTAGGAGATATGATCACGGTGCCAATTCCATTACCCAAAGCGTTCGAAGCTCCATCAAAGTACATAGACCATCGAGATCCTTCCTCAGGTGCTTCATCCGGTCCAGTTTCTTCACAGTCAGTTACTATCATGATATTCTCATCTGGAAATTCAAATTTCATAGACTGGTAATTATCCACTGCTTGATGTGCCAAATGATCCACCAATACACTTCCCTTGATTTCCTTTTGGGTCGTATACTGGATGTCATACTCATTCAAGATCATCTGCCATCTTGCTATTCTTCCGGACAAGGCAGGATTTTCGAAGATATACTTGATTGGATCCATCTTTGATATCAATAAAGTAGTGTGAGTCAACATATATTGTCTCAGCCGGCGAGCAGCCCATGCCAAAGCGCAGCAAGTTTTCTCGAGCAATGAGTATCGGGTCTCGCAGTCGGTAAACTTTTTTCTAAGGTAATAAATAGCATGCTCTTTTCGGCCAGACTCGCCATGCTGACCCAGTACACACCCCATTGAGTTGTCGAGTACTGTCAAGTATAAGATCAGAGGTCTCCCTTCAACTGGTGGCATCAGAATAGGTGGCTCTTGGAGATACTCTTTGATTCTTTCGAAAGCGGCCAGACATTCATCATTCCATCTTACCACTTGATCTTTCTTCAGTAACTTGAAGATTGGCTCATAAGTAGCAGTCAGGTGTGAGATGAATCGGGCGATGTAATTCAGACGTCCCAGAAAGCCTCTGACTTCTTTCTTTGTTTAGGGAACTGGCATTTCCTGTATAGCCTTCACCTTTGTAGGATCTACTTGAATACCTTTATCACTTACAATGAAACCCAGTAGCTTACCATACCTCACCCCGAAGGTGCACTTGTTCGGGTTTAACCTCAGTTTGTACAACTTCAACCTGTCAAATAACTTCTGAAGGTGGTCAAGATGTTCTTCTTCAGTCTGGGATCTTGCAATCATATCATCGACGTATACCTCAATCTCATGATGGATCATGTCGTGGAATAAAGAAATCATGGCACGTTGGTACGTTTCCCCATCATTCTTCAATCTAAAAGGCATGACCTTGTAGAAAAAAGTACCCCATTGAGTAACAAAGGTTGTCTTATCCATGTCTTCGGGAGCCATTTTAATCTGATTATAACCGGAGAAACCATCCATAAAGGAGAAGACCTTATGCTGAGCGGTGTTGTCAACCAGAACGTCAATATGAGGCAGAGGGAAATCATCCTTGGGGCTAGCCCTATTCATATCCCTATAGTCAACACACATATGAACTTTACCATCCTTTTTCGGCACAGGAACCACATTGGCCACCCACTGTGGGTAAGAAGTAACTGCTAGAAAACCGGCATCAAACTGTTTCATCACTTCAGCTTTGATTTTCCCAGACATCTCTGGGCGCATTCGGTGAACCTTCTGTTTCACTGGAGGACAATATTCCTTGGTAGGCAATCGGTGAACCACAATATCGGTATCCAACCCAGGCATATCTTCATAAGACCAAGCAAAGATCTCAACGTAGTCATGCAGCATCTGAATCAACCGTTGTTTAACACTAGCTTCCAGATTTGCACCGATCTTGACCTCTTTCTTGTCTACTTCCGTACCCAGATTCACTGTTTCCACTGGCTCTTCATGTGGCTGTATGACCCTCTCTTCCTGAATTAAGAGTCTAGAAAGTTCACCAGGCACTTCGCAATCATCTTTATGTTCGTCTTCGGCTAAGTTAATCAGACTTTCGAAGTCATAACCGGCAATAGCAGACTCGTTACCAGTGAGATCCAGAGTGGATATAGACCTGTATATGTGAGTGTATGTAAAATAGCTGTTTTGCAATATAATAAAGGAAAAACAAGGAGCGCAAAATTTGAAATGCAAGAAACGTCCAATGCTTTTATTAATGATATATGTAGATGACACACATAAAGCCCTCACAAATGAAGCCACGGCGCCCTGGGTAAGACACCAGGCCGTAAAGTTTAAAACATTGTCTGTTACAAATTCAAAACAAAAGTCTCATTACTGGGTAATAAAAGAAATTGGGACGAAGTCCGTCGCTGTCCAGTTGCTTAGTCCACCATCATTAGTAGGATAGATCCAACTGTCGAACTCAAATTTTTCAACGTCATCTTCAATGGAATTCACTCCTGAATTACTGATAAACAGGGGAGCTCTTTCGATCCGTGCACTCCGTATAGCCTTTTGAGCTTCTGCAGTGAAACCCAAACCAATCTAGTTAGTCTTATGTGCAAAATCAGGGAGTTGGCCCCAATTTGCACACCCACCTTTCTCAACAACAGCCCGGGCATCCTTGAGGGAAGCCATCTTCATAGGAGGATCTTCATTGACAGTTTCAGTTGATGCCAGTGTTTGGGGAACCTCTTCAAAATGTTGAAACGAGGTCTCAATGAACTCCCCATCCATCTCTACATACCGGAAAGAGTTGAGGTGGCTCACCATGTACTCCTCTTCCCCTTGTACCGTAACAATTTTCCCTTTGACTGGGTATTTCAGCATCTGGTGGAGCGTAGAAGTCACTCCCCCAGCTTTGTGGATCCATGGGCGACCCAGCAAACAAGAATAGGATGGCCGAATGTCCATCACATAAAAAGTAGATGTAAAGATCTGAGAACCAACCTTCACTGGAATATCAACTTCTCCATGTACCATTTTCTTTGACCCATCAAAGACCCTAACAACAATGTTACTTGGCTTCAACTCTAAACCTTCACAGTCCAACTGGTCTAGAGCTTTCTTAGGTAAAATGTTCAATGAGGAACCAGTATCAACCAATACATGGGCTAGAGTGGTGCCCCTGCATTCAATGGAGACATGCAGGGCATCATTGTGATTCCTCCCCTTAGTAGGCAAGTCTGCGTCAGAGAAACCTAACCCATTATCTGCTGTCAGACTAGCCACACAATCTTTAAACTAATCAGTTGATGTCTCCTGCGACATATGCACAATCTTTAGGAAAGCAATCAGAGCCTTGGCATGGGCCTCTGAGCATAGCAACAGAGACAACATAGAGATTTTGGATGGGGTTTTCCCCAACTGCTCGACTACATTGTAGTCGCTCTTTTTGATAATCTTCAGACTTTTCTCCATCTCTTGTCTAGAGGCTTCAACAATGATCGTCTTTTGTGCCTCCGTCCGTGAAGGCTCATCAGTGGTCCCTTTGCCCCGAGTATCAGATGACTCGGCAACAAGGGTAAGAATGGGAACTTGAACAGGAATAGTATCATGTGAACTAGCAGGCATAATGACAACAGGCATCCGAACAACTGGCGGAGAGATCTCAGGGGAGAAAAGTCTTCCGCTGCGGGTGACTTTGGCAGGTCCAACAATATTGCTGACGTTAGTATCAGCTTCTTTAGTATTCAAATCTTGCTTAACTTCGTGATAATATACGTCAGCCCCGTAGTGCCATGGGACGGCTTTATCTGATGTATATGGGATAGGCCCAGGAACCGTGATGATCAAAGGAGCGATTCTTGGAACAAATGTAATTCTAACCGGCTTTCTCGAGGAAGCCTTGGAATAATTGTCGAAAATGGTGATTATAGCAACTTCTCCAGTAGGAACCAAAGGAACAAAAGTCTTCTCAAATAGAATTTCTTTATTATCCATCAGGCATTGGACACCTGACTTTAAAAGTTGGTAACCGGTAGGTAGAACGGAACACATACGACAATCTTCGTCACAACCAGGAATTAAACCGGCTAACAGAAGGTTCTTCTTTACAGTCATTAAGGGAGTAACAATGTCTCTCACAGAAACCACAAACGAGTCTTCATCTATAGCATTCACTCCATGCTTGGGCATAGGAGCATTCACAACATTAGGTATTTCAAGTGCTTCGAATTCAATCTCCTTCGCATCAATCAAGTCCTATACTTTGTTCTTCAAGACCCAACAGTTATCCATATCATGCCTCGGGCTATTAGAGTGAAAAGCACAACGGGCATTCGGATCGTACATCGGTGATGTTGTATTAGGGCTCTTCGGGGCCTCTTTCGGAATTACCAAGTTGGTCTTCAATAACTGCGGAAAAATTTGGGATAAAGTCATGTTGAGCAGAGTGAATTGTCTTTGCGGCCTCTCGGCCCTTGGCTTATTGTTGCGCTGAGGAGCAACAACAGGTCTTGATATAATCACCACATTGACTGCTTGGCGGCGTTCAGGTCTATTATGGCTCTTTGTGCTGTAAACTGCGCCCGACTCCTTCTTAAAAGGCTTCTTCTTGGTGCTAGACGAAGCACCCTTCTGTATCTTACCGCTCTTGATACCAGCTTCAATTCTTTCTCTGGTCATGATCAGCTCTGTAAACCCGAACGATGAACTTCCAATCAGATGGTTGAAATACGGACCTGACAAGGTCCCCAGAGACATATCCACTAGCTCCCTATCAGCCAAGGGTGGTTGCACTCTTCCAGCAAGGTCCCTCCACTTCTGAGCATAGTCTTTGAAACCTTCACCCGCACCCATAGACATACCCTGGAGTTGGGTACGCGTGGGAGCAAGGTCGGCATTGTATTGGTACTGCTTGTAGAAAGCAGCGACCAAATCTTCCCAATTACGGATACTAGCTCCTTCCAGCTGGTAAAACCATTCAAGCTGAGTCCCTGAGAGACTGTCTTGAAAGAACTGAATCCAGAGGTTCTTGTCAGTGGTGTACGGATGAATCTTCCTAACATATGAACGGAGGTGCAAGTTTGGGCAAGAAACCCCGTCGTACTTAGCAAAGGTTTGTTCTTTGAATTTTTGGGGAATCACCACCCCAGATGACAAACCTAGATCACCAAAGTCCAACCCAGGGACCCTCTGGATCTCCATGGAACTTAAACGGTCTTTAAGCTGTTTATATCTATCCTCGGTAGGAGGATACTGGTCTTCGTCAAAGTCAGTCTCATGATCAGATACCACAGGGCTAGGCACCCTCCTTTCTTCTTGGTTTTCTCCCGCTCCAGATGAGTGGCATAAATTGACTTCATCTCACAGCTTGTTCCCAAAACTGTGCCCCATGTTCAAGAGGACCATCTTCTTCTTCTTCTTCTTATCTTTAAAAATAAGGGTCTTCAGATCTTGCTGACCCTTGGCTAAACTCATGAACAAATCCTGGAACTGGGCGTTTTGAGCCTGTAGAGCTTTGATAGCTTGATCAGTTGATGTTTCGGAAGACATGATGCTGAAATAAACAGCGAAGAAGATGAGAAAAACCTGTAAGGGTACCTGTTATGAGGTGCATGGAATGAAATGCGTATGATTTGATTTCAAAGACTTTGGAGATACAAATTCGTAATCCAAAACAAAACACACTTTTATTAGATAAACTTTGAATTCAAATGTTCAACAGATGCCTTTAAGGCGTTACAAAAAGGGAAATACTGAAAAGTAAATCAAAACTAGAAATAATCAAAAGACATCAGCGCTCCCATGGTCGTTTGACTTTGGTGCTGACATAGTCGTTGAGGATCCGCTCGTTCTCCAGTTGCCTTGTCAACTTCTGAATCTTCTGCTCTTACTCGTGATACTTTTCTCTATAAGTATCCCGTTCTTCCCTTAGCTGCATCCAGGACCTCTTCAATGCCCCAATGTTAGTAGGAATGTAAGGGTGCAGGATGGTAGGAGGAACCCCCTCTTCATCAACAACTTCAACAATTATAGGCAAGACAGCTTCGTAGGGCATTCCCAGCTTTTGGGCACGTATGCGAACCCATCGGAGATATGGTTCCATTGGTAGAGAAGTCTTTGCACCCATCTCGTGTGGATCAGACCTGTGTACCCTATCCCAAGCTCTTATGAATTTGCGATGTTGCTCGTCACCGTCCCCTTGGAAATCAAAGACAATACTTGGCATTAGTAACTCATGAGGTCCTTCCCTCCTAGCTCTCCCGAACTGACGTAAGGCCAAACACAGATTATAAGTGATTCCTCCATGGGTTCCTAGTAGTGGAACATTGGGGTACTCCCCACAGCGATCAATAATAGCCACATCCTCCATACCCTTAATAGTCCAAATGATGTCATTATGAGAGAGAGACATAATCCTGTAGGCCCAACCCATGCCTTCCTTGTTCTTCAAAACTGATTTGGGGAGGTGAGAAATACACCACCTCTCCAGCAATGGTGCACAACTCATAAGGGTTCCCTGTTTTCGAGCAGTACGGGCATAAAGGGAGTGAAGAATGTCACCCAAGAGAGTGGGTAATGGATTACCGGATATGAAAATCTTCACTGCATTCACGTCGATGAAGGAATCTGAGTTAGGAAACAACACCAAACCATATATGAGAAGAGCCAGAATGTCTTCAAATGCCTGGAAGTCTAGATTGTCCCAGAAATGATTAGCCTTACCAACCAAGAACTTAGTCAAGAAGCCTTTTGTCCCACTTCTAGTCTCCCAATTAGCCATTACCTCAGCCTTTGTTAGATGGAGGGCTGAAGCAATCTCTTTCGGTCTAAGAACTTTCTCCCAACCTGTGAACGGGGTCTGCTCCAAAATAGAGATACCAAGTAGATCAGAGAACTCCTCCAGAGTGGGGACCAACTGGTAATCCGGAAAAGTAAAGTAATGGTACAATGGATCAAAGAACTGGACTAAGACACTCATCATCTGTTCATCCATCTTGGAGGTGACCAAACCAAGAAGATGCCCATGTCTTCTGATGAAGGAGGTAGTATCTGAAACCTTTGCAACTAATTCCTTAAGCTGAGTAGGAATCTGGACAAAGTTGATCGAATGGTGTTTCTACGCATGGGTGCCATGACCTACAAAACAGAACAAAGATGAATCCCTCCTATCTTTGAAATAGGTTAGTCCAATGCAAGATGCATGCAATGTCATGATGTCATGATAGAAAACACACCACAAGTATCCACAAATAGCAAACATGGTAAGGGCAAACAAGTCACACAGATAGCCCTTAGATTTCAGGCTGACAAGGAGTCTAGGTACTACCCTCTTTCAGTTCAGTTGGTTCAAGCCTGTCCTAGAAATATTAAACGGGTTCTAGAGGATCTCAATATCACTGACCACCCTCGATCGGTCATAATTCCAATTTAGCAACGTTTTATTGCGGCCTGAATCATCGTGAGAGTTTAGTCTCAATGAGTGTAGCATACTGCTACTGTTCTATGGCCAAGTTGGTCAATTTAAAGGTTCTAAGGTTAGTTGGTGCTTAATGACCCCTTAGCAGACCCATATTCTCCTCGTTGCGCCATAAGGGATATCGGTACAAACTAAAGTGCCACACCAATGTAGCTACTGCTTCAACCGTATCAGTCTACGCCATACAGTTCCCTCACAGTTTATTGCTACTTACCTAAAGGGTATCCCCCAGATCCAGGTTAGGATCTATAGTAACTCCGAGTCAACCCACAAAGATAAAGCATACAAGTCAAGCAATTGAAAACATATATGAACTATTCCTAATGTACACCCCACTTGAAAATTTTCCCCAGTAGAGTCGCCAGTTTTGTGATACGGTGGGAAGAACTGACTGTTTTTTGGAATGCTGGTTTGCGTTTTGCGTTTGTGCTCTCAAAATGTCGCGGTAAGCAAGAGTCGCCACCGACTTTTATTTTATCCAACAAGGAAAGGAAAAAAGCACAGACAAATTCCTTTTTCGAGATATTTCTCGGGTTCGGGGGGTAGATTATAGAAAGGGAAGGTGTTAGCACCCTTTCTATCTGTGGTTATCCACGGGCTCTTAGGTACTTGCTCATATTGTTTTCAAAATTTCTTTCTTTGTGCTTGTGGGTTTGAAAAAAGTTTTTGTTTTGAAAACTTCGATTGAACTCTTGCTTCTGTCTTCAAGAGTGTATGAAGTGTTTTTTGAAAACTTTGTTCAAAAAGGAGTGTAAGTGTAAAAAAGATTTTATTTTTGAAAGAGCAAGTATCTAAGAACCATCTACCTACTCGAAAAAGGAATCATTCTATGTTAATGTCCTTTAGACAATGTTATCCCACTATTAATGAGTAGGTAGCAACGTCGTTGGAGTCTGAGGGTCAATTTGAATGAGGGACTTATGGTCACTAAAGCAATGTTAGGACGCCTTAGCGGTAATCCTAATGTCTTAGATCATTTGTTTGAGGCAACCAATTTGAGGCAACTATGATCTTTTAGACAAGAGGGTGGCCTCTAAAGTGACCTATACTCAATGACTGCGTACGAAGGCAACCAAGGGGGGTGTACCCTACGAGTGCGCATGTGAGAGTGTGTCGTTTTCAGTTATTTTTTATCTTTGTACATGTTAAGGGTGATCTAATTTGATTTTAGGTTAAAACATTTAGTCTTGTCATGCAAACCCTATTATCAAACATCTAACAGTTATAATTTGCGGAAATAAAATGCGGAATTTAAATTACAAGGCGTCGGGTATTTACATCGCCAAAGACAAACCCTTTGAAAATAAATAAAAGCGATAAAAATAAATAAAAGTCCTATTCACTATTACAATACGAAAGCAAGTACATTATTGGATAAAAATAAATAAATCACGGTGCAAAATTAAATTGAACGCATGATTAAGGTTTTGACCCTTTTGGTTAAAGAAAATATCTTTTTGTTGTTTTTATTTTAAGAAAGAAATAAATCCTAAATTAATTACTAAATTAAATTAAAATTAATTAAATGAAAAATTAAATTATTACATATTTTTTGATTTTTGTTATTTTAAGAAAAAAAATGAAATTAATTGAATTAGTAGTTAAAACCCAATTAAATCTAATTAATTTTAATTATTTGCAAAATAGGTTAAAATTATTCTAGCATTAAAACCTAAATTAATTAGTCAGTATTTATTAAAAAAATAAAAGTTAAAATTTGATTGAATAAAAATATTTTTTGGTGATTTTATTTAATAAAAGAGGAATTTGTGATTGGTTAGAAGTTAAATAAAATAATAAAAATAAATAAACAAAATAAATAAGAAGAGGGGAGTATGGGCCTGAATAGGTGGTGTGAGTAGCAATTGGAAGGCCCATTAGTGGCTGGCCTTTGTTGACTTTTTGGATCTGGTGTGCACGCCTGGACTTTGCCTATGGTGGACCTTCAGTTTTGGACTCTCAAATTTGGCCTTTGGCCATCTGGAAATTAGATAGGTGATGGCACACGGTAGGCTGCACGCTTGAGCAAGCACATGATTATCTGAAAAACAAAATTATTAAGGAAGTGAGGAACCTGGGATTTGAACCCAGGTCCTGAAGGAGATTTGCATGTTTGCCTTGCCAACACACCACACTATTTTGTTTGTCATAGTAATAAGCATTAATAATAATATATCAAAACAACACGAATGCCAGCAAAAACAAAAAAATGCGCGAAATAATTTGAACTGGCCAACAGGCGGATGACACGAGTTCATCCCTGTCCTCCAAAAACCTGTAAAAATACCTGCGGATTTGAATCTGCAGCTAAATGCGCAGGCCTATTCTAAAATTCATTCCAGGCCATGAAAACATATTCCACGAGCATGGTTGAACTCGTCTTGGCTTCCTGATCAATACCATGCCCTTCTTGAGTCACAATTTTACCTGAAACAGAAAACCCTAAAAACCAAACGAAGAACCCTAGCTATGGTGGTTCTTCATTCAGGCTAGATAAACGCAATTGAATAATACCAATCGCTTGCAAATGTTATGTAGATTCAAAATATGGTATTGATTCATGAAAAGGATGCTTAAATTCAGAGTCGCGAAATCAAGAACAGGGGTGGTTATCGTGACACTTACAGCGCGTTTGGACGTCTAAACAAGCTTGCTTTGGATCCAGGTGGCTTGAGTGAATGCCCAGGAAGCGATTGAGATCTGTCTCAGCTCTTGAAAACACCTCTAAATATGATTTCGATCTCAAGCTTTTTTTGTGAATTTTCAAATCTTGTTCTGCCTCTCTCTGCCCTTTCCAACCCTTGTTTCGTATCCTTTTGCTTGATTATGTATTGTGTAGTGTATTAGGGTAAGAATCATGGACTGATTCCCTTCATATCAATGCATATGAATTTGATTTGATCTCTTCTTTAAAACCTTCCAAATTTGTCCAATTTCAATATTTTTGCACATGATTTGGTTTGGGTCGAGTTTGATGATGATAATGGTGGTAATCAAAGCCTGAAACAGCCAAAAAATATTATGTTATCAAAGTTTTGGATTTTATATGATTTTATTTGATTCAAAATGAATAAATTCAATTAAAAATCAAATTAAATAATAAAAATAAAATATGGGCTCATGGATGATGCTAGGACACGTGGGCAACTATGCAAGCTCAAATCAAGTGGAAAAGAATGGGCCCATTTGACAAAATTTGAAGTTTTGGGGATAGTTGACTTTTGGCAATTTTGCAAAAAAGTCCAACTTCAACAATGCATAACTTCTTCAATTTTGAACTTTTGGAGGTGTTATTGGACTTTTTAGAAATCTTGGGATGTCCTCTAACCAACCCTTTTGGTATCATCTTATTTTGGTATTCCATGCTCAAGGTATAAGCTTTGGAAAAAAAGGTGTTTTTGTTGACTTTCAAAAATGACCTATAATGTCTAAATTCATAACTTCTTGTGAGTGAATTATTTGATCTTATGGTATGAATATGGATTGTAGGAAATTTCATCCTCTTAAAAATGAGCTTTGGATGGGTCATTTCTCATAAAGTATGAGAAAGTTATGCTTGGTCAAAGTTGAGTTGACTTTTCCTGCAAAACCCTAATTTAGCAACTTTTGAGTCTTGATGAATTTTGTGAAATCCTTGATGAATCATGATCAACCATTGATCAAATGATGAAATATCCTTCAAAATGATAATGTTGGCAAAAAATCTTGAAGTTTGACTGTTTGTAGGTCACAGTTGACTTTTGCCTTAGCACAATCGATTTTTGGACCTTTGAGCAATTGACTGAGCAAACTTCCTCTGCAAGGCTTGAAATTTGACATGGATGATCTTGAGAGCATATTAGGGAATTGGGGAGAAATTGAGGTCATTTGTATTCAAGGATCTTGATGCAACACAAAATCCTATTTTGGGGTAGACTGCCTTATGAGATAACTTGTCTGTCCAACTCTTGAGCAAACTTGAGCAACTTGGAGATTTTTCTTGCAATGTATTGAGGAACATGAGAGGGCAAATTTTGGGGTACAACACCTATATTGAAAACGACCAAGGAGCAGTCAAGACATTCAGAGGATCTTAGTCCCTTACGATAAATTGCTAAAGCGTCCTTATGAGTTGCGTTTATGACTGTATGATGACCTGCGCCTATCCCTTCATTTTGTATGCATTCTTAACTTATACAACAATCATTACAAAGTTGTCGTACTTAGTCATTTTTCAAAATATTTTCAAACATACACAAAAGCATATTTTTAAAACAAAACGAGCTAATCGATTAAGAGCCCGTAGATAACTACGGATGAAAAGGTTTCTAACACCTTCCCTTTTCATAACCTACCCCCCGAACTCAATAAAATCTCGAAGGTCTTTCCTGTTCTTTTAACCATTTCCTTATTGGATAAACGAAAAGTCGGTGGCGACTCTTGCTATATGTAACATTTGTAATAAAATACAAAACCAAGTCAGTTCTCCCACCATATTACATTCAGGTTGCACCATGTCTACTTGCTAAGAGTCGCGAACATAATATCATCCACCTTCGGGAACTCTTTCTTTTGAAAACACCTGATTTGGTGAGAGTATGTTATCTCCAATGGTCGAGCAGCGCTAGAATGATTGAATTTAGCATTGTTCATTAAAAAACACAAACAAACCAAAACATGTGAGCCGAACTACTACTGCTATGATTCCTTAAGATGGATAAGTAGGCATCAGGGTAGTGCCCAAGCGAGCACAACTTTATTTTCCCTACATTATTTTCTCTTTTCTTTTGCATGCATTCCCTTATTGTATTTTCTTTTTGCTCTTAAGCTTAGATTTGAAACACACCCTTTGCTTAGAATAAAAAGAGTGGATACCATATAGTACTAAAGACGTGTGGGGTGATAATACCTCCCCCTCGTGTAACAGACTCCCTTACCCGATATCTCAGTCGTTTGATCTTGATTTCATCCTTCTCAGGTTTACTCGATGTTTACCTTTCCCTTCTTATGGGATAAAAAATATTCGATGGCGACTTTATTGATTTCATCTCGATGATTTGTTCAACAGGTTGTTTCAGCTGGTGACTCTGTTGGAGAGAACTAAAAAGTGGGGTTACCTTAGAGTTAGATCACTTTTAAATGCTTTCCCCGTTTGATTTGTCTGCTTTATTTTTAAAGGGTTGTTTGGGTTTTATATCTTGCAAAGATCTTATACCCGGATCTGGGGAACATTTTAGGTAAGTAGCAATAGATCATGGAAACTATATGGCGTATACCAACATGGTTGAAGTGATGGCTATGTTAGTGCGACACATTGGTTTGTACTGGTATCTCTCAAGTCAGTCGGGGAGCATACTAGGCTTCTGCGTGGTTTCATGAGCACTAACTGACCTTAGAACCTTAATTAACCAACTTAGCCATTAGAAGGAAGTGAGATAGCCAACTTTGGTGTAGTCTGAAGTTGGTTGATACTCGATACTATACTCATTGAGATTCGACTCTTGAGTTTTGTTTGGTGGCAAGTCAGTTGTTGTGCTAGACGAAACTTGTGGGAAAATCAGTGATATTGAGATCCCAAGAACCCAGTTACTTCTTTAGGACATATTGAACCAACTAAACTTCAAGAGGGTAATTACCTACAAACTCCATGCAAGCCTAAACGTAAGGCTTTTGTGTGCTTTGCTTGTGTTTTATTAAACGTTCCAGCATAACATCATGACATCATACCATATCATTTTCACTGACCATTTCAAGAATCTCAAGGGCCTGTGATACAGGTTATCATGAACCAGACGTCTAGCAAGGGGAAAAAGGATTTATTTTCCTCTAACAAAACACCGTCAAGGTATCATGAACCAACGTCTAGAAAGGGGCAAGGGGATTTATTTTTCTCTAACCAATGTCGTCGAAGACCGAAGTACGTTATCTTGAGTCAAAGGCTAGGACACACTCGACATGGTGAGCTTGATCCTCATAGAAGGACGTTCAAAGACACAAAGTTCTTCAGTCAAAGTCGAAGCCAGACTCAATTTCTAACACTTCTTTTTTGTTTACCCCGCGAGATCCTTGAAAACATTGCATCTACATATCATGCATCATTACATAACAGGTTTTCCCGTACAAGTTTTCTCATCTTCTTGCTGTTTATTTTAGTAAAAGATGGATCATGAACAAACTATTAAGGAACTCCAAGCTCAAAATTCCCAATTCCAGGATACCCTCAGTTGTACCACAAAATTTTCCCTCTCTTTTCTCAAGACATTTCTCACAAAGGATCTCTAATGCTCAAGGACTCTAAAGAATTGATCAGACAAAATCATCTCATAAGCATTGAGGCCATAACTTAGGGTTTTGGTTTTCATAAGGGAGATTGGATTTCTAATGCCTCAAAAGACTTTCATGGTTCATTATGGGTCTCCAAGAATACTCATGCCAAGTTTCAAGTCTTGGATCACATTTTTGCTCAATCAATTGATTAGATGACTAAAAATTAGATGTATTAGATAAAAGTCAATTGTGGTCAACCTACAGTTAAAATTCAATATTTTTGGCCAATATCAACATTTTGAATTCAGATTCATCAATTGATCAAGCTTGGATCACAGTTCCTCAAGCAAAGTGTTCAAATCATCAAAGGGGAAAAATGGTCAAAATTAGGGTTTTGACTAAGAATGACTGATCTTTGACTTTTGACATAATACCTGACCTAATGGTTTTAAGAATTACATTAAGAATTCAAACACAATATCTTGACCTAATTTCATGGCTCAAATCATTTCTCAAGGTCAAACAATTGATAGTTGAGATTTGATCAACTGAGGAAAAAGTCAACTGTTACACTTAAAGTCAAACTTTGACTTTTTGGTCAACATTGAGTTTCAAAGATCAAGATTCATCAAGATACTCAAAAATATAAAACTTGGTCAACAAGAATCAAGAAAATCAAGTCCACAAAAAGTCTAAGTTTTCAAAATAGAAAATTTTCTAAGTACATTTTATACTTGATAAATTCATTACTTCATGACCCTTTTTCACCAAGATGCAAGAGTATTCACAAAAAATTTTGACATGAAAGTTGTAGATCTTGATGAATTCTACAACTTTGTATCATAGGGTTGATGTCCAAAAAATGCTTATATTTGAAGATACTTAGTGAAAATTTTGACAAGTTTAGGCAGATTTTTTACCTAACTTCATGGCCAATTTTCATGAAGGTTGTAGATAATGTTTCAAGCTTTCCAAAATGTTAAAGAACTTGAAGAGATCATTTTTGAGCTAAGAGAATCGAAGGCAAGAAGTTGGGTATCCATCTTGAATTACAAGCCATTTTCTTGATAAACACATAACCAAATCTCAAGCCATGCTGTATAGATGTTACTTTGTAGGGTTCTAACTTGCATTTCACTCCATAGTTAATTGATTACACAACTTTTAGAGCTTTGTCCAAGTGTTTGAACCTTTATTCGAGCCACATTTCCCTTTATAGCACAAAGGAACCATTTCCATTCTTGAAAAGTTGCTTTAATCACAAAGTCAACTTGTCTTGAGCTTTGCACTTGTTCCTTCTGCACAAGCTTCATCTACAAGATCAGAGCAAGCATGTTTAAATTTTCTATCCACCCTACAATCCTTGTACATTTCCTTGAAACCATATTTGTCAAGCTTGCTTCAAAAACAAGTCAAATGGCCATAACATGTGATCTTATAATTCTAGACATCTCAAGTCCTCAAAACTTTTCCTATAAATTTAAACGTTGTTTACAAGCCAAGGACACGAATTTGAAAGCCTGAAAACCCCCTCAAACACTCTCAAACCAGAGTTGCATTCAAATTTCCATAACTTGTCATTTTCTTCCTAAAAACTTCCATCTCATAATCCACTCGTGTGTTTCTTCTCCAAATCAATCCTAAAGCTTCCTTACATCAAATATAACTCATCCCCTTCCCTGTTTTGGAACTGTAACACCTCTATCACCACCCTCCATTTTCAAAAACAACACCTTGCACTTTGACTTCTCCAGCATGATTCAGGAACTCTCAGCTCAAAGTAATTATTGAAATAGCTTCCTGGAGGTTTAGTGAAGCTAATAAGATCATTACAACACCTTGAAGTATACTCAAACTCAAAACAAGATCTTCATCTACAAGGTGATTTTTCTGAACTTCTATCTCTTCATACAAGCATCATTTGTCTCTGATTTGTGAAGATAAAATGTAGACATCAAAGCCCTGAAACTAACCATGCCTTTAGATTTCATTTATGTTTCCCGAGTATAGAGAATTTTGAAGTTGAACTTATGTAAAAAATTAGGTTAAATTTGGTACCAACAGAAATTCTCATTCATCTTTGATTTATAGTTTACGAAATTTACATGGTTGGAGTCGTGGTGAAAAATGCAATAACTTTCATGTTTATGTTTCCTGATTTGGTTGAGAAATGAGGAAGTTACAAATTTGAACAATGGTTTTTATCTTCAATTTATTACAACATGTTTTATACACGGATGAAACAACCACCCTAGTGGAAGGAGGAGCGCGTATAAGGCATTGGTATAGGGGGACCTGGGTTCGAGCCCCAGCATCCCATTTTATCATTTTTCTCACATATTTTTGTTCCTTTTTGTTCAAACAGAGCGCCCGGGCCTCAAGATTTTTTCTCCCTCTAACACCCCCTGTTTACTTAACAACATCAAGCCCAAATATCTTTATTTTATTTTATTTTTCTGACTAAAACAAAACAGTTTTGGGCCTAACACCAAACTCTTTTACTTTCTAACCACCCATTTTCTTTTCAAACCCCTTACTTCAAATTTTGTTTTTGAATTTAATTTAATTTTGTTTTCTTTTATTATTATTTTTATACAAAACAATATATTTTATTAAAATAATTAAAATAAAAATTTTCATTTTATTTTCACTTTATTTTATTTCCTTTAAACAAAAGACCTAAAAATATTTTCTTAACAAATTAATTTCTTTTTAAAAAAAAAAAAAGGTTAATTTAGACTTAGGTTTTTGATTTAATTTTCTCTTTTAATTAAATTAACTTTGACTTTAGGTTTCTAATTAATCAACTTCTTTTCAAATCAATTTGTGTAATTAAAACTCTTTTCATACAAAAAAGCCATAAAAACAATCTTCTTTTCTTTTACATTATCCTCATATTCTTGTATATTTTGTTTTGTATTATTCAATTTGGTTGTAATAGTAATTAGATTTTAATTGATTTCATCCTCATTTGTAAATATGTATCCCTTATCCCCTAAAGTATTGTAATAGCATAGGACTTTAAATTTCACAATTTATCGCTTTCCGTATTATTACTAGTAATTAAGGTTTGTATGGCAAGACTTAAAACCAAACAATAGAAAACCCTAATTCAAGACAAAATGCATGAAAGCAATACACTTTTCCCACTTGCACCTCTATGGTTAACCCACACTTGTTTTCTCGGATAAAACAGTCATGTCCCTCGAACGTGGGATACTTTAGTAAAGACCCTCGATTAAAAGATCATAGTCCCTCGATGACCCTTCGATGTTGCCTTCGGTAAAACAATTTTAGACCCTCATAATAAATTGCTAAAGTATCTTACAATGTTGCGTTCTATGACTATACGATGACCCACACCTGTCCCCTCATATCCAATGATATGGTTTCTTACTAACTAAGTGGTAAGATAACACTATCTAAAGGAGGAGGAAAAGAACAAAAACTTCTTTTGAGTAGGTAGAACACTCGTATTTTCTTGATCACAAACATTTCAAAACAAAACATCTTTCAACACACCAACACTTTCATGAGATATTTTCAAAAGTCAACACTTTGCATACATTCTTATAGAGACAATAATCATTACAAAGTTCGCCTAAACAAAGGCACTTTTCAAAAATACTTTCAAACAAACATAAACATATTTTGCAAAGCATTTCAAAAGTGAGCTAGCAACTAAGAGCCTGTAGATAACTATGGATGAAAAGGGTGATAATACCTTCCCTTTTCATAACCTACCCCTCGAACTCAATAAAAATTCATAAAAAAGGTCTTTCCTATTCTTTTCACCCTTTGCTTTATTGGATAAAAGAAAAGTCGGTGGTGACTCTTGCTATCCGCAACAATTGCGATCAAACGCAAAACACCCAAGTCAGTTCTCCCACTGTATTACAGAACTAGCGACTCTACTAGGGACGTTAACTACAAGTGGGGTTAACTTAGGGATTAGTTCATATTTAAATGCTTTCATTGTTTGACTTGTTTGCTTTACTCTTAAAAGGGTTGTTTGAGTTTTTTGAATAGATCCTCTACCCGAATATGGGAGAATTATTAGGTAAGTAGCAATAGATCGTGGAGACTCTACGACGTAAACCGATATGGTTAAAGTTATGGCTACGTTAGTGTGACACATTTGTGGATACCAGTATTCTTTGTGTTGAATCAAAGAGAATATGGGGCCACTATATGGTTTCATGAAGCACTAAATGACCGTAGAACCTTTAGTTGAACAACTTAACCATTAGGAAGTAGTGAGATAGCTGACTTCGATGGAAAACTAGAGATTGGTTGATACTCGATACTACACTCATTGAGATTAGACTTTCGCGATATTTCGGCTGCAAGAAACGATTGATTATGCTGAGACAATTCCCAATGAAGAAAGATCAATGATATTAAGATTCCCTAGAACCCGATTACTTTCTAGGACAGGTTGATCCAACTAAAACTTCAAAAGGGTACTTACCTATAAACCCCGTGCAAGCTTAAACCTAAGGACTTATTTTCTTTGCTTGTATATGATTATTTGTACATAACATCATGACATCATGCCATATCATTTTCACTAACCATTTCAAGGACCTATGTATTTATCTTTGTTCTGTTTTGTAGGATATGGCTTCCACTCGCAGAAATACCATCCAAATTAGTTTCATGAAAGTGCCTCCTCAACTCCAAGAGTTAGCATCAAGGGTACCTAAAGATTCCCCCTTCACCAAAAGATATGGTCAACTTCTCAGTTTGACTACCTCAAGATTTCAAGAAGAAATAATGTGTAAGCTTTTTCAGTTCTTTGATCCTATGCATCATTGCTTCACCTTTCTCGATTACCAATTGGTGTCTACGTTGGAAGAATTCTCTCAACTACTAGGGATGCTTGTGCTTGATCAAATATCATTCACTGGTTTAGAGGAAACTCCAAAGCCTGAAGTTATTGCCAAAGTCTCGCATTTGAGGAGATCCGACATTGTAGAGAATTGGGAAACAAGGAGTGGAGTCAAGGGTTTTCTAGCCAAGTTTATGTTAGAGAGGGCTCAACTATTTTGGGAAGATATGGATTTTCAAGATTTTGAAGTTGTCTTGGCCCTTCTAATCTATGGTTTGGTTCTATTCCCTAATCCGGAACAACTCGTAGATGTGAAATCCGTAAAGGTTTTTCTTTCTCATAACCCCGTACCTACTCTGCTTAGAGACTTTCTACATTATTTTCACACTCGCACAATGAGGATGAGAGGGACTATTTTGTGTTGCATTCCATTGTTGTCTAGGTGGTTTATTTCACACCTACCTCAGTCAATATTGAAGAATGAACAAGGCTTGACGTGGTCTAAAAGGGTCATGTCTCTCTCTCATTCAAATATATATTGGTGTCCCCGGTCCCTAGAGGATGTTACCATCATTGACCGTTGTGGAGAGTTCCCTAATGTTCCACTCTTGGGCATTAGGGGAGGTATTACTTTTAAACCTTCTCTTGCATTACGACAGTTTGGGTATGCACGAAGAGATGGTCCCCATGATGCGCTCATCTAGGGTTTAGTATTCGACTATGAAAGCGATGTCCAAGGTTATCGTTAAAGGTTTGTACGAGCTTGGAGCATGTTAAACAAGGTTGATAACAAGACTTTGGGGCATAAAATTCCATCCCTCTTGAGCCTTACCTCAAATGGGTACAAACTCGTGCTCAAAGTCTCATGATGCCGTATCCAGCCATCCTACCTGTGATTATCGAACCAGTTTCCAAATGGGGTGTTCCTTATACCATTCTCTATCCTGACATGCCTACTGACTTCGAGGAATTGTAGAGATTGTGGATTCAACTCAAGGGGGAATGAGAAACCTTTGAAGCTCGATTTTATGAAAGCGAGAAGAAAGTGTTAGAGCTCACAAGGAAGCTTCACGAGGAGTAAATCCTGAATGCCTACATTGCACCAAAGAGGATGCATTCGTGGGAGACTTGAGTCTTTTTGTTTTACGAGTTTTATTTTGTCATCTCTTTAAGACCTTTCTGCTTTTTCTATTGTAAGCCCAAGAGGCATTTGTAATTGTGGAACTTATTAATGTAATTAATGTTTTTTGTCTTCTCCTTGTCTAGCAAATTTAAATTCCTTAAAATCCTTGAAAACATTGCATCCTCATAATATGCATCATATCATAAGCAGGTTTTTCGACACAAGTTTCCTCATCTTGCTACTATTTATTTCATTATAAGATGGATCTCGAGCAAATTGTCAAGGACTTGCAGACTCAACACTCTCAATTCCAAGAGACTCTGCTCAACCTAGGAAAGGGTCAGCAAGAAATGATGACGCTTCTCGTCACAAAGAAGAAGACCAAGAAGAAATTTGTGATCAACATGGGGAAAAGGTTCAAAGGCCCCGCCCGAGAAGTTCAAATTGAAGGGGACTCCTCTGAGGGGGATGATAATCAAAATGAAGATGCTAGAAGAACATGTGCTGGGGGTGGAAATGATAAAATATCTAAAGACGAGGATTATTCTAATGAGCAATACCCACCGACCGATGACAAATACAAACAGCTAGAAGACAAACTAAAGGCTGTAGAGATCCAAGCAGTGCCTGGCTTGGACTTTGGAGACTTGGGTTTGATACCTGCAATAGTCATCCCCCACAAATTTAAAATCTCTATCTTTGCCAAGTACGATGGTGTCTCATGTCAAAAGCTTCACCTAAGATCATATGTCCGTAAGATTCAGCCGCACATCGTTGGTATGAAACTATGGGTACACTTTTCCAAGAGATTTTGTCGGGAATGTAATTGGAGTGGTTTTATCATTTGGAAAGGGGATAATATCCACACTTGGGAGGATTTGGTTGTTGCCTTTTTCCGCCAATATCAATATAACACTGATCTTGCACCAACTCGGGTGCAACTACAAGGCATGACCATGGGTTCAAATGAGGGCTTCAAGGAATACGCCCAAAAGTGGAGAGACTTGGCTGGTAGGGTGCATCCATCTTTAACTAATAGAGAATTGGCAGACATGTTTATGGTTACATTGAATGGTCCTTTCTTTAACTTGATGATTGGAAGTTCATCATCCGGGTTTACTGAATTGATCTTGACTGGCGATAGGGTTGAGAGTGGAATTAAAAACAAGAAGATACCAATGGCCCCCACTTCTAATGCTATGAAAAAACCATTTATTTGTAAAAAAGAGACTAATGTTGTGTATGGATCAAGAAGACATATTAATAATGACCATCATCATTCAGTAGGGGCAATATTGATTTCCAACCCAACTCCGAGTCAACGACCACGTCAACAAAAAAATCAACAAAGACCGATTGCTCCGAGAAGACAATTTTCTAGAATAAATATGCAATTATCCCAAGCTTTACAACACCTATTGAAAGCTGGTATGGTGACATTACGAGATCCCCTGCTAATCCTAACACAACTTCCCTGAAATATAATCCCAATGCAAAATGTGCTTACCATTCAAATAGTCCCGGACATGATACCAATGAATGTTGGGCATTAAAGAACAAAATCCAAGACCTGATTGATAACAAGACAATTGAATTCGACCCTCCTCCAACTCCCAAAGTGATCACTGCACCCATGCCCAGTCATGGTAAGGGTGTCAATGCTATTGAAGATGCTTCTTTTGTTTCCTCCATCAATGATTTGACCATTCCTTTTAAGACTGTTAAAAAGAATTTATTGAAAGTTAGGATATTCCCAGGCTGTTTTGAAGACTGTTACCATTGTGCTACACAAATTAATGGTTGCACATGGCTGAATAAAGGTGTCCAACACCTGATGAATAGACATTAAATTCTATTTGAGAAAACTCCATCTGTGAAAAGTTTGACCCAAAGTGTATCTCAAGAGTTTGAAGACATGTCCATCATTACCATTTCAAACACTCCTGTTAGGATCACCTCGAAAGGTCCTATTAGGATTTCCGCTGAACCAAGAATAACGCCACTAATTATCACCACACTAGGGCCAGTCCCCTACTCTTCTGATAAAGTTGTACCTTGGAACTATGGGGCGGAAGTGTATTACCATGGTACCGAGAATGAGAATGCTGAAGTTACAAACATTGCTGGATCAAGTAACGTTACTAGGACGGGAAGGACCTTCTCACCAGAGATCTCACTTCCAACAACCACTACTACACCCATTCGTATTACTGCTGTTAAACATGTTGCTGATACTCGAGGAAAGGAAAAAATGACTGAGCCTTCCCGGAAAGAGGCACCCACAAAAGATATCACAGTTGAGGACCCGTCTACCCAAGAGATGGAGGAGATTTTAAAAGTTATCTGAAAAGTGACTACAAGATAGTGGAATAGTTGTGGCAGACACCCTCGAAGATTTCCATGTTGTCTTTGTTGTTATGCTCCGAGGCACATGCCCAAGCCCTGTTAAAATTCCTAAAAAATGAACATGTCCCACAAGAAACTATGGCTTACCAATTTGAAAACTGTATAGCAAGCCTGACTCCTGACAATGCTTTGGGGTTTTCGGGCGCAGATTTAACCCCGACGGGGAAGAATCACAACAAAGCTCTGTATGTTTCCATCGAGTGTAAAGGCACCACTTTAGCACATGTGTTAGTGGATACTAGGCCATCCCTTAATGTCTTACCAAAATGTGCTCTGGATAGGTTGGACTGTGAAGGTTTAGTATTGAAACCTAGTGACATCGTGGTGAGATCTTTTGACGGATCAAAGAGAATGGTCCATTGAGTGGTTGATCTCCCTATCAAGGTTGGGTGTCAATTCTTCAACTAAACATTATATGTGATGGATATCCACCCGACTTATTCTTTCCTATTCGGACGCCCGTGGATTCATGGGGAAGGTGTGGTTACCTCCACACTACATCAAAAGCTGAAGTACCCGGTCAAAGGTAAAATTGTCACCTTCTGTGGGGAGGAAGAGTTTATGATCAGTCATTTGAATTCATTCAAATATGTTGAAATGGATGGAGAATTCATTGAGACTCCTTGTCATGCTTTTGAAGTGGTCCCTCCAATGATTGTTATTGCCAAGGCCACTCCTATCACTCCCAAAGTTGCTGAAGACACATCGAGAATGGCCTCTCTCAAAGATGCTCGTGCCGTAGTTGAAGACGGAGATTGCACCATTTGGGGATGACTTCCTGATATCTCATACAAGTTAGACAAGTTTGGGTTGGGCTTCACTTCCAAGGCTCAAAACGAGGTTTGACATACTCGTGTTGGGAAACTGCCTCTCCGTATTAGAAATAATGCGGTTAATGCTCTGAGAGACTCTAATAGTGACGGTGATTGGGACGACTGGATCTACCCAACTTCTAATGGAGGACTCAACAACTGGAAGACCTAGGACTTAATCTCAATCTCTTTCATCCAGGAGTAATTACCATTTCCTGTTTTTATTATTTTGAGAAGTTTGTCTGTAATTTCCATTAAAATAATGGCTTTAAATCATGTGCTTTTCCCGGGGAACAATGGTCCATTTTTTAAGGGTTTGTCATTTCCATATGTCATATGCTCATTTTAATGAAAACATTGGACTATTTTGCATTCAAATTTTGCGCTCTTTGTCTTTCTTTTACTTTATTTCATTTTCAAATAGCCATGTGACCTTACATGCACACACACACACATTTGCAGATCCACATCCACTCCAAATCTCATTGAAAATGATTCTGCTATTGCCAAATGTTGTACCCCAAAATTTTCCCTCCCATATTTCTCAAAACATTGCAATAAAGATCTCCAAGTTGCTCAAGGTAGTCCAAGGGTTGGCCAGACAAGCTATCTCCTAAGGCAGTCTACCCTAAATTAGGGTTTCATGTTGCATCAAGGTCCTTGAGTCCAAGTGATCCCAAATTCTCAACCTTGTCCTAATATGTTCTCAAGGTCATCCATGTCAAGTTTCAAGCCTTGCAAAGAAAGTTTGCTCAGTAAATTGCTCAAAGGTCCAAAAATCGACTGTGCTAGGGCAAAAGTCAACTGTGACCCACATACAGTCAAAATTCATGATTTTTTGGTCAAAATCCTTATTTTGAAGTATATTTCATCATTTGATCAAGGGTTGATCATGATTCATCAAGGATTGCTCAAAATTCTTAAAGATTCAAAAGTTGCTAAATTAGGGTTTTGTAAGAAAAGTCAACTCAACTTTGACCAAGCATAACTTTCTCATACTTTATGAGAAATGACCCATCCAAATCTCATTTTGAAGATGATGCAATTCCCTACATTCCATATTCATATCCCAAGATCAAAATATGTACTCACAAGAAGTTATGAATTTGTACATTATAGGTCATTTTTGAAAGTCAACAAAAACACCTTCTTTGTCAAAGCTTCTAACTTAAGAATGGAATATCAAAATGAGATGAGACCAAAATGGTTGATTATAGGACATCTCAACCTTTCTACAAAGTCCAAGAACACCTACAAAAGTTCAAAATTGAAGAAGTTGTGCATTGTTGAAGTTGGACTTTTTTGCAAAATTGCCAAAAGTCAACTATCCCCAAAACTTCAAATTTTGCCAAATGGGACCATTCTTTTTCACTTGTTTTGAGTTGGCATTACAGCCCACGTGATCTAGCCTTGGCCATGTGTCCATATCATATTTTATTATTTAATTTGATTTTTATTTGAATCAATTCATTTTAAACCAAATTAAATCAAATAAAATCAAAAATATTGATAACCAAAGATCTTTTGATGATTTCAGGTTTCAATGGACAGCTAGCACCCCATCAAACTCGTATCAAATCTTGTGTGCACAAAAAGATTCAAATCAAACCAATTTTGGAAAGCTTTGAAAGAGAATCAAATCAAATATCAAAATCATCAATGGAGAAAGATTTGGACAAAACTTGCAACCCTAATGCTTTGTACATTACATAAGGGTCATGTGCAGACCAAAAGAGGGGTTGGAGATCAGTTGGAGAGCAAGAACAAAATTTGCAAAAACACCAAAAAAGTGTGAGATCGAAATCAAGTCTATAGGCAGTTTCAGGGCTTGGTGTTGATCTCAATCTCTTCCTGGCCATCTCCACAAGCGAAACCAATGAAAAGCACACGTTTTCAGACCCTCTCTAGCACTGTAAGTCATTCACGAAGCCGCCCTATTCTTGATTTCGTATTTTGTAAATTAGCATTGTTAACATGAAATAATTGCCTATTCTTAATCTACACATCATTTGCAAGCTTTTGGTATTACTTGATTTCGTTTATCTGACCTATATTGTGATCCACCATAGTTAGGGTTTCTTGGAGTTTTTTGGGGATTTTGTTTTCAGGTACAATTAGCCTACATAATGGCCATGGTTGTGATCAGAAGAAGGAGACGAACTCAACCATGGTCTTTGAATGCATTTCCATGGCCTATAGAAGATTTTGGAATCAGACAGGCTTGTAGCGATGGACCTTCATCCGTAGGTATGGCCTCTGTGTTTCTAGCAACAGTTCAAGGAAAGGGATGATGCGTTGGCATCTCCCCATTTGTTCATTCAAATAGCGCACGCTTTTTTTTCTTCTTTCTGACCAATAGCTTTTGTTTCACATATTATTATTGCATTATATTATACTAACAAATGAAGTAACTTGGCCTAATGGTAGCCACATCAGCGTTCAAGGATCCAAAGGCTGGAGGTCAGGGGTTCAATCCCTGCCTCCAGCAACTTGACATTTTCTTATTTATTTTCAAGGAATCCAGTGCACATGCCAGCTTGATGACCATCATACTCCCTCACCAATCAACATGCCAGATGGCCAGATGGCCAGATCTAGTGGCCAATATTGCAAACATACCATGGACCAGGTCAACACCAAGGCACTGAATCAGAAAAGTCAATTGGACCTTTAACAATTGGGCCAGCGAAATTGATTTCTACACACCCAAATCAGACCCACTTTCTATACTTTTCTTTTATTTTGTTTATTTCATTTATTTATTTATTTATTTTATTTTAATTACTAACCAAATTAATCCTTTTTTATCAAAAAAAAAAATCACTAAAATGTTTTTTACCCAATTAAAATTTAGAAATTTATTTTTATTAATAAATATTAATTAATTAATTAGGCTATTAATTATAGACAACTTTAATTGATTTTTTAAGTATTTAAAATCAATTAGAATTTAATAGGTTTTAATCATTAATTTAACCATGTTATTTTCTTTCCTAAAATATCAAAAACTCCAAAAATATGTCATTTAATATTTTTCATTAATTTATTTATTTAATAATTAATTTAGCTTTTAGTTTTAGGACTTAATTTCTTTTCTTAAAAATAAAAACAACAAAAAAGCATTTTCTTTTAAAAGGGTCAAAACCATAATTCCGCATTCGATCCAATTCACTCGCGCAATTTTTTTTCCTTATTCAATTATTGATGTATCTGCGCCCGAATTGTAATAATTAATTAGGACATTTATTTTTCCGCTTTTATTTTATTTTCGAAGGGTTGCTTTTGGCGATGTAAATACTCGGCGCCTTGTAATAATTTAGTTTAATTTCCGCATTTAAATTCTGCAAAATATACAACTGCTAGATGTTTGATAATAGGGCTTGCATGACAAGAATGAATTCTTTAATCTAAAATCAATTAGATCACCCTAAACATGTGCAAAGATAAAAATAACTGAAATCAACACACTCGCACATGCGCACTCCTAGGGTACACCCCACTTGGTTGCCTTCGTAAATGGTCATTGAGTATAAGTTGTTTTAGAGGTTGCCCTCTTGTCTAAAAGATCATAATTGCCTCAAAATGGTTGCCTCAGATATTGTTGCCTCGGATAAATGATCTAAGACATTAGGGTTACCGCTAAGGCGTCCTAACATTGCTTTAGTGACCGTATGTCCCTCATTCGAATTGACCTTCAAACTCCAACGACAGTGCTACCTACTCACTAATAGTGGGATAACATTGTCTAAAGGAAACGAACATAGAACGATTATTTTTTCGAGTAGGTAGATTAGTTCTTAAGTACTTGCTCATTCCAAACAAATTTTTCACACTTTCACTCCTTTATAAACAAAGTTTTCAAAAACACTTCATTACACTCTTGAAGACAGAAGCAAGAGTTAAATCGAAGTCAAAACAAAAACTTTTCAAAGCGCACAAACACAAAGAAAACAATTTTGAAAATGATGAGCAAGTACCTAAGAGCCCGTAGATAACTACGGATAGAAAGGGTGCTAATACCTTCCCTTTCTATAAATCTACCCCCGTACTCGGAAATATCTCGAAAAAAGGAATTTTTCTTTGCTTTTTTCCTTTCCTTGTTGGATAAAATAAAAGACAGCGGTGACTCTTGCATACCGCGACATTTTGCGAAAACAGACGCAAAACGCGAACCAGCATTCCAAAAAACAGTCAGTTCTTCCCACCGTATCACAGAACTGGCGACTCTGTTGGGGACTTAATAAGTGGGGTGTACCTTAAGAATAGTTCATCATAATGTTTTCAATTGCTTGATTTGTATGCTTTATCTTTGTGGGTTTGAATCAGTGTTACTATAGATCCTAACCCGGAACTGGGGATACCTTTTAGGTAAGTAGCAATAGACTGTGAGGGAACTGTACGACGTAGACCGATACGGTTGAAGCAACAACTACATTGGTGTGGCACTTTAGTTTGTACTGATATCCCTTGTGAATGGTATATCAAAATGAGATTATACCAAAATGGTTGATTAGAGGACATCTTAAGCTTTCTAAAAAGTCCAAGAACAGCTCCAAAAGTTCAAAATTGAAGAAGTTATGCATTGTTGAAGTTGGACTTTTTTTCAAAATTGCCAAAAGTCAACTATCCCCAAAACTTCAAATTTTTCCAAATGGGCCCATTCTTTTTCACTTGTTTTGAGTTGGCATTACAACCCACTTGCTCTAGCCTTGGCCATGTGTCCATATCATATTTTTATTATTTAATTTGATTTTTATTTGAATTAATTCTGAAATTCTGGCAGCAGATACTCAATGTCACAGTGAATGTTATGACACCGTATCTAACTTTCTATAAGACAGTAAATCAAAAAACAGTAAAGAACACAGTCAATTGTTTACCCAGTTCAGTGTGAAACAACACCTACTATGGGGGCTACTAAGCCAGGGAGGAAATTCACTATAAGAGATATTAATTCAGGAATAAACCAACCAGTTTATCTCCTTCACATAAGACCTACCCAATGCAACTTCAATCTAAGTTCAACTTAAACCTGAGTTCCTACTCACTCCCCCTCAATCACAACAGTGATACTAAACAATTGACTAATGAAATAATGAAGACACTCTTCAGAACATACACTTGATTATGCTTCACAGCTTTTAATCAAGTAACACAAACACTCGTGCTTCAAAGCTTTGAGTGATACATAAACCTAACTTGACCTTGCTTCAAAGCTTTAATCAAGTGACACAAACACTCGTGCTTCAAAGCTTTGAGTGATACACAACCCTTACAATCAAAACCTACTCCAAGTCACTTATCACAATGATACTTGCTTGGATTACAGTAGTTAAAACTATACAACCCCTAGTTGATCTTCTGTCAAAGAGTTGATTTTCCCAACAACCTTCCTGTTGAATATATATGCAGTTGTTTCTTCAGTTAGGGCTTCCACTAAAAGCTAGGGTTAATTAGGGTTAACCTCAAGACTTGGTCACAAGACATTATCAACCAGATTAGGGTTGAGCTAAGTTAACCTAAAGTCCATGTGAGATTCTGTTCTGGAATGAATGAACCAAATTCCTGAAAAATCTCAGAATTAACCAAATTGCATAACTGTTAGATCAGTACAGGATGTCTTAACATTGGTTATGACAACAGGAATCCTGTTTACTGATTTTGGTAGAATGTAATAAATGTGATCATTGCAAAATGCTCAGATACACACTCATAAAGAGCAGCTATTGTATGCCATTCTTTTTCTGCATAAAGTACCTAATAACCCAGAATGTTATGACATCAGTCATGACATTCACACACCTGGTTTTACCAAAAATACATGCCAATAACTAAACACTTACAAACTCCCCCTTTGGCAAATTTTTGGCTAAAACCCCTAAACAATCATAGAATAGAGAGCAGCAGAAATAATATGTCTGCAGAAAAATTAATGTCTACCAAGAATAATTAACACATAATCTTCTCCCCCTCTTTAGCCATAAATAGGCCAAAGATACATGTAATTTTAGGTTATACAGTCATCCAAAATGAATAATAAAAACAATAAAAAGTCTGAAATCACTTGCAGCAACAGGTACCGGCAGCAAGCTTGACATACCACTGATCTTCAAGCATTGTCATCTTCAGAGGAGGCACTATCTTCAGCATTAAGCTGATCTTCAGCAGCATCCTCTTCCCTTCTTTGTCCTTCAGTCTCCTCCTATTCTAGTCTAGCAATTAGGTTCTCAAGAGTCCTTTTCCTTGTCTCTAGCTCTTTGCAGGTTTCCTTCAGCACAACTATAACATCTGATTTCTTGGACTGAGTTTTGACAGTTGATTTCTCAGCTGATGTCATGACAATGTCAGGAACATGAGTTCCCTGAAATAGCTTATAGTGCAACCCAAGAGCAGGGGCTCTTTTGCATATAGTATCTCTTTCCACTAGAATGCCAGGATACTGATCAAGGACAATACCACATAGGAGGGAGGGAAAGGCAATAGGGCCTTTAACAGCATAACTTCCAGCATGTTTTAAAGTTTGATCAAAGATATACCTGCCATAGTCAAATTTTGTCCTGGTTCCAACAGCATAAATGAATATTCCCAATCCTGTGGAGATGGTTGATTTATGGTTGGTGGGAACCCAGTTGGCTGCACCAATCTTGTGCAGGATGGAAAATTTCATGCTTAGCTTGCTTGCATTCAGCTTGCCTTTTAAGGGCCAGCTCTTGACTTGATTTGCAGTGATGGTTTGGCATACTTGTTTGTCAGTAACCTCTAGTTCAGGGCAAGCCTCATCTGGTCTTCCTAGGAATTTGTTTATTTTAGAGGGAGAGAAATTAACCTTTCTTCCTCTCACATAGACACATTTAAAGTCAACTGACCTTCCATCAGCACATCCATCAAATAAATTCACTATGAATTCTTTGACAAGATTTTCATAGCAGTTGGTAAACTTTACCACATTATTCATTAGTCCAACAGTTTTGATTAGGTCCATGATCTCCTTACATTCCATGGCACCATTGTTCAGTTCTCGTTCCAAGGCTATTATTTTTAAACAAACATACTTCCATCCGTTGGCATTTTCAGGGTGGTTAAAAGAAATGTTGTCAGTGGGGACTTCAGGAACTTTAGCCATTTTGCTTGAAGGGAGTTTCCTTCTGAGAGAAATGTCTTCAGCATCAACTTCAAATTCTGATTCCTCATCAGAATCAGAAGGTTCAGGCTCTTTCCTTTTATTTGCTATTGGTTGTCTCACAGGCTTTGAGAGACTACCAGCATGTACTCGGGTTTTCACCTTCCCTTTGGACAATCCAGTCTTCACAGTTTCTACACCAGTCTTGCCTTCAGACCTGGTTTTCTTATGAGCAACATCAGCAGTCTTCTCTTTGGTCAGACATTTTGCAGCATCCTGCTTACCTTTTATGTTCATCATCCTCCTAGCTATGCTAGGGTTGATATTTGCAATTAGGTCATTATCAGAGTATTCTTCATCCACATCAATAACCGGGGGTTCAACATTCTTCTCTGAAGGGTTCTGGATATCATCAAGATTTTCAGATGATTTCTGAATGTTGTCATCCGGTGTCTCAACATTCTTAGAGACATCTGGATTTATTTCAACATTTGGACTAGCAGATTCTTGATTTAAAGGAACAGAAATGCCAGGTACAGAGTGGTTCTCATTCAGAATTCTTGTAACAAGTCTAGCTATTGCTTGATGAACATAAGTTGTGCCTTCCCTATTTGCTATTCCTTAGGGAACATAAGATGATGGTTTAGAGGGATTACCAGATGAAGTAGCTTGAGACCTTCCTGCATGCCTTGTTCTCAGCTTTTTAACCTTAGAGGGGTTAGCTGCCAGTTCTCTAAGAGGAGTAATCTCCAGGACTTCAGAATCCATGCATGTTGTGATTGCCCTAGGATCTCGATCAGAGGATGCGGATGAAACAGTCGTCTTGGAAGAGGATGATGTCATGGATAGTTGAGACATTTTGAGAGTCTTAGAAAATCAGTAACAACGAGAGAGAAATCTTTGATTGAGAGAATGTGGATTGTTGCAGAGCCGAGAGAGAAAGGAGGTAAATGAGTGTCTATTCAACTTCTTAACAATTTTGAAAGAAATAGGAAAACATATGATTAACCCAATCAAAATAGACTTAACACAAAAAACTCTTTCATCCCTTGTTTTAAGTAAAACTAATTGCTACATTTCCTCATGTTGGCAAATACCCAACTTGCCCCTCAAATTTTCAAATTGATTTGCATCAAGTGCTTTGGTAAAAATGTCAGCCAGCTGTAGTTCAGTGGCAACATGTTCCAGTTTAATTATCTTCTCCTCTACAAGATCTCTGATAAAATGATGTCTAATGTCAATATGCTTGGTCCTGCTATGCTGAATAGGATTCTTGGAAATGTTGATTGTACTCAGATTGTCATAGTACAATGTCATAACATCTTGTGTGACATTATACTCAGTAAGCACCTGTTTCATCCAGATCATTTGAGAACAGCTACTACCAGCTGCTATGTATTCAGCTTCAGCAGTAGAGAGAGACACATAGTTCTGTTTCTTACTGAACCAGGAGACCAGATTATTTCCTAAGAAGAAACATCCTCCAGAGGTGCTCTTTCTATCATCAGCACTTCCATCCCAATCAGCATCACAGTAACCAATCAGAGTTTGTTCACAACCATGAGAGTATAGCAAGCCATAGTTGTAAGTTCCACTTACATACTTCAAAATTCTCTTCACTTGGTTGATATGACTGACTTTGGGATCAGCTTGGTATCTTGCACATACTCCAACTGCAAAAGTAATGTCAGGTCTGCTGGCTGTTAAGTATAGCAGACTTCCTATCATGCTTCTGTACAGGCTTTGGTCCACCTTAACCCCACTTGAATCTTTGGATAACTTTAAATGAGTAGGTGCAGGAGTCCTTTTGTGACTGGAATTCTCCATACCAAACTTCTTGACAATGTTCTTTGCATACTTGCTTTGAGACAGAAAAATTGAGTCTTCCATCTGTGTGACTTGCAGTCCAAGAAAGTAGGTCAATTCTCCCATGAGGCTCATTTCGAATTCAGCCTGCATTTGGTCAGCAAAATGTTTTACCATTTTATCGGACATTCCCCCAAGCACTATGTCATCAACATAGATTTTAGCTACCATTATCTTTCCTCCTTCATTTTTGATAAAGAGGGTTTTATCCAAGCCTCCTTTTCTGTATCCTTTGTTAGAGAGAAATTTTGTCAACCTGTCATACCATGCTCTAGGAGCTTGTTTAACGCCATATAAAGCTTTCCTCAATTTGTAGACATGATCAGGGTAGTTTGGATCCACAAAACCTTTAGGTTGTTCCACATAAACTTCCTCATTTAAGCACCCATTTAGGAAGGCACTTTTTACATCCATCTAAAATAACTTGAACTTCAGGAGGCAAGCAATTCCCAATAGGAGTCTGATTGATTCCAGTCTGGCTACAAGTGCAAAGGTCTCATCAAAATCAACCCCTTCAACTTGAGTGTATCCTTGTGCAACAAGTCTTGCCTTATT
The DNA here is from genome assembly GCA_948472305.1 of Vicia faba. Classification (NCBI taxonomy): domain Eukaryota; kingdom Viridiplantae; phylum Streptophyta; class Magnoliopsida; order Fabales; family Fabaceae; genus Vicia; species Vicia faba. The sequence continues at coordinate 163,889,804 of OX451738.1, forward strand.
CCTGGTGACAACTACTTCAGCATCTGATTTGTTCTTGTAGATCCATTTTGTGCCAATGATGTTTGTTCCTTATGGTCTAGGAACTAACTCCCATACTTCATGTTGCTTGAATTGGTTCAATTCATCTTGCATTGCTCCAATCCAGTATTCATCAGTTAAAGCCTCCTTAACATTTCTTGGTTCAATTTTAGACACAAAGCAAGAGTTTGAGATGATTTCTCTAGATCTAGTAATGACTCCACTGTTAGGATCTCCTATGATGAGTTCTTTAGGATGATCTTTCTGAATTCTGATGGAAGGGTTTTTTCTATCTTCCTTTGATTCAGAGACTGCTGCAGTGGTGTTAAGTAGATCATTCTGTTGAGTTGAAGTCTCAAAGAATGTCTCAACATTACAAGGGACATCTGTTTCCTCATGATAATCATCAACTATGACATTTATTGATTCCATCATGACTTTGGTCCTGGAATTGAATACTCTATAAGCTCTGCTGTTGGTGGAGTATCCTAGAAATATTCCTTCATCACTTTTAGGGTCCAGCTTTCTCCTTTGTTCACGATCTGCCAGAATATAGCATTTGCTACCAAATACATGGAAGTACTTCACTGTTGGCTTTCTTCCTTTCCAGAGTTCATAGATGGTGGATGAGGTTCCCTTTCTCAAGGTGACCCTATTATGGACATAACAGGCTGTATTCATAGCTTCAGCCCAAAAGTGAATAGGAAGTCTTTTGGCATGTATCATTGCTCTGGCTGATTCCTGTATGGTCCTGTTTTTTCTTTCTACAACTCCATTTTATTGAGGAGTTATAGGAGAAGAGAATTCATGATTAATTCCATCTGAGGAACATAACTCATTAAACTTATTGTTTTCAAATTCCTTGCCATGATCACTTCTGATTCTGACAATGCATCCTTCTTTTTCTCTTTGAATTCTTTTGCACAGATCTTTAAAAACTTCAAATACATCAGATTTTTCCATAATGAAGTTAGTCCAGGTGAATTTGGAAAAATCATCCACAAAAACATAGGCATATCTTTTTCCACCAAGACTTTCCACCTGCATTGGTCCCATCAGATCCATATGTAGAAGTTCTAGAACCTTAGATGTGGTCAGATGTCTTGACTTTGGATGTGACATCCTAGTCTGCTTACCAACCCGACATTCACCACATACTCTCCCTTCATCAATTTGAAGTCTTGGAATCCCTCTGACTGCCTCCATGGATATAATCCTTTTCATTCCTCTTAGATGTAGATGGCCAAGTTTTTGGTGCCACAGTTTCACTTCTTTTTCTTCTTTGACAATAGAACACACAGTAGAGTAATTAGTGTTCTCAGGCTCCCACAAATAGCAGTTGTCTTTAGATCTGACTCCTTTCATCACAACTTCTTGTTTCTCATTAGTTACAAGACATTCAGATTTGGAGAAGTTGACCTTGAATCCTAGATCGCATAATTGGCTGATAATTATGAGATTAGCAGTCAAGCCTTTTACCAGCAATACTTCATTTAGATTTGGAACTCCAGGGCAGTACAAGTTTCCAACTCCTTTGATTTCTCCTCTAGCACCATCTCCAAAGGTCACATAACTAGTGGTGTGAGGTTTAACATTATTGAGAAGGTTCTTGATTCCAGTCATGTGCTTAGAACATCCACTGTCAAAGTACCAGTCTTCCTTTGCAGAGACTCTAAGGGAAGTGTGAGCTATCAGGGCAGTAGCCTTTTTCTTCCACTGTGGAGTATATGGTACCTTGTTAGACTTAGGTTTGATACCTGGGTTCTGATTAGGATATCCATATAATCTGAAGCAGAATGGCTTTATGTGACCAAACCTCCCACAATGATGACATCTCCATCTTTGATACTTTTTCTTCATATTTCTCTGTTCACGATGTTGAGAGCTATATTGTGACATCTGCTTTGACATTTGTTTATCAGGCCTGATCTTCTTGTCTATACCAGATTTCTTTGCTGCCATAAATCCTAGACCAGACTTGTTTCCCACATTTTGTCCAACCTGAAGGATTTCTTCCAATTTGTCAGTTCCATTTGTCAGCATCTTGACAGATTTGGTCATCTGGTCCAGTTTTGAGTTTAGCATTTGAACCTCCCCTTCTAGGTGACTTATAGCATCAATGTCTGCCCTTTTCTCAGCTTCCAACTTTATTATGAGTTTTGTTTGTCTCTCATTTTGCTGGCAGACTTCAGCACTTCTGATACATAATTTCTTGTAGGAATCAGCCAGTTCTTCAAATGTCACTTCCTCATCACTAGAGTCACTATCAGAGTTACAAATACCAGTTAGTGCAGTAACTAGTTTGGCAGATTCTTCTTCAGAATTACTTTCTGAATCACAGTCAGACCAAGTAACAGACATTCCTTTCTTTTGTTTCTTAAGAAAGGTAGGACATTCAGCTCGAATGTGCCCATATCCTTCACATCCATGGCATTGAATTCCTCTGCTTTGATTTCCCTTCTCTTCAGACTTTGGTCTTCTGCTGGAGTCATAAGATCTGTTAATGTCAGAAGGAATGTTCTTGACATTTGACCTTGACTTTGGATCCATTCTCTTGATGAGTTTGTTGAATTGTCTTCCAAGCATGGCTATAGTTTCTGAAATATTTTCTTCTTCAACCTCCTTGTTTTCATCTTCAGTATTAGATACAAGTGCTATGCTCTTGTTTTTCTTGTCGACATTGTCACTGATCCCCATCTCAAAGGTCTGTAGAGATCCAATGAGTTTATCCACCTTCAAATTGCTGATATCCTGGGCTTCCTCTATAGCAGTTACCTTCATTGCAAATCTTTTAGGCAAGGATCTGAGAATCTTTCTCACCAGTTTTTCTTCTGACATCTTTTCTCCCAATGCTCCTGAGGTGTTGGCAATCTCCAAGATGTTCATGTGAAACTCATGAATGGTTTCATCTTCCATCATCCTTAGGTTCTCAAATTTGGTAGTCAGCATCTGAAGCCTTGACATTTTTACTTTGGATGTGCCCTAATGGGTAGTTTTGAGAGTGTCCCAAACTTCCTTGGCCAGTTCACATTGATGTACTAGTCTGAATATGTTTCTATCAATTCCATTGAACAAGGCATTTAATGCTTTGGAATTACCCAGGGCTAACTCATCTTCTTCTTTGCTCCATTCTTCCTCAGGTTTCAGACTGATTGTCCCATCTTTCTCAGTTATGGTGGGATGGTTCCATCCTTTGTCAGCAGCTCTCCAAGCCTTTTTGTCCAGTGATTTTAAGAAGGAAACCATACGAGGTTTCCAGTAGTCATAATTTTATCCATCCAGAATGGGTGGTCTGTTTCCAAAAACTCCTTCTTTGTCCATAGCACCAGAAAGTGATATCCCTAGATCTCACCCAGTAAGACAGGCAGGGTGCCTGCTCTGATGCCAATTGAAATTCTGGCAGCAGATACTCAATGTCATAGTGAATGTTATGATAACATATCTGACTTTCTATAAGACAGTAAATCAAAAAACAGTAAAGAACACAGTCAATTGTTTACCCAGTTCAGTGTGAAACAACACCTACTCTGGGGGCTACCAAGCCAGGGAGGAAATTCACTATAAGAGATATTAATTCAGGAATAAACCAACCAGTTTATCTCCTTCATTTAAGACCTACCCAATGCAACTTCAATCTAAGTTCAACTTAAACCTGAGTTCCTACTCACTCCCCCTCAATCACAGCAGTGATACTAAACAATTGACTAATGAAATAATGAAGACACTCTTCAGAACATACACTTGATTATGCTTCACAGCTTTTAATCAAGTAACACAAACACTCGTTCTTAAAAGCTTTGAGTGATACATAAACCTAACTTGACCTTGCTTCAAAGCTTTAATCAAGTGACACAAACACTCGTGCTTCAAAGCTTTGAGTGATACACAACCCTTACAATCAAAACCTACTCCAAGTCACTTATCACAATGATACTTGCTTGGATTACAGTAGTTAAAACTATACAGCCCCTAGTTGATCTTTTGTTAAAGAGTTGATTTTCCCTACAGCCTTCCTGTTGAATATATATGCAATTGTTTCTTCAGTTAGGGCTTCCACGAAAAGCTAGGGTTAATTAGGGTTAACCTCAAGACTTGGTCACAAGACTTTATCAACCAGATTAGGGTTGATGAGCTAAGTTAACCTAAAGTCCACGTCAGATTCTGTTCTGGAATGAATGAACCAAATTCCTGAAAAATCTCAGAATTAACCAAACTGCATAACTGTTAGATCAGTACATGATGTTTTAACATTGGTTATGACAACATGAATCCTGTTTACTGATTTTAGTAGAATGTAATAAATGTGATCATTGCAAAATGCTAAGATACACAGTCATAAAGAGCAGCTACTGTATGCCATTCTTTTTCTGCATAAAGTACCTAATAACCCAGAATGTTATGACATCAATCATGACATTCACACACCTGGTTTTACCAAAAATACATGCCAATAACTAAACACTTACAAATTCATTTTAAACCAAATTAAATCAAATAAAATTAAAAATGTTGATAACCAAAGATCTTTTAATGATTTCGGGTTTCAATGGACAGCTATCACCCCATCAAACTCGTATCAAAGATTGTGTGCACAAAAAGATTCAAATCAAGCCAATTTTGGAAAGCTTTGAAAGAGAATCAAATCAAATTTCAAAATCATCAATGGAGAAAGATTTGGACAAAACTTGCAACCCTAATGCTTTGTAAATTACATAAGGGTCGTGTGCAGACCAAAAGAGGGGTTAGAGATCAGTTGGAGAGCAAGAACAAAATTTGCGAAAACACCAAAAAAGTGTGAGATCAAAATCAAGTCTAGAGGCAGTTTCAGGGCTTGGTGTTGATCTCAATCTCTTCCTGGCCATCTCCATAAGCGAAACCAATCAAAAGCACACGTTTTCAGACCCTCCCAAGCGCTGTAAGTCATTCACGAAGCCGCCCTGTTCTTGATTTCGTATTTTGTAAATTAGGCATTGTTAACATGAAATAATTGCATATTCTTAATCTACACATCATTTGCAAGCTTTTGGTATTACTTGATTTCGTTTATCTGACCTATATTGTGATCCACCATAGTTAGGGTTTCTTGGATTTTTTTGGGGCTTTTGTTTTCAGGTACAATTATCCTACATAATGGCCATGGTTGTGATCAGAAGAAGGAGACGAACTCAACCATGGTCTTAGAATTCATTTCCATGGCCTATAGAAGATTTTGGAATGAGACAGGCTTGTAGCGACGGACCTTCGTCTGTAGGTATAGCCTCTATGTTTTTAGCAACAGTTCAAGGACAGGGGTGATGCGTTGGCATCTCCCCATTTGTCCATTCAAATAGCACGCGTTTTTTTTCCTTCTTTCTGACCAATAGCTTTTGTTTCACATATTATTATTGCATTATATTATACTAACAAATGAAGCAACTTGGCCTAGTGGTAGCCACATCAGCGTTCAAGGATCCAAAGGATGGAGGTCAGGGGTTTGGTCCCTGCCTCCAGCAACTTGCCATTTTCTTATTTATTTTCAAGGAATCCAGTGCACATGCCAGTTTGATGACCATCATACTCCCTCACAAATCAACATGCCAGATGGCCAGATATGGTGGCCAATATTGCAAGCATACCATAGACCAGGTTAACGCCAAGGCATTGAATTAGAAAAGTCAATTGGACCTTCAACAATTGGGCTAGCGAAATTGCTTTCTACACACCCAAATCAGGCCCACTTTCTATACTTTTCATTTATTTTGTTTATTTCATTTATTTATTTTATTTATTTATTTTAATTACTAACCAAATTAATTCCTTTTTTATCAAAAAAAAATCACAAAAATGTTTTTTACCCAATTAAAATTCAGAACTTTATTTTTATTAATAAATATTAACTAATTAGGCTATTAATTCTAGATAACTTTAACTGATTTTGTAAATATTTAAAATCAATTAGAATTTAATAGGTTTTAATCATTAATTTAACCATGTTATTTTCTTTCCTAAAATATCAAAAACTCCAAAAAATATGTCATTTAATATTTTCCATTAATTAATTTATTTAATAATTAATTTAGCTTTTAATTTTAGGATTTAATTTCTTTTCTTAAAAATAAAAACAACAAAAAAACATTTTCTTTTAAAAGGGTAAAAACCCTAATTCCGCATTCGATCCAATTCACTCGCGCGATTTATTTTTTTCCTTATTCAATTATTGATGTATTTGCGCCCGGATTGTAATAATTAATTAGGACATTTATTTTTCCGCTTTTATTTTATTTTCAAAGGGTTGCTTTTGGCGATGTAAATACCCAACACCTTGTAATAATTTAGTTTAATTTCCACATTTAAATTCTGCAAAATATATAACTGCTAGATGTTTGATAATAGGGCTTGCATGACAAGAATGAATGCTTTAATCTAAAATCAATTAGATCACCCTAAACATGTGCAAAGATAAAAATAACTGAAATCAACACACTCGCACATGCGCACTCCTAGGGTACACCCCACTTGGTTGCCTTTGTAAACGGTCATTGAGTATAGGTTGTTTTAGAGGTCGCCCTCTTGTCTAAAAGATCATAGTTGCCTCAAAATGGTTGCCTCGGATATTGTTGCCTCGGATAAATGATATAAGACATTAGGGTTACCGCTAAGGCGTCCTAACATTCCTTTAGTGACCGTATGTCCCTCATTCGAATTGACCCTCAAACTCCAACGACGGTGCTACCTACTCACTAATAGTGGGATAACATTGTCTAAAGGAAATTAACATAGAATGATTCTTTTTTCGAGTAGGTAGATTGGTTCTTAAGTACTTGCTCATTCCAAACAAATTTTTCACACTTACACTCCTTTATAAACAAAGTTTTCAAAAACACTTCATTACACTCTTGAAGACAGAAGCAAGAGTTAAATCGAATTCAAAACAAAAACTTTTCAAAGCGCACAAACACAAAGAAAACAATTTTGAAAATGATGAGAAAGTACCTAAGAGCCCGTAGATAACTACGGATATAAAGGGTGTTAATACCTTCCCTTTCTATAAATCTACCCCCCGTACTCAAAAATATCTCGAAAAAAGGAATTTTCCTGTGCTTTTTTCCTTTCCTTGTTGGATAAAATAAAAGACGGTGGCGACTCTTGCTTACCGCGAAATTTTGCAAAAACAAACGCAAAACGCGAACCAGCATTCCAAAAAACAGTCAGTTCTTCCCATCGTATCACACCAGCTATGACTTTGAAAATCTAATTTTTCAAGCTGAAGACGAAGGTGAAGAAGATTATGAAATACTTGGGGAACTCGCCAGACTCCTGATACAAGAGGAAAAGTACATTCAACCGCACGAAGAACCAGTTGAAGTGATAAAATTGGATATTGAGGCAGATAAGAAGGAAGTCAAGATTGGCGCTAAGTTGGAAGACGGTGTTAAGAGAATATTGGTCCAGATGTTGCACGACTATGTTGAGGTGTTTGCTTGGTCATATGAAGATATGTAGGGGCTTGATACTGATATCGTAGTTCATCATCTACCAATGAAAGAAGGTTCGTCGCATGCGGCCGAATGTGTTTGAGAAAATAAAGGTCGAGGTAATGAAACAGTTCGATGCAGGTTTCCTGGAAGTGACGTCATATCCCCAATAGGTTGCAAATGTGGCCCAAGTGTTGAAGAAAGATGAAAAGGTCTATATGAGTGTGGGTTATAGGGATTTAAAAGGGAAAGTCCCAAAGATGACTTTCCTCTACCACATATCGATGTCTTGGTTGACAACACTGCTCAACACAAACTTTTTTCATTCTTGAATGGTTTCTCTGGATACAACCAAATCAAAATGGCGCCTGAAGACATGGAGAAAACCACATTAGTCACACAGTGGGGCACCTTCTGTTATAAGGTTATGCCTTTTGGTTTGAAGAATGCAGGCATAACTTATCAACGAGCTATGATGGCTTTGATTCATGATATGATTCATCATGAGATAGAAGTCTATGTTGATGACATGATAGCAAGATCACAAACTGGGGAAGAACACCTTGATCATTTGCACAAGATATTTGAAAGGTTGAAGAAATACAAGCTGAGGCTAAATCCTAACAAATGCACTTTCGGGATGAGGTCTGGAAAACTCCTAGGCTTCATCGTCAATGGAAAAGGTATTGAGGTCGGTCCTGCAAAAGTCAAAGCCATACAAGAAATGCCAGATCCCTATACTGAGAAAGAGGTTAGAGGTTTCTTAGGTCGACTCAACTACATTTCTCAATTCATCTCTCACTTAACTGCTACTTGTGAGCCAATCTTCAAACTGCTGAATAAAGATCAAGTAATCAGATGGAATGACGACTACCAAACAACTTTTGACAAGATCAAGGAGTATTTGCAAGAACCTCCAATCCTAATGCCTCTCGTTGAAGGAAGACCTCTGATTATGTGCTTGACCATATTATAGAATTCAATGGGGTGTGTGCTGGGCCAACATGACGAGTCTGGTCGAAAAGAGCATGCAATATACTACCTTAGCAAAAAGTTTACCGACTGTGAAATTAGATATTCACTGCTCGAGAAAACTTGCTGCAATTTGGCATGGGCCGCTCGCCAACTAAGACAGTATATGTTGACTCATACTACTCTCTTGATATCTAAGATAGATCCTATCACATACATGTTCGAGAAACCAGCTCTCTCTGGACGAATAGCCAGATTGCAAATGATTTTTACCGAATATGACATCCAATAAACTACACAAAAATCAATCAAAGTAAGTGTACTGGCGGATCATTTGGCCCATCAAGTTATTGATGACTACCAATCTATGAACTTCGAATTCCCAGACGAGAATATCATGCTAATAATTGACTATGCAAAGCCTGGACCGTATGAAGGACCTGAACAAGGATCCCAATGGACTATGGTTTTGGATGGAGCTTCTAATGCACTGGGTAATGGAATTGGCACTGTGATTATTTCTCCCGAAGGTTTCCATACACCTTTCACTTCCAGACTCTACTTTGACTATACCAACGACATGGCTGAATATGAAGTCTGCATCTTGAGTCCTAAGGCTACCATTGACCTAAGAATCTAATTCTTATGCGTATATGAAGATTCGGCCCTGGTAATCAGTCAAATTAAAGGAGAGTGGGATAACAAACATCCAAATATGATCCCTTACAAAGAGCTTGTGCTAACCTTGATCCCATACTTTGAAGAGATCATCTTTGAACATATACCAAGGGAAGAAAATCAATTGGCAGATGCTTTAGCAACTATTTCGTCTATTTTCAAGGTTAATTGGGACAATGAAGCTCCCATAATTACTATCGAAAGATTCGATGAACCGACACACTGTTGTGAGATTGACACTGATGAGGAGAAGCCTTGGTTGCATGAGGTGAAAAGATACCTTGAAGCACAAGAATACCCTGAGGGAGCTTCAATCAATGATAAGAAATTCTTGTGAAGGTTCTCAGCCAAGTTCCTCTTAAGCAATTGGATTTTGTACAAATGCAACCATGATTCAACTCTGCTCCATTGTATGGGTAAGAGGGAAGCAGAGAAGATCATGGAGAACATGCATAATGGAATCTTCGGAACTCACTCTAGTGGACATACTATGGCCAAGAAGATTCTGAGGGCCGGTTACTATTGGTTGACTATGTAAACTGATTGTCACCACCATTCAAGGACTTGCCATAAGTTCCAGATCTATGCTGATAAAGTTCATGTGCCTCCAATACTGTTAAATGTCATGACTGCTCTTTGGTCATTTGCAATGTGGGGCATTGACATGATCGGAGAAGTCAAGCCCACTACATCTAATGAACATCGTTTCATCCTCGTCGCCATAGACTACTTCACTAAATGGGTCGAAGCAGCCTCATTTTCCTCAATTACCAAGAATGTTATAGCTCGGTTTATCAAGCATAACCTCATTTGTCTGTACAACATCCCTGAAAGGATCATCACTGACAACGGAACCCACCTTAACAATGCTATGATTACTGAACTCTACATGCAGATCAAAGTTAAGCATCACAATTCTTCTCCATACAGACCTAAGATGAATGGTGCAATGGAAGCTGCCAACAAGAACATAAAGAAGATTGTGAAAAATGGTTGTGACCTATAAAGACTGGCATGAGATGCTGCCATTTTCTCTTCATGGATATCGTACCTCAGTGTGAACATCAATCGGGGTAACCCCATTCTCTTTAGTCTATGGCATGGAAGTCGTCCTTATTGTTGAAGTTCAGATCCCTTCTCTAAGGATTCTGAAAGAAGCAGACTTAGGCAAAGATAAATGGATTCAGACTAGGTTGGATCATTTAAACTTAATTGATGAAAAGAGGTTGGTTGATGTTTGTCATGGTTAAATGTATCAAAAGCATATGATCAAGGCATTCAACAAGAAGATCAAGCATCGAGTATATCAGAATGGTGACTAGGTAATAAAGCGCATCATTTTACCATAAGGAGATCCCATGGGCAAATGGACTCCCACTTACGAAGGGCCATTTGTTGTCAAGAAAGTCTTCTCGAGCGGTGCTATGATGCTAACCACTATGGACGGTGAAGATTTCCCGCATCTTGTGAACGCGAACATAGTAAAAAATATACTATGCATAAAGAACGACCTTCTAGGTTGACATACCTAGGAAAAAATAAGGACATCCCGGAAAACCATAAAGGTTTGGGAAAAAATTAGGAATATATACAAAAGATTGTACACCCGACAAGTAGAAAACCTAAAAGGGCGACTTGGGAAAAAAGGGGTATCCTGGTGGGCTGAAAACCCGAAATGGAGGTCAAGAAAAATTTAAGGATTAAAAGCGTACGACTATGTCTTGTTAGATCACTACAGCCAGCCTTATTACCAAATTGGAAAGTTCAAATGGTACAAGATCAGTTCAATCAACTTCCTCCGATGGCAAGGGATGATGTTCGAAGACATAGGGGCAATAGTATAGTTAAAACCCAATGAGATCACTTCCATGTGGCTATATATATTTTCACTTTGTATTATGTTCATTTCACGACGACTTCCTCTTACTAGGATTTCCGTCTCTTTGTACAAAAACACATGTTTCTAGGCAAATTACCAAAACAAATATAATTTGAAGTGCAAACTTTTTGTTTTTTCTGTTTTGATTGCAAAAAATGTCCAATGACTAAAATTGAATGAACATATTCATATGAACATGATTAACTGTTAACAAATATACGAATAAGAATAAGAACAAGTACTTACTATAGGAGCCAAGATAACACTCATATTGTCCATAAATCCCCGCAGAGTAAATTCTTATATTCACCTCAATTTCCTTTCGGAGTTCCAATCAAGCATATCTCTTGAAAATTCTCTTCTTCAGCCGAGTTTGGCCTTCCAAAATTGAAAGAGAAACCTTGCAAAGTTCTTCCCCAGAAGAATTCATTTCCCCAGTAAGGTCTCCAGAATACGTTCTTTGACAGGATTGATTTCCCCAACAACCTACAAATTCCCTAGCTTAAGTCTATTTCTCAGATTACTACAAATCATCGACAAAACTCCTCTTTCCTAGACGAGTCAAAATTTTGACCATCTCTTTTATCCCTAGTCAGGATATAAGAAATAAATTCCCCAGTAGAGAAACGAACAACCAAGGTTCCTAATTTTCTACTCCCCAAGCGAAGACCAACATCCCCAGTGGAGTTTTCCTCAAACAAAGCAAATAGGAATCCCCAACGGAAGTATTCTAGACAAAATTGAAGACACACATATTCTTCATCCCTAGCAACAGTCGTGGAGTCATTTTTCCTAGACAAATATTTTACCTTCATACATCATAGCATATGCATACAAAACACATATGGCACAATCTCATTTATTTCGAGAACATCATTACGCAATGCATTTCATACATCACGACATTGCATACAACTAACTATTTATCTTTTAAGGTAAAAGTTCTCATCCAAACAAGTATCATCAACATTTCTCAAATAGGTCATAGGTTAATTCCCAAAACAAGCTGATGCAACTATCTCTACAACCAATGAAAAAATAGGTTCCAGATTAATTCCTGAAATAAGCGAGGGAAACTATCTGTGAAGAACAAGGTGATTGTAGATCAATTCCCGAAACAGGACGAGGAGACTATCTACCTGAACATATTGAAGATTTACTCCCGAAACAGGACGGGTAAACTATCTTTCTTTATCTTTGGTCATATAAAGATCAATTCCCGAAACAGGATGGGGCGGCTTTCTTTATCATCGAGTGGCATGAACTCTTGAAACATGACGGGTTTACCAACAAACTGATTGTAGATCAATTCACAAAAAAGGACGGAGCGACTATCTACATGAACAGATTGAAGATTAATTCCCGAAACAAGACGTGGAAACTATCTTTCTTTCTCTTTGGTCAGATAAATATCAATTCCCGAAATAGGACGAGGAAAATATCTTTATCGCCGAGTGGTATGAACTCCCAAAACATGACGGGTTTACCAAAAAGTTGATTGTAGATCAATTCCCGAAACAGGACGGGGTGACTATCTACATAAACATATTGAAGATTAACCCCTGAAACAGGACGAGTTTACCAACAAACTGATTGTCGATCAATTCCCAAAATAGGACGAGGCACGACTATCTACATGAACAGATTGAAGATAAACTCCTGAAACAAGACAGGGAAACTATCTTTCTTTCTCTTCGATCAGATAAAGATCAATTCCTGAAACGGGATGGGGTAACTATTTATATGATAAGCAGCTACTCAAACACCTTTCCCAGAGGATCATCCTAGAAAGCACTCCTCATATTTCGTTAAGTGTAGACTCATTATCTCTGGATGGCATCTGCAAGCCCATCTCTGTCACCTCTCCAAATGGCTCTAAGCCCATTCCCGATATAATCATCCAACAACATCACTTCATACACAAACGATTACAAATTTCTGGGCACATTAGTGTTCAATCATCTTCCACCTTCAAGTTACGAATGTCGGACACGCCAATCTAAATCTTCAGGTCTAAGAAGATTGAACAGGGGAAACTGTTGTACCCTAAAATTTTCCCTCTCTTTTCTCAAGACATTTCTCACAAAGGATCTCCAATGCTCAAGGATTCTCAAGAATTCATCAGACAAACTCATCTCCTAAGCACTAAGGCCACAAGTCAGGGTTTTGACTTTCACAAGGGAGATTGGATTTCTAATTCCTCAAAATACTTTCATGGTTCATTATGGGTCTCCAAGAATAATCATGCCAAGTTTCAAGTCTTCGATCACATTTTTGCCTAGTCAGTTGGTCAAATGACTGAAAATCAGTTGTATTGGATAAAAAGTCAATTATGGTCAACCTACAGTCAAACTTCAATATTTTTGGCCAATATCAACATTTTGAAGTCATATTCATCAATTTATCAAGCTTGAATCATAATTCCTCAAGAAAAGTGTTCAAATCATCAAAGGGGCAACATTGTCAAAATTAGGGTATTGATTGAGAATGACTAATCTTTGACTTTTGACCTAATACATGACCTAATGTTTTGAAGCATGAAATTAAGTATTAAAACACAATATCTTGACCTAATTTCATGGCTAAAACCATTTCTCAAGATCAAACAATTGATAGATGAAATTTTATCAACTAAGGAAACAATCAAGTGTTACACCAAAAGTCAAACTTTGACTTTTTGGTCAACATTGAGTTTCAAAGATCAAGATTCATAAAGATACTCAAAGATATCAAACTTTGTCAACAAGAATCAAGAAAATCAATTAAGTCCATAAAAAGTCAAAGTTTTCAAAACTTAGAAAATTTTCTAAGTACATTTTATAGTTGATAAATTCATTACTTCATGACCCTTTTTCACAAAGATGCAAGATGATTCAAAAAAAAATTTCAACATGAAAGTTGTGGATCTTGATGAATTCTACAACTTTGTATTATATGGTTGACGTCCAAAAAATGCTTAGATTTGAAGATATAAGCCCATGAAGTCATGACATTTTTAATAAAATACTTAGTGAAATTTTTGACAAGTTTAGGCAGATTTTTGACCTAACTTCTTGGAGAATTTTCATCTAGATCCAAGATGACTTAACCAAAATGGTCAACATGAATGTTTTAGATAATGTTTCAAGCTTTCTAAAATTTCAAAGAACTTGAAGAGGTCATTTTTAAGCTAAGAGAATCGAAGTCAAGAAGTTGGGCATCCATTCTTGAATTACAAGCCATTTTCTTGATGAACACATAACCAAATCTCAATCCATGTTGTATAGATCTCACTTTGCAGGCTTCTAACTTTCATTTCACTCCATATTTAATTGATTACCCAATTTTTAGAGCTTTGATCCAAGTGTTTGATCCTTTATCCAAGCCACATTTCCATTTATGGCACAAAGGCATCATTGTCATTCTTGAAAAGTTGTTGTAATCACAAAGTCAACTTGTCTTAAGCTTTGTAAAGAATTGAAAAACACAAAAAGGGGAGGTTAAATTGGAATCTTAAAAATCAATGGAAAGAACAGATGATTTTTATCCTAGTTCATTTAAACTCAAACTACTCCAGTCCATCCGTCAAGGTGATTTCGCCTCTCTCCACCAAGGTCTTAATCCACTAATCAATCTTGATTACAAAACTAATTTGACTACTGCCAAAGTCTTCTGGAGTATAACCACAACCCAATTTTTCTAAAGGAATTTCACTTAATAAAATAATTATAAGAAGGTGTACAGTTATGTTTTCTTACAAAACAGTATCACAGTATGTGATGTTTTACACAGTTGAGAGAATGGTAAATGTGAGGATTAGAATAGATAGCAACGTTGTTGAGTGTTATGAAATCGTAAATGATTTGTCCTCACGTATTGTTTAAATAGGCGCAACATGGATGATCATTTGGAAACTGATTAATGATAGTTAAAGTGCTTTTCAAAAATAAAGATCCTTGTTCCCTTCTAGCCGGTACTTCTTGAAATGGAAATATTTGATTTGTAACGCTTCAGAGCATTGAAGTAACCATTGCTGCTTGCTTCAGAACTTTTGGAGGTCAGAGCCATAAGATCATGTTTGCTGTGTTAGACTTACTTTCTCAGAGTTATGGAATCAGAACTAAAACATTTATCTTTCAGCACAACTTCTGATCTTCTTTCATCAGAGCTTTTTAAGGATTGTCTACTTTCACAGCATGAACATACTTGTAGCTTAACTTATGATCTTGTTCCATCAGAACTTCTCTACCAAACAAAATATAATTTTAGAGTGCATAATTGTTATTTGTGTTTGTTATCATCAAAACTGTTACAGGGTTATAGAATCAAACTATGTTCTAACAATCTCCCCCTTTTTGATGATGACAAAAACTAAGATATTTTAATCAAAATAAGCAGAACATAAAGCATTATCGAGTCTCCTCTGAGTTGAGTACTCAGATAGAGATGAGTTACTTCCCTGAAGTTTATTCTAATCAGAGCTTTTGATGCATCTACTTCTGTCTTCATCAGAGTTTTGTACCTGTTTTGCTTTCAGAAAAAGAAACGAGAAGTTATGATATTCAGAATGTTTGAGACTGTGTCTCGATATACTGTTTTCAGAAATATCTTACGTTCTCACCCTTTTTGTCAGGAATCAAAAAGAAATATAAAAATTAATATTCAGAGTCAAAAGATTGAGTTATATTAAAATGGATTGCAATAACATGTTCAGAAGCAAACAAGATAAGAAACATGAATACAATAAAGAAAACAAGTTTTAATAACTAAGATTGAGGTTGGGGAAGTCGTGTGAACAACACTTCCAGCAAGCTCTTAATCTGAGTATTCGATTCCTCTTGTTTTCCCAACATTCCTTTGATTTAATTGCATGTGTCATCTTGCTTGTCTAACCTTTCCTTGATCACAATGTTTTTTTTCTTCAACTCTTCTAGAGTTTGCATAACCAGAGATGAAGAAGGAATATCCATAGAAGATGAAGGCTTCTCAGAATAATCTGTAGCAGTTTCGGACTCAGTGGCTTCTTCAGTTTCTTTGCCTTTATCTTGAACAGTAGCCAGAGGAAGCTTATCAGAGCATGGTTCATCAAATTCTGCAGGTTAGTGCTCTTTATAGGGAGCATTATCCATCTGAAGAAGAGGTTTATTTTCCCAGTGACTCAGAACTTGATACTTGAAAGCATTCAGCTGATCACAAAAGTTCTGTTGGGCCATTTCATAGCTTAACTCCTTGAGTTTCTGGGATTCAGAATTGAACCATTTTCGGAAATTGTTCTAGTGAGAATCAGAAGCAGCAGGATTATGATTTTCTAAGCATGCTAGCTTCAAAGAATTAACCCATTCATTTATCTCTGTTACAAAAATTAGTAAATTTTTACCAACATCTGCCTTGGTGACGGTTGGTTTAGGTTTGGGGATAACAATTTTGTGAGAGTTAGAGGCCAGGTGATCTAGTGCTTCTAAGTCTATTATGGTTCTGAGGTGATCTTCTGGAGGATTAATAGGTGAGGGAGAGGGAGAATCAGAAATGATAATTGGTGATGGAGGTGTATTTGGTGGAGTGGAATGGTATGGAGATGGAATTTCTAGAGTGTCGTGGATTGAGAGAGGTTGTCGAACCATGAGAGGTTATGTTATTCTAGGAATTGGTGTGGTGGTATCATAGTTTGTATTTGGATTTTCTGGTTGGGAAGCATTATCGTTTGTATTTTCAGAGTGGGTAGTTTGGAATTCTGGATCAAATTGCTCAATATCAGAAAGAACTTGAGCAAGTTCTGGCTGATTTTGTTCAAGATGTGGATTGGGAGAGTGTGGTTCATTTAAAATGTTTTCTAAAAGTTAATGAGGGGTCAAATCCAATATCAAAAGCTTCAAATGTTTGTGGTAAGGGATCTTCTATTGGTTTTGGAGATGAGGGTGTTTCAGATGTTCGAAAAACCACTGATTCTACAACAGAAATAAAAGAAGAGTTACCTTTCTTCTTAGCAGCTTTTGGTGTCTTCTGAGAAGATCATTCTCCTGCAGCTTTCCTTTTTCTGGAATTCTTGAGGACAACATCTGGATCCTGTTGATGCAGATCACAAATGTTTAACTCTGGATTTTTCCCATCCATCTTGCATGCTTTCAAATATCTAACGATGATTTATGGTGTAGCATACATTTGAGAAAATAGAGGAAAATCTTTCAGAGGGATTCTCCTTGATGTGATGACTTCTTTTGTAGCAATGGTTGGATCCTTCTTAATGCTATCAATGATCTTAATCTTTTTCAGGTTCTTGCCATTGAGAGGTTTTCCAGCACATGCCTCCAGCGTGCTTATCTACTGAGCTTCAGTCAGATATTCTATTAACTTATTCTCAGTCAGAATATCTAAAATTAGCCTGCCCAGATGTATCCAATCCCTCTTGGTTCTTTCATCTTCTCTTGTTTCCTTCACACTGGTTCTCAGATGTTGAATATCAAGTGAAGAAGGTTTAGTTTCGCCTTTGTTGCAATGAAGTATAATAGGAATTGTTGATCAATGTTTATGTAGTCAGAAGAGCTTGTTTGCTTCCTATGGTTGATACATCCCAGAATGATTTTTGCCCATATTCTGAAGTAATCCTTCAGATCTTTTATCTTGTTAGAAGGCTTCCCAGAGGTGAAAATTTCTCTTGAGATGGTTGTTAGGTCAGAACATTTCTCAGCCATCTCGCTCAATGAATTCCTCCCCCGTTATGACCAATCAGCTTTGCAATTAGTTCTTCAGTGATAACAATCGTCTTCCCCATTACGTATGAAGTTACTTGATGATTTGAAGAGGATGCGTGAATCCAGAATCCCTTAACCAATTTTGGGAAAATTGGACCCAGAAGACGATCAAAGCATCTGTTTCAACCTTGAAACCCCACATCTGCTGTAAGATCAATGCCATTTTCTTTCATGCTTTCAAAATCAATGAGGAGTTCGCATAGTACCTCTAGATAATCAATGTGGATTAATAAGGTTCTTGAAGGTTCTTCATAAATTTCTGCAGTTGATGAAGATGAACCAAGAGCACATTGAGGAATCTGAGTGCTTAAAGATGAAGCCATTGTTCACACTGACTGCTGAGGATTTTTGAAAGATGGTTTTTCAACAAAAATCTTAGAGATAAAA
This sequence comes from Vicia faba, assembly GCA_948472305.1. Classification (NCBI taxonomy): domain Eukaryota; kingdom Viridiplantae; phylum Streptophyta; class Magnoliopsida; order Fabales; family Fabaceae; genus Vicia; species Vicia faba. The sequence goes on from OX451738.1 coordinate 163,907,920, forward strand.
TAGTAGTGAGAAGAAGTGAGAGTGAAAGTGATTTGTGTATTTATAAACAATTTGAAAACTTAATCAGTAAGAAAGAGAAAAAATAATGATTACACAGCATTTATGAATCCTGAAAATAGGGAGATGGCGTGGAGATATGAAACAGTTACCAATGACACGTGTCTCAATGCATCCAATCAAAGCTTTTAATCCCTTCAGAATTTGAACGCGTGTTCAGCCTTAGAAGGACACTTGTGAGAGGATGACATATGTTGATGATGTGAATTGTATGCTTATATCTTTGAAATGAACCGTTCAGATCTTCTTAGATAGATTCTGATGCAACTGTCTTTCTAGCTTCTTAAGAATTGTTGATTAGATGTTCACAAAAAAAACACAAAATTTTGAGGGTTAAGAATAGGTAAATAAAAATCTTATTCTGGACATAATTTCATGCTGAGATGTTTCAGAATGAAATTAAACCTAACTTTAGAAAGTGGTTTAGTAAAGACATCAACTCATTGATAGTCTGTGTCAATAAATTTTAAGCAAAGAATTCCTTTCTGAATATAGTCCCTAATAAAGTGATGTTTTATTTCTATATGCTTAGCCCTATAATGTAACATAGGATTCCTAGATAAACAAATTAGAGATTCGCTTAACAAGATTAGTAGTACCTTTCAGATACTTGAAAATTCGCTTAACAACTATTAAGTGAGATTCATTAGGATCTGATTGGAATCTGGCACATAAACATAAACTGTGGAGAATATCAGGTCTTGGAGCTGTAAGTTTTAAGAGAGAATTAATCATACCTCTGTAGATCTTCTGTTCTGCCTTTTTACTTATCTCTTCCTTTTCCAGAATGCATGTAGGATATATTGGAGTCTTAGATGGATTACACTCTGATAAGTCGAATTTCTTCAGAAGTTCTTAAACGTATTTGCTCTGGTGTATGTAGGTTCCTTCTAGAGTTTGATTAATCTGAACGCCCAGAAAGAATTCGAGTTCTCCCGTCAAGCTCATTTCAAACTCTTCCTGTATAGACTTAGAAAATTCTCTTCTCAGAGAGGCTTTAGTAGATCCAAAAATAATATCATCTACATAAATTTGACAAACTAAAATGTCATTCTTAAATGACTTACAAAATAAGGTTGTGTCCACTTTCCCTCTGGTGAAATAATTTTCTAACAGAAAGCTACTTAGTCTTTCATTCCAAGCTCTGAAAGCTTGTTTCAGACCATATAGTGATTTCTTTAGTTTGAAAACATATTCTGGATGTTTGGAGTTTTCAAAACCAAGGGTTGGTGCACATAAACTTCTTCATCAATGTATCCATTTAAGAATGCACTTTTGACAACCATCAGATAGAGAGTGATGCCATTATATACAACGAAGGAAATTAAAAGTCTGATAGATTCTAACCTGGCGACTGGAGAAAAAGTTTATGTATAGTCTATCCCCTCTTGCTGAATTTAACCTTATGCAACCAGTCGTGCTTTGTTTCTGATGACTTCTCTTTGTTCGTTCAACTTGTTTCTGAATACCCATTTTGTTCTAATGACGTTGAACCCTTTTGGTTTGGGAACCAAATCCCAAACATCATTTCTGGTCAATTGATTTAATTCCTCCTGCATAGCCAGTATCCAATCATTTTCCAAGAGAGCTTCATCAATGGAAGTGGGTTTAATCATAGAAACTAATCCCATAAGAGATTCTTCAGAGTTTCTGAATGTGGATCTTGTTCTGATTGAGTCTTCCTTCTTTACCAGAATCTTGTCTTAAGGGTGAGCTAGGCTGCTTCTGGATAGTCTTTTCTGGAGAGGTTCTTTAGATGTTGTTGTAATGTTTGTGACATCTACTTCTGATGTTTTTTGTGATTCTTTGTTGGGAACTTCTGATGTATTGCCTTAAGTACTTGTAAATTGGACTTCTATATCTACAAGAGATTCATTTTGCTTTAACTTTTGAGAGCCAAGCTTGTCATCAAATCTAACACTGATTGACTCTTCTACAATATGTGTTTCTGTGTTGTATACTCTATAGCCTCTTGAGCGTTTAGAGTATCCTAACATAATACACTTTTGTGCTTTAGAGTCAAACTTGTTCAAATGTTCTTTGGTGTTAAGAATAAAACAAATATATCCAAAGGGATGGAAATCGAAATGTTGGGCTTTTTGTTCTTCCACAGTTCATACAGAGTCTTATCCAGAATAGGTCTTATTGAGATTCTATTCTGAATGTAACGCGTTGTGTTAATTGCTTCTGCCTAGAAGTTCTTAGCAATGTTAGTCTCGTTGATCATGGTTTTGGCCATTTCTTGTAAAGTTTTGTTCTTTCGTTCTACAACTCCATTTTGTTGGGGAGTTCTAGGACAAGAGAAATCACGAGAGATGCCATTCTCATTAAAAAATATTTCACATTTTTTTATTTCAAATTCTCCACCATGATCACTTCTGACTTTAACAATTCTAAGATCTTTTCCATTTTGGACTTGGTTACAAAAAGCAAAGAACATAGAGTGTGACTCGTCCTTGTGTCTTAAGAACTTTACCCATGTCCATCTGCTATAGTCATCTACAATCACCAACCCATTCTTCTTGCCACTAATGGATGCAGTTTTCACTGGTCCAAATAGATCTATGTGCAGAAGTTCTAATGGTCTAGAGGTAGAAACAACATTTTTTTCCTTAAAAGGGGGTTTTGCAAACTTTCCTTTTTGACATGCTTCACACAGAGCATCTGAGCTGAACTTCAGGTTAGGAAGTCCTCTGACGAAATTGAGTTTGTTAATCTGAGATATTCTTCTCATACTAACATGGCCCAATCTTCTGTGCCAGACCCATTACTCATCGTTAATAGACAATAGATATTTTACATTCTGACTTTTCAGTTAAGAAAGTTTTATTTTGTAAATGTTGTTCTTTATCTTTCCATTAAAGAGGATAGATCCATCTTTCTGACTAACAGCTTTACAGGATTTTTGATTAAAGATTATATGATAAACGTTATCACTTAATTGACTTATTAATAATAAGTTATGCATTAATCCATCTACTAATAAAACATTAGTATTAGAAGGAAGATTATCGTTACCAACTGTTCCAGAGTAATTGATCTTCCCTTTCTGATTGCCTCCAAATCCTACGTAGCCTCCAGATTTAAGTTCCAGGCTTTGGAACATATGCCTTCTTCTCGTCATGTGTCGAGAGCATCCAGAGTCCAGGTACCAGGATTGGTGTTTCAGTCTTGCTGTAAAATATATCTGCTACATATACAATTTTATCCTTAGGTACCCGTATGTTTTTGGGTCCTTGTTTGTTAGTGTTACCAAAATTCTGTTTTAATTTTGGTTTACCAGAGAAATCATTACTGGTATATTTTAAATCATGTGTGTGCCCATAGGTAAAGTGATACTTCAGAGCAGTGCGTCTAATAACTAGATCCATGACTTTCTTAGGTTGGGATACTTCACCTTTGTATCCTATACCTTTTTTTCTTCCATTTCTGCTAACTCCATAGATCATTGAAGCCATCTTGCTTCTATCTATGTTTTTAGCAAGGAATTTCTGAAAGCTATGATTATATTCCTTTATGATCTCATCAGAACTACTAGGAACTTCTGAGATAGTTTCCTTTTGAGTGTTTTGTACGTCATTTTCAAGTTTTGAAATTTTTTCTTTCAACTCATAATTTTCCAATCTTAGATTCTTAGTTTCTTCAGAGTCAAAAACTAGATCCTTTTTCAGGTTCTTGAATTTGACTCTGAGTTGATGATATCTTTCAAGAATTTCACTTAGGCATTCTCCTAATTCAGCTTTAGTAAATATTACAGTAAAGTCATGGAATACCTCTTCAGTGTCTAACTCTGAGTCTGATCGAGATGATTCAGTATCATCTGACACGTTGGCCATGAGAGCAATGTTGGCTCGTTTATCTTCTGATTTTGTGTCTGCTTATGAAGAATCTGAGTCATCCCATGTTTCCATGAGACTTTTCTTCTTCTCCTTAAAGAACTTATTTTTGGGTTTCTCCTTCCGATGCCTTGGACAATCGCTTTTGTAGTGCCCTTGTTCATTGCACTCGTAACAGACAATGTCCCTTTTGCTTGACTTTCTGTGTCTAGAAGATGATTCAGACTTTCTGTATCCAGATGATGATTTAGACTGATTCCCTATTCTTTTGGAATTTCTGAACTTCCTTTGCCTTTGCTTCCACAACTGATTGACTCTTCTAGAGAGAAGAGACAATTCTTCTTCTTCTGATGAGAATCCACCAGAGATTTCTTCTATAGCCTGCAAAACTTTAGAGTCATATTTTTTGTTAGATTTAAGGGCTCATGATCTTATAACTCTATCTCATGACTTCTGAGAGAGCTGAAAAGTTCTTATAGAGATATTTTGTTCAGATCTTTTTCCAGTTTGAGAGCAGTGACCATGGGTCTCCATTGCTTTGGTAAACTTTTGATGATCTTCTTTACATGATTAGAAATTGAGTACCCTTTGTCCAGAACTTTCAGCCCAGCAACCATAATTTGAAATCTTGAGAACATATCTTCAATGGCTTCACGTTCTTCCATCTTGAAGGCTTCATAATTCTGAATGAGAGCAAGGGCTTTGGTTTCTTTTAGTTACATGTTTCCTTCATGCGTCATTCTCATAGAATCAAACATGTGCTTTGTTTTCTCTCTTTTTGTGATCTTCTTATATTTTGAATATGAGATGGCACTCAGGAGAACTGTTTTGGCCTTGTGATGATTTCTGAAGTCTCGCTTTTGATGTTCTGACATTCTTTTTCGGTCAATCTTCTGACCACTTTCATTAACAGTGTGTATGTACCTATCAATCACCATATCCCAGAGATCAGCATCATGAGCCAGAAAGAAGCTTTCAATTCTGTCTTTCCAGTAATCAAAGTTCTCTCCATCAAAGATAGGAGGTTTGCCGTTGATTCTGTCTTTCTCATCATGATAGTCATTGCTGATGTTCTGACTTGGTCCCACCATAGTATTTTTCTAAGCTTGGATCTTTTACTGACACGGTTAAGTGTATGAACTCAGAACCAGGCGCTCTAATGCCAATTGAAGAATTGAAAAACACAAGAAGGGGGGGTTGAATTGAAATCTTAAAAATCAACGGAAAGAACACGATGATTTTTATCCTGGTTCGGTTGAACTCAAACTACTCCAGCCCACCCATCAAGGTGATTTCGCCTCTCTCGAACGAGGTCTTAATCCACTAATCAATCTTGATTACAAAACTACTTTGACTACTGCCAAATTCTTATTGAGTATAACAACAGCCCGATTTTTCTCAAGGAATTACACTAAATAAAATAATTATAAGAAGGTGTACAATTATGTTTTCTAACAAAACAATATCACATTATGTAATGTTTTACACAGTTGAGAGAATGATAAATGTGAGGATTAGAATAGATAGCAGAGTTGTTGAGTGTTATGAAATCATAAGGGATTTGTCCTCATGTCTTGTTTAAATAGGCGCATCATGATGATCATTTGGAAACTGATTAATGATAATTAAAGTGCTTTTCAAAAATAAAGATCCTTGTTCCCTTCCAGTAGTTACTTCTTGAAATGGAAATATTTGATTTGTAACACTTCAGAGCATTGAAGTAACTGTTGCTGCTTGCTTCAGAACTTTTGGATGTCAGAGCCATAAGATCCTATTTGTTGCGTTAGACTTGCTTTACCAGAGTTGTGTAATCAGAACTAAAACATCTATCTTTCAGCGTAACTTCTGATCTTCTTTTATCAGAGCTTTTTGAGGATTGTCTACTTTCACAGCATGAATAGACTTGTAGATTAACTTCTGATATTGTTCCATCAGAACTTCTCTACAAAACAAAATATAATTTTAGAGTGCATAATTGTTCTTTGTATTTGTTATCATCAAAACTCTTACAGGGTTGTAGAATCAAACTATGTTTTAACACTTTGCACTTGTTCGTTCTGCACAAGCTTCATCTACAAGATCAGAGCAAGTGTGTTTAAAGTTTCTAGCCACCCTACAACCCTTGTACCTTGCCTTGAAACCATATTTGTCAAGCTTGCTTCAAAAATAAGTAAAATGGCCATAACATGTGATCTTGTAATTCTAGCCATATCAAGTCCTCAAACCTTTTCCTATAAATTGAGACATTGTTTACAAGCCAAGGACACAAATTTGAAAGCCTGGAAATTCCCTCAAAGACTCTCAAACTAGAATTGCATTCAAACTTCCATAACTTGTCATTTTCTGCCCAAAAACTTCCATCTCATAATCCACTTGTCCATTTCTTCTCAAAATCAATCCTAAAGCTTCCTTACATCAAATATAACTCACCCCCTTCCCTGTTTTGGGATTGTAACACCTCCATCACCACCCTCCATTTTCAAAAACAACACCTTGCTCTTTGACTTCTTCAATACGATTCATGAACTCTCAGCTCAAAGTAACTAATGAAATAGCTTCCCGGAGGTTCAGTGAAGCTAACAAGATCATTACAACACCTTCAAGTGTACTCAAAATCAAAACAAGATCTCCATATACTAGGTGATTTTTTTGAACTTCTATCTCTTCATACAAGCATCATTTGTCTCTGATTTGTGAAGATAAAATGTAGACATCATAGCCCTGAAAGTAACCATGCCTTTAGATTTCATTTATGTTGCCTGAGCATAGAGAATTTTGAAGTTAAGCTTACAATAAAAGTTAGGTTAAATTTGGAACCAACAGAAATTCTCATTCATCTTTAATTTATAGTTTATGAAATTTACATGGTTGGATTCGTGGTGAAAAATGCAATAACTTTCATGTTTACATTTCCTGATTTGGTTGAGAAATGAGGAAGTTACAAATTTGAATAATGGTGTTCTTTATCCTGATACGCGCGCATGGTTGATGATATAGTTCAAAATACTAGGCCTGGGTTTATCTTAAATTTATTACAACATGTTTTATACACGGATAAAACAACCACCCCAGGGGCAGGAGGAGCGCGTATAAGTCATTGGTATAGGGTGGCCTGGGTTCGAGCCCCAGCATCCCATTTTGTTATTTTTCTCACATATTTTTGTTCCTTTTTGTTCAAACAGAGCATCTGGGCCTCCAGCATATGAGCCTCAATTTATTTCTCCCTCTAACACCCTTTGTTTACCTAACAGCAACAAGCCCAAATATCTTTTTTTTTTAATTTTATTTTTCTGACTAAAACAAATTAGTTTTGGGCCTAACACCAAACTCTTTTACTTTCTAACCACCCATTTTCTTTTCAAATCCCCTAACTTCATATTTTGTTTTTTTAATTTTATTTTGTTTTGTTTTATTTTATTATTATTTTTATACAAAATAATATATTTAATTACAACACTTAAAATAAAAATTATTATTTTATTTTCACTTTATTTTATTTTCTTTAAAAAAAAAGACCTAAAAATATTTTCTTAACAAATTAATTTCTTTAAAAAAAAGGTTAATTTAGACTTAGGTTTTTACTTTAATTTTATCTTTTAATTGAATTAACTCATACTTTAGATTTCTAATTAATCAACTTCTTTTCAAATCAATTAGGGTAATTAAAACTCTTTTCATACAAAAAAGTCATAAAAACAATCTTCTTTTCTTTTACATTATCCTTACATTCTTGTATATTTTGTTTTGCATTATTCAATTTGGTTATAATAGTAATTAGGTTTTAATTACTTTCATCATAATTTGTAACTTTGTATCCTCTATTCCCTAAAGTATTGTAATAGCATAGGACTTTAAATTTCACAATTTATTGCTTTCCATATTATTGCTAGTAATTAGGGTTTGTATGGAAAAACTTAAAACCAAAAAATAGACAACCCTAATTCAAGACAAAATGCATGAAAATAATACACTTTGCAAACTTTCACCTCTAGGGTTAACCTACACTTGTTTCCTTGGATAAAACAGTCATGTCCCTCGAACGTGGGATACTTTAGCAAAGACCCTCGATTAAAAGATCGTAGTGCCTCGACGAACCTTCGATGTTGCCTTCGGTAAAACGATTTTAGACCCTCATGAAAAATTGATAAAGCATCTTACAATGTTGCCTTCTATGACTGTACAATAACCCACGCCTGTCCCTTCACATCCAATGATATGGTTTCTTACTAACTAATGGTAGGTAGAACGCTCGTATTTGCTTGCTCACAAAAATTTCAAAACAAAACATCTTTCAAACACACCAACACTTTCATGAGATATTTTCAAAAGTCAATTTGTATACATTCTTATAGAGACGAGAATCATTACAAAGTTTTCCTAAACAAAGGCACTTTTCAAAAATACTTTCAAAAAAACACAAACACATTTTGCAAAGTATTTCAAAAGTGAGCTAGCAACTAAGAGCCCGTAGATGACTACGGATGAAAAGGGTGCTAACACCTTCCCTTTTCATAACCTATCCCCCGAACTCAAGAAAAATTCTCAAAAAAAGTATTTCCTGTTCTTTACACCCTTTTCTTTATTGGATAAAAGAAAAGTCAGTGGCGACTCTTGATATTCGCAACAATTATGATAAAACGCAAAACACCCAAGTCAGTTCTCCCACCGTATTACACCGTCCTAAACCAAGCTCAAGGATAAAAATATATGATGGAGCTCATCTCCAATAAAAAAGAATACTCGGAAGCCTATTGTTATCCTCAACATGGGAAGAAGATTTAAAGGTCCTTCTAAACCAATTCAAACTGATGATATCACCTCTGATGAAGACGAAAACCAAGAGGAGGATGGTAGAAGTGTTAGGGATGAAGATGGAAGCAACCTCGGTTCTGGTAAGATGCCTAAAGACGAAGACTATTCTAATGAACAGTATCCTCCGGCTGATGACAAATACAAATAACTGGAAGATCGCCTCAAGGCCATGGAAATCCAGAAATTGTCTGGATTAGATTTCAGAGAAGTGGGTCTTATTCCAGGGTAGTTATCCCTCACAAGTCCAAAGTCCCTGCTTTTGCTAAATATGATGGTGTGTCTTGTATGAAACTTCATCTGAGGTCCTATGTTCGGAAGATCCAACCCCATACTTCTGATAGAAAGTTATGGGTTCACTTCTTTCAGGAAAGTTTGTCTGGTACAAAACACGAGTGGTTTTATTAGTTGTAGGGAACCAACATCTGCACTTGGGAAGACTTGGTTGCTGCTTTTTACAAGCAGTATCAATATAATGCTGACCTTGCACCGACTCGTGTGCAATTACAAAACATGACTATGGGTTCGAAGGAAGAGTTCAAAGAATATTCCCAAAAGTGGAGAGACTTAGATGGAAGGGTGCAAGCTGCCTTGTCGGACTGGGAGCTAGTTGATATGTTCATGGGCACACTGACTGGTCCATTCTTTAATCATCTGATTGGGAGTTCTTCATCTGGTTTTATTGAGCTGATTCTAATTGGAGAACGAGTTGAGAGTGTTATTAAGAGCAGAAAAATTCAAGTGGCTGCATCTTTGAGTGCTGTAAAGAAAACATTTAGTTGTAAGAAGGAGACCAATGTTGTTTATGGTCGAAAGGGCCATGGTAAAAATGACTGCAATTATTCTGTGGGAGCGTTATTTCTAATCATGCGCCTCTTCAACAACAACAATAGGGAAATAGGCGTAGGTCAGACGCTCCGGGAAGGCAGTTTACCAAGATTAATATGCCATTGTCTTAGGCGTTATAACATTTACTAAAAGTGGAACTGATTATGCTAAGGGATCCTCCTTAAAATCCCAACATCTCCTCTCTTAAGTATAATCCGAAAGCAAAATGCGCCTACCATTCTAACAGTCTTGGGCACGACACCGACAACTGCTGGACCATGAAAAACAAAATTCGAGATATGAGACGACAAGGAAATTGAGTTTGATCCTCCAGAGACTGCCAATGTGATTGCTGCACCTATTTCTAAGCACGACAAAGGCGTTAATGCTATTGATGGATTCAACATAATAGAAGATGTTGATAGTGATTATGACCTTGACAGCTGGATATTTCCTACCATTAGAAATGGGCTCAGCAACTAAAAGGCGAGGACATTATCTATATCTCCTTTAGTCAGGATTAATAGCTACATTTTTGTTTTTATTTCTTTCAAGTTTTGAACAATGACTTTAAGCCTTGTGCCTTACCCAGGGTCAGGAGTAATAGCTATATATATGTATCCTTAGTTTTCGCCCGAATCATTTAGGTTCACCGGGATGCCTTTATTTTTGCCTTGGCCAATTAACCTAGCGGGTCATATTCATGCATAGTATTTTTTGACTATGTCCGCGTTCACAGGGTGCATAAATTCTTCACTGTCCATGGTGGTAAGTATCACAGCGTCGCCAAAAAATATCTTCTTGATTACAAATGGATCTTCGTATGTGGGAGTCCATTTTCCCCTGGGATCACCTTGCGGTAGGATGTTGCGCTTTATTACCAGGTCACCAGCCTGATATACTTGATGCTTGAATTTTTTTGTTGAAGGCTTTGATCATGCGCTTCTGGTACATCTGACCATGGAAAACAACCGCAATCCTTTTCTCGTTGATCAAACTTATCTGGTCCAACCTAGTTTGAATCCACTTATCTTCGTCTAAGTCTGCATCTTTCATAATCCTTAGAGAAGGAAATCTGGACTTCGACAGGTAGGATAACTTCCATACAGTAGACTAGAGAGAATAGGGTTTCCCTAGTTGTTGTACTTACTAAGGTACGATAGCCATGAAGAGCAAATGGTAACATCTCATGCCAATCTTTATATGTCATTGTCTTCTTCTGTATAATCTTCTTAATGTTCTTATTGGCGGTTTCCACTATGCCATTCATCTTCGGTCGATACAGAATATAGTTGTGTGCTTGATCTTGAACTACGTGTAGAGTTTCATGATCATAGTATTGTTTAGATTTGTTCCATTGTCCATGATAATCCTTTCGGGGATGCCATACCGATATATGAGGTTATTCTTAATGAACCGGGCCATAACATTCTTGGTGAAGGAGGAAAATGAGGCCGCTTAAATCCATTTTGTGAAATAACCGATTGCGACGAGGAAGAAAAGATGTCCATTAGAGGAAGAAGGATTAATTTCTTTAATCATATCAATTCCCCATAATGAAAATTACCAAGGAGAAGTCAAGACATTTAGAGGAACCGGAGGTACGTTTACTTTGTTAGCATAGTGGAAAATTGCGATCCAAAATGTAGCGGGAAATTAAAATTTTCCTTTAGTGATCCTTACGAATGGGCGTGGTCAGTGATATAAATCATTACCTCTTGTGATGATTCAGAACTTTGATGTTGTGATCATGAACGTTGATGAATAGCAACGTCTCTACTTAATCCACATGAACAGATCACTTCCGGACACAATGCTACCTGCTTACGAACGAAAGCTTTGAGTGAGAGAATGAGACAAAATATACGGCTAGAAATCAATACCGAATTTTCATCAAGTCAAATGCTTCAGCACAAGGGTTCTTTTTATAAAACCACTTATGTGGGCTACAAGCTATAATCCCAATTAAGGCTGCAAGCTAAAAGCCCAATTAAGCATACAAGTATTATACCTTATGATATACCGCATATCACTTAAGCGCATGGTACCTTACCACATTCCATATTTCACTTAAGTGCATTGTACCTTACAGTGTTCCTTATTTACTCTATATCTCATCAACCTATCCTTTTGTGTGTGACCCTGTAACTTTTCGTGATGTTGGCAATTATATTAAATTACACATTTAACATAATAGATAGTGAGCGGTATCTAGCAACACATCACTGCTACCCAAGTCACGAAGATGTCATGTGATCTGACAAAACCTCTCTGTGATGATATTTGTGTGTACAATTACCATTTTGCCCTTATGTCTATATTGAACATAAGGCATAAATTGTGTCACCCTTGTCCAGTTCAATATTGGGCCCTTATACATTTATCTTGTTATGCGGGATGGACAAATTCCATCTAGGTCACTGATGTCCCTCAACATGCTTTGTGAAGTACCCGTCAACTGTCTTTATGGTCATCCAGTTACAGATAACGTTTGATCAAAAATAAAGTACTTGACTCCTCATCTAAGGTCCATAGTGGTTTCAGGTTGAAGGGTGGTATACACCATTGTCACCATGAGAATAACTTATGACACCTTGCATGACATTCTATGTAGTATTCTCATAGCGGGTCAATCTAGTATGAATGTTACTCCTAATATTCATACCTATGTCAAGACTTGATAACTCCTTATCTATGACCCGTCAGGTGTGATCATCACTCTATCTTCATAATAATCTCAATGCTTTAATGTTATCCCACTTTGCAATAAAGCTCGACTACAGATATTTTAAGAATAATGTTCTTATGTTTAATAGAATCTCATGATTAAGTCACACTTAATATTTCATTAAACAAATGAACTATTCTAGGAACTCTATTATTTTAGAAAAGCAAACATAATAAAGAAATGTCTTTTTTATTAATAAATAATTCGATACAAGTACCCAAAGTATTGGCCTCTAGGGCTTACACCAATAGATTTGGCATTTGTGACAAGTTCTAGAGTGATTATGGCAATTGGTTTCCATAGTCAACCAATAATAACCCGCTCTCAGGATCTTCTTAGCCATAATTTTCCCACTAGAATAAGTACCAAAGATACCTTCATGCATATCTTCCATAATTTTCTCAGTTTCCTTCTTGTCCATACAATGAAGAAGAGTCGAATCATGGTTGCGCTTGTACAAAATTCTGTTGCTCAGGAAGAACTTAGCAGAGAACCTCCATAGTAATTTCTTGTCATTGATAGATGCCCGCTCGGGGTACTCTTGAGCCTCGAGATATCTCTTTACTTCGTGAAACCAGGACTTTTCTTCTACTTAATCAGTATCAACTTCAGAGCAATGTGCCAGTTTATCTAGTCTTTCAATAGTAACTCGAGGAGTTTCGTTGTCCCATCTGACTTTAAACATAGATGACATGGTAGCTAATGCATCTGGCAACTGATTTTCTTCTCGTGGGATATGCTTAAAAGTGATTTCCTCGAAGTACGAAATTAAGGTCAACACATGCTCTCGATAAGGAATGAGATTCGGGTGCTTTGTATCCAATTCTCCATTGATTTAATTGATTACCAGGGCTGAGTCCCCGTATCAATTCAAGGATTTGATTCTTAGATCGATAACAACTTTGATACATATGATGCACGCTTTGTGTTCAGCCATGTCATTGGTATAGTCAAAGCAAAGTTTGGCGGTGAAGGGTGCATGACATCCCTTGGGGGAAATGATTACAACACCAATTTCATTGCCAAGTGTGTTAGAAGCTCCATCAAAAAATATATTCCATCGGGATCATGGCTTAGGTCCTTCATACGGCTCTGGTTCTTCATAATCTGTAACTAGCATAATGTTCTCATTCGGGAACTCAAAGTTCATATATTGATAGTCATCTATAGTTAGATGTGCCAAATGATCTGCCAGTACACTTCATTTAATTTCTTTCTGAGTGGTGTACTGAATGTTGTATTCTGTTAAGACCATTTTTCATAGGGCTATCCTTCAGGAGAGAGCGGGCTTCTCGAATATGTATTTTATTGGATCCATCTTAGAGATCAACAAAGTAGTATGAGTCAACATATACTATCTTACTCGGCGAGCAGCCCATGCCAAAGTGCAGCAAGTTTTCTCGAGCAGTGAGTATCTTGTTTCACAGTCGGTAAACTTTTTGCTAAGGTAGCATATTGCATGCTCTTTTCGACCAGACTCGTTATGTTGCCCCAATACACACCCTATTGAGTTCTCTAACACTATTAGGTACATGATCAGAGGTCTCCCTTCGAATGGTGGTATCAGAACCAAAGGTTCTTGGAGGTACTCCTTGATTTTGTCAAAGGCTATCTGGAAATCGTCGTTCCACTTTACTACCTGATCTTTCTTCAGCAACTTGAAGATTGGCTCACAAGTAGTGGTCAGATGGGAAATAAACCTAGCAATATAATTCAGTCATCCCAAGAAACCTCTGACTTCCTTCTTAGTACGGGGAGCTGGAATTTCTTGAATGGCTTTAACTTTGGCAGAATCAACTTCAATAACTTTACCACTGACAATGAAACCCAGGAGTTTACCAGATCTCACCCCAAAAGTGCACTTGTTCGGGTTTAACCTTAGCTTATACTTCTTCAATCTCTCAAATAACTTGTGTAGATCGTCAAGATGTTCTTCTTCAGTCAGAGATCTGGCTATCATGTCGTCGATATAGACCTCTATCTTGTGATGAATCATGTCATGGAACAAAGCTACCATAGCACGTTAATATGTTGTGTTGGCGTTCTTAAAACCGAAAGGCATAACGTTATAACAGAAAGTTCCCTAATGTGTGAAGGTTGTTTTCTCCATGTTTTCAAGTTCCATCTTGATATGATTATAACCTGAGAAACCATCCATGAAGGAGAATACTTTGTGTTGAGCGGTGTTGTCGACCAAAACATCAATATGTGGAAGCAAAAAGTCATCCTTGGGGCTCGCCCTGTTCAAATCCCTGTATTCTACACACATACATACCTTTCCGTCTTTCTTAGGTACCGGGACCACGTTTGCAACCCATTGAGGATATGATTTAACAGATAAGAAACCTACATTGAATTGCTTCATAACCTCAGCCTTGATCTTCTCTGACATCTCGTGATGCATTCGATGACCTTTCTGCTTTATTTGAGAACAACCCTCTTTCATCGGTAGACGATGAACTACAATATCTGTATCAATCCCTGGCATGTCTTCGTACGATAAAGCAAATATCTCAACATAATCATGCAACATCTGGATTAACCTATTCTTGATATTGTTTCCTAGGTTGGCACCTATCTTGACTTCTTTCCTGTCTGCTTCAGTACCCAAGTTTACAACCTCAATCGGCTCTTCATGCAGTTGTATAACCTTTTCCTCTTGCACTAACAGTCTGGAAAGATCTCTAAGTATTTCACAATCTTCCTCACCTTCGTCCTCGACTTGGTAGATCGGATTTTCAAAGTAATAAGTGGAAAAACATAATTTTCGTCAACGGGATCCAGAGTGGGTGTGGATCTGCAATTTATTATGTGGGTATGTGTAAGGACATGTGATACGGTGAGAGAATTAACTTGGATGTTTTATGTTTGATTGCAAATTTTGCGGATAGCAAGAGTCGCCATCGACTTTTCTTTTATCCAATAAAGGAAAGGGTGAAAATAACATGAAATACCTTTTGAGAATTTTCTTGAGTTCGGGGGGTAGGTTATAAAAAGGGAAGGTGTTAGCACCCTTTTCATCTGTATTTATCTACGGGCTCTTAATCACTTGATTACTTTGAAAATGCTTTGTGTTTGTGTAAGTTGAAATATGTTTTAAGATGGTATTCTTCTAATGATTCTCGCATCTTTGAGAATGTATACAAAATGATTGTTTTTAGAAATATTTTGAAAATGTCTTAGTGCGACAAATTTGCAATGATTCTCGTGTCTTTGAGAATGCATACAAAAAGTTTGTTTTTAAGAGTATTTTGAAAGTGTGAGGTGTTTAGATTATTTTAGTTTGTGAGCAAGAAATTACGAGCAATCTACCTACTAAAAAAGTCTATGTTCTTTTCCTCTTCCTTTAGATAGTGCTACTTTACCATTGGTTGCTAAGGAGCCATATCCTTGGATATGAGGGACGGACGTGGGTCATCGTACAATCATATAAGGAAATTTTCAATATGTTTTAGCAATTGTCGTAAGGGACTAAGATCGTTTATCGAAGGCAACATTGAAGGGTCATCTAGGGACTACGTTCTTTTAATCGAGGGTCTTTGCTAAAACATCTCACGTTCGAGGGACATGACTGTTTTAATCCTAGGCAATAAGTGAGGTTTACCCTAGAGGTGAAAGTATGCAAAGTGTGTTTGATTCATGTATATTGTCTTGGATTAGGGTTGTCTAATGTTTGATTTTAGTCTGGTCATGCAAACCCTAATTACCAACAATAATAAAGGAAAGCGGTAAATTGCGGAATTTAAATGTCATACGCTATTACAATGCTTTGGGAATGGGGGGTACAAGTTTGTGAATAAGGGGAGGAAATAAGTAAGACCTAATTATCTATTACAAACCATTGAATATGAATAATAATAATAATAATAGAATGTGCAAAATGTAAAGATGAATAAGAAAAAGAAATTGTTTTATGTGGTTTTTCGGTAGAAAAGGTTTTTATAATTAATCTAATTAAACTAATTAATTAAAGGAAAAATTAACTAATTATTTAACAAAATCTATAATCTAATTTAATTTAAATTAAGAAAAATTAAATAAAACCTAAGTCTAATAATTTTTAATTGTAAGAAGGGAAACTAATTGTTAGAAAATATTTGAGATTTTATTTGTTTGAAAAAATAAATTGAGTAAAAATAAAGCAAAATAAAAGTGATTGAATTAAAATATTTTAAATCTAATTATTTAAAAAAATATATTTTTATATTTTATTTAATGGATAGAAATCAAAATAATTAAACAAAGTAATATACTGAAAACAAAAAAATAAAAGAAGGAAAAAAAGTGTGCCTGAGATAAGTAAATCCAGGGGGTGTTGGGAACAAAAGTGAAGGATTTTGAAGGGGGATTTTTTGAATCCTGGATTTTTGGTTCTGCGGCTGTGTTTCTTTATATATTTGTGAATTGTGGCCTATCCTCATAACTTGTGCAGTAAATGTTTTTTTGTACTTAAAAATTAGGGTTTCTTGTTGATCTTAATTTTGTGATAAAAGACCTCGAGAAACTCGTATTGGACTTGTCATTTTCTAATATCTGATTATTTTCTGATATGTCAACTCTGTTGTGATTTTCCCTTTTGCTATTTGTGATACGGTGGGAGAACTGACTTGAAGGTTTTGCGTTTGATCGCAAATGTTGAGGTTAGCAAGAGTCGCCACCGACTTTTCTTTTATCCAAAAGGAAAGGTGAAAAAGCACAGGAAAACATTTGAGATTATTTCTTGAGTTCGGGGGGTAGATTATGAAAAGGGAAGGTATTAGCACCCTTTTCATCCATGGTTTTCCATGGG
The DNA here is from genome assembly GCA_948472305.1 of Vicia faba. NCBI lineage: Eukaryota > Viridiplantae > Streptophyta > Magnoliopsida > Fabales > Fabaceae > Vicia > Vicia faba. The sequence goes on from OX451738.1 coordinate 163,924,967, forward strand.
CTCTTAGTTACTTGCTAGATCAGTTGCTTTTTGTTTGAAATTGTGCTTGATATGGTTTTTGAAAGTATTTTGTAAAAGAGTCCATTGTTTAGGCAATCTTTGTAAATGATTCTTGTTCGTAAGAGTGTATATAAAGATGTTGATCTTTTGAAAATGTTTTCAAGTTTTGTAAGATGTTTTGAAAGTGTAGCTGTTTGTTTTTTGAAAATAGCAAGGATGTTTGTTTTGAAATGGAGTAAGTAATTAGGAGCAATCTACCTACTCAAATGTCTTTCTTGTTCATTTTCTTTTCCTTTGACATTGTTGTCTTACCATTGATTTGGTAAGCAACCCTATCTTTGGATGTAAACGGGACAGACGTGGGTCATCGTATAACCATGATTAACAATGTTGCAAGGTATCTTAGCATTCTTTTTGAGGGACTATGATCATTTATAAGGAAACTTAGATAGCGTCATCGAGGGACTATGATCTTGTATTTGCTTGTTTTTGCTAAGATACCTTACATGCGTAATATGACTATTTTGTATAAGGCAACCAAGTGGAATAACCCTAGGGGTGCTTGTATGCAAGTGTATCATTTTCATGCTTGTTTTTGTCTTGAATTATGGTTTTCTAAGTATTGGTTTTAGTCTTTCCATGCAAACCCTAATTACTAGCATGTTATATAAAAGCGATAAATTGCGAAATTTAAAGTTACTACGCTATTACAACATTTGTGGGGAGGGGGTGTACAAATTCATGAATGGGGATTGCAAGAATTTAAACCTAATTAATCTATTACATCCATATTAAATTGATATCAATGTACAAGGAAATAAATAAATGCAAAGTACAAAAATGAATAAATGTACAAAAAATGCAAAATGTAAAGAAAATGTATCTTTGTTTGATTTTCATGAAAAAGGGAATTTTTTCCTAACCTAATTAAATAAAGAAAAATAATTAATTAAATTTGAGTTTTGTTAAGAAAAGAATTTTTGAATAAAACCCTAATTCTATTTAGTTGATTAAAAGAAAATAAGTTTAAGAAAAAAAAGTATTTTTTGGTATTTTTATCTTAAAAATATTTATAGCATTATAAAATACTTTTAGTCTTTTTTATATAAAAAATAATGTATTTTAAATGGTGTGAAAAATAAATAAATAAAAACATAGTATTAATTAAGTTTACAAGATTATTTAATAAAATAAATAAAGTATAATAAATAAAAATATTTTTTGTGAGAAAAATAAAATAAACTAAGTCAAAATATAAATATATCATTTTTTGTATTTTATAATTTTTTTTTAGTATTTAGAAAATATATTTAAGAAAATAAAAATGAAATAAATATAATTAAAAAAAAACAAACTTGGGCTAGGGGTGCCATTAGTCAATAGGGAGGTTAGCTAGCAAAAACAAAAACAAGCCAAGCCCAAAGGGGCCCAGGGCTTGCCAAAACAACAAAAATGATAAAAGTAAAAATGTGAAAAAGGAAAAGGGTATCACTGAGGCTCGAACCCAGGTCGCATAGGTTACAGGCGCGCGCTTCTACCACTGGGGTCGCTATACATCCTTTAATACAAGCAAAACAATAAATATGTAAGGCAAAACATGCCCTGAAGACTTCATCTTCAACCTCCAACCTGACCAACTGTAACTTGCTCATTTCTCATAAAAAATGAAAGCTGTAAACATGAAACTTGTAGCAAATTTTCTCACGATTCCAGAAATGTAAAGTATTAGAACTACATATCAAAGATAAGCAATAATTTTAATGGCCCTAATCTGAACCCTAAAAACTTCAGAAATTTCAGTTTCAAAATTCTCTAAGCTCAAGCAAAATTAATGGAAACTATGGACATGGTTAGCTTCAGGGCAATGATATCTACATGTTTTATTCACAAATAAACTATTGATGATGCCTGTATGAAGAGTTGCTAGTTGAGAAAACTTACCTCAAAACTGGAAACGTGTTTGGAGTTTGAGCTTGTTTCAAGGGATGGTGATGATCAGGTTAGTTTCCTTGAGGTTTTAGGAAGCTAATGCAATGGTTTGCTGGAGTTGAGAATGGCTGAAATGACCTGGAGAAGTTCTATTGTAATGTTATATTTTTGGCTATGGAAGTTGATGAAGATGGAGTTACAGTTTGCAAACAGGGACATGGATGGTCTGTATTTGGTATTAGGAAGCTTTTGAAACTAAAAGGCCAAGAAATGCACGAGTGGTTTTGAAGATTTAAGTTCAAAATCAAAAATGACACAAAGATGGAGGTTTTGTGCAATCTCTGTTTTCAGGAAGTTTTTTAGGCTTGTTTTAATCGTGTCCGTCTTGAAAATAACTTTTGTGGTTATATGAAAAAGATTAGAGGACTTGAGGAGGTCAGAAAAGAAAGATATAGACTTATGGCTGTTACTTGATTTTGAAGAAAAGTGACAATATAGTTCCAAGATGAAGTACAAGTATGGTCTGAGTTTATGGGAGACTCTAGACATGTTGCTTTTGCCTTTGGCATTGCTTGTGATCAGAAGGAACAAGTTAGGAGCTCTATGCATTGAATTTGTGATTAAAGTCTCTTTACAAGAATGTAATGGTTACTTTGTGCCATAAATGGAAATTTTGCTTGGATAAAGCTTGAATCAAGTGGATAATAGCTCAAAAGCAAGTGTAATCTTCTGATTATGGAGAGATATTGAGGTTTAGAAGCCTTCAAAACAATATTGTGCAGCATAGGTTTGAAATTGAATTCTTGTTCATCACAAAATGCCTTGTAATTCAAGTGATAAAACCCTAACTTCATCTCTTCGATTCTCCCTACTCAAGAATGATCTCAAGGAGTTCTTGGAAATTTTTGAAAGCTTGTAATGTGCTCTACAACCCATCTTTGAATTGATTTTTAAGATTCACCTTGGAACTATATGAAAAAGTGCCATGAAGTTAGGTTAAAATCCTGACGAAATTAGGGCAAAATTTCACTAAGTGTTTAGTTTCATGACCACATGTTCATAAAATTATAACTTGATATCCAAGCATTTTTGGAAGGAGTTGTGTAAAGAAAAGTTGTAGATTTCATGGAGATCTACAACTTTCATGTTGGAAGTTTCTCTTTAATCATCTTGCATCATGGTGAAAATTTTGTTCAAAGTTATGAAAAAACATGAAATTTCCAACACTTAGAAAAATTTCTAAGTTTAGAATTTTTGACTTTTCAAAATGAAATCTTGAATTTTTGATTTCCTGATGAATAAGTTTAATATTTTGGCATGTTTTGATGAATTATGATCTCTGGCACTTGAATTTGACTAAAAACTCAAAGTTTAACTTTTCAGTATACAGTTGACTTTTGATCAGTTAACTGAAAAATTCATTTGTCAATCTAATGGACTTGCAATGTTTTGAAACATGCCATTAGGTAAAAATGATGCAATTGGAATCTTGAGATCATGCCTTAAACCAATTGATCATTTGCTAAGTCAAAAATCAGAAATTGCCCTTTCCCAGTCAAAACCCTAATTTTGACCATTTTGCCCTTTTGGAGATTTGATCAAATTTCTTGAGGAATCTTGGTCCAAATTTGATCAAATGATACATATGAGTTTACAATGTTGATGTGGATACAAAATTATGAAGTTTGACTGTAAATTAGCCATAGTTGACTTTTTCCCAATACAACTGAATTTTAGGTCAACTGCTCAATTGACTGGGCCAAAATGTGATTCAAGGCTTGAAACCTGACGTGAGTGATCTTCGGGGTACATAATGATCCATTAAAGTCATATGGGGCATTGTAAGTTAAAATGTCCTTGTGAAAACTCAAACCCTAATTTTGGTCATCAGTGCATAAGGAGGTGTCTTGAGCTGATCAAACCCTAGTGCAGTCTTGAGCCCAAGGAGATCTTGTGAGCAAATTATTGATAAGTGAGAGGGAAAATTTTGGGGTACAAAAGCTGCCCCTGTTCAATCTTCTTAAACCTGGAGAGTTAGATTGGCTAGTTTTTCCATTCGTGACTCGAAGGTGTAAGATGATTGGACACTAGAGTGCCCAGAAATTTGCACTCGATGATGTGATGGTAGAGGGAATGGGCTTAAAGATGCCATTTGAAGAAGTGTTAGAAAGTTTTTGGATATGGGCTTGTATATGCCATCCAAGAGTGATTGTTGAATTGTAATTTGTAAGTTGAAAGAGTGAGTATCAGAATGGCGTCAATGTCTGGAGTGTATCTGAAACTTGAATTTGAATGAGTATCAGAATGGCATCTGTGTCTGGAGCGTATCTGAACTGTATCTGGAAACTGAGTTTGAATGAGTATTAGAATGGAATCCGTGTCTAGAGCATATATGAACTATATCTGAGAGTTGAATCTGAATGAGTATCAAAATGGCATCCTTGTCTGAAGTGTATCTGAACTGTATCTAAAAGTTGAGTCTGAATAAGTATCAGAATGACATCTGTGTCTGGAGCGTATCTGAATTGTATCTTAAAGTTTAATCTGAATGAGTATCAGGATGGCGTCTGTGTCTAGAGCGTATCTATTGTATCTAGAAGTTGAGTATCAATGAGTATCAGAATGGCATTCGTGTCTGGAGCGTATCTGAACTGTATCTGACACTTTGAACATTGTTAATGGTAGCTGTTGATTAATCTTATCCTCAAAAAGGTAAAACGTTAGCTAATATGCAATGTTATGTTGTATGAAATGCATAGTATAATGCATTCGTGTTATAAATGTTTATGATATATGGATGCAATGTATGCTTATATGAGCTAATTTGCTACACTGCTGCTGGATTGAGGAAAGTAAATCCCTGACTGTTGTTGAGGATATGGAGTATAAATCTTCATGTTGTGAAGTCGAAGTGTTGATGAATTTTTGCTTGGAGAAATAAACTTTACTGTGAGGGAAATGTCGTGTACTTCTTGAAAAATCCTGTCGGGAAATCTTGAAAAAACGAACGACTTCTACTGGGGATTGATAATTGGAAGCTTTGTTCTGCTGGGGATTAAACCGCCCACTGAGGGAGGATTTCATGGAAATAGCTTAGAGAAATTTACCTACCTCTCAAGGCCATCAGTGATTGTCTTTCTATTTTGTTTATTTGTAAATAGTAATTATGTTCAAATGCATATGTTCAACAATCAATCATTGGATGTTTTTGTAAACAAAACACAAGAGTAAAGAAAAATAGATAGTTTTACACTTTCAAAGGGATATCTTTGTATTGACTTTGAGTAAGTATTTTTGTACAATGAGACCAACATTCTAGTAAGAGAATTCCGTCTTAAAAAATGAAAATTTTGATACAAAGAAAAGATAGCTATGTGCAATAATCCCATGGGGTTCCCATTCTGCTATAGCCTTTGTATCTCCGAGAATCTTGTCTATTTGTTGCCTCGTCCGAAGATGATTGAATTTATCAGAACCTATGAGTTTGCAGGTTGTCCGTAAGGTGATCCAATAGGACACAGTCATACGCTTTAATTCCCTAACTTTTTCCTGGACCGCCCTTTCGGGTTTTCAGTCCATCGGGAAACCCTTTTTTGCCCAAGTCACCCTTTCGGGTTTTCAACTTGCCGGGTGTACGAAAATTTTTTTATCCCTAATTTTTGCCCGAACCTTCTTGGCTCGCCAGGATGCCCTTGTTTTTCCTAGGTGTGTCAACCTAGTGGGTCTCTTATGCATAGTATCTTTTGACTATGTCTGCATTCGCAGGGTGCGGCAGGTCGTCGCCATCCATGGTGGTCAAGATCATTGCTCCACCAGAGAATATGTTTTTGATTACAAACGGTCCTTCGTATGTAGGAGTCCATTTGCCCCTGGGATCACCTTGCGGTAGTATGATACGTTTGATCACCAGATCCCCAACTTGATACACTTGGCGTCTGACCTTTTTGTTGAAAGCCTTGATCATCCATTTTTGATACATTTAACCATGGCAGACAGCAGCAAGCCTTTTCTCATCAATCAAGTTTAGTCGATCAAGTCGAGTTTGGATCCAATCTTCTTCATTCAGACCTGCATCCTTTATAATTCTCAGAGAGAGGATCTGGAAATCAATAGACAATACAACCTCCATGTCGTATACCAGAGAATAGGGTGTTTCCCCGGTTGATGTGTGAGCTGTAATACGATATCCGTGGAGATAGAATGGTAGCATCTCATGCCAGTCTTTGTATGTGACTTTAATTTTTTGTATGGTCTTTTTAATGTTCTTATTTGCAGCTTCGACAACACCATTCATCTTCGGCCGGTAAGGGGAAGAATTGTGATGCTGGATCTTGAATTGCTCGCATAGGGTGGTGATCACAGTATTACTCAAATTTGTACCATTGTCTGTAATGATCCTCTCCGGGATACCGTAACAACAAATGAGATTCTGCTTGATGAACCAGGCGACAACATTCTTGGTAACGGAAGTGAAGGAAGCTGCCTCCACCCACATTGTAAATAATTAATGGCCACTAGGATGAAGCGATGTCCATTGGAGGCTGTTGGCTTGATTTCCCCAATCATATCAATCCCCCACATAGCAAAGGGACAAGGAGCCGTCAAGACATTCAGAGGAACCAGAGGTACATGGACCTTGTCAGCATAAATTTGACACTTATGGCAGGTTTGAGAGTGTTGATAGCAATCTGCTTCCATGGTAGACCAGTAATAGCCTTCCCGTAGGATTTTCTTTGCCATCGTATGCCCACTGGAATGGGTGCCAAAATTGCCTTCATGTAACTCAGCCATGATTCTTTAAGCTTCAACCCTGTCCACGCACTGAAGTAACATAGAGTCATGGTTGTGTTTGTAAAGAATGCCATTACTAAGGAAGAATTTAGCAGAGAATCTCCTTAAGAACTTCTTATCATTTACCGAACCTCCTTCTGGATATTCTTGGGTTTCGAGATACTTCTTGACTTCGTGGAACCAAGGCTGGTCCACTACTTCTTTAGTATTAATCTCGTGATAATGTGTTGGTTCATCCCTTCGTTCAATGGTAATCTGGGGAGCCTCGTCATCCCATTTAATTTTAAACATAGATGACATTGTGGCTAGTGCATCTGCTAGCTGATTTTCTTCTCGCGGGAAGTGCTCGAAGGTAATCTTCTAAAAATGTGGGAGCAATGTCAAAACATGTTCTTTGTAAGGGATAAGGTTAGGGTGTTTGGTGTCCCATTCCCATTTGATCTGGCTAATGACCAAAGCTGAATCTCCGAATACATTCAAGGATTTGATCCCCAAGTCTATGGAAGCTTTAAGACCAAAGATGAATGCTTCGTATTCTGCCATGTTGTTTGTACAATTGAAGCAGAGTCTTGTAGTAAAAGGAGTATGACACCCTTCAAGAGATATGAGTACAACACCGATACCGTTGCCAAGTGCGTTAGAGGCCCCATCAAAAGCCAGGGTCCATCGGGATCCTTGTTCAGGTCCGTCATATGGTCTGAACTCTTCATAGTTGTTTACCATCATGATGTCTTCATCTGGGAATTCGAACTTCATGGACTTGTAGTCTTCTACAGCTTGGTGAGCAAGGTGATCAACTAGTACACTGCCCTTTATTGCTTTTTGGGCAGTATATTGTATGTCATATTCTGTCAGGATCATCTGCCATCTCGCTATTCTCCCAGAGAGAGCAGGTTTCTCAAAGATGTATTTTATTGGATCCATTTTGGATATCAACAAGGTAGTATGGGTCAGTGTATACTGTCTTAGCCGGTGAGAAGCCCATGCCAGAGCACAGCAAGTTTTCTCGAGCAGTGAATATCTTGTTTCACAGTCGGTAAACTTTTTGCTCAGGTAATAAATGGCGTGCTCTTTTCGGCCAGACTCGTCATGCTGCCCCAACACACACCCCATTGAGTTTTCCAAAAAGGTCAGATACATGATCAATGGCCTTCCCTTGACTGGTGGCATCAAAACATGAGGCTCTTGCAGATACTCTTTGATCTTTTCAAAGGAAGTTTGGCACTCATCATTCCATTTGACCACCTGATCTTTCTTCAATAGTTTGAAGATTGGTTTACAGGTAGCTGTCAGGTGAGAAATGAATCTAGAAATGTAGTTCAAGCGTCCCAAGAATCCTCTGACTTCCTTCTTAGTACGAGGAGCAGACATCTCTTGTATAGCTTTCACTTTGGCATGATCTACTTCAATACCCTTATTGCTGGCGACAAAACCTAGGAGCTTACCAGACCTTACTCCAAACATGCATTTGTTCGGGTTCAACCCCAGCTTGTACTTCTTCAGTCTCTCAAACAGTTTTTGTAAATGATCAAGATGCTCTTCTTCAATTTAAGATCTAGCTATCATGTCGTCCATATAGACATCTATTTTGTGATGTATCATGTCATGAAATAGAGCTACCATGGCACGCTGATAGGTTGTCCCAACATTCTTCAGTCTGAATGGCATCACCTTGTAGCAGAATGTGCCCCATTGTGTGACAAAGGTTGTATTCTCCATATCCTCAGGCACCATTTTGATTTGGTTATAACCTGAGAAACCGTCCATGAAGGAAAACACTTTGTGTTGTGCTGTATTGTTGACTAGAATGTCAATGTGAGGGAGTGGGAAATCATCCTTAGGGCTTTCCCTATTCAAATCTCGATAGTCCATGCACATTCGTACCTTGCCTTCCTTTTTGGGCACGGGAACAACATTGGCAACCCATTGCGGATAGGAGGTGACGACCAAGAATCCAGCATTGAATTGTTTCATGACTTTTGCTTTAATCTTCTCTGACATATCTGGTCGCATTCGACGAACCTTTTGTTTTACTGGTGGGTAATCCTCTTTTGTAGGTAGAGGATGCACCACAATATCTACATCAAGTCCTGGCATGTCTTCATACGACTAGGCAAAGGCCTCAACATACCCGTTCAACAAATGAATCAGTCGCTCCTTGACACTGGGTTCCAGATTGGCACCCACCTCGACTTCAGTTTTGTCTTCCTCGGTACCTAGGTTGATCGTAACCACGGGTTCCTCGTGGGGCTGAATGGTCCTCTCTTCTTGTTGTAGTAATCTGGCAAGTTCCCCTGGTACTTCACAATCTTCCTGACCTTCCTCTTCGGGTTGGTAGATTAGATTTTCATAGTCACAAAAAGCCATAGCAGAACTGTTATCCATGGGATCCCGAATGGATGTAGACCTGCATTGTGAGTGTGAGTGTGTGTAAGGGTATATCTATCTTTGAAAGAAATGAAAATGTAAAAAAGAAAAACAATGAGCATAAAGTTTGTATGCAAAACGTCCATGATTCATTTATGTCATATGGAAATGAGATAATAACCCTTACAAATGGACCATTGTGCCTCGGGTAAGACACAAGGTTTTGAGAGTCTGAATTGTTTTAATATTACAGATCCAACAAAATGTAAAGACAAATTACTGTGGGATAAAAGTGATCGGGACAAAATATCTAGCCTCCCAGTTGTTGAGCCCTCCACTGACAGTTGGGAAGATCCAATCCTCCAAGTTGCAGCCATCTTCATCATCCTCTATCGCGTTGACTTCACGGTTGCTGATCTTCAAGGGTGGTCCTCCAGCACGAGCGTGGCGTACAGTCTTTTGAGCACCTGAAGTGAAACCCAGGCCAAACTTGTGAGACTTGTATGGGATATCTAGGAGTTGTCCCCAAATAGTGCACCCACCTTCTTCTATCACTGCTTTTGCATCCTTCAAAGATGACATCCTGAGTGGAGGCCTTGTGATCTTGGGAACATCCCTGGTTACTGCCACATCTTGCGGGACTTCTTCAAAGTGTTGGAATGGAGTTTCAATAAATTCACCATCTAACTCCACATATATGAAGGAATTGAGATGGCTGATCATATACTCTTCTTCTCCATGAACGGTGATAATCTTCCCTTGAATCAGATACTTCAGCATTTGGTGCAACATAGAAGTAACAGCGCCAACATTATGAATCCATGGTCGGCCTAGAAAGCAGGAATATGAAGGGTGGATATCCATTACATAAAAAGTAGGTCCCAACCTTTATGGGGATATCCACTTACCCATGTACCATCCTTTTCGAGCCGTCAAAAGCCCTTACTACAGTGTTGTTTGGCTTCAATGTCAATCCCTCCCAGTCAAGTCTATCAAGAGCCTTTTTAGGCAATACATTCAGAGATGATCCAGTGTCCACTAAAACATGATCCAAGGTTGTTCCCCTACATTCCACTGAGACATGCAATGTGTGATGCGGTGGGAGAACTGACTTGAGATTTTGCGTTTGTGTTCCAAATGTTGCGGTTTAGCAAGAGTCACCACCGACTTTTATTTTATCCAAAAGGAAAGGTAAAAAAGCACAGGAAACACCTTTGAGATTGTTTTTGGGTTCGGGGGGTAGATTATGAAAAGGGAAAGTGCTAGAACCCTTTTCATCCATGGTTTTCCATGGGCTCTTAGTTACTTGTTTTAGATCACTTGCTTTGCTTTTCCAATTGTTTGAAATTGTGCTTTGTGTGGTTTTGAAAGTATTTTGAAAAGAGGCCTTTGTTTAGGCAATCTTTGTAATGATTCTTGTTTGTAAGAATGTATACAAAGATGTTTGTCTTTTGAAAAATGTTTCAATGTTTTGAAAGTTGTTTGAAAAATGTTTTGAAATGTGTGTGTTTATGAAAATAGCAAGGATGGTTTGCAAATTGATCAAGTAACTAGAAGCATCTACCTACTCAAAAGTCTTTCCTACATATTTTTATTCCTTTGAAATTGTTGTTTTACCATTGCATTTGGTAAACAAACCTATCTTTGGATGTTAAACGGGACGGGCGTGGGTCATCGTATGACCATGATAGCAATGGTGCCAAGTATCTTAGCAAGTTTTAGGGACTAAGATCATTTGTTTTTAGGCAACCTTGTCTAGCGTCATCGAGGGACTGTGATCTTTTTGTTTGTATTGTTATGCCAAGATACCTAGCATGCATACCATGGCCATGTTTTAAGGCAAACAAATGGATGAAACCCTAGAGGTGTTGTGTGCAAGGTGTTGTCATTTTTCATGCATCTTTGTCTTGTATTAGGTCATGCTATTTGTTTGGTTTTTGGTCTTTGCATACAAAACCCTAGTTTACTATCATGGTATTTGAAAGCAATAAAATGCACAAAGTAAATCTAGACTATTACAACAATATTATGGGGAGGGGGATACAAGTTTTGAATAGGGGGATATTGCTCAAAATAAAACCCTAAAACTATTACAACCACATTGAATTTATTGTACAAATAAATAAATAAGCAAATATTTAAATATACAATAAAATGTTTTTTGTAATTGTTTTATGTATGTAAAAATAAGTTTATTTAAGTCTTAAAAATAAGAAAATAAAATGATTATTTTTGAAAGGGTGGAAACCTTAATTTTTGTTTAATAGAAAATATATTCTAATATTATTCCTTTTATTCATTTTTTGTTCAAAAATAATAATAATAATATATACAAAATATTAAAAAATTGAATATTGTATGAAAATATTATTTTAAGTGTATAAATAATAAAAATAAAAATGTATGATATTTTTATATTATTTACAAGTTTTATTTAAGAAAATAAATTCTATTAAACCTAATAAACTATTTTTATGCCAAAAAAATAATAAAAATAATAAAATAAAATGCAAAAAAAAAGAAAATATTTTTATGACTTTATAATATTTAGAAAATAAAATAATGCAAGTCAAAATAAAATATATGCAAAAAAATATAAAAAATAAAAGAAAATGCAAAGGGGGGTGCAGAAGCAAAAGGTGGGTGCAAAAAGAAACAGGCCCAAGGCGTCAGGCCCAACCATCTTCATCCTTGACCTCCACACAACCACGCGCCCGCTTCTGTTATACAAATCCTTTTCTTGCTCATGCTTGCATAAAATCAAAAACTCATAACACAAAAAATGTAGCTTATGAACTCATGATTTCAATGATATAAAGAACATGACCTAACTCTCAAAGATCAGAGAGAATTTTAATGGCCCTAATTTTTGACCTAGTTTTTTCAGCTTTTTCAACATCCAAATACTCTTAGCTCAGTTAATATAAATGGAATCTAAGCATATGTACAACTCAAGCATGTTAAAGACTACATTTTTGCTTCACAAACCTAAACCTAAGGATGCCTAAATAGAGAGATAGAAACTTGACAAATACCTTGTCCAATTGAGTTTGTATATGGAAATGTGGGCACTTTGAGTGAGGCGTGAAGTTCTTGTGAGCTTGCTTGAAGTTCCCTCAAGCTTTCCCAATGCTCAGCTGGTCTTATAGATGGCTAGAACTCCTTGCACGAGTCAACCTACAATCCTTCAAAATGAAAATGGTGAAGTGTGAAAATGAGCTCACAGTTGCAAGACATGGGTCTGGATAGCTTCGATGGGATGTATGTAATGTGTTTGAAGTGGTTCAAGGAAAAATGCACGAGGAAAAATGGAAATGGCTAGTCATTTGCAGAGGTTGCCCTGTTTTGGGCAGAAATGGTGTTTTTGGTGTATTTGAGTGTTTGAGAAGTTGTAAATTCGTGCTTTAGGCTTGCTACAATATTCTGAAGTCGTTTGAAATGATACCAAGTCTTGTTTTTATCAGATGGAAGAGTTTACTTGACTTTTGCAAGTTTCTTGCTTTTGAAGAAAAGTTGAAATGACAATGCCCAATAGCTTGTACTTGCTAGTTTCTTAGCTCCACATAGTTGGTAAACTTTGCCTGATAACTTTATGCCATTTTTGGAATAATTCTTTGTGTAATGCTTCAAAGATCAGAATAAGACCATTATCCACTGTGTTTGAATTCAATTTTGGAGTGTAGAAGGGATTAGGACCTATAAAACCAAGTACAAGCATGTTTGGAACTGAATTGCAACTTGTACCAATGTGAAAAATGCCTTGAACAAAAGTGATAAATTGCCATTTTCATTTCTTCGATTCTCCCTAACCATAAATCATCTTGGAGAGTTCTTTGACATTTTGAAAAGCTTGTGACATGCTCTATAATCCACCTTTGAAATGCATTTTGAGATTCCTCTTGGAACTAGGTGAAAAGTTTCCATGAAGTTAGGTCAAAAATCTGCCTAAACTAGGGCAATTTTTCCTAAAATCATAACTTGAGATCCAAGAATCTTTTAGGAAAACTTTGTGGATCAAAGTTGTAGATTTTGTGGATGACTACAACTTTAATGTTGGAAGTTTTGTTTGAATCCAATTTCATCATGGTGAAAAAGTTGGGGAAAGTTGGGAAAAAATAAGAAATTCTAAGTTATGAAAAATTTCAAAATAAAACCCTAATTTTCAAAATTAGGTTTCTTGGTGAACAAGTTTCACATTTTAACACATCTTGATGAAATATGACCTTTGAAACTTGATTTTGACTAAAAAGTCAAAGTTTGACTTTTCAGTGTATTGTTGATTTTTGATCAGTTGACTGCAAAATTCATGTGTCAATCCAATGCATTTGAGATCTTTTGAACCCTGTGATTAGGTCAAGATGGTGCCATTGAGTCTTTGAAACCATGCTTGAACCCAATTTTCCATTGGCTAGGTGAAAAATCCGAAATTTCCTTTCTTCAGTCAAAAACCAAAAAATGACCATTTTGCCCTTTTGAAGATCTGATCAAATTTCTTGAGGAGTTGTGGTCTAAACTTGATCAAATGGTTCATATGAGTCTATAATGTTGATGTGGATAAAAAATCATGAGGTTTGACTGTAAATTGGCCATGGTTGACTTTTTCCCCAATACAGCTGATTTTTAGGTCAACTGTCCAATTGACTGGGCAAAAAAGTGATCCATGGCTTGAAACTTGGTATGAGCAATCTTAGGGGTCCAACATGAAGTATGAAAGTCACATGAGGCATTAGAAGTCCAAAAATTCCTGTGCAAACTCAAACCCTAATTTCAGGTTATTAGTGCAAGGAGAGGTCTTGAGCTGAGCAAACCCTAATCTGGTCTTGAGTCCAAGAAGTCTTGTGAGGAGTATCTTAATAAAATGAGAGGGTAAATTTTGGGGTACAACAACTTCCCCTGTTCAATCTTCTTGAACCTGAAGAGTTATATTGGCGAATTTTGTCGTTCGTGACTCGAAGGTAAAAGATGATTGGACACTAGAGTGCCCGTAAATTTGCACTCGCTAAAATGAAGTTGAGGAAATGGGCTTAAAGATTCCATTTGGAGAGATGATAGAATCTTGTTGGAGATGGGCTTAAAGATGCCATCCAAGAATGTTTGTTGAACTGTATGTCGTAAGTCAAAAGAATGAGTATCAGAATGGTGTCCATATTTGGAACGTATCTGAACTGTATCTGGAGACTGAGTCTGTATGAGATATGGAATGGCGTCCATATCTTAGGCATATCCGGGCTGTAACTGTACTTGAATCTGAATGAATAATAAAATGACTTCCGTGTCTGGAGTGTATCTGTATTGTATCTGAATCTTCGAAATCTGAGTAAGCGACAGAATGGCATTCGTGTCTGGAGCATCTGCAGGCTGGGGGAAAAGTCAGAATAAGTGACAGAATGGAAACCGCATCTGGGGCGTATCTGGACTGGAATCTGAATGTTGAAGTCTGAATGAGTATCAGAATGGCTTCCATTTCTGGAGCCTATCCGAACTGTATCTTGACCTTGATATCATAATGAGCAATAGAATGACTTCCGTGTCTGGAGTGTATCTTTACTGTATCTGAAGTTGAAATCTGAATGAGTAACATAATGACTTTTTGTCTGGAGTGTATCCATACTGTATCTGAATAAGAGATCTGAATGAGTAACAGAATGACTTCTGTGTCTGGAGTCTATCCGTACTTTATCTGAATAAGAGATCTGAACGAGTAACAGAATGACTTTTGTGTCTAGAGTGTATCCGTATTGTATCTGAATAAGAGATATGAACGAGTAACAGAATGACTTTCGTGTCTGGAGTGTATACGTATTGTATCTGAAATCTTTGAATATTTGTTAAAGATAGTTGTTAATCTTATCCTGAAAAAGGGTAAAATGTTAGCTGAAACACAAAGTTATGTTGTATGAAATATATGATGCAATAAAATGTGTTTTATCAATGTTTGTGATATATGAATGTAATGTATGCCCATGTAAGCTGATTTGCTGTATTGCTGAGGAAAATAAATCCTAGACGGCTGGAGATAATAAAACCCTTGATTGCTGCCAGGGAAAATAAATCCTTGACCACTGTTGGAGATTCAAAATCTTTGATTGTTGAGGATGAGAAATCCTTGGTGACTGTTGGGGATGGAAAATCCATGACAACCTCTGTGGAAATGTGAGAATCCTTCATGTCTTGAAGTTGGAGTATTGACAAAATCTATTGTGAGAGTAATGTCAAACTGCTTGAGAAATCTGCTTGGGAAATCCAGAGAACCTTGAAGACTTCTACTGGGGGTTAAATAATGGGAATCCTTACTCGGCTGGGGAATAGGGAAAATTCTGATGATTTCTACGGTGAACTAAGAATGATAATCTTCATTTTGTTGAGGAGTAATGAAAACTTTGGTGACTTCACTGGGGAAATGAGAATGAGAATCTTCAATCTACTGGGGAGTGAAAAACTCTGTGGGGAAGAAGGCTTCATGCCGGAGAGTAAGTTCAGGACTCTGGGGGAAAATGCTTATTCCTGTTTGGAAAAAGCTCAGGAGTTGGTGTTGTATGCCACTTTACTTGGGAATTATCCTAGGTTGAGGATAAAAGTTAACTGTTATCTGGTTGATTCTCGGACTTTTAAGACAACTTGCTGGGGAAAAATTGAATGGTTCCCGCTGGGGATTGATAGTTGGAGATTTGACTCGACTGGGGAAGAAGGTTTCATCTCCTCTGAGGGTCTGTAGTTCAAAGTTTTTACTCCGCTGGGGATTGGGAGTTTGAAGTTTTAACTCTGATGGGAATTTAGGATTTGAAATTATAACTCCGCTGGGGATATGTATTTCAAGATTTTAGCTCTGCTGGGGACCTAGATGATGTACTGCAGCGGATTTCTCTTGGAATAGCCTGAAGAAGGTTTCCTATACTTTCAACCTGTCACTAATTATTCTTTTCCAAATCGTTTATTTGTAAACAGTGATTATATTCAAATGCATATGCTCATTAATAAATCATTGTACATTTTCAAATAAAACATAAGTTTAAAAAAAGAAGAAAAGGCAAATAGTTTTCTGCTCTTTGAAGTATCTTTGTATTAACTTTGTGTATGTATTTTGTACAAAGGAGACAGACATCCTAGTAAGAGAACATTGTCATAAAAATGAGAAAAATTTATACAAAGAAAGATGGATATGTTTGAAAATTCCATGGGGTTCCCATTCTGCTATAGCCTTCGTAAATCTGAATATCTTGTCCATTCGTTGCTTTGTCCGAAGATGATTGAATTGATCAGAAGCCCGGAGCTTGTCCATGAAGAGATTGTCCTCAAAGTGATCCGACGAGACATAGTCATACGCTTTAATTCCCTAATTTTTTCCTGGACCGCCCTTTCGGGTTTTCGATCCACCGGGAAACCCTTTTTTCCCAAGTCGCCCTTTTGGGTTTTCAACTTGCCGGGTGTACAAATTTTTTTTGTTTATCCCTAACTTTTGCCTGAACCGTCCTTTCAGGTTTTCGATTCACCAGGATGCCCTTTTTTTGCCTAGGTGTGTCAACCTAGCGGGTCATTTATGCGTAGTATCTTTTGACTATATTTGCATTCGCAGGGTGCGGAACGTCGTCACCGTCCATGGTGGTTAAGATCATTTCCCCACTAGAAAAGATGTTTTTGATCACAAATGGTCCTTCGTAGGTAGGATTCCATTTGCCCCTGGGATCACTTTGTGGCAAGATGATGCGCTTGATCACAAGATCCTCGACTTGATATATCTGGCGTTTGACTTTCTTGTTGAAAGCCTTGATCATCTGTTTTTGATACGTCTGACCGTGGCAAATAGCAGTAAGTAGCTTCTCGTCAATCAAGTTAAGTTGATCAAGTCGGGTCTGAATCCAATCGTCCTTATTCAAACCAGCATCCTTCATGATTCTCAAGGAGGGAATCTGAACCTCAATAGGTAAAACAGCCTCCATGCCATATACCAAGGAATAGGGTGTTGGCCTAGTTGACATACGTGCCGTGGTACGGTACCCGTGGAGAGCAAACGGTAGCATCTCATGCCAGTCTTTGTAGGTGACTGTCATCTTCTGTATGATTTTCTTAATGTTTTTGTTTGCAGCTTCGACAACACCGTTCATCTTTGGCCGATAGGGAGATGAATTTTGATGTTGAATCTTGAACTGCTCGCACAAAGCGGTGATCATAGTATTGTTAAGGTTTGTACCGTTGTCAGAGATGATCCTTTCGGGGATACCGTACCGACATATAAGGTTCTGCTTGATGAAGCGGGCAACAACATTCTTTGTGACGGATGCGAAGGAAGCTGCTTCGACCCACTTGGTGAAGTAGTCAATGGCCAGCAAAATGAAACGGTGTCCATTAGATGCTATAGGCTTGATCTCCCCAATCATGTTAATTCCCCACATAGCAAATGGCCAAGGAGCTGTTAAGACATTGAGAGGAACTGGAGGTATATGTATCTTTTCCGCATAGATTTGATATTTGTGACAAGTCTTGGAATGTTGATAGCAGTCAGCTTCCATGGTAGACCAGTAATAGCCTGCCCTTAGAATCTTCTTATCCATCGTATGCCTGCTAGAGTGAGTGCCAAAGGTACCATTGTGCAGTTCAGCCATGATCTGTTCAGCTTCAATCTTGTCCACACAATGGAGCAGGATGCAATCATGATTGCGCTTGTACAGGATACCATTGCTCATGAAGAACATGGCAGAGAATCTCCTCAAGAACTTTTTGTCGTTGACTGAAGCTCCTTCAGGATATTCTTGAGCCTCGAGATACCTTTTGACTTCATGAAACCAAGGTCGGTCCACTACTTCTTCGGTATTATTCTCGTGACAATGTGCAGGTTCGTCCATCCGTTCAATGTTGATTTGGGGAGCCTCAATATCCTAGTTAAGTTTAAACATAGATGACATTGTAGTTAGAGCATCTGCTAGCTGATTTTCCTCTCGCGGGAAATGCTCGAAGGTAATCTGCTCGAAATGTGGTAACAATGTCAAGACATGTTATTTGTAAGGGATGAGGTTTGGATGTTTAGTATCCCACTCTCCTTTGATCTGACTGATGACCAAAGCTGAGTCCCCAAACACAATCAAGGATTTGATTCCCAAGTCTATGGCAGCCTTAAGTCCAAAGATGCAAGCCTCATACTCTGCCATGTTGTTCGTACAGTGGAAGCAAAGTCTAGCACTGAAAGGTGTATGGCAACCTTCTGGGGAGATGAGTACTGCGTCGATACCGTTGCCAAGTGCATTGGAGGCCCCATCAAAGTACAGGGTCCATCGGGATCCTTGTTCAGGTACTTTGGTATGTTCTCTTCACTATTGTCCAATGTCATGATATACTCGTCGGGGAAGTCGAACCTCATGGATTGGTAATCTTCGACAGCTTGATGAGCCAGATGATCGGCTAGCACACTCCCCTTTATAGCTTTTTGGGTCGTGTAATGTATGTCGTATTCCATTAGGATCATCTGCCATCTAGATATTCTTCCAGATAAAGCAGGCTTCTCAAAGATGGACTTGATCAGATCCATCTTAGATATCAGCAAAGTGGTATGAGTCAACATGTACTGCCTTAGCCGGCGAGCAGCCCATACCAAAGCGCAACAAGTTTTCTCGAGCAGTGAGTATCGGGTCTCACAGTCGGTAAACTTTTTGCTAAGGTAATAAATGGCATGCTCTTTTCGGCCAGACTCGTCATGTTGGCCCAGTACGCACCCCATTGAATTTTCTAGGACGGTCAGATACATGATTAGCAGTCTTCCTTCGATGGGTGGCATCAAGATAGGAGGTTCTAGCAAATACTCCTTGATTTTATCGAAAGCAAATTGACAGTCATCATTCCATTTAACTACCTGATCTTTCTTCAACAGCTTGAAGATTGGTTCACAGGTAGATGTTAGGTGAGAGATGAACCTAGCAATGTAGTTTAGGCGTCCCAAGAAACCTCTGACCTCCTTCTCAGTGCGAGGAGCAGGCATTTCTTGTATATCTTTGACTTTGGCAGGATCAACCTCGATGCCTTTGTTGCTGACAATGAAACCCAAGAGTTTACTGGACCGGACTCCGAAAGTGCACTTGTTAGGGTTCAGTCTAAGCTTGTACTCCTTCAATCTGACGAACAACTTTTGCAGATGGTCTAGGTGTTCTTCTTCTGTTTGTGATCGGGCTATCATGTCATATATGTAGACCTATGTTGTACCCCAAAATTTTCCCTCCCATACTTCTCAAGACATTGCAAGAAGAATCTCCAAGTTGCTCAAGATTGCTCAAGAGTTGGACAGTCAAACTATCCCCTAAGGCAATCAATCTCAAAATTAGGGTTTTGTGTTGCATCAAGGTCCTCACATCCAAATGACCTCAAGTGCTCCCCAATGTCCTAATATGTTCACAAGGTCATCCATGTCAAATTTCAAGCCTTGCAGAGGAAGTTTGGTCAGTCAATTGCTCAAGAGCTCCAAAAATCGACTGTGCTAGGGTAAAAGTCAACTGTGACGTACAAATAGTCAAACTTCAAGATTTTTTGTCAACATTCTCATTTTTAAGGATATTTCATCATTTGATCAATGTTTGATCATGATTCATCAAGGATTGCTCAAAATCATTAAGATTCAAAAGTTGCTAAATTCGGGTTTTGTAGGAAAAGTCAACTCAACTTTGACCAAGCATAACTTTCTCATACTTTATGAGAAATAACCCATCAAAAGCTCGTTTTGAAGAGGATGAAATTTCCTACAATCCACCTTCACACCCCAAGATCAAGAAATGCACTCACAAAAGGTTACAAATTTGGACATTATAGGTCATTTTTAGAAGTCAACAAAAACACCTTTTTTCCAAAGCTTATAACTTGAGCATGTAATATAAAAATGCGATGAGACCAAAAGGGTTAGTTAGAGGACATCTCAAGGTTTCTAAAAAGTCCAAGAACACCTCCAAAAGTTCAAAATTGAAGAAGTTATGCATTGTTGAAGTTGGGCATTTTTCCAAAATTGCCAAAAGTTAATTATCCCCAAAACATCAAATTTTGTCAAATGGCCCCACTTTTTTCCACTTGATTTGATCTTGTCACACTACACACGTGTCCTATCTTCAGTCTTGTGTCCATTTATTAATTTTTCTATTTTATTTGATTTTTATTGAATTAATTCCTTTTAAATCAATTTAAATCCAAATAAAATCCAAATATTGATCATTTAGGATCTTTTAGATTGACACAGGCCTTAATTGTCATCATGGACATGATCAAACTCGTATCTCACCATATCATGAACAAATATTGGATTTTTGGACAAAATTGGAAAGATTTTAATGGAGGATCAAGCCATATCTTCAAGCATTGATTTACAAAGATTCAAAGTCCAAAACATGACCTAATACAATGCATTATACATATACAAGGCAGGAGGCACGAATTGGAGACCTAGAGGCTGATAAATCAGAAGAACCAAACTTGATAAAATTGCAAAAAAGCTTGAAACTGAAATCCATCTTAGAGGTGCTTTCAACACAAAATCTCAACACTACTCTCTTGATGGACATCCACTGAGTCAGTAGCAATCAAAAGCAAGCTCCCAGACCCTCTGAATCGCGCTATAAGCCTCTCTAAACCTCGCATTGTATTTGAAATCGCAACTTCATATTTCTGCATCTTTTGAACAAAATCTTTGCATATTCATGTTTATCATTCCATTTAGAAGCTTTTTGCATTATTGGATTGTGTTTTCATAGCCTGTAACCCCCTAGCTGATTCTAGGGTTCTTGGTATTCGTTTTTGGGCGTTTTCTCTACAGGTAAAATCAACGCCATTAATGGATATAGGCGTGCTCAGGATGCTCAGATGAATCGAACCATGGTTTTGGAATCAATTTTAGTGGCCTAGAATAGATTTTGGAATGCACATGTGTATTTAGTTGCGGATGTAAATTCGCAGGTAAATAACCAGGTCCAACGAAGAAGACGCTGACGCGTCTCCCTCCCATTGGTTGTTTCAAACATTGCGCGCTTTTTATTTTTTTCCTGATCCATTGACTTGTCTTTATTTTATTATTATTAATTACTAATACACTAACAAATGAAAACACATTGGCTCAGTGGCAAAAGCGTGTACACATTGGCTTGCAGGACCTGGGTTCGAATCCCAGGTCCACCATATTGATTTGTATTATTTTTCAACAGGTTATTGGATGTGAATTCAAACACGTAGCATACCATGGTCCTTCATCCAGATGCCTGCCAGATGGCCCTAGGCCAGATCTGGTGACTCAAGTTGAATGTCCATTATACTCTCAAGTCAATGGACGGCCACTGGATCAGAAAAGTCAGCGCAGGCTTGCACTATTGGGCCATGAAAAATGCTAATCTCACCTCCAAATTAGGCCTGAACCCCCCTGGGTTTTTTTTCTATCTCTTTCTTTTTTTTATTTCATTTAATTGTTTTGTTTAATTATTTTTATTATCACTAACCAATTAATCTTTTTCCTCATAAAACAAAAATGCAAAAAATATATTTTATTTATTAAAAATTAATTTCAGCACTTTATTTTTGTAAATAAATATTAATAGAATTAACTTAGTTTTAATTAGGTATAATTTTTATTATCTTTTGCAAATAATTAAAATTAATTTAGACGATTAGGTTTTTATTAACTTGGACCAAATTCAATTTATTTCTTTAAATATCCAAAAATCCAAAAATATCTTTTTAATTAATTTATTTATTTATTTAATAATCAACCTAATTTAATTTCTTTTAATTCAAAAATAAACCAAAAAATGCTTTCTTTCAAAAAAGGGTCAAAACCCTAAAAACTCGCATTCGCTTTAATTTTTCGCACGCGATCTATTTTACCATATTGATGTAATTGTTTCCCGGAATGTAATAGTTTAAATAGGACTTTAAATTATTTTATCGCTTTATTTATTTTCCGCATTTTAATTTCAAGGGTTGTTTTTGGCGATGTAAATACCTGACGCCTTGTAATAGTTAGTTTTAATTTCCGCAATTTAATTTCCGCAACTTATAAACTGTTAGATGTTTGATAAATAGGGAATGCATGACAAGATCAAATGTTAAACCTAAAATTAACATAGATAACCATTGACATGTACAAAGACAAATTAACTGAAAATAGCACACTCGTGCATGCGCACTCTTAGGGTACACCTCGCTTGGTTGCCTTCGAACGTGGTCATTGAGTATAGGAAATTCTAGAGGTCGCCCTCTTGTCCAAAGATCATAAGTTGCCTCGAAACGGTTGCCTCGGAAAAAATGATCTAAGACATTAAGGTTACCGCTAAGGCGTCCTAACATTCCTTTAGTGACCACATGTCCCTTAATCGAATTGACCCTTAAAACTCCAACGACAATGCTACCTACTCATCAATAGTGGGCTAGCATTGTCTAAAGGACATTTGTACAGATTAATTCCTTTTTCGAGTAGGTAGATGGTTCTTAAGTACTTGCTCTTTCTAAAAACAAAACAAAACTTTTCGCACTTACACTTTTCAAACAAAAACTCTTTTCAAACCCACAAACACAAAGAAAAGAAAATTTTGAAAACACTTTGAGCAAGTACCTAAGAGCCTGTGGATAACCACGGATAGAAAGGGTGCTAACACCTTCCCTTTCTATAATCTACCCCCCGGACCCAAGAAACATCTCAAAAAAGGAATTTTTCTGTACTTTTTTCCTTTCCTTGTTGGATAAAATAAAAGACGGTGGCGACTCTTGCTTACCGCGACATTTTGCAAAAACAAACGCAAAATGCGAACCAACATTCCAAAAACAATAAGTTCTCTCCCACCGTATCTCAGAACTGGAGACAATTAATAAGTGGGGTGTACCTTAGGAGTAGATCATTGTGTTTTCAATTGTATGCTTTGTATGATTTACATTTGTGGGCTTGTATCGGAGTTTCTATAGATCCTAACCCAGATCTGGGGATACCCTTTAGGTAAGTAGCAATAAACTGTGAGGGAACTGTCTAATGTAGACCGATACAGTTGAAGCAGTAGCTACGTTGGTGTGGCACTTTAGATTTTACCGATATCCCTTGTGTAGGAACGAGGAGAATATGGGTCATCTAAGGGGGTCATTAAGCACCAACTGACCTTAGAACCTTTAAATTGACCAACTTGGCCATAGAACAGAACCAGTATGCTACACTCATTGAGACTAAACTCTCACGATGATTCTGGCCGTAAGAAAAGGTTGCTAAATTGGAATTATGACCGATTGAGGGTAGTCAGTGATATTGAGATCCTCTAGAACCCGATTACCATTTTTAGGACAGGATTAGACCAACTGAACTGAAAGAGGGTAACACCTAAGCTCCTTGCCAGCCTGAAATTTAAGGACTCTCTGTGTGACTTGTGTGCCTTTACCATGTTTGCTATTTGTGGATACTTGTGATGTGTTTTCTATCATGACATCATGACATCATAACATTGCATACATCTTGCATTGGACTAACCTATTTCAAAGACAAGAGGGATTCATCTTTGTTCTGTTTTGTAGGTCATCATGATGTTCATGTGTAGGAATACCATCCAGATCAACTTTGTCCAGGTTCCCACTGTGCTCAAAGAGTTGATTGCAAAGATGCCTGATACTACTTCCTTCCTCAGGAGACATGGTTATCTTCTCAGTTTGGTCACCTCCAAATTGGACGAGCAGATGATGAGTGTTCTGGTCCAATTCTATGATCCACTGTACCATTGCTTTACTTTCCAGGACTACCAGTTGGTTCCCACCTTAGAAGAGTTCTCTGACCTGCTCGGTATCTTTATTCTGGAGCAGACCCCGTTTACTGGTTGGGAGAAGATTCTTAGGCCCGAAGAGATTGTTGCAGCCCTTCATATGACCAAAAAAGAGGTAATGGCTAATTGGGAGACTAGAGGTGGAGCAAAGGGCTTTCTGACTAAGGTTTTGGTTGGTAAGGCTAACTATTTCTGGGATAGTCTAGACTTCAAGGCATTCGAGGATATTCTGGCTCTTCTGATATACGGCTTGGTATTGTTTCCGAACTCTGACTCCTTTGTTAATGTGAATGCGATAAAGATCTTCATCTCTCAGAATCCGGTACCCACTCTCTTGGGTGACATTCTTCATCAGCTCTATGCTCGTACTGCCCGAAAGCGGGGAACCTTGATGTGTTGTGCTCCGTTATTGGCAAGGTGGTTTATTTTGCACCTTCCCAAGTCAGTGCTGAAGAACAAAGGAGGCATGGGTTGGGCCTATAGGGTTATGTCTCTCTCGCATAATGACATCGTCTGGACTCTCAAGGGTATGGATGAGGAGGCTATCATTGATCGCTGTGGGGAATACCCCAATGTTCCACTGATAGGAACCTGTGGAGGAATTTCTTACAACCCATGCTTAGCTCTACGTCAGTTCGGGCGTGCCAGAAGAGAAGGACCTCATGAGCTGTTAATGCCTAGTATCATCTTTGATTTTCAAGGGGATAGCGACGAGCAATGCCGCAGATTCATAAGGGCTTGGGATAGAGTTCACAGATCTGATCCACACGAGTTGGGCCCAAAGACTTCACTTCCGATGGAGCCATATCTCAGATGGGTCCGTATCCGTGCCCAAAAGCTGGGTATGCCATATGAAGTTGTCCGGCCTATCATTGTTGAAGTTGCTAATGAAGAAGGGGTTCTTCCAACCATCCTCCATACTTATATGCCCACTGACATTAGGGCACTGAAAAGGTCTTGGATGCAACTGAGGGAAGAACGGGATTCTTACTGAGAGAAGTTCAACAAGCAAGAGCAGAAGATCCAGAAGTTGACAAGGAAGTTGGAGAACGAGCGGATTCTCAACGACTATGTCCGCACCGACAAGAAGAGACCATGGGAGCATTGATTGACCTTTGATGATTTCCTTTCCAGTTTTTATTTACTTTTCAGTATTTCCTTTCATGTAACGCCTTAAGGGCATCAGTTGAACAATTTGAATTCCAATGTTTTTCTAATAAAGTGTGTTTCCTTTCTGGTTTACAAATTTGAATCTCTTGACTGTCATTGAAATCATAATCATACGCATTTCATCCCATGCACTCCATAACAGGTACCCATTACAAGTCTCTTATCTTCTTCGCTGTTTATTTCAGCACTCATCATGTCTGCTGAACCTTCAACTGAGCAAGCAATCAAGGCCCTCCAGGCCCAGAATGCCCAATTTCAAGAGCTATTCATGAATCTAGCTAAGGGTCAGCAAGATCTGAAGACCCTAATTCTGAAAGAGAAGAAGAAGAAGAAGAGGACAATCTTGTTCAACACTGGTCCTAGGTCTGGAAACAGGCTTCAGAATGAAGTTGATTTGACCACCTCATCTGGAGGGAAAGATAGTCAAGAAGAAAGGAGGGCTCCTAGCCCTGTGGTCTCCGACAACGAGACGGACTTCGACAAAGAACAGTATCCTCCTGCCGAGGATAGATGTAAGCAAATGGAAGACCGGTTGAGTGTTATGGAAGTTCAGAAAGTGCCTGGTCTGGACTTTGGTGATCTAGGTCTATCATCTGGGGTATTGATTCCCCACAAGTTCAAGGCACCACCCTTTGCTAAGTATGACGGAGTTTCTTGTCCGAAGTTGTACCTCCGGTCATATGTAAGGAAGATTCATCCGTACACTGTTGATAAGAACCTATGGATCCATTTCTTTCAAGACAGTCTCTCAGGGACTCAGCTTGAATGGTTCTATCAGTTGGACGGAGCCAGCATCCGCAGTTGGGAAGATTTGGATACTGCTTTCTACAGGAAGTACCAGTACAATTCCGACCACGCTCCTACCCGTACCCAACTCCGGGGTATGTCAATGGGAACGGGTGAAGGATTCAAAGATTATGCTCAGAAGTGGAGGGACCTCGCCGGAAGAGTACAACCACCCTTGGCTGATCGGGGGCTTGTGGATATGTTTCTGGGGACCCTGTCTGGTCCATTTTTCAACCACCTGATTGGAAGCTCTTCGTCTGGGTTTACAGAGCTAATTTTGACTGGTGAAAGGATTGAAGCTGGTATTAAGGATGGTAAGATACATAAGGGTTCCTCATCAAGCACCAAGAAGAAGCCCTTTAAGAAGGAGTCTAGTGTTGTCTACAGTTCGAGAAGCCAGAATAGACCTGAACGCCGCCAAGCTGTTAATGCGGTTGTTATTTCAAAACCTGCTGGTGCTCCTCACCACAACAATAAAAAAAAGGACGAGAGACCTCGAAGGTAATTCACCCGTCTCAGCATGACCTTATCTCATATTCTGCCACAGTTGCTGAAGACCAATCTGGTGATTCCAAGGGAAGCCCCAAAGAATCCAAATACAACGTCACTGAAGTATAACCCTAATGCCCATTGTGCTTATCACTCTGATAGCCCGAGGCGTAATACAGATGATTGTTGGACTTTGAAGAATAAGATACATGACTTAATTGATGCTAAGGAGATTGAGTTTGAGGCGCCCAAAAGACCTAATGTTGGGACTGCTCCTATGCCCAAGCATGGAGTGAATGCTATAGATGAAGACTCGTTTGTGGTTTCTGTGAATGATATTGTTACCCCTTTGATGACCTTAAAGAAGAACCTGTTTCTAGCCGGTTTATTTCCGGGCTGTGACAAAGATTGATGTATGTGTTCTGTTCTGCCTACTGGTTGCCATCTTTTGAAGTCAGGTGTCCAACGCCTGATGGATAGTAAAGACATTCTGTTTGAGAAGACTGTTGTTCCCTCAGTTCCTACCGAATTAGTTGCCATTATCACCATTTTCGATAATTCTTCCAAGGCTCCCTCGAGGAAGCCTGTTAGAATCACATCTGTTCCAAGAATCGCACCTGTGATCATCACTGTTCCGGGGCCCATCCCCTACACCTCTGATAAAGATGTCCCTTGGCATTACAGGGATGATGTTTATTTTCATTGAGTTAAACAAGAGTTGGATGATGATACTGACGTCAGCAATATTGTTGGACCTGCTAAAGTCACCCACAGCGGAAGACTTTTCTCACCTGATATCTCTCCACCAACTTCCCGAAAACCCATTGTTATTACACCTGCTAGTGTACCTGCTACTATTCCTGTTCAAGTTCCTATTCTTACCCCTGTCGCCGAGTCATCTGATACTCGGGGCAAAGGGACCACCAGTGAGCCTGCCCAGACGAAGGCACCAAAGACGATTACTTTTGAAGCTTCTAAGCAAGAGATGGAAGAGATTCTAAAAATCATCAAAAAGAGTGGCTACAATGTAGTTGAACAGCTGGGGCAAACCCCGTCCAAGATTTCTATGTTGTCACTGTTGCTATGCTCAGAAGCCTATGCCAAGGCTCTGATTACCTTCTTGAAGACTTCCCACGTACCACAAGAGACATCAGCCGATCAGTTTACAGATTGCGTGGCTAATCTAACTGCTAATAATGGGTTGGGTTTCTCTGACACCGACTTAACTGCTAAGGGGAAGAATCACAACGATGCCCTGCATGTCTCCATTGAATGCAAAGGCACTACTCTTGCTCATATATTAGTGGATATTGGTTCCTCATTGAATGTCTTGCCTAAGAAAGCTCTAGACCGGTTGGAGTGTGATGGGTTGGAGCTCAAACCAAGCAACATCGTTGTCAGGGCCTTTAATGGGTCTAAGAGGATGGTGCATGGAGAGGTTGATATTCCGGTTAAGGTTGGTTCTCAGGTTTTCAACTCTAAGTTCTATGTGATGGACATTTGGCCATCTTATTCTTGTTTGCTGGGTCGTCCATGGATCCACAAAGATGGGGCCGTAACCTCAACACTCCACCAGAAGCTGAAGTACCCAGTGAAAGGTAAGATTGTGACAGTACAAGGAGAGGAAGAGTACATGGTGAGCCACCTCAACTCTTTTCGATATGTAGAGATGGATGGGGAGTTCATTGAGACCCCATTTCAGCATTTTGAAGAGGTTCCCCAGACACTGGTGTCAGCTGAGACTGTTATTGAAGATTCTCCTATGAAGATGGCTTCCCTCAAGGATGACAGGGCTGTTGTTGAGAAAGGTGGGTGTGCACAGTGGGGCCGACTCCCTGATTTTACACAAAAGACTAACAAGTTTGGTTTAGGTTTCACTGCAGAAGCTCAAAGGGATGTTCGGAATGCACGGATCGGAAGACCTCCCGTGTTCATCAGCAACTCTGAAGTGAATGTCATTGAAGACGATGTTGAAGAGTCTGAGTTCGACAGTTGGATCTACCCTACGACCGACGGTGGACCAAGCAACTGGACAGCAAAGGACTTCATCCCTATTACTTTTGTTACCCAGTAATGAAACTTTCGTTTTGAATTTGTAACAGACAATGTTTTAAACTATACAACCCGGTGTCTTACCCGGGGCACCGTGGCTTCATTTGTGAGGGCTTTATGTGTGTCATTTTCATATATCATTAATAAAAGCATTGGACGTTTCTTGTATTTCAAATTTTGCGCTCCTTGTTTTTCTTTTATATATTGCAAAACAACTATCTTACACACACTCACATATACAGGTCCACATCCACTCTGGATCTCACTGGTAACGACTCTGCTACTGCCAGTTATGACTTTGAAAATCCGATTAACTTAGCCGAAGACGAAGGTGAAGATGATTGCGAAGTTCCTGGTGAACTTGCAAGACTGTTACTTCAGGAAGAGAGGGCCATTCATCCTCACGAAGAGTCAGTGGAATCAGTGAATTTGGGTACTGAGACAGACAAAAGAGAGGTCAAGATTGGTGCCAATCTGGAAGCTAGTGTGAAGCAGCGGTTGATTCAGATGTTGCGTGACTATGTTGAGATCTTTGCCTGGTCTTATGAAGACATGCCTGGGTTAGATACCAATATTATGGTTCACCGCCTGCCTACCGAGGAAGATTGTCCTCCCGTGAAATAGAAAGTCCGCCGAATGCGCACGGAGATGTCTGAGAAAATCAAGGCTGAAGTTATGAAACAGTTTGACGCCGGTTTTCTAGCAGTTACTTCTTACCCGCAGTGGGTGGCCAATGT
Source organism: Vicia faba (assembly GCA_948472305.1). NCBI lineage: Eukaryota > Viridiplantae > Streptophyta > Magnoliopsida > Fabales > Fabaceae > Vicia > Vicia faba. Next base: position 163,954,035 of record OX451738.1, read on the forward strand.
GGTTCATGTGCCGAAGAAGGATGGTAAGGTTCAAATGTATGTTGATTACGGGGATCTGAACAGGGCAAGCCCCAAGGATGACTTCCCTCTACCCCATATCGACGTTCTGGTTAACAACACCGCTCAACACAAAGTATTCTCCTTTATGGATGGTTTCTCCGGTTATAATCAGATTAAAATGGCTCCCGAAGACATGGAGAAGACAACCTTTGTTACTCAGTGGGGTACCTTTTTCTACAAGGTCATGCCTTTTGGACTGAAGAACGCTGGGGCAACGTATCAGCGTGCCATGTTTGCTTTGTTTCATGACATGATCCATCATGAGATTGAAGTATACTTCGATGATATGATTGCAAGGTCCCAGACTGAGGAAGAACACCTTGACCATCTGCAGAAGCTATTTGACAGGTTGTAGTTGTACAAGCTGAGGTTAAACCCGAACAAGTGCACCTTCGGGGTGAGATCTGGTAAGCTACTGGGTTTCGTCGTAAGCGACAAAGGCATTCAAGTGGATCCTGCAAAAGTGAAAGCTATACAGGAAATGCCAGCTCCCAGAATAGAGAAAGAAGTCAGAGGCTTTCTGGGACGACTGAATTACATTGCTCGATTCATCTCGCACCTGACTGCTACTTGTGAACCAATCTTCAAATTACTGAAGAAAGATCAAGTGGTACGATGGAACGATGAATTCCAGGCCGCTTTCGAAAGGATCAAAGAGCATCTCCAAGAGCCACCCATTCAGATGCCTCCAGTTGAAGGGAGACCTCTGATCTTATACTTGACAGTACTCGACAACTCAATGGGGTGTGTGATGGGTCAGCATGACGAGTCTGGCCGAAAAGAGCATGTTACTTACTACCTTAGCAAAAAGTTTACCGACTGTGAGACCCGATACTCACTGCTCGAGAAAACTTGTTGTGCTTTGGCATGGGATGCTTGCCGGCTGAGACAATATATGTTGACTCACACTACTCTATTGATATCAAAGATTGATCCAATCAAGTATATCTTCGAAAATCCTGCCTTGTCCAGAAGAATAGCAAGATGGCAGATGATATTGACTGAGTATGACATCCAATACACGACTCAAAAGGCAATTAAGGGAAGTGTGTTGGTAGACTATTTGGCACATCAGGCAGTGGATGATTACCAGTCTATGAACTTTGAGTTTCTGGACGAGAATAATGTTGGTAACCGATTGTGAAACACCTGGACCGAATGAAGGACCTGAGGAAGGATCTCGTTGGTCTATGTACTTTGATGGAGCTTCGAACGCTTTGGGTAATGGCATTGGCATCGTGATCATATCTCCTAAAGGCTCTTGTTGTACCCCAAAATTTGCCCTCCCATATTCCTCAAGATTTGTCAAGAATAATCTTCAAATTACTCAAATTAGCTCAAGGGTTGTGCAGTAAAACCACCTCCTAAGACAGCTGAAATTAGGGTTTTGGTTCTTTCAAGGAATTTGGGGTTCTCAAAGTTTCAATTAAGTCTCAAGGGCCTATATGAATTCTCAAGCACCTACATGCCAAGTTTCAAGACTCACAGTGTCAATTTGCACAGTCAAAAGCTCCTTTTGATCCACAGTCAACTGCAAGGGAAAAATGGTCATTTTGCAGTCAAAAGTCAGAATTTTTGGTCAACATCTTATTTTGAGTACACAATCATCATTTGATCAATTCTTGATCATGATTCCACAAGGATAGCTCAAAAATCATCAAGATGCAAAAAGTTACTATTTTTGGATAGCAGAAAAGTCAACTGTATCTTGACCAGGGCATAACTTTTTCATGGTTTGTCAGAAAAATTCCATCCAATGCTAATTTTGAAGGGGATTACATTTCCTACAATCCATATTCACACTCCAAGTTTAAGAAATGCTCTCACAAGAAGTTACCAATTTTGACATTATAGGTCAATTTCAAAAGTCAACAAAAGTGCACTTTAAGTCAAAGGTCATAACTTGAGATTGGTAAATCCAAATGACATGGGACCAAAGTCATTGGTTAGAGGACTTCAAGACCTTTCTAAAATATCCAAGAAAATGTTCATATGATCAAAATTGAGCATGTTGTGCATTGGAGAAGTTGGGAAATTTTCATGAATTTGCAAAAGTCAACTTTGCTCAAAACACCTTATTTTTGCTAATGGGCCTCAAATATCTTCTTGAAACTTCATCCATGGCCTATGCATGACCCATCAAGCTTAATTGAATTTATTTTCTTATTTTTATTAATCGATTGGATTTTTAATTGATATTAATTCATTTAATTAATTTAAATTGTAGGAAAATGCAAGATTTGATTTTTCAATCAATTTGTGAAGCAAATATGGTCAAGATATGCTGGCAATTTCGTGCTCAAAGTCAAAGATACAAAATCTCCAAATTGGGAAACCTTTTCCAATCATGAAAAATCAAAAAGATTTGATTTCTAATCAAGGATTCAATCATCAATTCAATGGATTTTTGCTCAAGCTTTTGACCTAATTTCATTCTCCTATATATATGCAAGCAAACCCTAACCAATGGAGGTGGAAAAAGCTGCAGAAAAAAGCCATAGCATATTGAGAAAATTCAAGAAAATTGCAAACTGGTTTTTGCATTCTAGGGCGATTTGAGGACTTTTGTTGATTCTAATAGACTGCAGGAGGTTCCCAGAACGTGTGGCAATCAAATTCCAGCTTCATAACTCAAAGAATCATCGCTTACCGTTTCACGGTTTTCTTTTTATTTTCAGAATCGTACAACTTAATTCATGCATATTTAACATGCTTTTGTGTTTGATTTGTATTGATAGGGACCATACGAAGCTAATGGTATAACTTAATTGAACTGAAACTCCCTAAATCACAAGATGCCATAGTTGAATTTTTAGGGTTCGTGAGCTTTGAATTGGGGCTTTGCAATCCAGGAACAATTAGGATTCATAAGGCACATGGTTGGAATCGTTGAACCAAGACGAACACAAATCACCCATCGCGAAATATTTATATATGCTGTAGCTCTAATCGCTATTTTTCGTCGCCATACTTTGTGGGGGTTAAAAACCCCCGCTATCTAATGTTCTTTTTGAAGGTGCAATGAGGAAGACGATGATGTGTTGATACACCATTGGGTAGTTTGAAAACGCGCACGTGTTTTTTGTGTTACAGCATATGGATTGATTTCTTAAATATAATAATTACTTGTTATTATAATATCAAAAGCGTGCAAGTGGTGTAGTGGTTGATGCGTTGGCTTGGAAGCATTGGGACCTGGGTTCGAATCCCAGGTCCCCCAAAATTCTTGTTATTATTTTCTTCTATATGTTCACATGCAGCCCTCCAACAGGTGATCCACCATGCACCTCACATCCCAGGTTCCAGATGTCTACAGGCACAAATCTAATGGCCATGAGATGATGATCACCATACTCCTCAGTCAGTAGATGCGTGGACAATCCAGAAAAGTCAAACGTGGCTGGAATTGTTGGGCCTTCAGATTTCCAAATCAACCTCCTCTTTGGGCCAACACCCCCCTGGGTTCATTCTTTCTTTTCTTTTACATTTTTATTTTCTTATTTAATTGTTTTATTATTAATAATTATAGTTATTATTTTTACTAACCAAATTAATTTTTTTTTCATAATAAATTCAGAAAACTAAAAAACATAATATTTTTATTTATTTATTAAATTCACCCTTAATTTATTATTTTTGTAAATAAATACTAACATCATTAATTTAGTTTAATTAGGGTTAATTTTAACTTTTTTTTACAATAAATAAAATTTACATAGAATTAGGGTTTTTACTAACTTTTGACTATTTTTTTTATTTATTTCTTTAAAACACTAAAAAACCAAAAAAATATTTCTTTTTATTAATTAATTGATTGGGTTTAATTTAATTAAGTGCAAAGTAGATAAAACTTCTTTCTTTCTTAAAAAAGGGTCAAAACCCTAAGGACTTCTCCGATTCAATTTTCTCTCGCGCGTATGTTTGTTTTATTAATTTTTTATCCATATTTATGTAATTGCTCCGAGGATGTAATAGCCTTAATTAGGACCTTTTTATCGCTTCAATTTTATTTTCTCGCATTTACTTTTCAAGGGTTGTTTTTGGCGATGTAAATACACGACGCCTTGTAATAGCGTAGATTTATTTTCCGCAACTATTAACTGTTAGATGTATGTTAATTAGGCTATGCATGACAAGACTTATCTCTTAACTTAAAATCAACCCGTAGCTCACCATAATATGTGCAAATATAACTTAACTGAAACCTGACACACGTGCACTTGCCACTCCTAGGGTACGCCTCACTTGGTTGCCTCGAACGTGGTCATTGAGTATAGGAAGTTTTAGAGGTCGCCCTCTTGTCGAAAGATCATAAGTTGCCTCGAAACAGTTGCCTCAGATAAAATGATCTAAGACATTAGGGTTACCGCTAAGGCGTCGTAACATTGCTTTAGCGACCACATGTCCCTTTATCGAATTGACCCGAAAACTCCAACGACGGTGCTACCTACTCCTCAATAGTGGGATAGCATTGTCTAAAGGACATTTACACAGTTTAATTCCTTTTTTATTAGGTAGATGTTCTTAAGTACTTGCTCTTTCAAAACAAAACAAATTTTTCGCACTTACACTTTTCAAACAAAGTTTTCAACAACACTTCATACACTCTTGAGGACAGAAACAAGAGTTAAATCGAAGTTTTCAAACAAAACTCTTTTCAAAACGCACAAACACAAGAAAAGCAAAACTTTTTGAAAACACAATGAGCAAGTACCTAAGAGCCCGTGGATAACCACGGATAGAAAGGGTGCTAACACCTTCCCTTTCTATAATCTACCTCCCGAACCCGAGAAAATCTCGAAAAGGAATTTTTCTGTGCTTTTGTCCTTTTCTTGTTGGATAAAATAAAAGACGGTGGCGACTCTTGCTTACCGCGACATTTTGCAAAAACAAAAACGCAAACGCGAACCAGCATTCCAAAACCGTCAGTTCTATTTCCACCGATTACAGAACTTGCGACTCTGCTGGGGAGATCTTAATAAGTGGGGTGTACCTTAGGATTAGATCACCATGTTTTCAATTGTATGCTTTGTGTGCTTTAATTTTGTGGGTTTGCATCGGAGTTTTATAGATCCTAACCCGGGTCTAGGGAATACCCTTTAGGTAAGTAGCAATAAACAGTGAGGGACCTGTCCAGCGTAGACCGACACGGGTGAAGCAGTAGCTACGTTGGTGTGACACCTTGGTCTGTACCGATATCCCTTGTGTTGGAACGAGGAGAATATGGGTCTTCTGAGGAGTCATTAAGCACCAGCTGACCTTAGAACCTTAAATGGACCAACTTGGCCATAGAACAGTAGCAGTATGCTACACTCATTGAGGCTAAACTCTCGTGATGGTTCCGACCGCAAGAAAAGGTTACTAAGCTGGAGTTATGACCGATTGAGGGTAGTCAGTGATATTGAGATCCTCTAGAACCCGATTACTACTTTTAGGATAGGTCTTAACCAACTGAAACTGAAAGAGGGTAGTACCTAAACTTCATGCCGGCCTGAACTCTAAGGGTTGTCTTGTGTGACTTGTGTGACTTTACCATGTTTGCCTTTTGTGAATACTTGTGGTATGCCTTTATCATGACATCATAACATCATAACATTGCATGCATCATGCATAAGGACTAACCCATTTCAAGGATCTCAAGGGTTTGTGATGCAGGTCAGGATGAACCAAATGTCTAGCAAGGGGCAAAGGGGATTTATTTTCCTCTAGCCAAGGTTGTCCAGAAATCCAAGCACGATAATTTGAGTCAGGGGCTATGACCCACTCGATATGGTGAGCCCGACTCTTGAAGAAGGACTCCCAGCAACATGAAGTTCCTTCAATCAAGCTGCAAAGTTCAAATTCTAACAAGTTTATTTGTTTACCCCACGAGATCCTTGAAAACATTGCATGCATATCATACATATCATTGCATTACCGGTACCATTACAGGTCTCTTATCTTCTTCGCTGTTTAATTCAGCAATCATCATGTCTTCTGAACCTTCCACTGAACAAGCTATCAAGGCCCTCCAGGCCCAGAATGCCCAGTTCCAAGAGTTGGTTATGAGTTTAGCCAAGGGTCAACAGGAATTGAAGACCCTGATTCTAAAGAAGAAGAAGAGGACCGTATTGTTCAACACTGGACGCAGATTTGGGAATGGCCTACAGAATGAGGTTGATCTGACTACCTCATCTGTAGGAAAAGACAGTCCACAAGAGAGAAGGGTTCCTAGTCCCGTGGTCTCCGACAACGAGATGGATTATGATGAGTAACAATACCCTCCTGCTGAGGATAGGTACAAATAGCTAGAGGACCGCCTAAGTGCTATGGAGATACAGAATGTGCCCGGGCTGGACTTTAGAGACCTAGGCTTATCCTCTGGGGTGGTGATCCCACATAAGTTCAAGTTACCTGCTTTTGTCAAATACGACGGAGCCTCCTGCCCAAAGCTGCACCTCCGGTCGTATGTAAGGAAGATCCAGCCTTACACAGCTGACAAGAATTTGTGGATCCATTTCTTCCAGGATAGTCTTTCAGGAACTCAACTCGAATGGTTCTATCAGCTAGATGGAGCCAGTATTCGTAACTGGGAGGATCTGGCTACTGCGTTCTATAAGCAGTATCAGTATAATTCCGACCTCGCTCCTACGCGTACCCAACTCTAGGGTATGTCACTAGGGACGGGTGAAGGATTTAAGGAGTATGCTCAAAAGTGGAGAGACCTTGCCGGAAGGGTGCAGCCACCTTTGACTGACCGTGAACTTGTGGATATGTTCTTGGGGACCCTGTCTTGTCCATTCTTCAACCATTTGATTGGAAATTCTTCAGCCGGGTTTACAGACCTTATCTTGACTGGTGAGAGAATTGAAGCTGGTATCAAGTCTGGGAAGATACAGAAAGGTGCCTCCTCGAGCACTGAAAAGAAACCATTCAAAAAGGAATCCAGTGTTGTCTACGGATCAAGGAGACAGAATAAACCAAAACGCCGCCAAGCTGTCAACGCGGTGGTTATTTCAAAACCTGCTACTGCTCCTCAGCATCACAACCAACAAAGGAGTGAGAGACCCCGAAGGTAGTTCACTCGACTCAGCATGACCTTGTCCCAGATATTGCCGTAGTTACTGATAACCAATCCGGTGACTATAAAAGAAGCTCTGAAGGTTGTAAACACAACATCCCCAAAGTACAATCCTAACGCCCGCTACGCTTATCACTCTGACAGCCCGGGGCATACTACGGATGATTGTTGGGCTCTGAAAAATAAGTTCCAGGACCTAATTGATGCTAAGGAGGTTGAGTTCGAGGCGCCCGAAAGGCCCAATGTTGTGACTGCTCCCATGCCCAAGCATGGAGTAAATGCTATTAGGGATGATGATGACGTGGAGGAATCTGAGTTCGACAGCTGGATCTACCCTACAACCAACGGTGGACCGAACAACTGGACAGCGAAAGACTTCGTCCCTATTACTTGTGTGACTCAGTAATGAACTCCTTTGTTTTGAATTTGTAACAAACAATATTGTGAAACTTTATGGCCCGGTATCTTACCCGGGGCACCGTGGCTTCATTTGTGAGGGCTTTTGTGTGTCATTTTCATATATAATTAATAAAAGCATTGGACGTTTTTTGCATTTCAAATCTTGCGCTCCTTGTCTTTCTTTATTATATATTGCAAAACAGCTATTTACACACACTCACATATACAGGTCCCAATCCACTCTGGATCTCACTGGTAACGACTCTGTTACTGCCAGTTATGACTTTGAAAATCCGATCAACTTAGCCGAAGACGAAGGTGAAGATGATTGTGAAGTGCCTGGTGAGCTTGCAAGACTGCTACTCCAGGAAGAGAGGGCCATTCAGCCACATGAAGAGCTAGTGGAAACGGTAAATCTGGGTACTGAGACAGACAGAAAGGAAGTCAAGATTGGTGCAAATCTGGAATCTAGTGTGAAACAACGGTTGATTCAGATGCTGCATGACTACGTGGAAATCTTCTCCTGGACTTACGAAGATATGCCTGGGTTGGATACCGACATTGTGGTTCATCACCTGCCTACCAAGGAAGAATGCCCTCCGGTAAAACAGAAGGTTCGCCGTATGCGTCCAGAGATGTCCGAGAAAATCAAAGTCGAGGTTATGAAACAATTTGATGCCGATTTTCTAGTAGTAACTTCTTACCCTCAGTGGGTTGCCAATGTAGTTCCAATGCCGAAGAAGGATGGTAAGGTCCGAATGTGTGTTGATTACATGGATTTGAATAGGGCGATCCCTAAGGATGACTTCCCTCTGCCTCACATTGACGTTCTGGTTGACAATACTGCTCAGCATAAGGTATTCTCCTTCATGGACGGTTTCTCCGGTTATAATCAGATCAAGATGGATCCTGAAGACATGGAGAAGACCACTTTCGTTACTCAGTGGGGCACCTTCTGTTACAAGGTCATGCCTTTTGGGTTGAAAAATGCTGGGGCAACCTACCAACGTGTCATGGTTGCTTTGTTTCATGACATGATCCATCATGAGATTGAAGTTTACGTCGATGATATGATTGCAAGGTCCCAAACTGAGGAGGAACACCTTGACCATCTACAGAAGCTGTTTGACCGGTTGAAGTTGTACAAGCTGAGATTAAACCCGAACAAGTGCACCTTCGGGGTGAGATTTGGAAAACTGCTAGGCTTCGTCGTGAGCGACAAAGGTATTCAAGTGGACCCTGCCAAAGTGAAAGCCATACAAGAGATGTCAGTTCCCAAGACAGAGAAAGAAGTCAGAGGCTTTCTGGGACGTCCGAACTACATTGCCCGATTCATCTCGCACCTAACTGCTACCTGTGAACCAATCTTCAAGCTACTGAAGAAAGATCAAGTAGTACGTTGGAACGATGAATGTTAGGCCGCTTTCAAAAGAATCAAAGAGTATCTCCAAGAGCCACCCATTCTTATGCCACCAGTTGAAGGGAGACCCCTAATCTTATACTTGACAGTACTGGACAATTCAATAGGGTGTGTTCTAGGTCAACATGACGAGTCTGGCCGAAAAGAGCACGCTATTTATTACCTTAGCAAAAAGTTTACCGACTGTGAGACCCGATACTCACTGCTCGAGAAAACTTGTTGCGCTTTGGTATGGGCTGCTCGCCGGATGAGACAGTATATGTTGACTCACACTACTCTATTGATTTCAAAGATGGATCCAATCAAGTACATCTTCGAAAAGCCTGCCTTGTCTGGAAGAATAGCAAGATGGCAGATGATCTTGACCGAGTATGACATCCAGTACACGACTCAAAAAGCGATCAAGGGAAGTGTGTTGGCAGACCATTTGGCACATCAGGCAGTGGATGATTACCAATCTATGAACTTTGAATTTCCATACGAGAATATCATGGTAGTGACTGATTGTGAAATACCTGGACCGGATGAAGGACCTGAGGAAGGATCCCGATGGTCTATGCACTTTGACGGAGCCTCAAACGCTTTGGGTAACGGTATTGGCGCTATGATCATATCCCCTAAGGGCTCTCATACTCCACTTACCGCCCGACTATGTTTCAAACTGCACCAACAATATGGCGGAGTATGAAGCCTGCATTATGGGTCTTCGAGCTGCAATTGACCTAAGGATCAAGTTTCTGAGTGTCTTCGGAGATTCCGCTCTCGTGATCAGTCAGATCAAAGGCGAGTGGGATACGAAACACCAAAATCTTATTCCTTACAAGGAGTGTGTATTGATGTTGATCTCCCATTTCGAGGAGATAACCTTCAAACACTTCCCAAGAGAGGAGAATCAGTTGGCAGACGCGCTAGCTACGATGTCTTCTATGTTCAAAGTCAAATGGGACAACGAGGCTCCCCGGATCATTATTTGGAAATTGGATGAACCTGCACATTGTTGTGATCTTGAGACCGAAGAAGTAACAGAAAAGCCTTGGTATCATGAAGTAAAGAGGTACCTTGAAGCTCAAGAATACCCCGAGGGTGCATCCGCTAATGACAAGAAGTTTCTAAGAAGGTTCGCGGCAAAGTTCTTCCTCAGCAATGACATTCTGTACAAACGAAACCATGATTCAACCTTACTGCGTTGTGTGGATAAGATCGAAGCAGAAAGGATCATGGCAGAACTGCATGAAGGTACCTTCGGAACTCATTCTAGTGGACATACCATGGCAAAGAAAATCCTTCGGGCAGGATATTACTGGTCCACAATGGAAGCCGACTGTTATCAGCATTCTCGGACATGTCACAAATGCCAGGTTTATGTTGATAAGGTGCACATTCCTCCAGTTCCTTTGAACGTCTTGACAGCACCTTGGCCTTTTGCAATGTGGGGCATTGATATGATCAGCTAGAACAGACCTACGGCATCCAATGGGCATCGTTTCATCCTGGTAGCGATCGATTACTTTACGAAGTGGGTTGAGGCAGCTTCCTTTGCCACCGTAACCAAGAACGTAGTGGCACGTTTCATTCGGCATAACCTGATCTGTCGATACGGTGTACCAGAGAGGATCATTACGGATAATGGTACCAATCTTAACAACAAGATGATCACTGAGCTCTGCGAGTAATTCAAGATACAGCACCACAACTCTTCTCCCTACCGGCCGAAGATGAATGGGGCTGTAGAAGCAACTAATAAGAACATCAAGAAGATTGTTCAGAAGAAGACAGTGACCTACAAAGATTGGCACGAGATGTTACCATTTGCTCTTCATGGGTGCCGTACCTCAGCACGAACGTCAACAGGGCCAACACCCTATTCCTTGGTATACGACATGGAAGAAGTCCTGCCCATTGAAGTTCAGATACCCTCTCTCCGAATCATGAAGGATGCAGGTTTGAGCGAAGATGACTGGATTCAGACTTGGCTTGATCAATTAAACCTAATTAACGAAAAGTGACTCACCGCTATTTGTCATGGTCAGACGTACCAAAAATGGATGATCAAGGCATTTAACAAGAAAGTCAGACGACAAGAGTATCAAGTCGGAGACCTGGTAATCAAGCGCATCATTCTACCTCAAGGTGATCCCAGGGGAAAATCCCTACATACGAAGGGCCATTCGTGGTTAAGAATATCTTCTCAGGAGGAGCAATGATTCTAACCACCATGGATGGTGACGACCTTCCTCACCCCGCCAATGCAGACATAGTAAAAATATACTACACGTGATTAAAGACCCGCTAGGTTGACTGGCCTAGGCAAAAATAAGGGCTTCCCGGTGAACCAAAAGGGTTCGGGCAAAAATAAGGGATGAAAATTAAAATAAAATAAAAAATAAAATAAAAAATAAAATAAAAAAATTGTACACCCGACAAGTCGAAAACCTGAAAAGGCGGCTTGGGAAAAAATGGGTATCCCGGTGGACTGAAAACCCGAAAGGGCGGTCCAGGCAAGAGTTAGGGATAAGAATAATACTATGTCTCATTGATCACCCTGCACTCAGACTTCGGTATCGACTATCAGGTTCGGACGACACCAGTCAATCAGCTTCATCTCCAACTAAGCAGCAAAGTGATGAGACGCTTGAACACATAAAAGCGATAGCAGAGTTGGAACCCAGTGGGATTTTTCACATAGCTATTTTGTTTCCTTTTCACAAATTGTATAAACTCTATTTTGTTTGGCGGCGTTCTCTTACTAGGACGTCAGCCTCGTGTACAAAAACGCCTATTTACAGGCAAACTTCAAAATCAATACAAGTTCATTTTTCAGACAAATTTCAAATTATTTTTTCCTTTATCTGTTTTGTTTTGCAAAGAACGTCCAATGTTCATTTTTGATATATGCATTTGACATTAATTGCTACTCATAAATATTTGCATATGAAACAAAGGACTAATTACGGGTGACATCGGAAGTAGGGGCAATAAGGATTGTCTAAGCGATCTAGTTGCTCTGTCCACCGAGGTACCAAGGTAAGTTCAGCTGAAGAACATGACCAAGATACCTTCACTCCCCGCAGAGTAAGACGAGATTCAGCAATACTCTCCCCAAGCAGAGTTGGCCTCCCATCAGCCCGAAAAAGGCACAATATCCCCAGCAAGTCAGCAATACTCTCCCCAAGCAGAGTTGGTCTACCATCAGTCCTGAAAAGTTGGGTATCCCTAGAAGATCTTAATATTCCCTAGTAGAGTGTGCAGATATTCCTCAGCAAGCATCCCCGGCGTTCTTAATATTCCTCAACAGAGTATAAGAATGTTCCCTGGCGGAATACAAGATACCCCCAGTGGAGCCATTTCCCAGCGCAGTCTAAAAAGCTTCCCCGCCAGAGTTGGATCATCTTACCCAGTAGATTCTGGAAGCTCGCCCCCTGCAGAGTAAAAATGCATCTCCTCAGCCAAATTCAGAAGGTTATCCCCACCAGAGTCTAACTGGGTTATCCTCAGTAAGTTGCAACTGAAAGATCATCCCCAGCGAAGTTCTTTCTATTCCCCAGTGGACTTCCTCATCAAAATCCCCAACAGAGCTTATCAACAGAATCCCCAACGGAGTTTATCGTTAAAATCTCAGCAAAACATCTCTTCCCACAGAGTAATTCCCCGCTGAGTAATCTCTTCACCAGGTTTATTCCCCAACGGAGTCATCTTCTCCTACCGGTTTATTCTTGCAATCATCTTCGTTCATCATCCCCAGCGGAAACGAAGAACTCTACTCTTCAACATCAGCCCAGGATTTAACAAACTCCCCGGCATTTGTCAAGGATTTATTTTCCCAGACGAAAATACATTCATAAACATTACACATTTCATACCTCCTATTTACATACATGATGAAGTGCACACGACACGATCTCATTTATTTTTGAGAACATCATGACATCATGCATTTCATACATCATGACATTGCATACAACTAACGTTTTACCTTTTTCAGGAAGAGGTCAATCAAAAGATGATTACCATCAACCTTTCTTAAATCCCGGATCTATACCTGTAACTAGCCAGGAAATATCTGTGGACAACTGATTATAGGTTAACACCTGAAACCAGACAGGAAAACCACCTATATGAAGAGATTGAAGATTAACACCTGTAACAAGCCAGGAAACCATCTTTCTTTCTCAAGTCAGAGATTAATACCTGAAACCAGACAGGAAAACTATCTCCTTGACCAACCTTTCTTAAGTTCCAGATCAACACCTGTAACTAGCCAGGAAATATCTGTGGACGACTGATTATAGGTTAACACCTGAAACCAGACAGGAAAACCACCTATATGAACTGATTGTAGATCTATACCTGTAACTAGCCAGGAAAGTTATTTACATTGAAGAGATTAAAGATTAACACCTGTAACAGGACAGGAAAACTATCTTTCTTTCTCAGGTCAGAGATTAATACCTGAAACCAGACAGGAAAACTATCTCATCGGCCCGCCTTCTTAAGTTCCGGATTAATACCTGTAGCAAGCCAGGAAATATCTGTGGACGACTGATTGTAGATCTATACCTGTAACTAGCCAGGAAAGTTATCTACATGAAGAGATTGAAGATCAATACCTATAACAAGCCAGGAAGACTATCTTTCTTTCTCAGGTCATAGATTAATACCTGAAACCAGCCAGGACAACTATCTCATCGGCCAACCTTTTTCAAGTTCCAGATGAATACCTGTAACAAGCCAGGAAATATTTGTGGACAACGGATTGTAGATTAATACTTGAAACCAGACAGGACAACTATCTACTTGACCATCATGAAGCAACCCTACACCGGTTCTTTCTCTTCCAAGATGCAGTTTTACACGGACTCATCATCAGGCAACCCTACACAGGTTCCTTCTTTCAACCCACCAAGTTACAATTCAACGAACAATCTCCAGATGGCATCTATAAGCCCATCCCCCGACAGGATTCTGTCACATCTCCAGATGGCATCTATAAGCCCATCCTCATATCCATCATATCTCTAAATGGCATCTGTAAGCCCATTTCCGACATCACATTGTTGATACTACACCATGCGAGTTCAAATTTCTGGGCACTTTAGTGTTCAATCATCTTCCACCTTCGGATCACGAAAGGCACGCAAGCCAATCTACATCCTTAGGTTTAAGAAGATTGAACAGGGGCAACTGTTGTACCCCAAAATTTTCCCTCCCATATTCCTCAAGATTTGTCAAGAATAATCTTCAAATTACTCAAATTAGCTCAAGGGTTGTGCAGTCAAACCACCTCCTAAGACAGCTGAAATTAGGGTTTTGGTTCTTTCAAGGAATTTGGGGTTCTCAATGGTTCAATTAAGTCTCAAGGGCCTATATGCATTCTCAAGCACCTACATGCCAAGTTTCAAGACTCACATTGTCAATTTGCACAGTCAAAAGCTCCTTTTGATCCCCAGTCAACTACAAGGGCAAAATGGTCATTTTGCAATCAAAAGTCAGAATTTTTGGTCAACATCTTATTTTGAGTACACAATCATCATTTGATCAAGTCTTGATCATGATTCCACAAGGATAGCTCAAAAATCATCAAGATGCAAAAAGTTACTATTTTTGGACAGTAGTAAAGTCAACTGTATCTTGACCAGGGCATAACTTTTTCATGGTTTGTCAGAAAAATTCCATCCAATGCTAATTTTGAAGGGGAAGACATTTCCTACAATACATATTCACACTCCAAGTTCAAGAAATGCTCTCACAAGAAGTTACCAATTTTGACATTATAGGTCAATTTCAAAAGTCAACAAAAGTGCACTTTAAGTCAAAGGCCATAACTTGAGATTGGTAAATCCAAATCACATGAGACCAAAGGCATTTGTTAGAGGACTTCAAGACCTTTCTAAAATGTCCAAGAACATGTTCATATGATCAAAATTGAGCAAGTTGTGCATTGGAGAAGTTGGGAAATTTTCATGAATTTGCAAAAGTCAACTTTGCTCAAAACACCTTATTTTTGCTAATGGGCCTCAAATCTCTTCTTGAAACTTCATCCATGGCCTATGCACGACCCATCAAGCTTAATTGAATTTATTTTCTTATTTTTATTAATCAATTGGATTTTTAATTGATATTAATTCATTTAATTAATTTAAATTGTAGGAAAATGCAAGATTTGATTTTTCAATCAATTTGTGAAGCAAATATGGTCAAGATATGCTGGCAATTTCGTGCTCAAAGTCAAAGATACAAAATCTCCAAATTTGGCAACCTTTTCCAATCATTAAAAATCAAAAAGATTTGATTTCTAATCAAGGATTCAATCATCAATTCAATGGATTTTTGCTCAAGCTTTTGACCTAATTTCATTCTCCTATATATATGCAAGCAAACCCTAACCAATGGAGGTGGAAAAAGCTGCAGAAAAAAGCCATAGCATATTGAGAAAATTCAAGAAAATTGCAAACTGGTTTTTGCATTCTAGGGTGATTTAAGGACTTTTGTTGATTCTAATACACTGCAGGAGGTTCCCAGAACGTGTGGCAATCAAATTCCAGCTTCATAACTCAAAGAATCATCGCTTACAGTTTCACGGTTTGCTTTTTATTTTCAGAATCGTACAGCTTAATTCATGCATATTTAACATGCTTTTGTGTTTGATTTGTATTGATAGGGACCATACGAAGCTAATGGTATAACAATTGAACTGAAACTCCCTAAATCGCAAGATGCCATAGGGTAATTTTTAGGGTTCGTGAGCTTTGAATTAGGGCTTTGCAATCCAGGAACAATTAGGATTCATAAGGCACATGGTTGGAATCGTTAAACCAAGACAAACACAAATCACCCATCGCGAAATATTTATATATGTTGTAGCTCTAATCGCTATTTTTTGTCGCCATAGTTTGTGGGGGTTAAAAACCCCCGCTATCTAATGTTCTTTTTGTAGGTGCAATGAGGAAGACGATGATGTGTTGATACACCATTGGGTAGTTTGAAAACACGCGCGTGTTTTTTGTGTTACAGCATATGGATTGATTTCTTAAATATAATAATTACTTGTTATTATAATATCAAAAGCGTGCAACTGGTGTAGTGGTTGCTGCGTTGGCTTGGAAGCATTGGGACCTGGGTTCGAATCCCATGTCCCCCAAAATTCTTGTTATTATTTTCTTCTATATGTTCACATGCAGCCCTGCAACACGTGATCCACCATGCACCTCACATCCCAGGTGCCAGATGTCTACAGGCACAAATCTAATGGCCATGAGATGATGATCACCATACTCCTCAGTCAGCAGATGCGTGGACAATCCAGAAAAGTCAAACGTGGCTGGAATTGTTGGGCCTTCAGATTTCCAAATCAACCTCCTCTTTGGGCCAACACCCCCCTTGGGTTCATTCTTTCTTTTCTTTTACATTTTTATTTTCTTATTTAATTTTTTTATTATTAATAATTATAATTATTATTTTTACTAACCAAATTAATTTTTTTTTCATAATAAATTCAGAAAACTAAAAAACATAATATTTTTATTTATTTATTAAATTCACCCTTAATTTATTATTTTTGTAAATAAATACTAACATCATTAATTTAGTTTAATTAGGGTTAATTTTAACTTTTTTTTACAATAAATAAAATTTACATAGAATTAGGGTTTTTACTAACTTTTGATTATTTTTTTTATTTATTTCTTTAAAACACTAAAAAACCAAAAAAATATTTCTTTTTATTAATTAATTGATTAGGTTTAATTTAATTAAGTGCAAAGTAGATAAAACTTCTTTCTTTCTTAAAAAAGTGTCAAAACCCTAAGGACTTCTCCGATTCAATTTTCTCTCGCGCGTATGTTTGTTTTATTAATTTTTGATCCATATTTATGCAATTGCTCTGAGGATGTAATAGCCTTAATTAGGACCTTTTTATCGCTTTCATTTTATTTTCTCGCATTTACTTTTCAAGGGTTGTTTTTGGTGATGTAAATACCCGGCGCCTTGTAATAGCGTATATTTATTTTCCGCAACTATTAACTGTTAGATGTATGTTAATTAGGCTATGCATGACAAGACTTATCTCTGAACTTAAAATCAACCCATAGCTCACCATAACATGTGCAAAGATAATTTAACTGAAACCTGACACACGTGCAAATGCCACTCCTAGGGTACGCCTCACTTGGTTGCCTCGAACGTGGTCATTGAGTATAGGAAGTTTTAGAGGTCACCCTCTTGTCCAAAGATCATAAGTTGCCTCGAAACAGTTGCCTCGGATAAAATGATCTAAGACATTAGGGTTACCGCTAAGGCGTCCTAACATTGCTTTAGAGACCATATGTCCCTTAATCGAATTGACGAGAAAACTCCAACGACGGTGCTACCTACTCCTCAATAGTGGGATAGCATTGTCTAAAGGACATTTACACAGTTTAATTCCTTTTTTAGTAGATAGATGTTCTTAAGTACTTGCTCTTTCAAAACAAAACAAATTTTTCGCACTTACACTTTTCAAACAAAGTTTTCAACAACACTTCATACACTCTTGAGGACAGAAACAAGAGTTAAATCGAAGTTTTCAAACAAAACTCTTTTCAAAACCCACAAACACAAGAAAAGCAAAAAAAATTTAAAACACAATGAGCAAGTACCTAAGAGCCCGTGGATAACCACGGATAGAAAGGGTGCTAACACCTTCCCTTTCTATAATCTACCTCCCGAACCCGAGAAAATCTCGAAAAGGAATTTTTCTGTGCTTTTGTCCTTTCCTTGTTGGATAAAATAAAAGACGGTGGCGACTCTTGCTTACTGCGAAATTTTGCAAAAACAAACGCAAACGCGAACCAGCATTCCAAAACAGTCAGTTCTATTTCCACCGATCACAGCTCTCATACTCCGTTCAGCGCCCGACTATGTTTCAACTGCACCAACAACATGGCGGAGTATGAAGCGTGCATCATGGGTCTTCGAGCAACAATTGACCTAAGGATTAAGTTTCTAAGTGTCTTCGGAGATTCCACTCTCGTGATCAGTCAGATCAAAGGCGAGTGGGATACGAAACACCCTAATCTTATTCCTTACAAAGAGTATGTATTGATGTTGCTTCCCCATTTCGAGGAGATAACCTTTGAACACTTCCCGAGAGAGGAGAATCAGTTGGCGGACGCACTGGCTACGATGTATTCTATGTTCAAAGTCAATTGGGACAACGAAGCTCCCTGGATCATCATTGAAAGATTGGACGAACATGCACATTGTTGTGATATTGAGACTGAAGAGGTAGCAGAAAAGCCCTGGTTTCATGAGGTGAAAAGGTATCTTGAGACTCAGGAATACCCCGAGGGTGCATCTGTTAATGACAATAAGTTTCTGAGGAGGTTCGCAGCAAAGTTCTTCATCCGCAATGACATCCTTTATAAGCGTAACCATGATTCGAACCTACTGCATTGTGTGGATAAAAATGAAGCAGAAAGGATCATGGCAGAGTTACATGAAGGTACTTTTGGAACTCATTCCAGTGGACACACCATGGCAAAGAAAATCCTTCGGGCAGGATATTATTGGTCCACTATGGAAGGTGACTGTTATCAGCATTCTCGGACATGTCACAAGTGCCAAGTCTATGCTGATAAGGTGCACATACCTCCAGTACCTCTGAACATCTTAACGACACCTTGGCCTTTTGCAATGTGGGGCATTGATATGATCGGCGAGATCAGACCTACGGCATCCAACGGGTATCGTTTCATCCTGGTGGCTATCGATTACTTTACGAAGTGGGTTGAAGCAGATTCCTTTGCTACCATAACCAAGAACGTCGTGGCACGGTTCATTCGACACAATCTGATCTGTCGATATGGTGTACCAGAGAGGATCATTACGGATAATGGTACCAATCTCAACAACAAGATGATCACCGAGCTCTGGGAGCAATTCAAGATACAACATCATAACTCTTCTCCCTACCGGCTGAAGATGAATAGGGTTGTCGAAGCGGCTAATAAGAACATTAAGAAGATTGTGCAGAAGATGACGGTGACATACAAAGACTGGCACGAGATGTTACCATTTGCTCTTCATGGGTACCGTACCTCAGCGCGGACGTCAACAAGGGCAACACCATATTCCTTGGTTTATGGCATGGAGGCAGTCTTGCCTATTGAAGTTCAGATGCCCTCTCTTCGGATCATGAAGGATGCAGGTTTGAGTGAAGATGACTGGATTCAGACCCGGTTTGATCAGCTGAACCTAATCGACAAAAAGAGACTTACTGTTATTTGTCATGGTCAGACGTACCAAAAACGGATGATCAATGCATTTAACAAGAAAGTCAGACGACAAGAGTATCAAGTTGGGGATCTGGTTATCAAGCGCATCATTCTACCTCAAGGTGATCCCAGGGGAAAATGGACCCCTACTTACGAAGGGCCATTTATGGTTAAGAACATTTTCTCAGAAGGAGCTATGATTCTAACCACCATGGATGGTGACGACCTTCCTCACCCCGTTAATGCAGACATAGTGAAAAGATACTACGCATAATCAAAGACTCGCTAGGTTAAATGGCCTAGGCAAAAATAAGGGCTTCCCGGCGAACCAAAAGGGTTCGGGCAAAAATAAGGGATGAAAATGAAAAAAATATGTACACCCGGCTTGTCGAAAACCTGAAAAGGAGGCTTGGGCAAAAAAGGGTATCCCGGTGGACTAAAAACCCGAAAGGGCAATCCAGGCAAAAATTAGGGATCAAAGCGTAACACTATGTCTCATTGGATCACCTTGTATCTAGACTTCAGTATCAACTGTCAAGCTCGGACGACATTAATCAATCTGATTCATCTTCAACCAAGAAGCAAAGTGATGAGATGCTTGAGGACATAAAGGCAATAGCAGAGTTGGAACCCAGTGGGATCATTCACATAGCTATTTTGTTTAGTTTTTCACAAATTGTGTAAATTCTATTATTCGGCGGTGTTCTCTTACTAGGACGTCAGCCTCTTGTACAAAAGCGCCTATTTACAGGCCAAACTTCAAAATCAATACAATTCATTCTCAAACAAATTTCAAAATATTTTTTTCCTTTATCTGTTTTGTTTTGAAAAGAACTTTCAAGGTTCATTTTTGATATATGCATTTGACATTAATTGTTGCTCATGAATGTTTACATGGGAAACGAAAGATAAATTACTGGTAATATCAGAAACAGGGGCAATAAGAATTGTCCAAGCTGTATAAGTTGCTCTGTCCACCAGGTACAAAGGTAGATTCAGCTGAAGAATATGGCTAAGATACCTTCACTCCCTGCAGAGCAAGACAGTAATGGTAGCTCTCTCAGCTGAGACTTGCAACTATGAACGAATCAACAATACTGTCCCCAAGCAGAGTTGATCTACCATCAGCACTAAAAAGGCTTGATATCTTCGACAATCTTAATATTCCCCAACAAAGTATAAGAATGTTACTCGGCAGCATACAAAATACCCCAGTGGAGTCAATATTTCCCCAGCACAGTCTGAAAAAGCTTCCCCAACAGAGTTGAATCATCATCCCTAGTAGACTTTGGAAGTTTATCCCCAGCGGAGTACAAAATAAATCTCCCCAGCCAAGTTCAAAGGATCATTCCCAGCAGAATTCAGAGGATTATCCCCGCAAGAGTCTAACAGGTTTATCCCCACCAAGTTGCCACTAAAATATCATTCCTCAGCGAAGTTATTTTCTTTCACAAGCAGGAATTCAATCCTCAACAGATTCAGCATCACCAGCACCAGTAATCCATCCCCAGCGGAGTTTATTAGTAGAATCTTCAGCAGAGTATCTCTTCCCTATAGATTAATTTCCTCATCAGTATATTCCCCAATGGAGTCATCCTCTCCTGCAGGTCTATTACCTTCGTTCATCATCCCCGGTGGAAATGAAGAATTCAACTCTATTCTCCAACAGCTCCGGGATTTATTTTCCCCAGCTAAAACATTACATTTCCATACATCATGATACATGCATATATGCATCATATAACAAAATCTCATTTATGTTGAGAACATCATTGCTTGATATATATCATGCATTACATATGACTGACCTTTATCTTTCAGGAAAGACGCAGTTAAGTTCTCAACTATGTGGAAGACCTTGTCTGGTCCAGTTAAATCAATTCCTAAAGATTTTTCTGATGCCGATCCAGCCAAAGGCGCCAAGACCTCCTCTGGTCCAGTTAAATCGATTCCTAAAGATTTTTCTGATACCGATCCAGTTGAAGTTATCCCAAGAACTTGTCTGGTCCAGTTAAATCGATTCCTAAAGATTTTTCTAATGTCGTTCAAGTCAAAAGCCTTCTCTGGTCCAGTCAAATCGATTCCTAAAGATTTTTCTGATGTTGATCCAGTTGAAGTTATCCCAAGACCTTGTCTGGTCCAGTTAAATTGATTCCTAAGGATTTTTTTGATGCCGATCCAGTCAAAGGCCTTCTCTGGTCCAGTCAAATCGATTCCTAAAGATTTTTATGATGTCGATCCAGTTGAAGTTATCCCAAGACCTTGTCTGGTCCAGTTAAATCGATTCCTAAAGATTTCTCTGATGTCGATCCAGTCAAAGGCCTTCTCTGATCCAGTCAAATCGATTCCTAAAGATTTTTTCTGATGCCGATCCAGTTGAAGTTATTCCAAGACCTTCTCTGGTCCAGTCAAATCGATTCCTAAATATTTTTCTGATGCCGATACAGTTGAAGTTATCCCAAGACCTTGTCTGGTCCAGTTAAATCGATTCCTAAAGATTTTTCTGATGCCGATCCAGTCAAAGGCCTTCTCTAGTCCAGTCAAATCGATTCCTAAAGATTTTTCTGATGCCGATCCAGTTGAAGTTATTCCAAGACCTTGTCTTGTCCAGTTAAATCGATTCCTAAAGATTTTTCTGATGCTGATCCTGTCAAAGGCACCAAGACCTCCTCTGGTCCAGTTAAGTCGATTCCTAAAGATTTTTCTGATTCCGATCCAGTAGAAGTTATTCCAAGACCTTATTTGGTCCAGTTAAATCGATTCCTAAATATTTTTCTGATGCCGATCCAGTCAAAGTTAATCCAAGACCTCCTCTGGTTCAGTCAGATCGCCGATAAGATCTCCCTGATTCCTATTCCAGTCGAAGTTCAGACCACCTATCAACAGTCTCCAAATGGCATCTGTAAGCCCATTCCCGACATCACAAGGCTGATAACACTTCATGCGAGTGCAAATTTCTGGGCACTCTAGTGTTCAATCATCTTCCACCTTCGTATCACGAGGGGCTCGAAAGCCAATCTACATCCTCAGGTTTAAGAAAATTGAACAGGGGAAACTGTTGTACCCCAAAATTTGACCTCCCATACTTCTCAAGAAATTGCAAGAAGAATCTCCAAGTTGCTCAAGATTGCTCAAGAGTTGGACAGTCAAACTATCCCCTAATGCAGTCAATCTCAAAATTAGGGTTTTGTGTTGCATCAAGGTCCTCACATCTAAATGACCTCTAGTGCTTCCCAATGTCCTAATATGTTCACAAGGTCATCCATGTCAAATTTCAAGCCTTGCAGAGGAAGTTTGGTCAGTCAATTACTCAAGAGGTCCAAAAATCGACTGTGCTAGGGTAAAAGTCAACTGTGACCTACAAATAGTCAAACTTCAAGATTTTTGTCAACATTCTCATTTTGAAGGATATTTCCTCATTTGATCAAGGGTTGATCATGATTCATCAAGGATTGCTCAAAATCATCAAGATTCAAAAGTTGCTAAATTAGGGTTTTGTAGGAAAAGTCGACTCAACTTTGACCAAGCATAACTTTCTCATACTTAATGAGAAATGACCCATCCAAAGCTCATTTTTAAGAGGATGAAATTTCATACAATCCATATTCACACCCCAAGATCAAGAAATGCACTCACAAAAAGTTACAAATTTGGACATTATAGGTCATTTTTGGAAGTCAACAAAAACACCTTTTTTGCCAAAGCTTATAACTTGAGCATGGAATATAAAAATGAGATGAGACCAAAAGGGTTGGTTAGAGAACATCTCAAGGTTTCTAAAAAGTTAAAGAACACCTCCAAAAGTTCAAAATTGAAGAAGTTATGCATTGTTGAAGTTGGGAATTTTTCCAAAATTGCCAAAAGTCAACTATCCACAAAACTTAAAATTTTGTCAAATGGGCCCACTTTTTTCAACTTGATTTGATCTTGTCACACTACACACGTGTACTATATTCAGTCTTGTGTCCATTTATTAATTTTTCTATTTTATTTGATTTTTATTGAATTAATTCATTTTAAATCAATTTAAATCCAAATAAAATCCAAATATTGATCATTTAGGATCTTTTTGATTGATACAAGCCTTAATTGTCATCATGGACATGATCAAACTCGTATCTCACCATATCATGAACAAATATTGGATTTTTGGACAAAATTGGAAAGATTTTAATAGAGGATCAAGCCATATCTTCAAGCATTGATTTACAAAGATTCAAAGTCCAAAACATGACCTAATACAATGCATTATACATATACAAGGCAGGAGGCACGAATTGGAGACCTAGAGGCTTCTAAATCAGAAGAACCAAACTTGAAAAAATTCCAAAAAAGCTTGAAACTGAAATCCATCTTAGAGGTGCTTTCAACATAAAATCTCAACACTACTCTCTTGCTGGACATCCACTGAGTCAGTCGCAATCAAAAGCAAGCTCCCAGACCCTCTGAATCGCGCTGTAAGCCTCTCTAAACCTCGCCCTGTATTTGAAATCGCAACTTCATATTACTGCATCTTTTGAACAAAATCTTTGCATATTCATGTTTATCGTTCCATTTAGAAGCTTTTTGCATTATTGGATTGTGTTTTCATAGCCTGTAACCCCCTAGCCGCTTCTAGGGTTATTGGTATTCGTTTTTGGGCGTTTTCTCTACAGGTAAAATCAGCGCCATTAATGGATATAGGCGTGCTCAGGATGCTCAGATGAATCAAACCATGGTTTTGGAATCAATTTTAGTGGCCTAAAATAGATTTTGGAATGCACATGCGTATTTAGCTGCGGATGTAAATCCGCAGGTAAATAACTAGGTCCAACGAAGAAGACGCTGACGCATCTCCCTCCCATTGGTTGTTTCAAACATTGCGTGCTTTTTATTTTTTTCTGATCCATTGACTTGTCTTTATTTTATTACTATTAATTCCTAATACACTAACAAATGAAACACATTTGCTCAGTGGCAAAAGTGTGTATGCATTGGCTTGCAGGACCTGGGTTCGAATCCCAGGTCCACCATAATACTTTGTATTATTTTTCAACAGGTTATTGGGTGTGAATTCAAACGCGTAACATACCATGGTCCTTCATCCAGAAGCCTGCCAGATGGCCCTAGGCCAGATCTGGTGACTCAGGTTGAATGTCCATCATACTCTCAAGTCAATGGACGCCCACTGGATCAGAAAAGTCAGCACAGGCTTGCACTATTGGGCCATGAAAAATGCTAATCTCCCCTCCAAATTGGGCCTGAACCCCCCTGTGTTTTTTTTCTATCTCTTTCTTTTTTTTATTTCATTTAATTGTTTTGTTTAATTATTTTTATTATCACTAACGAATTAATCTTTTCCTCATAAAACAAAAATACAAAAAATATATTTTATTTATTAAAAATTAAATTCAGCACTTTATTTTAGTAAATAAATATTAATTGAATTAACTTAGTTTTAATTAGGTATAATTTTTAATATCTTTTGCAAATAATTAAAATTAATTTAGACGATTAGGTTTTTATTAACTTGTGGACCAAATTCAATTTATTTCTTTAAATATCCAAAATTCCAAAAATATTTTTTAAATTAATTTATTTATTTATTTAATAATCAACCTAATTTAATTTCTTTTAATTCAAAAATAAACCAAAAAATGCTTTCTCTCAAAAAAGGGTCAAAACCCTAAAAACTCGCATTCGCTTTAATTTTTCGCACGCGATCTATTTTACCATATTGATGTAATTGTTTCCCGGAATGTAATAGTTTAAATAGGACTTTAGATTATTTTATCGCTTTATTTATTTTCCGCATTTTAATTTCAAGGGTTGTTTTTGGCGATGTAAATACCCGACGCCTTGTAATAGTTAGTTTTAATTTCCGCAATTTAATTTCCGCAACTTATAAACTGTTAGATGTTTGATAAATAGGGAATGCATGACAAGATCAAATGTTAAACCTAAAATTAACATAGATAACCATTGACATGTACAAAGACAAATTAACTGAAAATAGCACACTCGCACATGCGCACTCTTAGGGTACACCTCGCTTGGTTGCCTTCGAACGTGGTCATTGAGTATAGGAAGTTTTAGAGGTCGCCCTCTTGTCCAAAGATCATAAGTTGCCTCGAAACGGTTGCCTCGGAAAAAAATGATCTAAGACATTAAGGTTACCGCTAAGGCATCCTAACATTGCTTTAGTGACCACACGTCCCTTAATCAAATTGACCCTTAAAACTCCAATGACAATGCTACCTACTCATCAATAGTGGGCTAGCATTGTCTAAAGGACATTTGTATAGATTAATTCCTTTTTCGAGTAGGTAGATGGTCCTTAAGTACTTGCTCTTTCTAAAAACAAAACAAAACTTTTTGCACTTACACCTTTCAAACAAAAACTCTTTTCAAACCCACAAACACAAAGAAAAGCAAATTTTGAAAATACTTTGAGCAAGTACCTAAGAGCTCGTGGATAACCACGGATAGAAAGGGTGCTAACACCTTCCCTTTCTATAATCTACCCCCCGGACCCGAGAAATATCTCGAAAAAGGAATTTTTCTGTGCTTTTTTCCTTTCCTTGTTGGATAAAATAAAAGACGGTGGCGACTCTTGGTTACCGCGACATTTTGCAAAAACAAACACAAAACACGAACCAGCATTCTAAAAACAGTCAGTTCTCTCCCACCGTATCTCAACCTCTATCTCATGATGTATCATATCATGAAACAAAGCTACCATGGCGCGTTGATAGGTTGCCCCGACATTCTTCAGTCCGAATGGAATCACTTTGTAACATAACGTACCCCACTGTGTAACAAAAGTAGTTTTCTCCATGTCCTCAGGTGCCATTTTGATCTGGTTATAGCCTGAGAATTCGTCCATGAAAGAAAATACCTTGTGCTGAGCTTTGTTGTCAACCAGGATATCAATGTGGGGAAGTGGAAAGTCATCTTTAGGGCTGGCCCTATTTAAATCTCTATAATCCATGCACATTCTCACTTTTTCGTCCTTCTTAGGCACGGGCACAATGTTAGCAACCCATTGTGGATAGGAAGTAACAGCAAGAAATCCAGCATTGAACTGCTTCATAACTTCTGCTTTGATCTTTTCTGACATGTCAGGCCTCATGCGACGGAATTTCTGTTTAACTGGTGGACAGTCTTCTCTTGTGGGTATACGGTGTACCACAATGTCTGTATCAAGTCCCGACATGTCTTCGTAAGACCAGGCGAAGATCTCAACATATTCATGTAATACCTGAATTAGGCGCTCTTTGACACTTGGCTCTAGGTTGGCACCCACTCTGACTTCTTTTCTGTCTTCCTCAGTACCCAAGTTGATTGTCTCTAATAGCTCCTCATGAGGCAGAATTGCTCTTTCTTCCTGTTGTAGCAGTCTAGCCAATTCTCCTGGCACCTCACAATCTTCCTCACCTTTGTATTTGGCATGGTAGAACAGATCTTCAGAGTCACTGAAGGCCATAGCAGAATTGTTACCCATGGAATCCGGAATGGAAGAGTACCTGCATTTGTGAGTGTGGGTGTGTGTAATGGATAGCCATCTTTAAACAAATAAAATGTAAAAAGAAAGACAATGAACACAAAAGTTTATATGTGAAAACGTCCATGATTCATTAAAATGGCATATGAAGATGAAAAATCAAACCCTTACAAATGGACCTATGTGCCTCGGGTAAGACACAAGGTTTGAAGTGTACAAATTGTTCGAGAATTATTACAAACCAACAGAAATGTTTGAAAGATAAATTACTGCGGTATGAAAGTAATCGGAACAAAGTCTTTTGCTTCCCAGTTGCACAGTCCTCCGTCCACAGTTGGAAAAATCCAGTCTTCCAGACTGCTCTCCTCTTCACTATCCTCCAAAGCATTGACTCCATGATGGGTGATCTTCACTGGTGGCCCTCCAGCGCGGGTGTGGCGTACAGCCTTTTGAGCAGAAGAACTGAATCCCAAGCAGAATTTATCTGATTTGAAAGGAAAGTCGGGAAGCTGCCCCCAGATTGTGCTTCCTCCTTCTTCAATCACAGCCTTTACATCTTTGAGAGATGACATCCGAGGCGGAGGTCTGGTAATCATGGGTACAAAAGATATTGTCTTGGTTTCCGCAATCTCTTGAGCTACCTATTCAAAATGCTGAAAAGGGGTTTCGATGAATTCGCCATCCAATTCTACATAGCGGAAAGAATTTAGGTGGCTTATCATGTATTCCTATTCACCGTGAACAGTTATAATTTTCCCCTAGACAGGGTACTTGAGCATTTGATGCAGAGTAGAAGTGACGGCCCCAGTATTGTGAATCCAGGGTCTTCCCAACAAGCAAGAATAGGAAGGACGGATGTCCATCACATAGAATGTGGAGTTGAAGGTTTCAGTTCCCACTTTAATCGGGATGTCCACCTCCCCGTGGACCATCCTTTTAGAACCATCAAAGGCTCTGAAAATTATATTGCTGGGCTTCAAGGTTAAACCTTCACAATCCAGTCTATCCAAGGCTTTCTTCGGCAAGACGTTCAGCGATAAACCAGTGTCTACCAGTACGTGTGCTAGAGTAGTCCCTATGCATTCCACCGAGACATGCAAAACGTCATTATGTTTTCTCCCTTTGGATGTTAAATCAGCATCGGAGAATCCTAGACCATTGTCAGCTGTTAAGCTAGCTACACATTCTTGGAACTGATCCGCGGAGGTTTCTTGTGGCACGTGGGCCGTCTTCAAGAATCTTATCAAAGCTTTAGCATGAGCCTCTGAACAAAGTAGTAGGGCCAACATAGAGATCTTTGAGGGGGGTTTCCCCAGTTGTTCCACAACATCATAATCGCTTTTCTTGATTATTTTCAAAATCTCTTCCATTTCTTTTTAAGAGGTCTCAGGGATGACCAATGGCTGAGCCCTCGTTCTGACGGGCTCTTCTTGGATCCCTTTCCCTCTATCAGCAGCAATAGGGGGGACAACCACAGGAGTTACAAATTATTCAATAATTGGAGTTCTCGCAGATATGTTGACCGATACAGGGGTAACCTTAGGAGCAGCTAAGGGTCCAAAGATTGCCTTTGGAGGGACAATCTCTGGAGAGAAAATTCTTCCATTGCGGGTGATTTTGCTCGTTCCAGCAATGTTTCCAATGCCGGAAGCTTCTTCATTAGAACTTTCTTCAGTTGATTCAATTTGTTTAATACCGTGGTTGTAGATTTCTCCACCATAGTTCCACGGTACTGATCTGTCAGACTTGTACGGGATGGGCCCGGGCATGGTTATCTTAAAAGGTACAGTCTTCGGAGCGGATGTAATCTTAACAGTTCTTTTGGAGACCTTGGAAAGATTGGCGGATATGGTTATTATTGAAACATCATTGACAAGAGTAAGTGTAACATGAGTCTTTTCAAAAAGGATTTCTTGGTTACCCATTAGGCGTTGGATGCCTAACTTCAACAATAGACAGTCGGTTGGTAAGGATGAACAAAGGCAGCAATCTTCTTCACAACCTGGGAAAATCCCAGCCTTCATAAAATTCAACTTGATTATCGGTAGCGGAGTTATCAAATCATCAACAGTAGAAACAAAAAGATCCTCTTCAACAACATGGGCATTGTGGCCATGCTTTGGCATTGGAGCAGCGATTACATTCGGTTTTTCAGGGGCATCGAATTCAACTTCTTTAGCGTCTATCAAATCCTGAATCTTATTCTTGAGGGCCCAAAAATTATTGGTGTCGTGCCCCGGGCTCTCTGAATGATAAGCACACTTGGTGTTGGAATGGTAGTACGAAGAAGCAGTATTCGGATTCTTTGGGGCCTCTTTCAGACAGGCAAGGTTTAACTTCAAGAGATGGGGTAGAACCTGAGCAGGAGTCATGTTGATCTGAGTGAATTGTCGTACAGGCCTTTCCACCCTTGTTTGGT
Organism: Vicia faba; assembly: GCA_948472305.1. Taxonomy (NCBI): domain Eukaryota; kingdom Viridiplantae; phylum Streptophyta; class Magnoliopsida; order Fabales; family Fabaceae; genus Vicia; species Vicia faba. Next base: position 163,983,126 of record OX451738.1, read on the forward strand.
TGGTTCTGGGTTAATTGTTTCTGGGCTAATCAGTTGCAGACTTCTGAATCATTACGGCCCCCACCGCTGGCCGTCGCTCAACTCTTCCTTGACTTCTTTGGGAGTAGACAGCTGATACTTCCTTCTTTGTTGGAAAAGTCTTTTTGATGGCAGTGGAAGCAGATGCATCTTTTTGAATTTTCCCGCTCTTTATGTCAGCTTCAACTCTCTCACCGATTAGAATCAACTCAGTGAACCCCGCAGAGGAGCTTCCAATCAGATGATTAAAGAATGGCCTTGACAGAGTTCCCAAGAACATGTCTACTAGCTCCCTATCAGATAGAGGTGGTTGTACTCGTCCCTCCAAGTCTCTCCATTTCTGGGCATACTCTTTGAAACCTTCATTTGAGACCATGCCCATACTCTATAATTGAGTACGGGTTGGTGCTAAGTCCGCATTATACTGATACTGTTTGTAGAAGGAGGCTGCCAAGTCCTCCCAATTATGCACATCAGACCTCTCCAACTGGTAGAACCAATCTAACTGCGTCCCCGACAAACTGTCCTGGAAAAAGTGAACCCACAGGTCTTTGTCAAAAGAATGTAGTTGAATTTTCCTGACATAAGATCGTAGGTGCATCTTGGGACAAGACAACCCACTGTACTTAGAAAATAGAGGTACTTTAAACTTAGGAGGGATCACAATTCCAGATACCAACCCTAACTCCTCAAAATCCAGCCCCGGAACTCTCTGTATCTCCATGGCAGCTAGACGCTCTTCCAGATTTTTGTATTTGTCATCTGCAGGAGGGTATTATTGTTCTGAGTAGTCTTCATCCTCCTCTTCTTCAGCTTCAGAATCTGAGGGCACGGTAGTCTCTTTACCCTTTCTCTCTCCTTCCTCAGAGGTTGATGGAAAATCTAGGACCCTTCTAGCTTGACCTTCAAACCTTCTGCCATTGTTAGCCACACCAGCTCTCTTCTTCTTCTTTTTCTCTTTTTCCTTCTCTAGTAGAGTCTTGAGCTCCTCCTGCCCCTTGGCCAAGGTCAAGAGTAGCTATTGAAATTGTGAATTCTGAGCTTGTAAGTCTTTGACCGTTTGTTCAATATCCATCCTGCTGAAATAAACAACAGAGAGATGAGGAAACTTGGTGTGAAGACCTGCTTATGCATATGATGAATGATATGTATTCATGTAATGCATTCAAGGATTCAGAAATTCAAATTTGTTTTAAACAAAAAAGGAACACACTTAATATTAATAAGATAGAATTTGTTAGTACATCAATTCCCCATGGGTAAAATAATACAAAATTCTAAGGTAAAAAAACGTTGCGCATCCTCTTTGGTGCAATGTAGGTGTTGCGAGTCTGCTCTTCGTGAAGTTGACGAGTGAGTTCCAAAACCTTTTTCTCGCTTGCGTAGAATTGGGCTTCAAAAGTATCGCGTTCTCCCTTGAGCTGTATCCAACTCCTTTGTAAATCTTCGAGTGATGTTGGCATGTCAGGATGTAGGAGGGTGTATGGAACCTCTCCTTCCATAACAGGCTCTATAATCACAGGGAGAATGTAGGGGTAAGGCAACATAAGACTTTGGGCGCGGGTTCGTACCCACTTGAGGTAAGGCTCAAGGGGGGTGGAATTCTTGTGTCCCAAGGTCTTACTGTCTACCTTATTGGGCATCCTCCAAGCTCAGATGAACCTTTGTCGAAGTCCTTGATTGTCATTGTCGAAGTAAAAAACCAAGTCTGGAATCAACATGTCATGTGGGCCATCCCTTCGGGCATACCCAAACTATCTCAGAGCCAAGCAGGGGTTGTAGGTGATGCCTCCCTTAATGCCAAGTAGAGGGACATTAGGAAATTCCCCACAACAGTCAATGATGATGATATTCTCTTTTGATCGAGAACACCAATGAATATCTGAATGGGTAAGAGTCATCAATCTTTATGACCACCTAAAACCTTGCTCATTCTTCAAGACTGATTGGGGAAGATGAGAAATAAACCATCTTTCAAGTAGAGGAGTGCAACACATGAGAACACCTATTTTCCTCATTGTACGAGTGTGAAAAGAGTGGAGGATATCCCCAAGCAATCTAGGCACCGAGTTGCGAGCCATGAAGATTTTGACAACACTTACATCTATAAGTTGGTCAGGATTAGGGAACAAGACCATCCCATAGATGAGAAGAGCTACAATCTCCTCAAAAGCTTGTAAGTCCAAGGAATTCTAGCAGCTTTGGGCCTTCTCAGACAAGAACTATGACAAGAAACCTTTGACACCACTCCTAGTTTCCCAATGTGTTTTGACATCAGATGAGTGCAAGTGTAAGGCTTGAGCGATCTCTTCTGCCTTTGGATCTCTTTCCATACCGTTGAAGGGTAGTTGATTGAAAATAGGAATCCTCAAGAGTTGAGAAAATTCCTCCAAAGTAGGCACAAGTTGGTAGTCAGGAAATGTAAAGCAATGATGCAAAGGGTCAAAGAACTGGAAGTGAACTTTCAGCATATCCTCCTCAGTGTTGGCAGTGACTAAGTTGAGAAGACGACCATGCCTCTCGGTGAATGGAGAATTCTCAGGAATCCTTGAAGCTAGATTCTTGAGTTGAAGAGGAATTCTTACAAGGTTGACTTGAACAGTTTTCCTGCGAAGTGAATCCATTACCTACAAAACAGGAACAAAGATGGAAATCCAAATCCTTGAAATGGTTAGTGGATGCATATGATGCTTCATGATGTCCATGATGTTATGCACAAGTATATATGTACAAGCAAATCACACAAGTTCCTAGTTTATGCTTGTATGGGGTTTCATAGGTAAGTACCCTCTTGAAGTTTAGTTGGCTCAACCTGTCCTAGAAATAGTGACCAGGTTCTAAGGAGCTCAATATCACTGGATTATTTTATGTGTTCATTGTTTCAGTTTAGCCACTTTACTGGCGACCGAAATATTCCAAGAAAACAACCCTCAATGAGTGTAGTGTCGAGTATCTACCAACTTTGGACTGCACCAAAGCCGATCATCTCACTACATCCTAAAATGCCAAGTTGGTCAAGTAAAGGTTCTAAAAGTCCATTAGTGCTTCATGACATCACTCAGCGGCCCCGTATTCTCTTTGATTGACTCAAAGGCTACCGGTGCCCACAAATATGTCGCACTAATATAGTTATTGCTTAGACCATGTCGGTATACCCCGCACAGTTTCCACTACGTATTGCTATTTACCTATGAATGTTTCCCAAATCCGGGTAGAGGATTCAAACCCAAACAAAAGAACCAAATGTAAAGCAATCAAGCGAAGCAAGATAAGCATGTAAAGGTGATCTAAAACCCTAAGGTAACCCCACTTTATTTATTCCTCCCCAGCAGAGTCGCTAGTTATGTGATGTGGTGGGAGAACTGACTTGAGGTTTTGCGTTTGTGTTTGCAAATGTTGCGGTTTAGCAAGAGTCGCCACCGACTTTTATTTTATCCAAAAGGAAAGGTAAAAAATCACAGGAAAAACCTTTGAGATTGTTTTTGGGTTCGGTGGGTAGATTATGAAAAGGGAAGGTGCTAGCACCCTTTTCATCCATGGTTTTCCATGGGCTCTTAGTTACTTGTTTTAGATCACTTGCTTTTCTTTTCCAATTGTTTGAAATGGTACTTTGTGTGGTTTTGAAAGTATTTTGAAAAGAGGCCTTTGTTTAGGAAATCTTTGTAATGATTCTTGTTTGTAAGAATGTATACAAAGATGTTTGTCTTTTGAAAAATGTTTCAATGTTTTGAAAGTTGTTTGAAAAATGTTTTGAAA